>CAWUFW010007813.1:0-600000 GCA_963921515.1 Calotriton arnoldi | reverse complement strand
GATATAAGGGGATGGGAATGTAGTCAATGGTAGCGATTTGGTGACTGCATCCCACGCGTGGAGGGTGGTGGAGGTAGGGACACTGAGGTAAGCATTGGGAGACCTGTCCTCTTTAGCCCGCCAGGGTAAGTCCCAAATCGTCCTCCCCGTCACCTGTCTGTCTATATGGAGCCATAATTTGTCAGATTCTCGTAGTGACCATTCGCTCAGCACCCTTAATTGGGCCGCCCTATAATAGGTCAGGAAGTCTGGCATGGCCAGGACACCTTTCAGCCGTGGCCTCGTTAGTAAATGGTAGGAAAGCCGTGCGCGTTTCCCTTGCCACATGAATTTAAGTAGCAAGGTTTTAAGTTCGGGGAAGAGTGTCCTGTCTGGTTGGATAGGGAGACCCTGAAAGAGATAAAGAAGGCGAGGTAGTACGTTCATTTTAATTGCATTGATCCTCCCGATCCATGAGATATGGGCTGTGCTCCATTGTTTGCAGTCTGCCCGTAGTCGACGAAGAAGGGGTGGGAAGTTGGCCTTGTAGAGGTCCGTGAGTTTGGGAGTAATTTGAACTCCGAGATAGGTAATGTCCTTACGGGCCCATTGGAAGGGAGATGTCTCTTCCAGCGTCGTTTGAGTGTCTAAGGGTAGGGTAAGATTTAAAATGGATGATTTAGAGAGATTCACTTTAAAGCCGGAGACAGCCTCAAATTGCTCAAGTTCCCGACTAATGGTAGGCAGGGAGGTGGTCGGGTTGGTGACTGGTAGAAGGATGTAATCTGCGAATAGAGCGATCTTATGGTCATCCTGTCCAAAGCGGATTCCCGTAATCTGTTGGTTAGCGCGAATCCGGGCAGCAAAAGGCTCAATACTGAGAGCGAAAAGGAGCGGAGACAGGGGACATCCCGGTCTAGTCCCTCTCGCCAAGTTGAAATATTTTGAGGCCACCCCATTCACCAGTACACGGGACTTAGGGGCACTAAAGTTGGCATGAACCATCCCGATAAAGGCGTCACAGAGACCGAATCGGCACAGAGAAAGCTCCAAAAAAATTCCAATCAATGCGGTCAAAAGCTTTCTCCGTGTCGAGCGATAAGAGTGCGGCCGGGATCTTCTTCTTTTGGGATTTGTCTATTAAATGAAAGATGCGTCTGAGATTGTCGTGAGTTTGTCTCCCTTTGATAAACCCTGACTGGTCGGGATGGATGAGATCGGGAAGAAATTTCTCAAGTCGTGTAGCCAGGATTTTGGAGTATAATTTGGCGTCAAGGTTAAGAAGGGCAATATGATGAGCATTTCTGTGGGTCTTTCCCAGGTTTCGGAATGATACAAATCAGGGCTTCGCCCATGGAGGGTGTCACCGCTTGTCAGGTTGCAATGTCATTGAATAGTGCGGTGAGGTGTGGACCTAAGTCAGCCGAGAAGGTGCGATAAAATTGAGCGGTAAAGCCATCAGGCCCTGGGGCCTTGTGACGTTTTAAGGAGTCAATTGCGGCCTGTACCTCCTCCAAAGTAATATTCCCCCCTAGGCTATCATTGGCAGAGGCCGGGGGTTGGGGTAAGTCGAGGGCAGCTAGATATTGTTCCTGGTCAGATTCCCTAAGAGCGTCAGCTCGGTATAAGTTTTGGTAAAAGTCATGGAAGACCTGTGCTTTCTCTTCTTCTTGGATGTGGGTCGTGCACTGTTCATCTATGATTTGTTTTACAAAAGCTTTTTCCTGCTTGCTCCTCAGCTGTTTGGCTAGTAAGGTGCCCACCTTATCATTCCCTTCGTAACCTCTAGCCTGAAGTCTCAGAAGTGTCTTCTCCGCTCTATTTGTATATATTGCGTTAAGTTTCCCTTTGAGGGCTGTAACTTTCCGCAATGATGGGGCTGAGGGAGCAGCCTTATGCTGCCCCTCCGCCTCCACCAACTCTCGCTCCAAATCCAGACGTTCCTTGGTCTGAAGTCTTTTAAGGGAGGACGCGAGGGAGATACAATGACCCCTGATGTGTGCTTTAAACGCGTCCCAATTGTTCGCTAAAGAAGTGTCGGTAGGGTCATTAAGGAGAAAGAAATCTCGGATCGCTGTGCGAAGATCGTCTCGGTGTAGGCGATCCCTGCAGAGGAACTCTGGGAATACCACCTTGTAAGTTTAGAGCGTGGGGCCGGCCAATCCAAAAGGCAAGTCAGAGGGGCACGGTCGGAGAGAGCAATAGGGAGAATGAGTGAGGTCGTGACTGCGGGAGTGAGCGATTGACTGAGAAAAATATGGTCAATACGAGAGTATGATTTGTGGACATGAGAAAAGAAGGTGAAATCCCTCGTGGTCGGGTTAAGGTGGCGCCAAACATCTATGAGCCCCGATCGTTGTAATGCTTGTTTAAGTGATGTGGGAAATAAACCCCCCCCTGTTCTGTGGGTGTGTGAGGAATCCAAGTGAGGGTCCCAGACGAGGTTGAAATCCCCCATGATAATTAGGTCCCCCGTTGAAAAGCCCATTAGGGAATCTAGGAAGGAAGAAAGAAAGTCAGCTTGCCCAGTATTGGGCGCGTAGATAGAGGCAATAGTGCAGGGTCTACCCAGCAGTGACCCCTTAACCATGACGAGTCTACCCTCCTTATCCTTCTGTAAGGCCTCAAGAATAAAGTGGGCGGAGGAGTGAAATATCAGAGCGACCCCATTTTGCTTTTTTGTACCGGTGGCTTGGTAAATCTGGGGATAGCGCCTGTGCTCGAGTCTGGTTTCTTCTGTACGTTTTATGTGGGTTTCCTGAATTGCCACAATCAGCGGACCCTGATCTCCGATGTATTTCCAGAATTTATGTCTTTTGTTAGGGGAGTTGAGGCCCCTAACATTCCAAGATAAGAGCTTAGCCCCCATCCCTTCCGTAAAAGTTGGCCCGACTGTTATAAGAGCCTCCCTCCACCCCCATCGTGTCTCCCCCAACCCCTGTATAGTCGCCCCTGGGTAGAGCACCCAAAAAGGAAAAAACGTAAACAATAAACAATAGAACCTGAATAGAAGTCATCGCAAACCTCCGGGTCTGCATTGTTGAGAGTCCTTAGGGGCAGGACCATTTCCGCACCAAATAGTCCGCAGATTGCGGCGAGTGTCCCTTGCTAGAGAGTCTCATAGTTGGTTGTAAAGTTAAAGGGTTGTCGCTATACCATCTCAGGGACTAGTGGGAGCCCCATAGGGCCTCTTCTAGTGAGTAGATGTGAGTGTCCATTCTGCTCGTGAAGCCGAGGTGTCCCCGGCAATCTCTGGATCTCGCATGGCAAAGAGTGGTCAGGGGGTCCTCCTGCCGTTAGCCGGAACCTTGTGCCATCCTCCATCGGTGTCCGTGCCTCCTCCCCGCGCCCTGGGGCTTTCTGATGGGGTAGGGTGTGTCTGTGTCGAAGTGCCGTTGAGGCCAAGTAGAGTCACGGCCCCTTCAACCTCGGTAAAATGGTACTGTTTGTTGTTGAAAGTAAAGGCAAGGCCGAAGGGGTAGGTCCACCTGTATCTAATTTGCTTGTCTCGAAGGGTGGTGGTGACGAGGCGAAACTGTTGTCGCCTCATTAGTGCGGCCTGAGCAACATCTTGATACAACGTGCATGTCCCCCCTTGATATTTAATCGATCCTTGACCTCGTGCCTTCCTTAGCACCAGTTCTTTTGTCTTGAAGGAGGCAAACTTGGCTAGAATGTCTCGAGGCCGCTGATGCTTCCCTTGCGGGGCCGGGCCCACTCTGTGAACACGTTCTAACTGGATAGGCGGGCTGGCATCTCCTATTATGCTAGTGAAAAGACCAACTATGAACTGCTCCAGATCAGCCCCTTCTCGTCCTTCCTCCAGGCCGCGCACTCTGATGTTTTCCCGTCTAGAACGATTCTCTAAATCTTCGCACTTGAGCAGCGCGGAGTTCAGTTGTGCTGTGAGGGTTTCGGCACCTTCTTCTAGTGGTTGAACGCGGTTTTCCAGAGTCTGACATTTCGCCTCCAAGTCAAGAGTGCGGGTCCCCACCGAGTCCACATCGGTGCGCAGGTCGCAGATTTTAGAAGCCATATCGGATTTGAAGGCGTCGAGAGAGGCGTTGATGTCCGCCTTAATGTCGTCGCGCAATTCACGTTTAAAGTCTCTGAGCGTGGCAAGGAGTTCATCTCTGGATAATGCCATAGTTCCCTCCGTCTGGTTGTGCGCTGCTTCTGACCCTTTCCTCGTGTTGGGGGTACCAAAGAAATTGGAGACCTTATTAGATTGCGCTTTCTTGGGAGGCATATGGGCTTTGTCAAGGTCAGGTCGCGTGGGCTGATCTTGTAAAATACCAGGTACGTTGTAGGATAGGGCGCTTCTGTTCCGCTATTGATCTCGTCTCTCAGGCCCACCAAGCAGTGTCTCGTGTAGGATCGCAGAGTACGGCATAGCCCTCATGAGGCCCGAGTATCACTGCACGAGGGAGCGGGGCGCCATCCTAGAGTCAGGCACTGCGGTCAGGCAGATTCGTTTTCAAGGCCTCTCTTCCCACATGTCAACCTCGGCCTCCAGCCCCGTCGCAGTTGGGCCCACTCAGCGCTAAGCGCCAAGGAACAGAAGATGTGCAACTTGTAGAGTTCAGGGCCGAGTCTCGGGGCAGTAAGGAAGTAGCGCTGCTGCTCACCTCCGGGTAGCGGCGTAGCGGTCTGCGATCAGAGGTGCCGTGGTATCGGACGCACCACCGGTATCAGTAGACAGTCAGGGCACCACTTGTGCTCATCCCAGGTAGGCTCATGCAGCTGCACCAACAGGTCGTGTCGCGCAGGTGCTCCCCTCCTCACCAGCCGCCATCTTATTACCGCCGCCGGAGTCCGTTACCGATCCTCTCCAAAGTAAGTGCTGTACCTGCCGCCGGCGAGCCGCTGGATCAGCGCCGCTTTAGCAGGGGGAAATTTCCGCAATGGCAGCTTCCCCGGCATCTGAGAGCGCAGCCCGGCTCCGAGGACACATCAGCAGAAGAGCCCGGCCGCCATGTTGAGTAAGCGGCCGCGCTCCGTCACGCTCGCTGATTCACGGCTAGGGCACCCCCCGGACTCAGCTAGAGCTTCAAAGTATTCTCTGCATATTCACTAGTCATTGTCTGCCTCCTTCCCACGGTTTTGGCAAGTGTAAAGTCCAGATGAGAGCTATGGATCGGACTTTGATGCGGGAGCCGAGCAGGATCACGTCCGCGCGGCCATAATGGTTGGCCACACCCCCTTGTTAGGATAATTTTGTTTTCAATTGTCATGTTCTTTTTAACTGCCAACTGCATTTCCAAGTAAGTCTCTGAACTGTGGGACTGTGCTCATCATAGCCAGGCACTGTTTTTGGCTGCAGCCTTTAACTTGGACTAGCATGGTGTATTTTCCTTGGACATGCGGACACCCTGACAAAACACAGAAGTAGTAACAGAGTGCCACAATACTTATCCATAAGTAATGTTTTATGCCATAAGAATTTTTCAAGTTACTAAGCACATTTCTTTAATGTAAATAAAATCTTGTTTCTTTTTCAAAAACCATACAATGGCTTTGGCATCGTATTTATTATAAGTGCATTTATGCTAAAAGACCTAGGTATTTTCCCATCCCAACACCAACAGCTGAGAGTAAGCTTTGACTCTTCAACCTTGCTACCCCTTGAACTTCAAAGACCACCAAGGAGTGATTTGGTAATTTAGTGAGTATGCAGTGGTATCAGGCATCTATTGTTGCCAGGGCTGCAGCAATACTTTCACAAGGATTCCTAGTTACCCTCGAGTTCACAGGCCCTCCAGAACATACCTCACAGTATAGATGACCAAGCAAGTGAAATGTATAGTAGGACAGCCAACACCCTTTCAACATTGGCCATGTATGATTCTAGCCTAGATTCTGGGTGCCTCAATTTAAATGCATTCTCTCCTTCTATAGGGCCCCCAGTGATGTGTGTTGTTAGAAATGACCATATATTGTATAGAATTCCCATAAAGTTATGCCTTGACTGTTTTTGTTGGCCATAGAACTCTGTACACTCCATTATCGTCCTCCCCCTTTAAATATGATGAAATTTGTGTACACCTGACTGGCACATTTAACTTACCCATAGATCCCCAGAATATGGTACAAAGTGTACCCAGGGCCTGCACGATAAATGTCACCAGTGAACTGCAGCAAATAATGTTTCACAACAAACCTGACCCCAGGCCTACCATTGTAGCATGGCATGGCAGTTTTAAACTGCCAATTCCATCTGTCAAAATAAACTATACTGACAGCCCTAAACCCTTCCTTTTAAATACTGTCACCCCTAAGGTAGGCCTTAGTCCCCATAAAAGCAGGGTGCATTGTATTTAAAAGCAGGACATATGTTTAATGCTCAACATGCCCATACAGGGACAAACCCCTCAAAGCTATTTTCACCGTAGCAGGGTTCGTAGTTCCATAGGAAAGCAATGGGTTGCAATATTAAATACTAATACAGAATCTCATGCCTACCTAGTAAAATAATGAAAATATTTTTTAAAGTTATTTAAAAATCCAATTCAAAGGTGAAGTTGTATTTTACTAGATATAAAGGAAAAGTAACATTTAGAAAGCTACCCTTGCAATACCTGAAGTCCTTGAAAGCTTCCGCCAGCCAGTAATTAGCGTTTCAGCACGTGTGAGCGAGGTGTGAATTTGCTCCCAGGACCAAGGTGGAGGTGTTGTTGTGCCCTTGACAGGATGGCCTAGGGGCTGGGCACAAGGACTTGAATAACTTCAAAGAGGCCTAACCTGTTACAAGCAGATGTAGCTAACACCCACGCCTGCACTCTTCGGTTGTCTCCCCAGCCAGGCAGGCCACAATCCCAGAGGGCCTCTTTTGACATTAGTGTCACTGCATGTTTACCATGTCTGCTGGGTTTAGATATAGCATGTGAGGGACACTTCAAAGAAGGAAAACAGAGCGCCAAAACTATTTGTGTGTGTCCACGGTCTGGTTGCTGAAAGCTCAACTTTGTAACACCAGACGTCAATCTCTGAGGTTGTTGTGGGTACAGGGACTCCCTAAAACTGACAGTAGGATTACCACAATACACTCCCCAGATACACTACAGCCCTCAGAGCACGTTTAGTGTGGCTGAAGTCTTCTGCCATCTTGAAAATGCTCCAAGTGGGTAAAGTTAGCCCCATGAACCTTTGCCACATTGGTTAGGGTGTCTCCAGGGGTCATTCTCGCGCACTAGCTCGTGCCAAGCATAAGTGTTGCATCTTCAGACACCCACTTCAGAACACTCCTGGAGTTCAGGAAGATCACAAGAGGTCTGAACCTGCTGTCTGAAAGCTGAGCAGAGCCCTGGACCTGCTCTCTTGCTCAGGACAAAGAAACGGACTCCAAGGGTATGTGTTATTATGGTATGTGGCCCTAAGTTGACAAAATCTAAAACTTTTATGATGCAGGGAAAAGAGATGGGAAAAGTCAAAAGCTTTTCATATTTGGGGAATTATTTAATACACAGTTCTCATGGGACACTCTGTTGACTAAGAGCGCAGCAGATAACTAGGGCCACGGATGATTTTTTTCGGTTTGCAGCGTAATTGGGACAGAAACCAGTAAAAGAATTGTTAATTCTCTATAAAGCAAAATGCCTTTCCATCACTTCCTACAGGGCAGGAGTCTGGGGGCATAGCAGGAGTAACAAGCTTCAAGTCACAGAGAACAACTTTATTAGAAAACTTCTGATCGTACCCAAAAGTGCTTCTATAACATTCTGTCACTCTGAATTAGGTCTGGAACATATGGAGGACTGTATTGGCCTCGCACCCTTGCCATTATGGGCAAAGATTTGGCTTTCAGAGGATTTTGATTTTTCGAGAGCCATCATCAGGGATTGCCTTGCTGTGTTTAATGTTGAGAAGATCCCCTGGTTCTACCACCTGAAATGTATGTTTTTTTTACATTAGTTTATGGGATTTGTTCGAAAATCCTTAAAGTATGACCCCTAAAGCAAAAGATATTATTAAATCGGCTTTTTTTGCTAGGGCTAGCATACGCCACCGGCAGCGCCAGACACATTGTGGAATGTTGAGTCCTGCTGAGGTTAGCCCTCTGACCAATCACTTACAATTTTATTTAAATTTTATCATGAACCTGCAATATAGATTTTATCTTACAAGGAATCGGCTAGGTGCAGTGCACTTTTCGGTAGCTTTTCCATATCAAGGAGGTTGACTGGACAACCGTATGCCATGTCCTTGTGATAATCTGTCCAAACAAAGCACCCTGCACTTTGCATTATTTTGTGCACTTTATAAAACAATAAGCGCAAGATTTTTGCTCCCACTATTGAGAAAGCAACGCCCCTGTACTTATAGAGGTTTTAGATATCTATATTCATTTGTCTCTATTGACATCTGTACTGCTGTTGTGAACTTTATAAGGGGTGCCCTTGTAATCAGAAAGCGATATGGGTAAAGACTGTCATAGAGTGACATGCATTGAAACTTTTATAATAATTGTGACAAACATTTCTATAAGGGATTAATTGTCATCATAAGTTGGTAATGTCTCTATTTATGGCATGTCGATGTCCTAGCTTAATGTTTTAACATCTTCTGAACATGGTATTTAATTACGGTTGATTGTATAATACTTCTATGAGTGAACTTCCCTTTTAAATTGTTGTGTATTTGATAATGTGCTTTTATGATTTGCTTGACAAATCGAATAAATCCTTGGGATGATGATGAACTGCTGGGAGAAATGCACCAGTATAATGACACCTACTTAGGTTCTATTGTTTTTAATTATATTCTTAACCATTGTAAGTGCGCATTTGTATCTCACCTATCTCAGGGAGTAGTTTTGAGCTGCCCATACTCAAAAATAATAAACAAATAATCCTGGAAGCATATCGGACCCTTAAGGAGTCCACTGCTAAGGACTTTTTTTTCACTGAGGTTTCTGTTCCTTTGGTTTTGGTCTTAGTATTGTGGTAGCACTTAGACAATCGATGTATAATGATTGTAGTTGTTTTATATACTCACATTGTCATGAGTTGTGATTCATATCTATCAGGTTTCTACGTATTTATAATGCCTATGCCCTGTGCACTTTTATGGTTCAATGAACCGAAATAAAGTTTATTGATTGATTGACTCCAATGGTCATAAGTTTAAACCCTTGTTCAAGCTACATGGATACAACAAGCTACAAGAGGCCTTTCATGCAAATGATGATCAATGGCAACTGGACATGGGTTGGACTTTACTGGCCACCCTGTGTGTCTTTAAGTGCCTTCCCTGAGATGGATTGCGACTTAAGGGAATAAAGTCAGAAGGTAAAATCTTTGACTAGGTCGAACCTGGTTAGTGTATCCGACCCATTCTTCGTCCCGGTCAAATTGCGCCTGGGTCCAGTTCTACCCCAATCATTGACTATCATTTCCGCTTTATGCTGCTTTGCGCTATTTCTAGTCATTTTGGGATTTCTGTTAGTTTGCATTTTGACTTTATTACAGTTTCAGTACTGCATAAATACTTTACATATTGCCTCCAAGTTGAGTCTGTTTGCTCTGTGCTATAGCTACAAGGGGTGGAGCTCAGGTTTATTTAGTGATTCACCCTGACAAGGATTGTGGTTATTACCCGAGATGAATACTTACACCCAACAACTAATAACAGAATTTCTTACAGGTATGACCCACTACCAAGTGCTGCACTGATAGTACGAGTACATGGACTGGAAGCCGAAAGAATACGCCCATGGTGGAAACCCACAAAGAGGGGAAAAAAAGCATTTGTGCCCCCCCCCCCCCCCCAACACAAAAACCCAGTGTCATGAATCATCCACAACTCAAGTGGCCCGTCTGACTATGGCACCCAGAAAGTAACCCCAAACACACTGCATTGCAAGTACAACCTATCTCATCCCCGATGCATGTTTGCCAGCAGATGAGGAAAGCAACATGCTCATGCCACGTCTCAGGCCTTTGCAAGTCTTGCACCCAAAGCAATGTCTTAAGTAACTCACTTATGTATAGAAACCAAGGCAATCCCAATCCCCAGTAACCCATGGTATCAGCCAACCACCTTTAGTTATGTACCTCTGCCAAGTTCCTTACCTTTCCCACGGGATTCTATGACCCAGCAGGAGTGTGACAACTGCGAAGATGGACTCCCCACTCACTTTTCAGTTCCCATTCGCTGACCTAAAGAGGAGTACTGCCTACTGTTGAGCTGCACACCATGCAGCCCAGCCACAACTCAGAGCCGACCACCAACCTTCACCCAACACCAGGATGCCAACCCCAAGCCCTATTCGAGACCTCATTCAGTGAAAGCAGCCAGCACAGTCCAGTCAAAACAATAAGAACAAATTGCCACCTAGATATGCAAAGACAGTTTATAGCAGTGGCGCGTAATACCCTTCCTCCACAATCAACCGCATGTGCTCAGACAAAAAGACTACTGGCATAGTTCGCTGTCCCATAAAACGTGCCGCAATAGTCCTGAATGGACCTCTACGAAGGTGTGGCACTGCTGAACCACTAAGATACCAGTCGCTATGGCGTACAATGGATGCAGTTAGAAATGAATCCCTCTGCTGCAGTACAACAGGGATCACGCCTTAGTCACCAATCTTAGTCCCACATTAGGACAAAATCCGTCCGTAAATACTTTTTTTAAAGAAAGGGTATACAGAGAGCTTTCTTTTGTAAACGCCAGGTATCGAAACCGAAGATCTATTACCATTGGGCTTACTCAAAGGTGCTACGTCTTGTATCACGAGCACAGGCGTTCCATCGCCGAAATATCCCCATCAGCAAGCTTGCTTGATCCCAGTTCCCTTCTCATCCACTAATGCTGGCGATATTAGTAACAACTAGGAATCTCTCTCGAGGGATCTCGCGCTGCAACTGCTCCCAGCGACCTGAATGGGGCAAATCTAGCCCCGTCCGTCAAACCAACCATACTCAGACCAGCTAGCATCCATAATCCAGGCACAGCCTCTGCAGCACTGTTCTCCCCAGCGAACCCCTCCCATTTCTTATCACACACAAATGAAAATAACAATCGGCAGCGGTAATGTTATGTGACATGTAAATCACTCCACCATGAAAGGAAGATCTCAGCCATGTTCGCAATGGAGACAGCATTTGGAAAGGAAATGCAACATGCGCCCCCACTTCGTTCCATAGGAAAGTCAACGGTAGCCGCTCCCTTGGCACGTCATACACACATATTCAGTGTAACTGAACTGCATAAAATTTGCAGCATCCCACCGAATAAAATGCTGCCCGTAAAGAAAGTAAGAGTCTCATAAGTGCTACAAAAAATAAACATAATGTAATACAACTGCTACAACAAATGCATTCATTCATAAGTAAGTGCAGGTACACGCCTGGTACGAAGCGACTGCAACATTCATCAAAACACTTCCCGAGAAGGGTAAGCCTACACTAAGGTAACCAAATTGACTGTTACTTACATAAACAGTCAGTGACTTCTGCCATTCGTTGTTGATCTTTTAACGGATGCAATTTTTCAGTAATATTAGCACTTCCGGGAGTCACCAAGGGGTAGGCGGTCCTGCTATTGTGTTTTAGGATTGCAGCACCTCAGCCAATCCTAGTACGGCACACAGTATTTCGAAGAGTTGATTGGCTAGGGAGTCGGCACGTGCCGTTTACTTGCAGACAGCGGGTGCCGCTGAAGTTAGAGAGGGCTCGCGTGGAGGTCCACTGACGCTGCTTAGTCACGAACAGAACGATAACTGCCTGTTTAACCCGGGCCAGGCTAGGCCACTGCCGCCTGCTGTTCTGATGGAAGGCAGGAGAGGGACATCCCCGCAGGTGTAGCCCGGAGTAGCTTCCCAGTTGGCAAGAGTGCCAGACGGTTGCACCCTTCACGGTTTGTTTGCAAACGCCGTCCTGGTTACTGCCCCCGTTCCTGAAACGCGAGCCAGGCTTGATAGTTAAATTTAGCGCGTCCGATGTCCTCCACTGTACGGGGGCGGTTAGCAGATGAGTCCGCGACGTCTCTAGCATTTACCGACAGTGGATATTGTGTTTATGTGGCACGTTGGATTCGCACCGCTGATACATTGACTGCTCCCTGGGCTGTAAAATAGCATATCAGACTTCTCTGAAGTGGCAAGTGCTGATATTCATGCGTGCTTGTTAACGAAGAGTAAAAATCCATTTTTGGATCCTGAAGTATTTACTACAGAATCAGCATTTGCATGCTATTTTGTTCCTTAAAAAATATCTTTTAGCTGCCCATTACTCCAAAATATTGGAGGTAATTAGATTTCCTACACAGACAGTTTACCTCCAGAAACCAGGAGATCCTTCCATGCTTACCTCTGCTGTTGTTTTTTTTCGCCCAAATGAGTTGTTATGAAGCTAATTTTAATCCCACTTACCTACAGTTTTCTAGTGCTATTTTTGGAGGTATTTTCCTCCAGGGAGAAGCTGGAGTTAGCAATTTCATTTTACTTCTCTGACAAGGATTCTGGTAATTTTTTCGGTGGAAGCTAGTTATATCTTTGTCATTTGTGTATTTTATCATAGAGTACACGTTTATCAAAGTGTCAGCAGTATGAGAAGCTTTGTGGAATAATGTTTTGCATCTTGTACAGGATGTGGCATCTACAAATGTAGAGTTGATCTTTTTGCAATGTCAAATGAACACCTTTTAAAGAATTACAGAATTGATTCTCACACAATATTATTCATACTTGACCTTATAAAGTGATTTAGAGCCCAATAGTGGTATTAGACCTTCTGTCCCACCACTGGTTAAAATGTTGCCAGTGCTGTGCTTCTGTGCAACCAGTTCTTTTCAATGATTTGTTGCCATTGCTTCTAGACTCTGTCTACCTTCAGCAAAATATTGCAGCAAGTATTCAGTGCTATGTTGAAACATACGCAGTGTTTCGTCCTCTTCCCTAAAACTGCATGTGCGCTAACCAAAGTGAAGAGTGCATTCTATGGTGTTGCTGGGTTCTCAAATGTTGCTGGAGCCATTGATTGTACACACATTCACATTGTTCCATTTCGCCCTCAAGAACAGATGTTCAGTAATCAACAGCTGTACTACTCCATCAGTGTTCCAATGACTTGCACTGCTGACCTCATCATCACACACTGCAATGCAAAGTTCCAAGGATCTGCATATGACTCCTTTATCCTATGTAGTAGCAGTATTCCTGAGGTTATGACTGCTCTTCAACATGAATGGAACTGGTTACTTGCTGAGTGTTTTTAGTTTTTGTATATTTCTTTTTGTCAATCACTTTTTCTTTTCATTTGCATTAGTTTATCATTATCATACAGCCATAGACATGCAGAATAAGGCACATAATATTCAAATCACTTTATTACGGTGGTAAAATAGTTAATCAAAAGCTGCCATTTTCTTCAGTCTGCCTGTAAATAGAATTTCTATTTGAAAAACCATATAAGATAGTCCTAACAGAGAAACTAATAGTGTTTGTTTGAAAGTGTGCCATAGAGATTGCTGTTATATTAGCAATCTGATTGACATCCTTATTGAGCAGTGAGAATAGGATTCCCTGTTAGGCTATCTCTGAATGGCTTTTGCCAGACAATCAGTTTGCCAAACAGTCTGAGATTCTGGTGCAGGCTGGTGGTTTCATAGTGGTCTACGAACTGCAGGAGATATTTCTAGCCCATGATGGGTGGTAGAAGATTCCCTCCCCCAAGTGGATTTGCCTTGGTAATCCCCCTCTTCTAACTGTGCATTGTTTATACAATGTGCCCAGCCATATTTGTTTGGGCTAATTACTAATAGCTATTGTCAGTTTTATGGATTCAAGCACAATCATAGCATTAGGTCAGGGCCAGGTAATTGTGTTTTCTAAGTCAGAAAGTCATCCCACAATAGTTCTTCAGCCAACTTGCCTAGTATAAACTTTATTAGATCAATGATTACCTTTTTTGTAAAATGTCCTTTGATTTTGTTTTGTTCTCTACAGGTGACAGTGCCTATCCGTTGAAGGCACGGTTGATGACCCTAATTTTATGTACACGCAATGCAGCAGAATCCAGGTACAATGCCCCCCCACATACAAACCAAAGAGTAGCCTTTGCTGTCTTCATGGATCAGAAGGCGATCTTCTCTGTTCAAGGAATACTTGACACAATCTAAGTTGACCAAACTCAAAAAAGATGTACAAAAATTCAGTCATGAGAAAGTGTTCCCGTATGTGACGGATGAACACATTATGAAAACCCCCATACCCCAACAGCCCAGAAACGTCAGTCCAGGTATAGACCAACTCCACTAGACTGGACATTTAGCTCAGGGGATGACGGGAGTGGCAGCAGTGATGAAGGGGTAACAAGGAGACCTTAAAGACCATACTATCCTGACCTAATCTACCCATGATGCCATACGGATACTGGCAGCAACCGTTCCAACCACACACACAGGGTTTCCCCTTCCACCAAGGCCCCCCTTTTTTATACAGAGGCCAGGGAAGAGGAAAAAAAAGCCCTACAAACAGACCTTCAAGGTACAGTGGGAAGATCAGGTTACCAATCCCGTGGTGACAAAAAGCAAAGAGAAGGACCAACAACGAGCAGAGACCCTCCAACATAGTGAATCTCAGTGCCTACACCCTGATACAGAGTGAGGATGATGTACTGTCATATGGGTTGGGATTTGTACCAACACCTAAGAGCGATCTCTTCTCTTTACGCATAGAATTGGCTCAATTCTTTAGACGGATTAAACTGGAGAGTTTTTTTTGAGGATCAAGATAACCTACCAGATGGGGAAAGAAACACCGGTCTGAGGAGAAAGTCAACATTTATGCCCCCAACACATGCTATAGCGTGCAAAGTATTAGCATTTGAGCAGGCAGTACTTGCAATTGAATGTCATAACCAGAAGGTATTTCAAAACCTAAGCAAAGTAGAGAAACACGCTCTCGAAACCCTTAAAAAGAACACTAACCTGGTTATTAAACCAGCGGATAAAGGGAGAGCAATAGTAATTATGGACAGGATCATGTATGATTACAGAGTGCCTCTGACTGCTGTCAGATGGAGAAAGTTATGAGATCCTGCACTCGGACCCCACACTGAGATTGGCCAACAAAATAAATAAAATCTATGGTAGAAGAGGCCCTCACACAGGACTGGATTACCAAACATGAGGCAGAATTCCTTATTGCAGACACACCAGGAACCCCGAGATTCTATATTCTCCCAAAGATTCATAAAAATAAAATGCTTCCCTTTCTCCCCCCCCAGCCCGTAGGTAGACCAATAGTCTCGGGTTTTGGGTCGCTCTTAGAACCTTTGTCACAATTTTGTGACTGGATCCTCAGACCTATAGTGAAAACATCTGCTTCCTACCTAAGAGACACCAAGGATGTCCTTTGTTTACTTAGTGACACTGAAATCAACACTGTTGAAGACCTGATCATCACGATGGACATTGAAGCATTATACACAAACATTCCCCAGAGAAGTACCCTTGAAGTAGTAGAGCACATCCTGCAGGAGACAGAATGGGACTTCATGACCCCTAGACACTTTGTCATGGAATGCGCAGAACTAGCACTAACAGAGAACTTTTTTGAATTCGAGGGAGCAATATACCACCAAGTACAGGGCACCTCGATGGGAAGCAGCTTTGCACCAAGTATGGCCTGTCTGTATGTACACCAATTTGAGGCAGACCATATATTCAACTCAGAAAATCCTTACAAAGAACATATCAAACTGTGGCACAGGTACATCGATGATGTGTTAATAATATGGCATGGTAGTGAAGACCTTGCGGCTGAATTCGCAGAGTGGGTCAACACCAGGGACAGACACCTAAAATTTACACATACAATAAGCAATGATGAAGCAGTATTCCTAGACCTAGTGATTACTATGGACCAAGGAGGAATCAGAACCAAAGTCCACAACAAAGTTAACGCACAAGAACCGCTTACTATTATATGACAGTTTTCATCCTAGAGCACTCCGTCAGAACCTACCGGTGCGCCAATTCTTGCGAGTTAGACGGAATTGCTCCACGATGGAGGCCTTTCAGACTCAATTGAATACACTAGAAGAAAAACTAGTGGCACGCCATTACCCTAAGAAAGCGGTAAAAAATGCTAAGAAAAGAGCAAAGAATAATAACCGAGAAGCCTTGTTAGAGAGCTGCAGAAAACCTGAGAATGATAGGGTTGTTTGTGTCACCACGTACACACCAATCTCGAATAAAGTCCAGAACATCATAAAAAGGAACTGGAATATCCTGAACGGGGGCACTAAACAATGGTCCCAACCACTATTCACCTTCAAAAGAAACACCAGTCTACGAGATGAATTGGTTCACACCAAAACACCATCACCACAGACTAACGCTCAAACCACATTATGGGACAACCACCGGCTGGTGTGTCACTATCCGTGTGGCAACTGTGTATCATGCCAATTCATAAGAATCACAAAAGACGTTGATATCAAGATAGAGACCATGGATTCTAAAAAACCTGACTAACTGCAACTGTGAAAATGTTGTTTAATCACCTGCCCATGTGGCCTATTCTATGTAGGAATGACCACACGTAAAATAAAGATACGAATCAACGAACATAGAAGTACAATTTGACGCAAAAAGAATAATCCAAAATTGACACGCCACTACCTGGAACAAGGTCTTCGGGATGTGGACCTAACATGGGTGATTCTAGAAAAAGTAAACACGAACTGCCCAGACATTCAGAAAAAACGTCTGACCCGAGAACAACAATGGGTTTACCGTCTGAGGACATGGGAGAAACGACTAAATGATGAAATCCCCTGGCTTCAAATCACATAAAGGGTCATGATCAAAACCACACAATGCGGATAATAGCTAAAACAGCAGTATCTAGCCAGTCAACACATGGCACCTCATGACACCTTTCATGTAACCAGTAAGAATCGATACCTGTCATAGACCGACTTGTCTCAATTGAAGTGTATGGATTATATATACATATTATATATAATTTACACAATATCGAAAAACCAGCCCCTTGACATGTCTTGACATTCCGCAGACACAACCTACAAGCAGCCTTTTTAATATTCTGATAAGGATCAATAACTTCATAGCATCCTTTGAGATAAGCTTATGAATTCTAATAGAGGTTTAATTTAGATTACCATGACAAAAATGAAAGGTCCGGACCATGTACATTAAATTAATAAATATGTGATGAAGGAACCAACTCTCTGGCACATCAGGGCACTTTATTCATGAATTACGAGCAGCTCATAGGATCCTAGGGAATGGTGACTACAAATCCCAGGATTCTAAGCGTAAGAATAAACGCCGGATGGGGTATCTACGCCCTCGCCGAACATTCAACCTTTCGGATGTGTGAAAATATACGAGCTAAAGCGCTTACAAAAACGCCGGATAGATCTTGTGAGTCCCCGTAGTATTGTAGAGTAACCTGGTTTCTGTCCCTACCGAACAGTGGCACATTTAGGAAAACTGCTGGTTCTAATGCAAACGCCGGCTGGAGACGCTACGTCATTACGCGTTCTCCAGGCAGGCGGCGCACTGGACACCGGATCACGAACAGACGCAGCTGCGGTCACTAAACAGACCGCAGGTGCGGTGCATCTCGCTTCTCCCGTGAAATGGAACACACTTAAAAACGCCCCTGGCCTTCCATTCCAACATCGTCGGGAGGAAGGAGTGGATGCACGTAGGTGTACGGCGAGGGACGCACCTTGCGGCAGTAAGAGTATGAATGAGAGAAGGGAGTGTCTACCTGACAATCGCTGAACGCGAGTAAGTGTGTGATGGTCCAACTTATGCTTTAATTTAAATAAAAAAAAAAAAAACCTTAAAAATGAATACTTTCCCTAGAGTGTCACTACAGGGGTCCCTAAACCGTTCCTCCATGGGGCAATGAAGACCCTACGTTGGGGTAAGGTTGTGAGCTGGTCTCGCAATTCAGTAAAGAAATGCTTTTACAATTACCTCACGTTTGCAGTGTCACAACATCACACTAGCATGCAGTGCTGCATATGCATTATATGTAGCGTTACTTATGTCCTCCTTTTTATTAAGGCACCTTAATATTAATTTATTTACTGGAATCTATGAACCAAGTTTTAGTTTAGAGGCAGACACAGGTCTCCCTAACAACAAGGCAACTCTTAGTGCAACATTGCCTCACCAGGAGCCCTTTTGTTCATCCTGAAGAATGCCACTGACTCAGTAAAGCCATAGGCAGAAACATGTCAACGACGGTAACAGTGGGGATGGGGTAATAGTTCCCCTAATCCCCAATTTATTAATACCAAGTAATGTGTACGATGAATAAATGTAATCTAGGATGCTGCATTGGTTTTTAAACAGTTCACGCGTGCCCCCCCGAAGTGCCTCCCTGTCTTCAGGTGTAGGCCCGCTCTCCATCAAACCGGGTTTTTGGAGAGCGAGGGCTGTCCTATGATGAAGCATGACACCTGGTGGTGTGTGAGGACAGCCCATTAGATTTTTTGGCATGCCCAGCACTCCTATTAAGTAGTGCTACGAGGGACACTGTAACGTAACTGAATATAATTCTCGGGTAGCTAAAACGTGTGTATACAGTAGTTTGGAGGCCAGCTCACCCTAGAGACCCCATAGCCTCTAGTTCCCTCCCTTGGGTATCTCTGGGGGCGTGTGTTGACGATCTTCTCTATTGACCAGAGAGAGTGTGCCGCATCATTGTGTTAAGCTACATGTTGCATAACATAGCACCCAGGCATAACATTACTCCCCAGAGGGCTGTGACATACCCATGGAAGGTATGTGTGCACAATCACAATATGGTTGATGAAGGAGGTGAAGCTGGTGTCCGTTGAGAAATAGTTTAGAATTTTTTACATAAGTGGTTCAGATATCACCTGTATCCGTGTTGCTTGGCTAGTAGATAATGTTCTATATCTTGGCCTCCACCAATCCTTTACTGGTATGTGCACAAAAAAAGTTGTATATCTACTTGAATTTCTGGTATGGAACAATAAATAATTTAATTGCTGTGTTGGTCAATGGAAGGTGGTCATTTCATGTAGGACACTGGGGCCCTATGGACATCTGGAGAGTACAGCACGAACAGGGGCATGATTATTCTTATTACTCCCACCTTTACAGACTACACACTCGGCTGCACGTTTGTTTGCTCGGCCAGCCTCTTCCCGAGCGTGACCCCCTACTGAATATCTGGAACGCACAATATCAGATCATAGCCCATTACTGTTGATATTTTGCCCCATTGCGGAATCCTCAGTGATCCCCATGTGGTGCCTCAAACCACCTTTTCTCGAAGATGGGTGCTTTAGGGAATCCTTGCAGGCAACTAATGCTGAGTACTTTCAATTTAACTAGGGCACTGCCTCGGATCCCCTTGTTGAATGGGACACCTTCAAGGTTGTGGTGCGAGGTCACTGCATGAGGCAAGCAGTTGGGGTCAAAAGAGAGCTTAATAAGGAGCTCTCCACTCTGGAATTTGAACTACACGATTCGGGTAACGGTCTGGGTCCTGATGACGCTATGCAGAAACAACTTGAGGAGCTGAAGAGGCAATATAGTTCTTCTCTGGAGCGTCTTCGGTGCCTCTACCTAAGGGAATACCTGTAAGAAAGTGCCCTCCTTTTGCATGGTTGCCCCCACTTTTTGCTAAACTGCTGATGTACTTTGACTGAGTGTGCTCTGGGTTTCTGCCAAACAGGTACCCAGGGCCTATGTTTTTTCCCTAAAACTGCATTAAGACAAAACCCAATTGGCACTCTTTGGCCACAGGTCAGTCCCTTGTAAATGGTACCACAAGTACCAAGGGCACTGTGGCCAGGGAAGGCCTCTAAGGGCTGCAGCACTTATTGTACCACCCTTAGAGGCCCTGTACCTTTACACACGCACACTGCCATTGCAGGCTGCGTGTTTTGGTGCAGAACAAAGTGAAGAGTTGACATGGCACACATCCCTGTGTGCCATGCCTACAACCCACTGTCCTGGCATAGGTCAGCCACCCCTCTAGCTGGGTGCACTATACCAGTGGTGAGGATACAGGTGCATGAGCCCTGTACCCCTACAGTGTCTAAGCCAATTCTTAGACATTGTAAATGCAGTAATGCCGTTAAGAGTATATGGTGCTGGGGGTTTGTCATTCCGAACTCCGCAGCATCATAATGGCTTTACTGAAAACTGGGAAGTTTGGTATCAAACTTCTCAGCACATTAAACCCACACTAATGCCAGTGTGGGATTTAATGAAAAATGCACTCGGAGGGCATCTTAGAGATGCCCCCTGAAAAACGACCTAACACTAGTGTCCAGACTGAGTGGCTGCTCACCAGCTGCCACCACCAGACATGTTTCTGGACCCCTGGGTCAAGAGCCTGCTGCTCTTGAAGGTCTGAAACAATGCACATCCTGGGACGAGGTGCAAAGCCTCCTCCCCCAGGATGGGCAGTGTCCACGAAGGGGAAGCTTCAAAGGCTTGTCGCCTTTGTGAGCTACCCCAGGCCTTTGCTGCTTCCAGCAACTGGCCCCCACCGGTTCTGGCCCCCACTTTGGGCGGGAGAATCAGCGGGAGAACCAAGTGAGGAAGAGAGGTGTGCCCACCTTTGCCAACCCCACCCCTCAGGTGGGGGAGGCGAGGTGAAGCACAACTCTGTCCCCGCCATCTTGCAGATGGGGGGACCCAGTCAACTAGAGTGAGGCATATGCCCCCCTCCCACTGGAGGGTGGCATAATAGGGGGTGTACCCACCCCAAGAAAGGGACCCATTGGTCCCAACCTTTACCTACCTGTAACACCCCTAAATCTAGTATTTTAGGGGCAACCCTGAACCTTACCTCCTCAGAGAAGAACCGACCAAGAAGAAGAAGGACCGAAGAGCCGTGTTGAAACTAAGAAGAGGTGGACGCCCACTGACTTGGCCCCAGCCCTACCAGCCTGTCCGCACCTCGAACCTGCTCCAGCGAAACACCGGTGTGTTCTGCAGCCAGCAACCTCAAGAACCCCGAGGACCTGCCCTGCCTTCCACAAGAAAGACTTTTTCTCCTGTGAGCACCGGATTTCCTCACCCACAGACTCTGGCTCCTGACAAATCCGCGAGTCTGCACCCGACGCCTACGGCCCGAGTTCGAATGGCCCAACACCACAAGAAGGTCTCCCCGGCTATCCTGACCTGAGATCTGGTGATCTCTGACCTGCCTTGAATCTCCAAGCGAAGCCTGCAGCCTCTTTCTGGAGGATCCCCCCGACCGCGACCGGAGCTGGTAAGAAAACCCGATGCCTAAAGACACCCCTGCACCCGACTTCCCACGGCCTAGGGTGGCCCAACCGACGGTGTCCCAGCATCCCCAGGCATCCCAACTTACCTCTCCAACCGGTGGTCACCGCCAGAAGATCTTCGTCCCCGAGCCTGCAGTCTTTGTTGTAACCGGAGAATCCCCATTGAAAACAACAGTGTACCCAACGCCAAACCAGCACCCTGCACCCAGCCGCCGCTGCAGGTGTACTTTGGGTGCTAACTCGGATCCCTCTTTGCCCTGAGCCTAACACCAGGAGCTTTGCTCCCACAACCTTGTGGCCTGCTCGTGAGCGCCACCAACAGGAGGCCCCCTATCCCCCATTGGATAACATTGGGCCTCAGCACTCTGTACCCGGCCGCCCTAGTGCCGCTGAGAGTGCTTTGAGAGTGCATCCTTGACCCTGGGGGAACCCTGGTTCTAACCCCAGAATACCAACTCCCACAATTAACTGCTTACCTGTAAACCGATAACTCAATTTCCTTCCATAGGATTGCATTGACTGTTTTTCTTGAAAATTGTTCTCTGTGGAGCTGGTTTTGTATGAGAACTTGAAAAACTGCAAATAACTTAAAACTGCTTTACTTACCTTTTCTCTAGGAAATGTCCCAATGTGATATTCAGGCATATCACACTGAGTAGAAAAAGTAATCTATAAAGTAATCTAAAAAGTAATCAAAAGTAATCTAACTAATTTCCACTGTATTGAAAGTATTTACAAACCTGTAACAAAGTCATTGTCATACAGCTTGCTTGTATTGTTCAACCTGCATTGAAAAGTACCATTTACGCTTACTGTGCCAGGCTTGCTTGGTTCTAGAAAATAAATATAACTAAATAATATTTTCATACAAACAAATTGGTCTGAGTTCAGTCTTTGAGTGTCTGACATCATTTGCTGTGTACAATAAATGCTTAACACTACCCTCTGATAAAGCCTTACTGCTCGCCCACACTACCACAAATAGAGAGTAAGGTGCTATCTACTTTTACCTCTGCCTACCTTTGGGGTTCCACTGGTCTCTGTGCACACTATACCTCATTTTGGTATTGTATATACAGAGCCAGCGTCCTACAATAACTTGCTAGAGCACATAAAGAGGGGGGCCGATCAGGCAGACTCCTGGCTTGGTTGGTGCACCAAGAGTCATGGGGAGTGCCCATAACTCAGATTTTGTCCGATGAAGGGATACTGCTATACTCGCTTGGGGCCATTAACGCAACCTTCTGTAGCTATTGCAAAACTCTCTACAAACGCACGGAGGTGATTGCGCCAGATTCCTTGACTGACTTCCTGATTCCATGCCACTGCAAAAACTTGATCTGGCTTTATGAGAGGATTTAGGGGGACCTGTGACGATAAACGAGATACGCTTGGCCATCAAACAGATGGCTACTGAAAACTCCCCTGGGCCAGATTGTTTGATGGTGGGGCATTATTCTGCATTTGCACCCGCCCTGGCCCCTAGTCTAGAGACTTTATATGCAGTGTCGTTATGCTTCGGGTCGTTGGCGGCTTCGTCGAGAGATACACTTGTGATTCCCCCTCCCTAAAATGAAGTCAGCTGTCACACCCATCTGGGTATCACTCGCTTTCTATGCTGAATGTAGATTTTAAGATCGTCAGCAAAATATTAGCGATGAGATTGCTTCCCCTTATGCCCGGCCTCATACAGGAGGACCAAAACAGATTTATCCTGAACAGGTCCACCTCTGAGAATCTCTTCCGATTGTATCATATCCTCTACCACCAGGATACTGGCCTTTGCCCAGATGTTATGTCAGTAGATCTAGAGAAGGCCTTCGATTAGATGGGACTTTCTCCATGCGGTTATGCAGCGGATGGGAGCTGGCTGAATTCACTGGGTACGTCTATTATACACAATACTACAGCGAGGGTTAAGATGGGAGGGGTGATCTTGGCCTCATATGGTGTATATCTGGGCACAATACCTGGGTGCCTATTGTCTCCCTTGTTGTTCGCCTTGGCCATTGAGCCCCTGTTGGAGCTCTTCCGACTGAAAAGAGCCGGACATGTTCTGCCTAGCAGATAATCATCGGGGAGTTGCCATGGCTTTATTAAATGATTTTTTGGAACTTGCAGGCCTTCGAGTTAATAAGTCCAAAACTCATCTTTTTCTCTTGACAGCGGGGAGGACACACTCTTCTGATATCCCAGCGGGGCTCAACTGGTCACCTCAATATTTGGGCATACTGGTATTTCATGCTCTAGAGGACTTCAGGGAGGGCAATTTGGGGCCGATGATGTGATCCCTTAAGGCCTGCGTGCAATTCTGGCGCTCTTTAAAACTACCGGTGATGGCCGGCATCTCCTTATCTAAGATGCTCCCCAAACTCTTATATTTTTTTGTAAACCTTCCTATCAGGATATCGCAATCTTGGTTTGACAACATAGATTTCCTACTATGAGAATTAATATGGGATTTGGGGGGGCGCAACAGAGTTTAGTTGGCAGTACTTCGGATGGCTCCAGAAGATGGTAGCTTAGGTGCACCTGATTTTGAATTGTTCAGTGGCTGGATGGTAAAGGCCTGGAGTTGTTGGGCTCCATTGGACTGGTGGACAATTGGGGGTTTCTGCTGGCGAAACCCTTTAATCCGAAAATACCTACTCCCACCCCTGGGGTCTTACTGAGAGTGGCATTGAAAAGCTGGCAGAGATGCTTATGGCGCAATTCTAGAACTCCTCTCTGTGCTCCAGACCTGCTGTTAATAGGATTGCCTCATGGAGATCCCCATTCATGAGCCGGCAATTGTCTGACTAGATGACGGCAGGTCTTGTTACAGTGAGTGCTTGTTTTCAACTGGGTGAGCTTATCCCACTGGACGAACTCATGTCGCAATATGACTTGTCTCCTGGCCAGTTCTTGAATTACCATGCCCTGGGAAGGACGTTTAGGGGTTTGTGGCCTGGGAAAGGACGAGAACCGGAGGCCCACACTGCCCTTCATACTTTAGTGACCCTGGGCTCTGCGTGACACCGCGTGAAGTGTCTTTATGAAGCGCAACTTGTGATGATAACAAAGCCTTTAGTTAAGAGACTGGAGAAGTGGGAAACATTACTGATGGCTGCAGAATGGACCAAGATCGTGAAGCGCCCAAAACGTATCTCTAGCAACACTTAATTTTAAGTTTTTCCAAAGTAATTATATGAATATGACGTATTTGACTCCCCATAAGTTACAGGTCACGTATGGTGGGGATTTGCGAACTTGTCCCAAATGTGGAGATTCAAATGCTGGGTTCGCACACGTCATAGAGCTGTCCGGGTTTACAGGACTTCTGCAAGGCTGTAATCGCCACAATTAACGGGTGCTAGATCGCTCACCCCCCCTGCACAGCAGAGGTGTGCCTGCTGGGATTGTTCCCCAGACCCAGGGCGCGCAAGGTTGGCACTAGGTTGGTGGACCTGGCTTTAGTCTTGGCAAGAAAACGTATTGCTATGAGATGGATGTCTTGGGGGGACCCATGGGTGATGACATGGGAGAGGGACGTTGATATCTGGGCCATAACTGAGGAAGCAGCACTGATTAGGGAGGATGCAAGCGGTATAAGGTGTCATCCATTAGCGGACTTCTGGGCAGAGGTGCTTGGAGATTGGACACTAGGAATGCCGATGCACCAAGAAAAGCGGTAGAGCGCTTGCAACAAGATGGGGTTACTGCAGAGCCCCTTTGAAGGGATATACTTTGCTTGTGAATAATTTACTTGTAGGGAGCATCAATTTATAGAACTCTCCCTTCCTGCCCGGCCCCCAGCGAAGCAATGTAAATGTTTTTTAATATCTCTGGAACCACTTTATTTAAGGCAAAATCTACTGTATCTTCCTATTTTTTCAGATTCAGACCCCCTCAGCAACTTTAGTTCCAAATGTTTGTTTTATTGAATCAGTTTTTTATTTGGCTAATGTAATTACTGTTTTAGGCGATTTTGGGACTACTGCCACAACTCCCAATCGTTGATAAATGTATTGAACACAGAAGTGTTATATCTCATAGAATTGTTGTTCAAAATGGCTGAAGTGAGATAATATTTAGGACCATGTACGATTTTGAAACCCACTATGACAGAAATAACTATGTGAACGTTTTGTTATGCTGACATGGTCGCAGACCTTGGAGAAGGTAGCGTATACTATTGATGTTTCAATGTGGACAGTAAACAGAATAAAGTGTAAACTATCTTATTTGGGACAATTCACTCTGTATAATATGTATTGGCCCTTACTCAGATATACATGTCTGTATTGTTATTCAAATGCCAATAAAAATGTTTAAAAAAAATAAATAAAAGATGGTCATGTCATGTTTCCTAAACATTAAGTGCATATAAGAGCAAAAAAGAAAATCTTACAAGAAGTTATCAGGTAATCTTGTTTATTATATATTAAAAGTGATAATCCATCATATTCCATCAAACCAAATTCAGCGGTAATAGTTATGGTATTCATTATGGTGTAAAATAGTATTCTGAGAAGACTATAGCTGTGTAGAAATTAAATAACAAAGGTCATTCTTTCAGCATCACAAGTTAGCTGTTGTGTTTCCATAACATTTGTATCTTGTATAACTACACCCGCCATTCTTGAGGTGTGAGTAACTGAATAGAAATGTTCACAAATGTCCTCCTTTGGGAAAGAATATGAGGTGGCCTGTTAAACAAGGTGCAATCAATACGTAGCTGCACTGTGCCTTAAATACATCGTGTTTCAAACCGGGAACTATTCTATGTGGCAACAAACCTGCAACTTGCAAAGATAACAACTATAAGCACATACATTGAACTGTACATGAGAGACTACTTAAACTCTGTAACATTCATTTTACCTTTATGTGGCCTCATTAACATTTAGGTGGAGGCATGCATTGCAATAACGCAAAACAATCATCAATATTGTACATCTAAAACTTTGATTTCTTTGGAGCAGGTTTAACATATCTACACGGATTACATAGCACATGTGAAGTTGGCAGGGGCACATTACAGCCGAAGCAGTGTTATCCCCATTAGACTGAACCTGTGCACACTGCACAGAACAGAATCGTTCAGCAAATTTAGGGTTAGTACTTCTGTCAACTACTAAGGTCTGATCTTCTTTGGACACTTTCACTGTTTGTGCAAGGATGTCTTTTATCGCTTTCATACATTTGGATTTAATGAACATGCAGTCTTTCAAATTGGCCTGTATTATAATTTGGGCTCCCGGTTTTATGGTATTTATTTTTTTGACATTTCCATCTGTATTTATCCATATTTATTTTGTGCTAATGTTTTCTGTAATTATCCATATTTATTTGGGTTGGGTGAATAAATGGGGTTGAAAATAATATATGTGCACATTTATGTAACTGATAAATGTGCATGCATGCTTGACGCCTGATAGGTTCAAAGGATAGGTACACACACAGATGATAAATCAATGCACTTATGTGAAAACATGAACATTTTAGTATCAAGGTTGTGCATATCTACTGCTGTTTAAGCCTCTTTACTAAAATCCCATTCTTTTTTAACCCCTTACCTGTCAATCCGCTCAGCTATTGGCTGGCTGTCATTTAGAATCCCCCCCCCATTTCCATTTTTATCCACATTTAAAAATAAATACAGGAAAATAAATGTTTTTAAGTCTGTATTTATCTGTAAAAATCAGTAAAAACTGAAAACGGGGAGCCTTAATTATAATGAACTGTTCCTGGATGTTTACGTTACTGTCTACATATTTAGTGACTGATTTTTTGTCAAATTATCCATATTTTTACCTACTTGGCATCAACTCCTGCAATGTGGACAAGTTGCCCACATGAGAGGTCATGTGGTCTTTTTTTCAATGCAACTGTATGTCTGTGTATTAAACGATTCATTGACTCCATCAATAGACACTGCTTCAGTGGGGAAGGGCTGAAGAGAGGGAACTGCTTAGAGAGGAGGTGTGGTGGGTACGGAGACGACCAATAGCAGGGTTATGGATGGAAGTCTTGGAGGCCTGGGAACGCCCGGAGGGAGACTTTGTAGAGGAGCCTGACCAGGGAGGGAGGCAAAGATGTTATCCCAGAAGACATAATTGAGAGAGGGAGCGCACACTGATCCGAGACGGGGTCGAGGCCATTGGGGACACGTCTCAGCCCAGTTGTAGAACAGGACATATCACACTGCCCCTTCACCCCCCAGGTTTCGACTTGCCACTCCTGCTGTGGGAGACATTTCCCCCACTCCCCCATGCACCAAGAGGTGACTGCCGAGCAGAACCCCCCTCACCACTTTCTCTTGACTATTTTCATTTTCCCTGAATTGCTGGATTCGAGCGATCCCAGCAGTTTTATCTAATTTCACCCATTTTACCTTGTATACAGTTTGAACAATGTCTTTAATTTCATGAATGTCAACATTCAGTTCTCCAGTATCTCCACAGTCTGGCAGGATTATTTCATTGTCAAAGTCTACAACATCCGGTACATTCCCCAGAACTGTGGTACTTGACAAAAGATTTCCCTCTCTTTCTCTGACTTCCAACATCATAACTTAATTTTTGTTTAACAAAATTTCAGATTCACTGCTCTGTTGAGGACCAGCTTCCAAAAATGCTTGTGTGGGCATGACTTCCTGCTCAATACCTATCTGGTCTCTGGGTGGTGCACCGCCTGTAAAAAAAAGATGTAGAAGTCAGTTAACAAGAAAGTTCATAAAGTGAAAGCTTTTGAAAAGTCTTTAACGTTATGTAGGTGTGTGTAAAATGTGTGTAGAATGTTCCTGCATAAATATGTGAAATTTCTGAAAAATTACAGAAAATATGCATAGTTACATGAAATGCAAGACTGACATTTGGCGCTATATAATAGAACAAATTGCATGCTTGCATCCATTTTTGATAAGGGGATGCATTGCTTGCTAAATACATAGCGCAAAAAACAGAAGCATTGGAAACAGTAGCCACTAAAGTTCTGGTCGTTCTCTGATAAATATTTGCTGCGTATTATGCTTAATTATGCGTCATGGGATAATACATTAATTTCGGAAATTTTGCTTAACAAGTGTAATGTAAAAATTACAGAATTTATGCAAGGTTACGCTCATGTAATGGAAATTTCACTAGGGCCTAAAGGTTTTTTAACAAAAGGAAAAGGGAAAAAGCTTACCTGGCTGTTCATTTTCTGTGCGTTCCCGGGTGGTATCAATTCCATCTAGTCCTTCCAAACTAACAGGATCCATAATCTCCAACACTTTTAATTCAACATTTCCAAGGTTAAGCTCTAAGGGACACCCACTACCTGTTCCTTTAGCGTGCTGCTTTGCCTTGCTATTATTTTTGCGCACTTTCTCGCGCAGGTCATACCTTATCTTTTTAATATCAGTTACAAGACATTTGATAGTAGATATGGCATTAATGTTTTGCAGGATACTGTCCCAGATAACGTTTTTAACGTGCAGAGCTGTACAATAAAGTTCTAAAGATTGTTCGGAAAATGTAGCCAACCTTTTTCTACATACCATTTACATTGGCCATGCTTGCAAATAGATTAACTTGAGCCTTTTTTCTAATGACTGATCTGCCAAACAATCCTCTGAACAGAGAAAGGTTTGTTTTCTTCTTTCCTAACCAGGCTTTTCCAGCAGCAGCTACATTCAGAATAAATTGTTAGCAGCAAAGTTCACCGGCCTGAATATGTGTCCGCATACAAAAATATAAACACTAGTGACGAGCTTTAATTTTGACTCCATAAATCCGACTCATTTGCGATTATTTCTAATGTTTGCTAGGCAAGCCCTTCTAAATTATTGACAGAACAGCAACTCCCTACCGAGGACTTTATGTTCCTCTTTCTGTTGGAGTCTACTAGACGGGTCTGGCCTGCATGATGCATGCATTTCACCTGCAATCACAAAGAAATTTGACCAAGAGAAAATCCAATTAATTTGGAACTCAGTTGGAGTCCATCCTTGAGATGCCTCTAGACATGACTCAAACAGGAAGAGAGTTGACAAAGCAAATACCTATAACTACTTCTGAAATCCAAGATAAACGGCCATGGAGGGCCTACCTCAGTCGTGCCAGTAATCATTGGAAGCTACTTGTACCCCTACCCTCTGCTACTTGCTTACGGTTCGCAGAAGCTTTCCCACGCAATTAAGAATGACACATCTACGGTTGTGGGTCCTTGTACCCCAATCCTCTGGTGTCTCCTGTCCTTACTTTTGTCCTGATGATGACCCTACTTTAAGTAACTGTGCCAAAGGGTTGAAACATCAACCACACCATATGTGTCATTTTGTCCTGATTTGTTTCTGAAATTTTAAAATTTAAATGCATTGACTACTTAACGAAGAAAACTTAATAAACAGTCTCTTGACAATACAATTGCTGTGGAAGTCCAAGGCTACACTTCCCCTGTAGGGACCCCCTTGTTAATAATAATTCACCAGGAGCTAAGCAGCACAAGCGCAGTGGTGGCAGCATACCGTGTAGTAAGTGGGTCATTGGAGTGAGGCCTACAGGCTCACTCACATTTCTCAAAGTTCCGCTGCTGTTTGCTTACTTCACACTTGGCCTACATCAGTAGATGTTGAGTGCTGCATAGTGCAGGAGTTGTGACTCTGTGCTGGATGTATGTGTGCCTGGGAAGGGTACTGTACAAGGATAGAGCAGTACTGTGCAGTGCATGTGTGGTTATTGCATGTACTGGGTGTATGTATGCCTGCAAGGAATACATGGCATGAGAGATGCAGGTAGTGCACAATGGAAGCATGTGCTGGGTGTATGTGTGCTTGCTTGAAGCACAATACATGAGATGTGAAGTGTTGTGCAGCAGTGAGTGGGTTTGCAAATAGCACTCCCCGTAACAGTAGAAAGAAGTTTCAGTGCTAAGTAATGTACACACACTGAGTGTATGTGTGCTGAATGCATTTAATGGTACAATGCATGGAGGTTACAGTGCAGGACAGTAAGTGTGCTGTGAATGTACATTGGGTAAGTGTGTCTACAATGGTACTTTGTGTGGATGACCCTGGGTTTTTATTTTGTGAACCCAGGCCTGCCTGGTGAAGACGAGGAGTGGATTCCCCCTTCCCGACCCCCCCCCCCCCTCTCCACACACAGATTTGTGTATTGCTGTAGACCAGTTGGGCCCCAGGGGACTTGCGGCTAATGCTAATGTGGCACCATAGACACTTTTGACTAAACCTGAAGAGTCAAAGGAGAGCTCTTGAGTACGGCCTAATAGTGAGCAGTCCCTAGATGTGGCCACCGGTGAATGAGGAATAACAGCGAACACGTTGCGCGAAGATGGGTGGAATGGATTTGCCTGACCTCTACTAGATCCCCAATCTCAAGAAGATTGTGGTGTTGCTTCGGAAGGTCGTATTCCTTTGCATGTGTAGAGCTAGAAATAAAATACTACTTTTATTTTTATTATAGCAAGTATTTGACTGGACATTGATTTATTGTTCGTACTGTTTGCACTTTGAATTATGAGCTGTGTTCACTGACCTGTATCTACATCCCCCCTCTCCTCAGAGTTGGGTTCAGTAGCCCTTGCATGCCCCGTGGCCCTCTGAAAGGGGACAGGTGCCATTAAACATGACGCATATCTACAGGTTGCATTCTGCATGGCACTCATATGCTGGTTGTATTCGCAGGGCACCCTAGTTGTCAACTGTCTCCCACAGCTATTTAAACACTGAGCAGCTCACTCACCAAGTAAGTCACAAGATGATGTTTAAACTCCTTCTATTCTCTTCTTTTAATTTAACTTGGATTACAACTCCAGGTTGCGCTACATACAGTAAGTTGCACATTTTGCAATGTCCCTTTGGTGGGTGAGTGGGAAGTGCACCAGCGCTGCGTCCTGCTTCCATGGATATTGTTGCCATATTTCCCTCTGAAAAATATGAGCCAGTTGTTCACGTTTTAAGATTCTGCAAAGGCCCAGACAAAATAGAACTTGATATAAAACAGTTTGTATTATTTTTTTAACATGGCTTTTTCCGCTCTGTTTACTTTGCCAGTCAGGGATTATTAAGGCAGCTGTAGAACCCATGTTATAGTGATTTCTTGTTATGTTTCCATTTGTTATATATTGATATTTTGGGTTTTTTTGGGGTGATTTTCCTAATGTTCAGACCTGCTAAATTATAAAAATATGAATTTTTCTAGCAAAAAAACAGCTAGATGGCCACCCCAATCTATGCGTCACCTCCCCAGCGCCTTTCACAAAGGGCGTCCCATGCCATGAGAGATGGCCAGAAGTCAGGTACATTGAGAACACTACATCTTCCCACCACTTATTGTAGTACATTAGTCCATTGTAGTAAGAACGTTGCCCTTTCTGCAGGATCTCACAAATAGTTTTGCTGAGCTCTAGTTTTTGATGGTTGTAGAACTCTTTGCGCTTTGCCCGTGCAAACCAGTGGCCAAGTGCCTGTGCTCCCCCTTTTCAACATGATAAAGTTGGTATACCCCAAATTGGAATATTTAACTTACCTTTAAGTCTTTAGTATATGGTGCCCATGGTATACCCAGGGCCTCTATAAGTTAAGTGACACAAGTTGGCTACAGCACTCATTGTGCCAACCACTGCAGTGACAATGCAAACATGACTGCAGGCCTGTCTCCAGTAGGTTTACTGTGAAGGTTAAACTGCAAATTCAACCTGTCAAATAATACCCATTTTGACGGGCCTTAAAGCCTCCGTTGTTAATACATGGTCTGCCGATGAACATGTGAGATCCCTGCAAATCTAAGCGCCCTTCTTGGTAATGGCTAGTATTTAAACCATGCCCAAGTGCTACTCTTGTTTTGCCTCTGGTTTCTCCTCGTAGTAGGTTCACTGCATCCGGAGAACCACCTACCTGAAAAGCCACAACGCATCGGGACAGCCATCCTCCAGAAGACTCCGACTTCAGTGTTTCTCAAATCCGAACGCTCCGAAGAGCCTTGGTAGAGAGAATAGAGAGATTAGTAAGAACACAAATAGTTTACTGCTGCACAGCATGACAAGTTAAAGACTAAAAGCCGTATTTTAAAAAGAGTTTATGCATACACTGAAAGCAGTGCATGACAAGTTATTAAAAGACTGAAAAGCCCTAGATGTCAAGAACTAACATTTTGGAAGAGGATCATAGTGTCAGCCTTGGCAGCCAATAACACCTCAGGATTGGAACGTCGCTCAGAATGGTCCACCTCTTGACACCCTCAAGTCTGCTGCTATAATAGCATAGATCATTGAGGTGAGAAAGCGAGGGAAGGGAACCGCGGGGAGGGAGATCTAAAAGGCAAATAACATAATTGGCAGTTGTTTAAGAAACCATCCCCCCCAATTACAGTCACCTCCCTTATACCAGTACCTGTGAAAAAAACAAGAGCAAACTGCTAGCATCCAACAGACATCACTCGAATGTAGAAGGCGTTGTGATGCTTCACTAAAATGAAACAATACACTGTATTCTGTTACCTTTGTCCTTTTAATGAATTGCCTATATACGATGTCTCAGAAGCCGGATGCTCATAACAACAAGTAGATACCATAATATGCCACCCGCCTTGCGCCACTAGGGGGAGAATGCCTGGAACTCTCAGGGAACCCCTGTTAAAGCAGTAAGAAAATAAAGCGTGCAAATATATCTGTGACTGTCAAAGTTATTTGCTAATCAACATAGATATTTGTCTTGCATTGTATCAAACAGCATGAGGCTATGAATCCAGAACGTAATGTACATCTGCCAGTTTTGATCCTATCAGCACCATTTCTCAGCAAATGCAACGTATACCAGGGGTATTTAAAGTCCTACACAAGGTGCAATCTCCCAAGTCTCATGACCCAACACTTGGATGAAATAATGTTATTGCGGCCTTAATACGAGAGGTTTTTGTAAGCCTTCCTTTCGCATGGAACGCTAAACAAGGTGCACGGTGTGAATTGTGAGCCCCTCTCGAATATAGTTGACAAGAGACTGAGGACAAGAATGAGTTGGTGCGCAATACATCCTTACTGCATATTGGTCCGCAATACATCAATGACTCTGGTTCTGACTGTGCGTCCTGGAAGCGTTCATTGCCTCAGTCTGCAGGCCACGCAGGACCTCAGTGACACATCAATTGTTTAAGTGTGAAAGAGGAACATCAGAGAGACTTGAGGAAATTCGCCAAAATCAACTTACCAAATAGAAAGAAGCAAAGATGTCTTCCCATGAAGTGTAATGTATTAAAGTGAGTAGAAAAACAAGAAAAGACTGTAAATGCCATTTGAATGGTATATTGGTAGAGATTATATTAGTTGTGTGTTTTGTAGGTTACCTAACAATAGAGGTCGGACACCCACGAGACAAGTGCCAGAACACCTGTGAGAGGTTTTCCACATCAATACAAGAGAAGCTGTTCCTCAGAAAAAAGCTGGCGTGAACAAGAGAGGAAGAAATTGATCACCGAATTCGTGAAGAGAAATTCAGAGGGAAGTCAAGGGCAACACTCTATAAATGAGAATTGCATTTTAGTCTCATTTAAGATTTGACAGTGTAGACAATTTCACAAGTTGCACATTGCATCACCTGAACGAGACCTCCTACCTTTGTTCTGATCCATCTTCCTTACTGTCATTCAAAATTCACAAGAAAGAGAAGGTTAGACCTAGGAGTGAGGTCCATATCCTCTCTGCGAAGCCACAACTCTGACAATAAGGCAGTTGTTAGTGCTGTCTGAGTCTTGTCTGGAGGCAAAGCCCAAGTGCAAAGCTTCACCCAGACGACATGAAGACTCCAAAAATCATCTTGTGAGATATTGCGGCCATGTTGGCAACAATCCAAGTCAAAAACCAAACTCTTATTCAAGACATATCTGTAATCCAATCTCAGTTACACATCAGACCCAGTGGAGTTTGGACCTTCCCTAGTCCCAACCCCGCCCATGTCAAAAACAAGCCAGTGATAAAGCCAGACAGCTTTCAGGGCCCTTATAGGAGTAAGAGTGCATCCAGTACCGGAACTGCTGCTCCAGTGGCAATGCAGATTCGGGCGATAACACTTGTACCTATTCTTCTGGCCCCTCCTGAGTGTTTTCGAGGAGACAGCAGAAAATTTGGGATCTTTAGGAACCAATGTCATCTTAATTTAATGGCAAAAGTTGCAGCATTTCGTGATTATTCCACTAAGGTGGCTTTCGTTCTGCCATATTTAGGAGGGAACGCATTATGTTCCATCCCTCTGGTGGACTAAGATGACCCTTCACTGTACAACTACAACAATTTCAAAGAACCAATGTGAAAATTATTCATATGCCACCCTTATGTCCAAGCAGCAGATCACTAACTACTAAACTTACAGCATGGTTCCTCTGATTTCTTGCACTATAATTCAACCTTTAATCTCTTAGTGGTAGAAGCGTATTGATCAGAGAGTAAGGGAACCTCAATTTTCTATAGAGGGCTTTGAAACCAGTTAAGATTTGTCACAGATTGGTGAGCTCCTCCAGAGGACTGTGCCTAGCTTATTGAACTAATAATAGTAAAACTAAATCTGTATTTAATGGAAAGAAAATCGGAGAAAGGAAATCGGAGAACTCCTAGGGTAATCATAGTCCGTGATCAGCCACGACCTAAGACAATAAAGACCATAAATACTTTCGAACCCATGCAAATTGTGGGAACTAAGGGACCTCTCTCTAAAGAAGAAAAAGATAAACAAAGAAAATTAAACCAGTTTTTGTACTGTGGTAAAGCAGGGCATTTTTTTTTAGAGTGCCCCACAAGACCAACCAGGAATAAACCAAGTAAAACTAGGTCTGCTGCATTGGTAGGTATGGCAGAACTGTCAGAAAATGCCGCAGCTCAGTAGGAGAAGAGGTCAGCAGGGTATGTCCACAAGTTCTATCTCCAAAGTATTGGTTGCTATCACTTGGCATCACTTAAGCATTCCACTAACATTGAATTCTATAATTTGATGTTCTTGGGAAGTGGAAGCACTAATAGACTTATGAGCCATGGGAAATGTTATCGATACCCAGTTCCTAACCTCCTTAGGGATCACCACACAGCACAAGGACAAACCAAGGACATTGAAATCCGTAGGTAGCAAACAACTTTAACGCTGAAAAATTAGAAATGTGCTGTAGAAATTCTCACAAAAAGGAAATCCTGTTCGACTTAATAGATGCCCACCAGTTTAGTATGATGTTAGGCCTTCCTTTGCTTTCAAAACGCAATCCTCAAATCGACTGGTTGAAGAGACGAATTACTTTAGGTTCTGATTTTTGTCAATCCCATTGTTACAAATATCCCTTAACTCACAAAGAAAGGAAAGTCCTGCCTGAAATTTACTTTACAGGTGAAGGGAATTTCGAGAGTGGAGGGCATCCCAGACTCAGAGTAAACTCAAAAAGTAAAATCTTTGACAAGGATGAGCCTGGTTAGTGTATCCGACCCAAACTTCATCACGGTCAGCATCAAATTGCACCTAGGCCGTGTTCTACCACGTCCATTAACTATTATTGGCACTTTGTGCTTCTTGGGGCTATCTACCGGTTTTGGCACGTTGGTGATTTTCCACAGTGAGATGAGGATCAGGGTTGTACATTGAAGCACCTGCATGTTGTTCCTTAAGCAAACTTTTAAGTGTCTCTATCCCATTTCCTTACAAAGGCTCTCTGAGGCAAGATGTCATCTAAATCAAGATGAAAAGTGTGTGGAACATAGACCGTTTCTGTGGGCCATAACATTTGATGATCGAATACCTCCCAGTAGACACTACCTTGTAGCAGGGTGGCTACTATTTGTCCTTCAAATTCTTCTCTATTAACTTTATGTACTTCATTTTGGTTGTTTACCATTTACTGGATGTTCTACATCTGGAACATACTCAGTGCACTATTCACACAGGAAAACCCACCATTATTAACAAATCATTAGCATAATTGATGTTAATGTAAGCCAGATAAAAATCCAAAGTGATCTCAAATATTCTTCCATGCTATCTTTAAGTTTTTTTAGTTTATTTTTCAAGAATACTTTTCATTCCTTTCACTTGGCAGTCTCTCCAACATTAAGTCATTTAATGGAATAGTCTCATATTCTGATAACTCTCCGTTCAAATTTTGAACGACAGATTTTTATCTGGTTCATATTCAAATTGTAGAAGGGGTGCACTTGGAAATGTCACAATATTAACAGTTCATTCAGTGCTTACTGCTTATTTATATGTGCTTTGGACTGATTGCTCTTTGATTTTATGAGGGGAATCCGACTGGGCATTGTTCTGTGAGAGTTGTCTGAGGTGTAGCCAACAGAATTTGCAATGGTCTACTGTACAGAACGAGCCACATAATAGTTTCACTGTTTCCTCTGACACCAGTGGTAATATCCCCATTTGGGTTCCGTTCATTCCCAGCACAGGATATCAATAGGTTGGACCGAGCTCTCCCTTGCATCAAAGACCCTCTACCAAGAACTCGCAAACCTGATGGAATTGCACTCTGATTTAAGACTATTCCAGGCATGCTTCAATTAATGCAACAAAGTAACACTTGATTGATTATGCGAATCCTCCCATCTAGGTGGGCCAGGTACATTAATTTTGACCCGGAAAAATATTTCACATGGCAAGGGATTTTATAGTACACATCTGAGCATATTATATATTGCTCTTTGTGTACCTATCAGATTCTGGACTGTGGTCTGGGTAGGTGTTTGCTCATTCCTGCTATCTCATTACCTTAATGTTGTAGTTCAAACTGTCTGTATATGTTTATAATATCAGTGAGTATCTTTCTAGTTTTTGCTATAGGAAGAGTGCCAAGTTCTGGATGCAGTGTGTATGTAGTAAATCCTGTCCAAGTCTGCCCAGCCATTGTGAGTGGTCCTAAGTGTACCCTTAGTTCTACCCTTTCCCCCAATGATTAAGTCTGGAGTGGGGAGGAGGAGATGCTGTGTGTTTGGACATAAAAGTCCTCTGCATGGTAAAGACATGTACCCCTGCCCTGAGTACCCAGCTGTACTGTTATCTGTATTCCGAATGCTGATTTTTATATATTTTTGGGGAATGGGCGAACACGGATCGTGTGTGTGCGCCATGATATAGGCCTGTCATAGGCCATAGGATTGCGGTCATGTTGGACCGGGAGCAGGACTTAAAGCGCTACCCTGATAGTGGTGGAAGGCTACTGCCTTCACCAGGAGTTAAGCAGCACGGTGGTGGCAGCATACCATGTCGTGATCACTAATAGTGAACAGGACCTTTTTACCCTGTATCACTGGAGTGAGGCCTACAGGCTCACTCACATGTTTAAAAGTTTTGCTGCTGTGTGCTTAACTTACCCTTGGCCAACATCAGTTAGATATGGAGTGCTGTGCAGAACGGGAGTAGTGTCTGTGAGTTGGTTGTATGTGTGCCGGGCAAGAGTACAGTAAAAGGATGGAGCAGTGCATATGTGGTTAGCACATGTACTTGGTGTATGTGTGTATGTGTGCCTGAGAGGAATTCATTACATGAGAGATGTAGTGCTTTGCAGCACGCGCACAGGGAAAGCATGTCCTGGGTGTGTGTGCTTGCATGAAGTACAATACATGAAGGGTGAAGTGTTGTGCAGTGCGCGCATAGTGAGTGTGTGTGCTGGCAGCGTGTGTGTTTGTAAATAACACACCCTGGTTAAAGCTAGAAAAGCTTCAGTGCTGAACAGTGCCCGCAGATTGAGTGTGTGTAATGACTGCATGTGTACATATAAGGGTACAATGTATAGAGGTGACAGTGCTGGACCCAAAGTGTGCTGAGAATGTACACTGAATGAGTGTGCCTGAAATGGTACTTTTGTATGGAGGACCCTGGGTTCCATTTTAGGAAGCTCAGGCCTGCCTAGTGAAGACATGAGGAGAGGAATCCCCCCAGCCAGATTTGTGTATTGCTGCATTCCTGTGAGCTGGGTGGGGACATGCTGGAGGGAAAAACTTCAAAACTGCTCTTTGAATCAGTGATAGATCCCAAGAAAGGGGCTTGGACACCTCTCAGGAAGGGAGATGGGAAACATTAGGAGTAGGGCTTTTGATGCACATATCACTGTGGCTGACATCCTGGTGTGAACCCTGGCCACTCCCTTGAATTGTGTTGTGAACAGTCCGCTTCAGAGTCGTGCCTGCTCTGACAGACATTTTTCATGATGAAAGGAGAAAAGGAGAAGTACCCACTTCAAAAGAAGCAGAACTCCAACAGAAAACTTAAAAGACCCAGATTTCTAAATCACATTTGGTGTCTGGAAATGGACTATAAGAAAGGGAGATTGAGTCCCAACAATTTGCCATCTGCCAAGCAGCCAGATGGGCTGTGCGAGAAAGGGAAGCTGTGCAAGACTTCTGCCTGTGACCAGGACTGGGGGTCAAGGCCTGCTAGTCTCCCTGCTGACTATGGGGGACATCACCCAGGGAAATCAAGACCACCTGCTCTGGAGCCCCAGAGCATGCCTGCTTGCCAAGACCAGTGTGCCCTGTGAGGAAGAGGATAGGGTTGGAGGGAGCAAGGTCCAGTGGGGAGCCCTACCATGAGGACTCCTTGTGGGAGGTGTAAGGATTTCGCTGTGCACTGTTTGGGCCATCACCTGTGAGCAGGATTACTTTCAGCAATCCCCATTTGACAGGAGAGGGCTGCCATAGACTAAGCCTTGTTTTGAACACTGTGCAGGACTTGCTAGGCCTATACCACTGTGCTGACACTGTGTGCCATAGGGTCCACTGGGAAAGTTACCACATCTAGGATTACCAAGACTTGTGACTGAGCCAGGGTGCTGGTAGAGCCTGCACCCGTATAACCGTATACCGCTGCAACCTCGTATGCCCGGAGGGGCTGCAGGTACCAGCGTTCTCAAAGGATTCGGGCTACCACCTGGAGAGACAGAGGCTACAATCCACGGGTTGGATCCGCACTGTGACTCACTGCAGAGGACTTCTGGAGACGACGTGGACGACATCGCATCCTCGCTGGTTCCAGTCAGGAGCTGAAGAAAGGATTTCCACCCCACCCCCTTGAGCAAAGTCAACTTATTGCGTCTTTGTAAGTAGGGAGCTGCTCTGACATATGAGACACCTACAACATCGCCGCTCAGAAGAGAGAGCCTGCATTGCTGGGTGCTGGCTCCTGGGCCGTGAGCAGCCTGACATCTACAAATTGAGCAGAACTCGCAGGTGCGTGATAAAGGCTCCCTCTATATCGCGGAACTCTTTCGTGCTGCGAGTAAGATGTTAACTGGGCCAGTTGGGCCCCACGGGGCTCACTGTTAATGGTTCTGCGGCACCATAAACACTTTGGAATAAATTCTTAAAGAGTCGAAGGGAGAACTCTAGTACGGCCTATTAGTTTGCATTCCCTGATGCAGCTACCAGTGAATATGGAATAACCCTGAACACGTTACACAAAGAAGGGTGGAACAGGGATTCGTCCGACCACTACTTGAGGCCCGACCTAAAGGAGGATTGTGTTGTTGCTTCTGAATGTTGTACTTCGCTGCATGTGTAGAGCTAGAAATAAAATAGTACTTTTCTTATAAAAGCAAGTATTTGGCTGGACATTGTTTTATTGTTCCTACGGTTTGCGCTTTGAGTAATGAGTTGTGTTCACTGACCTGTATCTACATCCTGCCCCAAACCCCCCCTTCCCCTCCTCCCCCGGGAGCCTTGACTGCTCGACCACAGCTACAACTGAGAGTCAAGTGCAGAAGGGGTACTTGGCCCAGTTGAGCATGACCCATAGTAGGTCGGGCCCTGGGATATCAGGAGTAAAACGCCTCAACCACCATGGTTTGGCCCAGTAACCCCTAATTGCACCGTAGCCCTCTGAAAGGGGTTCTGACACTGTGCATTATTTTGTATCCACATTGTACAGAACAATCAGTGTCACATTGTTGCTTTCGAGAAGCAAGTTCAGCGTTTCCAACTCTTCTTCCTTCCAGGTTTTTTCTGAGCGAGGCTGGATGGCCTTGCAATGTTACTCACTACACGAAGTTCTCCGGTCAGCAGAGTCCTCTCTGCTGTGTTTCTGTTATTTTTGTTAGCATGACCAATCCCAACTTGCTGCTAAAATAATATGGGATCTCACACGATCTGTTAGCCTTCATCACCATTCAAAGCATTTTGTCTCCAGGCGCTAAGCCTTGCTCATAAACGCCCTAAAGAGTTAGTGAGTCTCATGTTTGTCATAGAATTAGGCGTGATTAGTATGAAACATGTATGTATTAACTTATGTCAGGGGCTAGTGAAGGGTAAGCCGCTAGTGCGCATACAGCTCTGTACTGGATGCATGCATGTGTTGCCAAGTTCTCATTTGGTAAATTATTATATATGTTCATTCTTTTTAAAATATCTGAATTACCAAAATGGTTCATGCTGCAAAATGTTAAGACCAGATCAAGGCGTATAGCGGAAGAAGAGTATTTTACCAACTGAGACCCTATTCTGCACTTTCCCCTTGCTGTAGAGTGTCTCTGCCTTTTGTTGGAGAGGTAGTCTCTTCACAGAGAGGCTGTCCTGCATTTGCACTGCTCCTGCGGTGAAGATGACAGATGCGCGCTCACTGTTGGTCACCAGTATTGCACTTACCAAGGCAAAACCTTTAAATATAACAAGGCATCTGTAGATGTACTTGTTCAAAAATGCACAAATGTTGATTAATAATGTTTTTGTGTACTCTAGGCGATGTGTACAAAAAAAGCATAACACTTTTTATTTCTTCCATTATTAGGCCATTATTGTGCCTCTTAATCAATACTTCTTTAATATGTTGACAAACTCAGCCTTTACTCTCGATATCAGATCAACTTCCATCATATATATATATATATAAGATGCTAACCAAGCCAATTATTGTGTTTACATTTCATACATCTCCCAGCTTATGGCTGAATTTATGTGAGGTTCTCCAAAGTGCAATGGTGAGAACCCCATTAAGTTTCTGTTCTGGACTTGGAGCCTTAACTGATGTGTACTTTACCACAGCTCTTATCAGGATCCTAAGGCACATATAAAAGAGTATCTTCACCCGAGATGGTAAATAGGTGCACTCGTATTGATGAATGATTAATTCCTGCTTCCAGGGTGTCCCTTTAAAAGTCGATGGCTCTAGCTTGGCATTTTGAACAGTTTTTATTTCTGCCCAATGCTAACTAGTGTGTGTGTGATGTTACTCACAGCAGGAAATGATTGACCCCGACCTTCTGGTCATCTCCCACTGCTACAGCTCTGCTCCTGTCAGACAATCTATTCTCTAGGTATCTATTTCTGGCAGAGGCTGAGCTGTCAGGGAGAGCTTTTATCTGGCAGGCAGAGTCCTCAACTCTTTGGCCTCACTGTCGGGCGAGCGGCTGTTTGCCACCATGTTGGCGAACATACAACATGGGTGCGCTTTTCTTAGTCAATGCTGCTACATTCTTCCCAGTCATCTAACGAAGGAAGGCTTCAGGGCGTATTGATCGCCCGGCCTCAGACAGCGAATACTTAGGTGCAACTGCTGTTCCAAACTGGTCAACAGAACTGTGACCGAACGTCTGATTTTTGGGTACTTCACCCCACCAGCGAAGCTGCTGGTGCAGTGGACAGATGATGTACATACACATTGTACTGTTGATATGCCAGAGCCACCACTTCAAGGGTGGCTTCATTCTATTTGTAAGGTAGATGCTGTTGTGGAGTGCGTGCATGAACAGATCGACGTTTGGATCCTTTCCTCTACGGGTTTCATTTAGCAAAATCATGATGCCAGGGGTCTTCCATAAAGACTATTTCTTGTCATGTCTCCTGGGGAGATTTCTGACAGTTCATTGCCAGGGAAAGACCTTGTGACAGATACAAGTGATTGTGCAGAGCGTTTCTGCCCTCATTGTACTAAGCAGATAATTAGTGGTAAACATGTATGTGCGTCTGAGTTGACATGGATCTCGGGCATTTTCTATAGTTTCTGGGAACTGACTGGAGGGCAAAGGGAAAGACTTTGGACCATATGAAGGCAAGGTACATGTGTGGCATCTTTAAGGACTGCTCCCTCATATCCTTAATAATAAAGCTGATCCATGATGGGCCTCAGACCCATTATGGTACCTGGAGTTGTTGCTGTACTTTCTCTCCTATAATGGGACCACTTCTGACATACTTGCACTGCAGCATTTCGACCTCCTCCTTTATGTTTCCTTCTGCCTTTTGAAAGGCCTGAGGGTTGTGACAGTATCTTTTTCATCCTGTATGACCTAAAGGCGGGAAATCCTCCAATTGTTTGGTTAACAACATTTCAGTGCACATTGGGCGATTCTCCTGCCACCTACAAGAGCAGTAGCTATGGTTTGATTGTATCAGACTATTCTGCCACCAACACATATAGTGCAGGAGAGGCATGCTCCCACAGATTCGCCCCCCTACCATTGCCCCCAAGCCAGTGAAACCTCCTCTGCTGTGATGGCACATAAGTGAAGAGTGACAGGCGCACAGTAGGTGGAAAGTGGGCAAAGAAACAATACGAAATGAAAATGAGGTCCCCCCACATGTGTTAAAAGAGGAGACGCGAAGAGTAACATACTATTTGTATCTTTGCTTTACTTATGTTGCTACAATGTCATTGTAATCGTACTCTCCCAAATCTATATAATGTCTCCAGGACGATCAAATGCCCCCTTTGGGAATTAGAGCATGCCTTTGAGTTAAATCTGTCGAATTCTGGGGAGGAGGGCGACTATATGGCAGGGATATATCCATTTGTTCCATGTATAATTTGGAACCACTGCAATTCGTGTACATTGAAAATCAGTTATACCATACCTACTCCGTGTAACAAAATCAAAATTAAGTTGTATAAAAAGGGATTACATTAGTCCAGTCTTGAGAGAACCAGTCGTGCTACTACCTTGTACTACATCCTTAATATCTTGTTGTGATTTGTAGATTTTATCCCACAGATGGTTGAAGATAGCATTTTAGCCATGTTTTGTGTGTTTAGGGAAGTGAAGGTGGCTGTCAGTACAACCACTACTAGTTAAATGGAGCAGGTTTGCTCTGAGGTAGAAGAGAGTGGAGGTGTGATGTGAGACATCTCAGCTTTGCAAGGGTTGAATTGAAGATGTGATGTCTAGCGTCTTAGCCAGAAAGGAAATATCAGAAGGGAGTAAAGCCTTGAAGAACTCAATGTGGAAGAGGGAGAGGGTAGGAAATGAGAAACTAGTCTTAACATGCTGAGATAGGAATCAGTGAGGTAGGAATCCAGCCAAATTAAAACCTTGTAACCAGAAAGCATGTGCTCTCTTTTTACATTTGTGTAAGCAAGTTGTGGTTTAAAGTGTAAGAGGCCACCAACATCTCGAAGAGTCAAACGAAAAATGTCACAATTGTCAAGGATATGTAAGGCATCATCAGTAATTTGTAGAATAGCCATTTTGGTGCTGCAACAATCTCTTAACCATATTGAAAGTGTTCCTGAAGCTTAATATTGCTGACAAACTGTTTAAACTGGTTGTTAAAGTGACTCAAAACCTTTAGCGAGGTAGAGGAGGCCGGAACCGTGACCGACGATATTAAGTTTGTGTGGGTTTGCTTATGTGTTTGTTTTTTTGCGTTTTTTTGGAGAGGAGTTCCTTGTTCTATTTATTTTTTGACAGTCTGGAAGGAGCCCCTGGGGCAAGGAGAGGCTAATCTCTTGGGACTAACAGTCTCTTGCTTCAGTGTTTGTCACTCCACTCATATTGCTTAATGTTTGCTCCCTAAGCAATTGCTAAAAACTCAAAATGGATGCAAGTGACAAGTTCTGATGTTAGAGCACTCAGTGAGGGCTTTACTTATCTGAGAGTTGTCGCCTTACTCTGGATTAATGCAGAAAGACAAAAGTTGCATTTATCAGGCCCACAGTATGTTTTGGATGTTTATTCAGAGTGGGCATATACCCACATCATAGTTAGCTCATTAGGCTTAGTGACCTTTTGTAGGTCACCTTTTCTGTTTTATCAGCTGTTTGAAGGTCATCGTTATATATGCTGCAGAGGACAAAGTCCAGCAAGCTGTTGGAGGCAGAGGATGCTGACTTGAGAAATTGGAGATTACACTGATCAGTATACACAGTAAAGGTATGACATGCTCCCAACAAATATTCGCTCCATTCAAATAATTGCTCCTTAACTCCCAACAGTTTTATCCAAGATGGAGTAAATGATACTCTGGTGATAGCTTGGGCAAAAAACGAATTTGGATGTAACTGTCCTAGGGTCTTACGTCACTTTAACAAAATGATTCCAATCGTGATAATGGAAGTATAACCCTCCATACATCTAGATATTTGAGTATCTAGGTGCAGAAAGAAGGGAATTTATTGGTTTTAGGGGTCTGTGAACAGTATTCCCCCTTTTTCATTAGATGTGTGAGCAGCTAAATTAACCTCCAAAAATCCTACAGGAACACCAACCGAGAGAACATTGCAAATCCTAGAAACTAGCATTGGAAATGCCAATAGGTCTAGCGTTTAAAAGAATGTTGTATGGTAATGTGAAACATTACAAGTAAATAGCATATGAATGAATCTGTATTCGTGTGGAAGCAAAGAACTGGAGAATAATATTGGTTTAGGCTAAACGGTCAGATGACAGTTGCACTGGTGAGCCAGACCTAAAAATCCATGAAAGGTTAATGACTTCTCTCCTCCCATCTGTGCTGCTGTCAGAAAAAAACAACATAACTTATCTAGTTATCTAAGCAACTTTAAAAGCCTTAAAATTGCATGTGCGTGACCCTGACAATTCAAGCTCATCCAGCTTGTAAAATGAATAAAATGATCACAACTGTGGATGCACACAACTTCTTCCCAATCAAAACAAGTACTCCTGGCTCCCAACATATGGGCGGTGCCAAAGCCCTTCTTCAGTAATACTCACATAATTGTCGGTGACAGCTGTTCTGCCAAGCCAAACCATGAAAACGGATATTACGCCTTAACTTTGGCAGAATGCTCCAGTCTGCTTATTTTGTATGATTCGCTTCCCAAACGTGATTCAAGATGGCATCACCCACCACATTCAAAAGCTGTGTGAGCATGTTACCGGTGTTTATGGCTGAAGGAGAAGCAACATGAGGAGGATTGCTGTGATCGCTGCTGCATTCTGAAACAGGCAGCATGTTCCCACCTGCCCCATGGTTCTTTGTAAGAGCAGAGTTGGTGCAAGGCTGGCTGTTCAGGAGAGAAGGCACAAATATATTTTTTTTGGCTCGTTTGTTCCACTGAATCGGACTGCCATCTAATGGACTGCATGGCTTTTGTGTTTCTCTGTCCAACATGCTACCGAAGGAAAATAAGGGCAAGGAAAGAGAATTACTTCTTCAAACTTCCACCTTCCACTTTGGGTGGTGTACAATTGTCAGCTTGTAATGCAGGGGAAAGGCACAGAGTTGGTTTCTCTCAGGATGAGCCTGTGTTAATGGCAGCTGTCAAGCTCCTGACCGTATCGCATATCAAAGCGAAAGTGATGTCCATAGAAAGAAAAATGGAGATCTTGCACAAAAAGTTGGCAGATGTGGAATAGGGGCTTGCTGACCTTGCCAGAACGGCTGAAAATATGGAAAAGTATGTGAGTAAACTACAAAAGAAACACAAGACAATTGAGTAGTTTTGTCACTGTGTGGCTTTCTCAGTTTCTCAGCTTAAAGTGTGCTGGCAGTAGGTGAGACCGTCTCTGGAAAAATCTCGGGCGATAATCTGGGCAAAGGACCTCTCCTGACAAGTGGTCACGTGGTTGTCCTATAGTAAATCTTATCAGGAATTGGACTTTCTGACTGAAGTTTAGGAATGTCTGACAAATTATGTGTATCAAGGTGTGCATCCCAGATGTTTACTTCTGAACTGATAAGGCAAAAGGACATCAATTCAGACTACATTATTTTGGCTGTATGTGTTCTTATTTAACCATGACATGGGGAAGAGTAGACATTTGACCCAGACGAATGTCGCATTAGGTATGGTATCTATTTCATCAATCGAATGACTTGACGCTTTCACAGTTCTTAGAAAGATACAGTCAGACGACATCTGCATCTAATGGCAGACTTGACAATGACTCCGCATAAATCGGGAAAGATGGCGACTTCCATTGTTTGAGAGTGGGATGATGGTGATCTCCGTTAGCCAAGATGGAGTCGGACCTTAGGGAGTTTACATCAATAGACATGCATGGGGAGCTCAGTTACACCCTTACCTGCAATTTGTTGCCCGCTGCTTGCTACCACCGATTCTGCTGGCCACCAGTCGTCCTGCCACAGCGGGGGAGAGGGACTACATTCCCCACGCTGCAACGCAGCGCACACTCCGCACTCGTCACTATCAGCGCCAGGAGGCGCTTAAATAACACGCAGGGCTCCCGTCTGCGCCCGTCCACGACTGGACAAGGCTGGGCTGGGCCAGGTCTCTTGGTTTCACGCAAGAAGGTCAGGGACATCGTATCGGTGAATCCAGTCTACCTCAAGGTAAGGAAAATGGGAAAGCGCAAAACTGTAATGCCCTCTGCAAAGGATCGCCCATTAACAGCATCAATTACTAGCTTTTTTACTACAGCAATGGGGGCGATTACAAGTGAAATAGAGTCTGTGGAGGAGAGACTGGGGCCACTCAAAGAGCATTACACAGTGGTACACTGTCTGAGATAGACCCTAAGCAGGACCATGGGTTGGAGTGCATTGTGGATGGTCCAAGCTCAAGGAGTATTGATCAAGCTGCGGGGGCTCCAGCACCAACTGATCCAGACATATTCAGGATTGCAGCCAATACAAGTGTTACACACCAGGGGGGTTTTCTAGACACCTTATGCCCCCCTCCGTCAAAAAAACCCAAGGCATGTGGTAAAGCTAAGAAAGACACATTGCCCCCGGCAACACGAAAGAAAACCTTGGTGCCCCTTACAAGGAAAGCAGAAAGGGCCACAGCCTTAGATACTGTTTCGGGCCCTAAAAACATCGAGCCCACAGGGGATTCTGTGTTACTTAGACATCTTACCAGCACATTGGAGGCCATTATCAAGTCACTCCTAGAACCACTGATGGGAGTGCTGAACAGCATTGATACATCCCTAAAAATATTAATTGGCTCCAGCGTTTCCAAGCTAACCTCTGGTTCAGGCATTGTGCCTAATTCTACTACTAATTTAAACCAGGGTATATCAAGAGAAATGCAAAAACAACAGTTGATGGACAGAATGCAGAACAATGTCATACATTCACCCCAGTACAGAGATCTGGGCCTAAATCCATCGTTTTTTTGCTCACCATGCCATTCCAGTTTGAACACAGCCATATGCAAATCAGTCTTGACCCTGTGCCTCATGGGAACAGTCCAGCCCGCACCGCCAAGCCAGGTCCTCCCTGGACTGGAAACAAGCATCCTAGGACCGGTTTCGGGGTTTCACCCCTCTTCAGCCAGGATAGCTTGATTCCAGTGGCATGGAGAGCACGGGACCCACGTCTGGGCATACCCGTCCCACTCGGGGTGACAAATGCAAAAACAACAGTTGATGGACAGAATGCAGAACAATGTCATACATTCACCCCAGTACAGAGATCTGGGCCTAAATCCATCATTTTTTTGCTCAGCATGCCATTCCAGTTTGAACCCAGCCATATGCAAATCAGTCTTGACCCTGTGCCTCATGGGAACAGTCCAGCCCGAACCGCCAAGCCAGGTCCTCCCTGGACTGGAAACAAGCATCCTAGGACCGGTTTCGGGGTTTCACACCTCTTCAGCCAGGATAGCTTGATTCCAGTGGCATGGAGAGCACGGGACCCACGTCTGGGCATACCCGTCCCACTCGGGGTGACAAATGCAAAAACAACAGTTGATGGACAGAATGCAGAACAATGTCATAAATTCACCCCAGTACAGAGATCTGGGCCTAAATCCATCGTTTTTTGCTCACCATGCCATTCCAGTTTGAACCCAGCCATATGCAAATCAGTCTTGACCCTGTGCCTCATGGGAACAGTCCAGTCCGAACCGCCAAGCCAGGTCCTCCCTGGACTGGAAACAAGCATCCTAGGACCGGTTTCGGGGTTTCACCCCTCTTCAGCCAGGATAGCTTGATTCCAGTGGCATGGAGAGCACGGGACCCACGTCTGGGCATACCCGTCCCACTCGGGGTGACAAATGCAAAAACAACAGTTGATGGACAGAATGCAGAACAATGTCGTACATTCACCCCAGTACAGAGATCTGGGCCTAAATCCATCGTTTTTTTGCTCACCATGCCATTCCAGTTTGAACCCAGCCATATGCAAATCAGTCTTGACCCTGTGCCTCATGGGAACAGTCCAGCCCGAACCGCCAAGCCAGGTCCTCCCTGAACTGGGGTGGCGGAGTGAGCTAAAGAATGATGATGGATTAAACCCAGATCAGTTGACTGGGGGTGAGTGCTTGTATTGTCAACACTCCGTCCATCATCCCCTTTGGTTTTGCTTTATATCAAGAGAAATGCCTTCCCACTTGGTACCCCCAGTTAAAGATTGCTCTATCAACACCCCTCAGACTGCACTGCAATTACCGATGCCGCAGACAGTTGGAGTGCAAATACTGGGTGATGGTCGGTCAGGTATAACATCAATGCAGAAGGAGACTGGACGGTTCATCTCTGAAGAGAGACAACATTATACTCTTTTAAGTGGTAATCGAAAAAATATTAAAAGATTACTTCACCTTCCGCCAGATGCTACCCCATATGTCATCATTCTTAAAAATGTTCCACCTTTGTCATCCGATAAAGAAGAGGACTGGAAGCAGCTCAAGAATAAAACTGTTCTCTACAAGTCCAGGGGGTGTGTTAAAAAATGGAAGAAGGTGTGGGGGCCTTGGCGGAAGTATCGAGCCTTACGGGGTGGGGGTGGGCAGGGGGAGTAAGTGTATTTGGTCCATTGTACTGCCAAGTTTGCCTTTGATCGTGCGATTAATGTTGTTCTCCTGCATACCAATTGAACACTGCTGTGTATTATATGTGACCTTGAGCAAAGTTAATAAAAAGATTTAAAAAAACAACAACAAAAAAACTGTTCATTGGTTGGCAAAAGATGCGGACTGGTCAAGTAGTAGTGAACTGTATTATAATATAAATAATGTTGAACAGGTTTCATGGGTGGGCTCTCAGGCAAAAACAGAACAAGGTGATTGTATTGTTGTCAATTTTAGGGATAGATCCCTAGTCCACTGGCTCATGGATAGGCTCCTCTGGAGTGGCAACGTGAGGGGCCCCATTGAGGCAGTCCCACTGGGGTATTTTTATAAGCCGCAAATAAATAGAGGCCCTGGGTCTGAACCTACAGCTGCCAATATGTCATCTGCTTTTACTATTTCAACTTTTAACCGTTTTTCTCCTTTAGAATATGTAGATTGACTGCATCCCTTGGCCTGGAGCTTGCCTGGGGTTACCCGCGGCTTATCATACACACTGCCCAATATCCAGGTGTCAGGAATGGTAAATTTACCATCCCCCTTTATGACCACGATAGATAGTGTTAACTTTGCAGGGAATCTTCCAGCACTCCCCAATGTCATATTTCAAGAAGAAAAGCCTAATGATTATGTAGTTGGTTTGGACATGTCTAATCCAGTTAGCTCTACTTCTCATGCACCATCAGAGAGTATTGTATTACCATCAAACATTACGTTGGATGGAGAGCTGGACCTTCCTGTGGCATTAATTGATATGGCGCCCAAAGAGGGCCATGTGCCACTTTCGCCTTCCACAGTGGAGGGGCCTATTTGTCAAAATAATATGACCGCCTGTGGAAGTCTTTTCTGGAACATTGCAGGCCTGTTGCATAAGCTAGAAATCAAAGAGTGGGCTGCCTTTATTAAAAATTATGGCATAGTATGCCTTCAGGAAACATGGTTGCGAGATATTGTACATATAAACGTTTTTTTTTCTATTCATACTCCAGCCAATGTATCTCTGGGCGGTCACGCGAAAGGAGGATTATTGACACTTGTTTCAACGACATTGAATGGCAGAATAGGAAAGATTACGATTGATTCATCGCATTTTCAGATTATTAATATCTCCCTCAGGCAAAATTTGACATTGGTACTTGTAAGTTTTTATCACAATAACTTTAATGTTACAAATACAAGCATTACCCAAGAGCTGGAACATGCATTGTCAAGTCACATAGAGGAGTTAAATATGGATTTTGTAGTGCTTTGGGGTGGCGATTTTAACTGCAAATTATGTACTCTCTCAAAACAGGGCGCTTGCCAACTAGTAGCTGGGGTCACAGACGGCAGTTGTCATTTTAATCATAACCCCTGTGGGAATATTTTCAATACAATACTGTCGAAATTTTCCCTTTTCCTTACTGTGGATCTTATTAATTTAGTAGGCAATGATTTAGTAACATACATTGGGAGAGGCCAAGGCACTTTAATTGATTTTATTGCTCTTTCTGAGTATTTTAAACCCCATACCTTGGTTTTTATCATTCATAAAATTTGTTATAGCGATCACTACCCCTTATCTTTAGAGCTGGTGACCCAACTCGATGATCAAACTGCATCCGCCAGATCAGGCCCATTAATCTATGACAAGAATAAGGAGTTAATGCGGAAGTGGTCTACCATAAACCCTGACCGGGTCTTACTTCAAATTATAACAACTAATTTGAGCCAAGTCCTAGACTGCCTGGAAGATAATATAAATCCCTCAGTCATGGTAACATCTTTCGAGGCAATAACAGAGACTATAAATGCTGCATTAATTAAGAAAACCAGGTCTAGGCCACTGAGCGACAAAAGGTGGTTTAATTGTGACTGCACCTTTTTTCACAATAAATTAATTAAGACATTGAAAACAAAACCCCGAAATTTATCCGAGGTAAAACAGTCACGCCTTGATTATAAGCAGGCGCTAGAGAAACGCAAGCTAGAAATTAGACATGAAGCTTGGGAACAACTGTACGTAGTCTGCCAGAGTAGAGACTCTAAACTTTTTTGGCAGACTGTTAACCAGGAGTATTTTAATGGTACTAATAGTGGTAAAATCGATGTGGCAATTATGCCTGAGACTTGGGTTGAACATTTTTCAGGTCTCTATAAAATTGGCAGTGATCCTGTTTTTAGTACTAATATTAAATATGGCTCAATAACTATGGCACCTCCAACATTAGATGAGGTGGACAGGGCCCTAACCCAGACTGTGAAGAACAAGGCCTCTGGCCCTGACGGTATTCCCGCAGATTTGTTTCTGGCTAACACACCCCTGTGGCTCCCGCTGCTAACTAACATTTTAAGCTGCTATGTGGTTCAGGGACCCCCCCACCCCGACTCCTGGAGATCCGTGACAATAGTTCCCATCTTTAAAAAAGGTGACAGGGCGGATCCCAAATGCTACCGGCCCATATCTCTAATTGACTGCACCTGTAAGATCATGGGCAGAGTAATTTTAGAAAGGCTGGAGGCCTGGGTAATAGAAAACGGCAAGTTTTCGGGCATCCAATACGGCTTCAGGAGAGGCCTGGGCACGGTAGAACAGTGCCTCAACCTGCACCTGGTGATAGGCAAATACACCTTAGCCAAGCCGGGATCCCTCTATTTAGGGTTCATGGACTTGACGTCTGCCTTTGACTGGGTGCAGAGAGGGAAGCTTTGGGAGAAGATGCTGGTAATGTGCATAGAACCAGCTATTGTGCATTTCATAGCAGCTATGCATCAGGATGTCACAGGGAGAGTTCGCTATGGAGCAGGTGGGGAACTCACTGCCCCAATTAAAATGAGCCGCGGGGTCCGCCAGGGATGCGTACTTGCGCCATTTTTATTCTGTCTGTATATAAATGATTTAGAAAGCTATATTATAAATGGGAATGTGGATGCTCCCCAGATAGGCCGAAGGTTGTTACCGGCATTATTATATGCAGACGATTGTGTTTTAATGTCCAGAACCGGGGTGGGGTTGCAATGGCTTTTAACTAGTTTTAATAATTTTATGAATGACCTTGGCCTGAAGACCAATGTAGCCAAATCTCATATCATGGTGGTGGGCAAATCTCCAACAACTTTAAAGACTTGTTTCATAGGTAGTGAGAAATTGCTTTATGTACCTACTTTTCCTTATTTAGGAATTCTTTTTGATTCAAAAAGCACTTGGTTTCATTTAATAGAGGCAAGGACTAGGGGCTTCAACAAAAATCTGGAGGCCATTTTTAGATTTGCTAAAAAAACTAGGCTCCCGCCCAATTAGAGCAATTATTGAAATCTATAAGGCACGCACGTGTGTGGCTACTTTGTATGGAGCTGGAGTCTGGGGCTTTTGTAACACTTTAGGCCTACAGAGAGCCGAAAATATGTTTCTGAAACGCTTGTTGACTGTTCCAACAAGCACTGCCGCCACTGTTTATCACAGCAAGCTTGGCGTGATCCCGCTGTCCTTTCGTATACAACTAGCGCCTCTATTATTATGGTATAACATTTGGGTAAAGGATGAAACAGTCTTGAATCGCGCTGTTATTACAGACTGCCTATAATTGGAGTGGGTGAACAAAATCCCTTGGATTTCTTATGTTAAAGCCCAGCTGAAGAATTTGGGATTATCGGATTATTTCGACAACCCAGGAAATATTGCCAAAATATCAAGGGCCAAGTTGAAGAAAGAATTTTTGGCTCACTCCTATCTGAAAAGAGACACTCGGGAGATGGCAAAAAAAAGGGGTTTTGATCACTCACTTCTAGTTCGTTCCTTAGGTACTGAGCCTTATCTTTCTTTTTTTTTAGCCATGCCCAATTGTACTTTCTTATAAGGTTCAGGTTTGGAACTTCTTATCTCTTGGTTTCATACCCGCGTAACGTATATTCTGATGCCAAATTGAATGTATGTCCATGTGACTCAAAATCAGCACAGAGTACGTTGCACTTTGTTTTTTTGTAAACTTTATATCAACCCAAGGCGCGCTTTTTTAACACCACTTTTAAAATTCCTAAACATAAGAAAATGTCAGGCTGCTTTGCACTACCTTCAGCTTTTAAAAGATGAATTTATCTCTTTAATGGTCTATAAATATATCTCTTCTGCAGTTCGGCTACGGGACATTGTTGGAAAATGATTCCCATGTTTCTATTATAACTTGTGCATAGGATCTAAGATCCCTTAGTGTGTGTTTGCTTCCCATAGTGACTAATGATGAAATTTGAAATTGTTGTCAATGAGTATTATGCACGTAGCTGCTCCCTTTCTGTTTTTCTACCATCTCTAGTTCAAATACTGTTGTGCTTATATGCTTTTGTAATAATTACCTGAAAAGAGATTGTTATTTGGATATTTGTAAATTATTCCTCTTACTTAGGGAATTTTTATCTGATATTTGTAATTTTATCAATTTCATTGTGTTTTCAATCAGAAATGCTTTTTATGATGTATTCTTTTATGGCTCGGAATATAGCCGAATAAAGATTTCTGACTGACTGACAGACATGCATGGATGAGTTTCACTAGATTCTGCGGTGATGTATAGGCCTCCCTAGTGGACATGCCCTTTGATGGGTCCCTCCTCTTTGAAGACAAGAAGGACTCCACATTGGAACACTTTAAAGACTGCAGATATACAATGCATTCCTTGAGGCTATTGACCTGCCAAACAGGTAGGAATTTCAGAGGCTATTGTAGAGGGCTTGCATATAGACCGAGAAAACCTTCCCAGCCAGTGATGCAGCAAACACCCTTTTGTGGTCTTGGCCACAGGACTGGCAGGCTGCATGCGAGCCAGTAAGGGAATCAGTCTTCTAATCCCCCACTACCACAATCAGCAAACCAATTTAGTTAACCCCTCAGTGATGAATGTCTAACTAGTGGGAGGCAGAATTCAACATTTTCTCCTGGGATGCCGATCCATTGGACCGCATGATTGGGTGAATCTCGTCAAGCGTGAGAGAGTGCTGATGTGCATCCTGCTGCTTGAGGGCTGCGGGAGGCCGCTTGTGGCCGGAGAGAGAATGCCGGTGAGAGGGAATGCAGGATGGTCGGGGAGAATACTGGAGAGTGCCAATGAGAGCGGTGTCGTTCGCGGGCCGAGGGAAAACTGGAGAGGGCGCTGAGCATGCCGAGCTTGGCCTCTGCCCCCGGTGCCGGTTCGGCCCGGTCTCCTAGCTTCTGCATTGCTTGGCCCCCGGTTCTGTTTTTGGTCCTTTGGCCTGGCTTGCTGGCCTGGCTTTTTAGCCTCCTAGTTCCTAGCCCCTCCTGCCGCCATGCTTTCGGCTACGCAGATGGCGTGCTTGGAGGCGACAAGCTAGGCTCACTGCAGAGGCGGGGACGGAGGGGTCCTTTGAAAACATCAGATGCCAGAAACGGGCCAGAAAAGTTTCAAATTTCCGAAAATATTTATATAGTTTTTTTTTGTTTTGTTTTTGCAGTTGTAGCCAATTGTCATTGATTCAACTGATTTTGCCAATACTTCACTTGGTGGGCCCTGGTAGGTTGAAAACTGAAACTTAGACCATGAAAGCTGACATTTAAACTCAAGTCTACGGACACTTGCAGGCAAGGTACAGTGCTGTGTTGTATGTGTTAATGGGAGTGTGAGGGTGAGTTCAGTGGCTGTAGTCGGCCATTACGAAAAAGTGATCCTGGGCCTAACGGAAGTGGCCCAGCTAGGTCTGGGTGCAGTTTGTGGGGTGGTCAGGGAGCTCCTCTGTCCCCCCTCTTCCATGTTTGTGAAGACTTTTCTCTTTGCCTTTGGGCTAGAAGATTGAGACTGTAAGCTGAGGCTTGTTGTCTGTCGTTTGTTGGTGCTATCGCAGCACATGCAGCTGATACGGTGTATTCCATGGCAGCACTGTGTGAGCGTTGTGCGCCCAGCAAGCGGTGTGTGAAGAGCTTCTGGCCAGTAACAGCATTCATAAAAGAATTTTCAGTCAGGCATAGGGATTTGGGAATTTCCTCTCCCCACTGTGTTTCAGTGTGGTGTGTTCCATCCTTCCTTAGGCTGGCCTCGATAAAATGACATTAAGGAAATTACGATCTGGTCGACTAATTGCTGCCACTAATCCATCCAACAATCCCCGGAAGCTAAAAAAAATGTATTTGTTGGAAAAAGTCTCAGCTGCTCCATTTGAAGTCCTACCCTCTTATTTCGAACTTTTTTTCAACAAGTAGCATGGAGTTAAATAATATGGATAATGCTACTGACCTGGATCTAGTCTCTGATGTGCACACAGATCTCTCAAACCCCTCCCCCACCATCTCCATTTGCCAGGGAGTCCAAGCTGGCCAAAATCTTGACCTTCGATCAGAGTTAAGCACGTTCAATAGATCTCCTGGTCTAGAAGATGCAGGGTTTGGTGCTAAAGCAGTCATTCAACAGCTGAGTTCCTTGATATGGGAAGGAAGTGATCCATCATTGGATCTTATGGAGTTAGATGTTGCACCTCTGGGCTCTGCACTAAATAGCCACGTTAAATTGAATTCTGTAAGTTGCCCCGTCTGAACCTCGGGGGCAGGACTTAAGTCCTGCTCAGGAAAATTTAATGAACTCTCACTTTGGTCAAAGTCCGGAAGATGTTTCCTCAGTCCTAAATGACATGATTCCTATGGAAAACTTTGTGTCAGACGGTTAGGGGCCTGCTGTGTTGGAGGACTTCACTTTGCTGGACTTAGATTTGCTTGACAAGAATCGGCTGAGGGAGGCATGTTTGAAATCGTCTGCTGTCTCAGGTGGGGCCGTGTTGGGTCAGTCTCCACAATGTTTACCCAGCTGCCCATCTTTACCAGCTTTGTACAGCAGTTCCCCTTCCCTTAGGGGCTCTTTAGCCTGGTTGAACTCAATGAACTGCGAAACATTTATGTCTTCACGGGCACTGTGGAATTTGCAGCCGTCTAACTTGGAAGGGGAAGGTGGAGCCCCTTCTGAAATATTGTTATGTATTGAGAAAGTCTTGTCTTCTATTTTATCTTTGTTAGAAAGATCAGTTTCAAATTCTGATCATGTGTTTCATGTGTTGTCTTCAATCCTTCTGGGGGTTCAACACCTCACTTCCCCGGGGTTGTGTCAAATGTCAGTCCATAAGCCGAAAGAATTGAAATCGGAAGCTAGACAAGTTGATCATGTGTCCATTGATGTGTTTAAAGATGTTGGTACTCATGCGGGAAAATTGCAAGCTACGCAAGTTGATCATATGTGCATTGGTTTGTCTAAAGATGTTGGTACTCAAGTGGGAAAGCTGTGTTGACTAGAGGGTTCCTTTTTAAAGCAATCTATTGTAAAACCTAAAACAAAACAAATGGAGGATCAGGTGTACTCAGTAAAGGCTTTATTGTAGGGGTGAAGCCCGGATGCACCAGAGGTTCAGTTGTTAGGAAAAACAGGTAAGATTTTTCCCATCTTTAAAGAAGGGGTAACTCACCCTGGTGGGGCTCACTCCCCCCAGCTTCGTCCATCGCTGATCCCCCTTTAGTGCCAATCATGGTAACCTAAGGGGATATACAGGGGGAGGGACCCTCACCAGGGAGTTTAGCGACTAATATGTCCAAAGGTAAGCAGAAAAAGAACCGACATATCGTGAAACATAAGCCAAAGAAATTAAGATTTGCAAGTGTATCTGCTGATAATGTGCCTCCTAATTCCCCCACAAATATAATAATGCCTTAATATGTTCCTCCATCCCCGGGTTTAGTCCCCTCTATGTTGACCAGTGAAGTGGAGGAGTATGGTATTAACACAGCATGTCACAAAATGGTGCAGGCATCCTATAACACTAAAAACACCCTAACTCATATGAGTATAAAGATGTGGTTTTCTCAGACAGTGGCCTAAAAAGAGGGATAGGGAATATTGGAGGTACAGGGGCTGCAGCAGACTTCTCGGGCATCCCTTTGGTGGGGCGGAGTATTGAGATGGTCCCAATAGTACCTCCCGTTGAAAAATTGACCCCCCCCACGGCATGATTTAAGGCCTGATAGACTCTTAATGGGGATGCACACCCTTTTTTTTCCTTCTTCACATAATTGTCAGTATAGATCTGAGACAAAGTTAAATAATTCGAAAGAGGGTAGGAGGGACTTAAATAGCTCCAACTTTGAATGTGTTGAATTTTGTTATCTTGTTTGTTCACGAATTTGGTCCCTTGAATAAACGTTTCATTCTTCACTCTTTATTGGAAATTGAGTCCCTGAGATTGGTGTCAAGTAGAGATATTGATGAGAGCGCGCGGCGGTGAGACAAAATGGCCACCCCCTAGAGCTGCTCCGCGATGCCGAGACTCGACCGGAGCCGAAGGTTTTTTTTTCTGACTTTCGTATGGCAGCTAAATAATGGATTCATACGTCGGAAACAGCCTGGAACGTTGAGGCAAGTTTTCTAGACCTCTAAACGGTCTATTGGGGCACTTTTTCTCCTTTCTCCTCCACCTCAGTGGTGCTTCGCATTGCGGCCGCCATTTTGAAAGTCTGAAACTCTCACTCTCTCGCAGACGCCAGCATTGCAGATATGCCCCTTTGGTTGGCGTTTTTGGACTAATTGGGCCAGTTTCACCACTCCTAATGACGCTTTACACAATTATGTTTTAATAACAACGGATAACTCCTTTTTCTTCATCAAAAGCTTATACCTTCTCCTTGAATGTAACTAAGGATACCTATGCAGGTTGCTAGTCAGGATCCTCGCTTGATCTATTAGCGCAATTTCCAGTCATACAGCAGTGTTTGCGGTCTGGGTTTTTTGGGCTCTAAGAGAGTCATTTATTGTTGAAGCACTTCGCTACAATATCTTGACTCCAATATGGATTCCACGCACCCAGGTAAGCCCCAATGGGCTACTGGCTCTAATACTAGTGGTCGTAAAGACTCAGTAAGCAATACCAATAAACGAGTCGAAAAAGATCCATCCTCTCCAACAAAATCATCTCTTCCTCTGGAGGACATTATGGATGAACTGCGAAACATTCGACCTTTTATGATGGATACCACTGCAACACTTCAGAGAATTGAGGAGAAATGGTCTGGTCTGGACTCACGGCTTTCGGACGTCGAACAAAAGATTAGCGACGCACAAGATGTGGTTGCCAAGGTTGATACTCTTTTCCGTGAGGTTGCGCAATTGAAGAAAACTACAGAAGATTTGGAAAATCAAAATAGACGTAATAACCTGCGAGTGTAAGGTATTCCGGAAGGTTCTGAGGGTTCTGATATGATCTCTTTTCTGAAGACTCACATTCCTCAGATAGTCGGCCTCCCGAAATCAACAGACCTTAACATTCAAAGGGCTCACAGGATAGGCCCCCAGAATGCATCATCATCAAACAAACCTCGGGGAATTATTGCATATTTCCTATTATACTCTGATCTCATGGCGATTCTCAATGCCGCTAAACAGCATAAACAAATGCTCTGGTCAAAAAATCTTCTTCAGCCAAGATGTTTCCAAGGCAACTGCTAATCGTCGTAAAGAATTTCTAGACCTCAGACCAACGCTGCGATCCATGAATGCCTGTTATGGTCTTATTTATCCCTGCTTTTTCAAAGTAACCTACAAGGACAGAACTTTCACTTTTGAGGATCCTGCAGAGCTTAGGAAATGTATCTATGTTCACAAAGGAGAAGCTATGGAATTGAGCAAAACTTAATCGCTTTCTCACATGTTCTCTTTTTTGTTCCACAGGTTTCCCTCTCGTATTTTGTTCAATGCTGATGTCCCTACTCGAATTGTCCATCTGTTTTGTCTTCTATACTTAAATCCGTTACGTTGTCTCCCTCAATGTTCGGTAAGTCCCCCTCCGTTGCGTTGTTTATGTTCGTGCCTCATGGTTACAGTCTTTCGATTTTTCTGGTGCTATTAAATTTGTCCTTTCTCGGTGTCCCTCTTTGGGGCGGCCTTTGTCCTTCTCGTCCCCTTCCTCCCATTCCAATGGTCTTCTTGTTTGGGACTTTTATGGCTAAAGTCTTCGGGCTTTTTGTCATCTTTTCTTTGGTCATACCTCATAGAAGACTGTGTTCTCCTTTCGCTCCTCCTGCCTATTTCCCTCATCCCCCCTTCTTTCCTTCTTTCTTCCTTTCCTCTATGCTTACCAGTTTTTTGCAGCCTCTTTCCGTCTTTATATATTTGTTTTTATTATTCCTTGTCATTTTCTACTTGGTTTGCTGAATTGGGTACATCAGGCTATCCGCTTTATTCTCCTTCTTAAATCCTTAGTTTTTCTGATTCTCTGGCTTATATCTGTCTCCCTCTTACTTAGATTATCTCTCTTTCAAGACTCGCATTACTTTCTGACTTTCTGGTTTTTGTTGCTCAATTATTTGATCAATTTTAACTTTCATGTGTTTTGGTACATAATTTTGAATATAGTCTCTCAATGAGTGGAATACGTATTATTTCATGGAATGTTAAAGGTATTCGTAATCCAGTTAAGAAACATTGTGTATTATCCCATCTTCCTAAATTGAAATGGCACGTAGCATTATTGCAAGAAACGCATCTTAAAGAACAAGATTTACTTTCCTTGCGCAAATTATGGGTTGGAGATGGCTTTTGTTCCCCAGCAGTTAACAATAAGAATGGTGTAGTAATCCTGTTTCACAAGTCACTGAATGTTCTTTTGCAAAATGAGGTTAAAGATAATAATGGTAGATGGCTTTTATTGAATGTTAAAGTTAACAACACTCAATTCTCTATTTGCAATGTATATGGCCCTAATGGTATTGATTTGGTATTTTGGAATGAGTTTTCTACCCTCCTTTCTTCTTATGCCTCAGAAAACTTGATTTTGGGAGGGGATTGCAATCATCTTATGGATCCCTTTTTAGGCCGGAAATCTCAAACCAAATTCATCTCAAACAGAATGCAAAAGACTTTCCATAAAGCTATTGCATCTAGAGGGTTGTTGGACACATGGGGGATTTCTCACCCTGATGTCTTGGAATTTTCCTTCTTCTCCCCTGTTCACAGGTCTGATTGACGAATAGATTATATATTTCTCACCCAATCATCTCTTCAATTCATGACAAATGCTGAGGTTGGCTCCATTCTCATATCTGATCACGCCCCAGTCATTTTAGATATGGACTATTTCACTTCCACACCCACATCACGCCGTTGTCGTTTTAACAATGCCCTTTTATTAGACTCTCAATTTGTCGAACTATTTTCGATGTTTATACAAGAATTTTTCAATAATAATCTTTCCTCTGATTCACAGTTCAATTTTATTTGGGATGCTTGCAAGGCTACCGCCAGAGGATTTGTCATAGATTTCGTTTCCCGGAAAAAAAGAAGGCATTCAATATCGCAACTTTAATTTTAAAACAAATTAAGACCCTAGAACATAAATATTTTACCTCAAACTGTTCTGATACTTTATCCAACCTCATTAAAGCTAAATTACAATACAATAAACAATCGTGGGATAATGCATGTAGTAATCTCCTTAAATTTAATGTTAAACTGTATGGAAGTCGTAACAAAGCTGGCAAATCCTTAGCCAACTATCTTAAAATTAAAAAACAGAAATCCAAGATTGTAGCTATCACAGATAGTGCAGGAATTAGACATATCACAGATTCTAAGATCCTTGAGTGCTTCTCTGAATATTATACTTCCCTCTACACTCCCGAGCCAACTCCTTCTGCTGACCAAATTGATTCATTCTTTCAATCCATCCCCAAACCTTCCGATAATCACGCTGACTTAACATCCCTTGATAGCCCTATTTCAGAACAAGAAATTACAAATGCTGTTAACCAACTTCCCAAGGACAAGTCACCTGGCCCAGATGGTTTTACTGTACGTTTTTCTCTACATTTCAAGCAATTTCTGTTCCCTAAGTTGTTACTCCTCATAAATCATTTCTTAGCCTTAGGGAAAACGCAAGGTACCTTCACTCAAGCGATGCTCTATTTGATTCCTAAAAAAGATAAGGACCCCTCTTATTGCCACAGTTCCAGACCCATCTCCCTTATTAATACTGATTGTAAGATCTTTGCTAAATTATTAGCCCTCCGTATAAATCCAGACATTCCGGACTTAATCAATATATGTCAGTCAGGATTTGTAAAAAGGCGTTCGATCACTGACAATTCCAGGACTTTTCTAAACATTATTAATTTAGCCTCCAAGGCATATTCGCCTGTTGCCGCAATTGCGTTAGATGCTGAAAAAGCCTTTGATAGAGTGAACTGGGAATTCATTTTCGGAGCACTAAAATGGCATGGTTTAGCCCTCCTATCCTTCGGTACATCCAGTTGTTATACTCTGTACCTTCCACCGCCATCTGGGTGAATGGACGTCATTCTAAATACTTTTCACTCCACAGAGGCACTAGACAAGGATGCCCTCTATCCCCACTTCTATTTATCCTTGCCCTTGAACCTTTTTTGGAAAAACTTCGCCGTTCCCCACAGTTTACGGGATTCCAGTTCAAACATATAGATATTAAATTCACAGCATACGCGGACGACATTTTAATATACCTTTCCAACCCCACAACCTCCTTGCCGGCGTTTTTGTCTCTGCTCAAGGAATACTCTCTAGTTTCTGGTTATAAACTCAATATTGACAAATTGGAGGTTTTGCCATTAAATAAAGATTGCTTTTCGGATATGTTTAAAGATACTGGGTTCAAGTGGAACCCAAATAATATCAAATGCTTAGGTATCCTGTACACCAATAATATTAAAGAAACCATCAAAATTAACCTTGCAGATATCCTTAAAAACGTTCGGCACTCATTGATAGCTGGTCCCCATTATTTTTGTCTTGGTGGGGTAGATTAGCTACAATTAAAATGATGTTGCTTCCGATTATTAATTTTTACCTCTCCATGCTCCCAATCACTCTTCCACTGTCTTTCTTTAAAATCATTAATCATTCCTTGACCAAATTCCTATAGAACAATCGCAAGACCAGGATTTCACTAACCCGACTTCAACAGCCCAAAGATTTAGGAGGGGTTAATTTTCCTAATCTTAGGCGCTACCATTCTGCATTTACTTTGAAACAAGTTTGGACCTTTCTCTCAGATTCCTCACATGCACCATCAATGGCCTGGAGCTCATTAGAACAAATCCAACATGCACCATTTTCTTTTATTGCTGCCACACGTTTATCTCAACCCCCCAGACGTTTTTTATCTCCTATTTTCACTCACTCTTCTGCTGTCGCCTCCACCTTGTCTAATGCCCGCCTTTCCCAATCGGATAACTTTGCCCATACTCCTATTTGGTATAACAAACATTTAAAGATTAATAACAGAGCCCTTTTTTGGAAAGAATGGATTGACAAAGGCATCATTACATTTGAGCACTTGATTACTGACGTGTCTCTTATGGACTTCAAGGAGATTCAAGAAAAATATGATATATCCCCTTTACATGCTCCTCATTACTCTCTTCTCAGGTCATCTATAATTCAAATCCAATCCCAGAGCTCTTCCTTGGACTCACATGATCAGACACTCACTCTTCCTCTGGATTTCTCTACTCAGTTCAAGGCATCCGCTATTTATAAGATATTGTCTCGCCCGACTATTGGGAGAATCAAATCCAGTATAGAAATTTTGTGGGAAAAAGATTTGGCACAAGAACTCTCGTTTCAAACCTGGGGATGCATTTGGACAAAAATACACACCTCCTCACAATCAGCAAGCACAACGCAGACTTTATATTATTTTTACAAAAGGGTTTTTCTCACCCCTACAGATCTCCATAAGTTTAAATTGCTGGATATCCCGAAATGCTGGTCTTGCCCTCACAGAAACAGTGATTTACTTCATATGTTCTTTCTCTGCCCTTTGGTTAAGAGTTTTTGGTTAATCATTTGGAAGAAATTGAATGAAATCTTATCCACTAATGTACCATTTGACATAATTCATGTTTTTCTGGGCGGTTCCTCCCCTATCTGGGGTACACAGGGAAGCGTGGGTAAATTTATTGACTTGTTTATAGCTATTACCTTTCAGATTATTACTACGAACTGGAAGGATACAACTAAAATTTCGTACCAAGCCTGGTGGATCTTGGTATGCCATCATCACAGACTAGATCGCGCACACGCTACCTCTATACCCTTATTGATTAAAAAAGCCTTACTCTGGTCTCCACTCACGTCATTTCTATCTAAGATGGCTATTTGTCCTACTTCGGATGTACCTCCTCATATACTTTCTTAATGATGTTATGTTCAGTAAGTTGCTAATGCTATTTTTGCTCCACTATTAAGCTGCTTCTTATTATCTCTCCCCCATCCTCCCTCCTCCCCCTTTCACTCTTATTTTAAAATGCTAAATTGCATATGCTTTTGTACAGGTTTAGATGGTTCAAATTAGTTTTGATCATATATTTCTTCACATTGTTCATACCCGTTTTGGGTTTGTATTTGTTTTTTTCTTTTAGCCTTTTATTCATTTAGAGTTATGGTACTGTTTGAACCTTGCTTGTATACTTTATACTGATGTTTTACTTTGTGTATCATTTTAATAAAGCATTCTAAACTTGAAGTAGAGATATTGATAATGTTTACATAACCTCCTCCACCCCTCTGCCTAGTTCAAGAGTAACGTTAAGCTCCAAGATTTTTGTAATGCTAGTCTTGGAGAATGCTGACTTTTTCCTGAAAAGGGGTATTGATGGTTTTTTTTGTAGAGTCGGGCAGAGGCCAATTGTAACAGCACAAAGATTAATATTCAGATTAAGCCTCAGGACCAAGAACTGATGGGGTCTGTTAACCCTAAGGACATCACCATCTCTGTAGTTAGAGGTTTAGGGAGGAGAGTTATAAAAGTGGTACAGTCGTAAGAATTGGGTGTTCGGGAGCCAGAACAGGAGGGTGAGTTGACTAATTGGAGTTGGGTTGTAGGTGCACTGAATGGTGCCAGTAACATTGCTAAGTACCCATGCTGCTGAGGTAACCCCTGGGGTAAAGAAGTATCCTGGAACATGGCAGGCCTTGATCTAACTTGAAATTGAATTCTGTAATGTATTTTAATCCTGCAGGAAACGTGGATCTGTAGTGATTTTATATATGAGAATTATTTTATTTTCTCTTGTGTAGCAAAACCATCCGTAAAAGGTCATGGTAGTGAAGGTATTGCTAACTTGCTTATAATTTATAAATAACATCAATTCGAATAAAAAAATATTTGTCCATCCATCAAACTTATGCCTTTGTTTAAAGCTGGCCATGTCTAAGGAAAGAGGAGGGTTGTCAACTTTTTCGCTGGTTAACCTATAACTCCCCCAGGTAAGCCCCAGAACAACCTAGTTAACTCCATGTTTGCATTTGTTCATAATTTCAGTCAATTAGAGGAATGTCCCCTGGCTGTTATTTTAGGAGACTTCAACGCCAAGGTTTCAAATTCTGCATGTATGACCTTTTGCAATCCTGAATTGGATGAAGCTTGGTCCATCTCCGAAGTGGTGCTCCGGAAAAGGTTAGAACAGACAGGAAGGGTCTAATATTTCTAGAAAATTTGAGATTGTATGATTTTATTTTCTTGAATGGTAGGTTCCCCAAAGAGTCTCCTGCCTCTTATACTTTTCATTCTCCTCGCGGTCAATCTTTGATTTGCCTATATGGTGGTATCACATCAAATATTTAGTGCTTGCTTGTACTTGGAGATTCTGGGGACAGATTTAAGTGATGATAGTATTCTCTCTGTCTGTTGACTTGTAGTTAAAGGTCCTTGAAAGAAGGATAACGTGGCCTATAACAAATCAAATGGGTGTAATTTTTGGTCCCATAGAAATATACAGGCTTTGGGCCAATGTCTTAAAGTAGCAAGTTTAGGCCCTCCTGATGCGTTCCAGTATGATCCCATATTGTGGTATGAAAGGCAGCTGACCTCCTTACATGCTTAGGGGAGTAAAGATAGAGGGAAACGTTCTAAACCATCTACAATGACTTCCTTAACAAGGGTAAATCAGGAAATAAACCTCCTAATCGGGGAACAATTTAAATTTTTTACAATCCTGAGACAGGGTGAAATTTACTGTCTTAAGCGCAAGAGAGCTAGATAGAAAATGATAGAACATAGAAAGGAAGAGGATAAGAAGTGGATTCATTTGAGGGAAGTTGCCATCTCTAATAAGCCAATAAAATACTGGATTCTAATCGTACAATATTGTGACTCTAGAGTCACCGCTCAAGCAATTCGGATATCTGATGAAGATTAGACTCTCTGAGTTGTGCGCTTGTAACTCATGTAGTAGTGTTTTTTCTGGCCTAAGTGTTGATGCAGACTCCCTAGTACTATATGGTCCACCTTCTGGTAAGGAGATAGGGGGGATTAACTAAAGGTGCAAGAACTTCTGGTGCCATGGCTCCTGAAATATTCCAGATAGTCCTTATTAAGCAGGAGGTCTCTTTATGGCTACCTTTTTATGCCCATTATTTCAGTATTGCAACTTGTCGGGCAATATTCCATCTTCCTGGAAGGTAAATATTATGGTTCCCCTGTACAAAATAGGGCTGAAAACCTCTTCGGCCAGTTATAGGCAAATTGCCCTTTTGGATGCAACAGACAAATTATTTGCTGAAAGCATTCTTCTTTATCTCCAAGAATAAGAATTTGGAATCAATACTCTACTGGTAGAGCAGGCTGGCTTCCACAAGAATTGTGGTACCCTTGATAATATTGTGGCCTTACAAACACTTATAGAAAATTATTCTCAGATGAGGGGCATGCATGCCTGTGTACGCTGCATTTACTGATTTCTCCACAGCGTTCAATAGGGTAGACTTAGGGATGCTTTGTAGAAAATTGCTTGCGTTAGGAATCCCTGCCCATCTTTTGAGGCAACTAGCGCTCCTCTCCTCTACGTGGTCCAATGTCCTGATTGGGGGGGGTGGAGGGGGGGACGAAGGTTTGTGTCTTTTATATGCTGATGATGTGATCCTGATGGATTTAACTCTGAAAGGACACATAAGGCGCCTTTGCGCCTGGGAAAAACTATACAGAGAAGCACTATTTAAAAATAAATATTTCCAAGAGTAAAGTTTTGACCTTTAGGAAGAAGGGTAAAAGAATTAGGCAAAATGTCAAATGGTTCTTGGGGAGTGTAAAGATGGAAAAAATGCAATTTTATCCTTATTTGAGTAGGATTTTTCCAAGTAATTGTAGCAATAAAGACTACATAAACCATTGAAAAAGTAAGGCCCTTTTCCAGGCATCTGCGATTCACAGTTAGTATAAGAGTTGCGGAAAGAGGCACTTTGTACCTGTCTTTTTGGTTTACAAGGTTAAAATTCCGCCTACATTGAGTTATGCCTGTGAAGTGATAGACATGTATAATTGGACCTTTTTTGACATTAGTGAGGGGCATATTTGGCATCAGATTTGTAATTTGAATTCCCTGGCTTCCCCATCTGTTTTTCGAATTGAATTTGGGTTACCCTCCGTTATTCTGCTTGCTATGGCGGTGGTTTGGAGGTGGGGGAACAGCTTACTAGGAAGTGTAATAGGGTCAATTCGATCCGCACTAAAGCACGACATTTTCCACACTGAGAGAGAAGTGCATTTTATTTCTCCTTTACAAAAGCAATGAAAATGATTGATATTGCTCAAAACGGGGATTCTCCATTTCCAAAACCTTTTTTTAAAAAGCTTTAAAAAAATCTGTGCATATAGTGGGCAGGAAAAGGGATATTTTACTTTGTACACAGCATGTGAGGAATAAGATATAATAGAAAGTAGTATATGCAAAAATCCCCAACCCTACCTCATGTGGAATCTCCCACATGGTGTCCGGTGAATTATCTTGCTTTTAAGGCAAAATTTGCTTCCTTTGAGGGTGATTACAGTAATATGGGAATGTATACCGAAGGAAGAGAGACTTTGTGATCTTTGTTTTAAACATGCCCAAGATCTAAAGCATGTGGTTTTTGCTTGTCCTCATGGCACCCCCTGCCCCCCAACAGAAATGGCTTGCGGAATTTTAAAAAAACAAACTTTTTCGAATGTTTTTCAAATGTGTTTTAATTATGCAAAATTGTGTATTTGCACTTTTGCACAAGGAAGTGTATCAGAAACATTTGCACTTTATTATTGAATTGCAACGAATCGTTTACTCTTCCATGTAGTTATATGCTCCATTTTTCACTTTACATGCTGTGACCTTCTTAGGTTGTTTGGTGCGTATATTTGTATTTTTGCATTACATTATTAAGTGGATTCAATTGCGCTATTCTATACATTTTATTTGCACTTTACATGCTGTGACCACTATTAGATTGTCTTGTACATATATGTATGTTGGTACTTTTGCTCCCTATTATGGATTGTATTGAATGTAGATTCTATTTATGCAGTTATATGTTTTTTCTGCATTGTATACGTTGCACCCTTTTGTGCGTATATTAGCACTCTTGCACTTTATTATTGAGTGGCTTGATGTGTATATAATATTTATGCAGTTAAATGATTGATCTGCACTCTACGCTGTGACGTTCATTAGTTTGTAATGTGAATATGCGTTTATTGGCACTCTTACACTTTATGAAGGAGTGTATTGAAGTGCACGTTTTTTTTTTATACAGGTATGTGTTTCTTCTGCATTATATACATAGCACTTTCTTCTAATCTGTTTTTCGTGCAGAATGTCTTTCTACCCCGCCATGTATTGTAATGAATTTAAAATTATAATCTTGCAACTAGTTATTTTTTTAAAATGATGTTGCAATAATGTCTGTATACCTGATGTATTTTTGTATTTTTTATGTGGGCCTCAGTTCCAAAACATAAATAAATAAAATTGTTTATTGTTGTTGGATGCCGATCCACCGCATCCAACAGATTTTCTTACCTCCCTTCCCACTGTCCCTCCCATACTAGCAGAAATTTGAGAGGAGATGCTTCCATCCTGATATGGGAGATGCGTCTGTTACTCCATCGAGATAGTACCCGAGTCCGAAAGAGGCTTAGGTTCTTACTCTTGCCATTTCCTCATCCCAAACAAGGGCGGAATCCTCAGGCCTATCAGGGACCTTAGACCTCTGAAAGCCGTCCTGTGGAAGGACAAATTAAATATGATCATGCAGGCCCATGTCCCATCAGCTGTGGACCCAGGCGACTGTATGGTGTCCTTGGACTAGCTGGACACATTTTCATATACCTGCTATGCAGTCCCACTGGCATTATCTTCGTTCAGGGGCGCCAGAAGCATTTTTTGTTTGTCATGCTCCTCCTCAGCCTCGCCAACGCCCCTCAGTTGTTTACAAAAGTGATTGCAGTGGTCTATGCCCAAATTCGGAGGTCGAAAGTACCTGTATTCCTGTACCTCAATGAGTGGCTGCTGAAGGCATGCTCGCAGCAGTTAGTTATAGACCACCTGCGGATGACAGCAGGACTCTTGACATCATTAGGGTTCTCCGTAAACGAGCTGAAGTCCCACCTGATTCCTTTGCAGAGGCTTTCATTCATTGGGGCGATCCTGGACCCAGTGGAGTTCAGGGCAGGCTTTTCTTCCGAGCATCACATCAGAATATTGAGGGGTATGAGCTTGATGTTTCAGGCTTATGGTGCTGGATCATGGTTAGAGTAGCTCAGAGGCTGTTTGGTCGCTTGGCCTTGTGCATCCTCCTCTTCGAATATTCCAGGTGCCACATGCATACACTGCAGTGGAACTTGAAGTTCCAGTGGGTCCAGCACCAAGGCAATTGCGGCAACACTATCCAGGTCTCAGAGGAGTGTGGCTGATCAAACGCAATTAGTCCAGCAGCAAGCTCCTCTTCCTTTCCCACCCAGAGCTGATGGTGGTGACGGACACATCATTTGAGGGAAGTAGAGATCAGAGGACTCTTGCCCTCCTGCAGAGATCTGGTTTCACATCAATCTGCTGGCGTTGCAGGCCATTTGCTTGGCACTGGAGGCCTTCTTGATGTCCATCAATGGGAGGCTGGTGCAGGTTCTCATGAACAACACCACCGCCATGTGGTATTGCAACAAGCAGGATCGAGTGGGGATCTGGGTCCTGTGCCAAGAGACTTTGCCTCTCTGGAGGTTGTTTGAGAGCCAGGGCATCTTCCTGATTGCAAATCACCTATCGGGGTCTGTGAATGCCAGAGCAGACACACTGAGCAGATGCTGTGTGGCTTATCAAGAGTGGCTTGTGCAAGCCAAGGTGGCACATGATGTATTCCACAAGTGTGTGTGAGGGGTGGGTGGGAGGGGACCCTTATCTAAATCTGTTTGCCCCTGTTGAGTACATGTAGTGTGAACAATTTTGCATGTTGGAGTTTCAGGAAGAACACTAGTTCGGAGACCCATTGTGGTTGGAATCGAACACAGTACTACTGTACGCCTTCCCGCCTCTTGCTTTTCTGCCCCATGTTCTGTAGATCAAGAAGGACTGGGCCCAGGTCATCCTAGTGAACCCACGATTGGGCCAAGAGTGTCTGGTACCAAGAACACCTGGCACAAGCATCTGTCCTCGGATCAGGTTGCCAATTCCTGAGAACCAGCTGACTCAGCAGTAGGGCAGGACCCTCCAGTGTACATAATTTACACATACATGCGTGGAGATTGAGTGGCAGCAATTGACTGCATTTTGATTTGCCGCCTGAAGTGGTGGCTTTCATCCTTGTCCCTAGGCACCCTTCCACAAAATCAATTTATGCAGGGCGCTAGAACGAATTTGTAACTTGATGTGGTGTTTGCAACACTGACCCCTTACAGGCGAAGCTGGTGGATGTTCTATTATTTGTTTTGTCTTTAGCCCAGCAAGGCACTATTAAAGTTTATTTATTAGCCTTTTTGGCCTTTATATATTTGTCAGACCAGCTGTCAAATCATGTCAATCAATCAGGCGTTTATTAAGCGTGACTACTCACCCGTAAGGGTCTCAAGGCGCTGGGGATGTGTGTTTTATAAAGGATTTGAAACAGATGTTTTCTCCCAAGTCATTTGTGATGCCATATTGGGACCTTAACTTAGTCTTGACATTTTTCATGTGTACACCCTTCGAACTGAAGTATAGTTGCTTGCTTGCTTTATCTCCTGACCTTAAAGACCATGGGCCTGATTTAGATTTCGGCGGACGGTTACTCCGTCACAACGCTGACGGATGTCCCGCCCTCCGAAATACAAATCCCATAATATCGTATGGGATTTATATTTCGGCAGACAGGATATCCGTCACCATTGTGACGGAGTAACCCATCCGCCGAAATCGAAATCAGGCCCCATGTTATACATTGTGATAACCTGACTTTGTTGCGTGAGTGAACTTCAGGCACTTTAAGTGCAACTGCACTACACTATCTTTTTCCCAGACAAGTTGGTGCTGAGGACTCTTACCAAAAATTGTTTTGTCTCTCCATGTTGGACAATCCATCACTCTACCAGCATTCGTTGCTTCCTCCCATCGAAAATTGTAGGGGAGGCGCCACCCTTTGGATCCCAAAATGGCTTTAAGCTTTTACACAGATAGTACCAAGGCCCATAGAGTGGAAACTCAGCTCTTTTGGGGGTTCTCAGGAGCAAAGAAAGAGAAGGTGGTGCAGAAGAGGACCTTTTTGATGTGGGTGTCCTCTGCATTGAGATTTACTATGTACTGGCAAGAGGTAACCCCCATAGGTCTGAGAGTGCATTTCACCAGGGCTAAGGCTGCTAGCACTGCAGTGCCACACAGAGTGCCTGTCCTCGACATCTGCCAGACTGCAACGTGGCTGTCGGTGCATATGTTCACAAAGCACTACTGACTTGAGAGCCAGGTCTGGAGGAAAGGACGTTTCGCCCGCTCAGTCCTACAAGACTTTATGGTCTGAGCCCACTCCACAGACCCTCCATCTAGTGAGTTACTGCTTTAGTATGTATTCTAAGGTGAGCAATCCATCAGAAGAACAAGTTTCATACCTTCAGTAATGCTCTTTCTGAAGGATAATCTATGTAACGGCAAATTCCTAACTTCACTCCCACATCTCGGTTGTGTTTAGTGGTTTCTTTTAACATATAAAAAGGTCCCGCATTAGCACTCTGCACACTGTAAACAACAAAGGTTCACACACTACTTCTGAGGGTGCAGAAAGGGAAAACATAAGAAAAGGGAGCCAACAGAGAGCTACACAACGGCACTTAGTAGTGCATACTATCACTGCTAAGAAAGTCACCGGATCCTGTCTGGTGGCTGGGGGACATTCTAAGGTGAGAATCTGTGATTAGATAGAGTATCCACCAGAAAGAGCATTATCAAAGTTAAGTAACTTATTTCTTTCCACCACTTGCCAAGGCATACAAAGAGGAAATCGGAGAACATCAATGTAAGTATCAATGTAAGTAGCCTTTTCTTCTGATGGGTACATCTTCCTTCAGATTCCTTACCTTAAGTCCCAAAGTCGGGGGTGGCAACGAGCAGAGTCTGTTAACCATGGAAGTCATTCAGCACAACCCGGTAAACAGGCCTCAAAAAGTCAGAGAAATGTTACCAGACCTGCAGGTCTAGTGACTTGAATAATCAATTCGACCTACCTGTAATGAGCTTAACCCATAAACTTGTCTCCAAGTTGTGTGATCCTAGGTACATTTTTATTTCACAGTCTCTTTTTTCTTCATTATGACATACAAAAGCACCATAAAATATGTGAGTTCAGCATGTCTGCCACAAACCTTCCCACTGACTTAGTTTTACTGATAAAACTAAAGAGCGTACATCAGGTTTCTGCAAATATTTAATATTTGCACATCACCAAGTAGAGTATTCCGATTTGGTTTGATCCTATAAAAATCTTTGTTTCCATCTCATTTCAGACTTAGAAAAAGTGTTTTCCTTATTACTGAAATATATTTAGAAATATTTGTACATAACACTTGCAAGCTATTTAAATATTGGGTGCCTGCCTGGTTTCAAAAACAGTTCACTTTTTAAAAACTAACTTTGCTGTCCAAGAAAGAAAAGTAAACACCAATCTTTCCGATAAAGTATGAAGTAATTTATAAAAAGACATAAGCTGACGTTTGACCTCTGTCTTCCTTAATTTGTTTACTTTTCAAAGTTTGACCTAAATGGCCCTTATGAGACAACGCAACGAGTTTGGCTCTTACTGCATGAGGTGGTATAAAGTGTCCCCACGCATCCCCACGACGTTACTAACCTACATTAGGGCACCTAAAATATTAAAATATGGACTGGCGCACACAGGAACTTGGCTTTCTCTCTTAGGCCTTTCTTTAATCAAGTCTCTAACAATGTTCAAAACTCTGTCTTGCTCCATAGCATCATCACACTTGTTTTCCGTTACTACTACTCCTAAACATTACATTGCTTCTGACACACTGGCTACCACTTGTTCAGTCTCCAATTCATCCACAGCCTCCCCAACAGTCGGCTAAACAATTCCTCAATCCTGGAATATACTCCTGAGTATAGTTGAAAGGTTATACTCTGGCTTCAAGTCGAGCTAGCTTAGCCATGTCATTGTTGCTCCTTTCAGGCTCGAAAACGTTTAGGAGAGGTTTATGATCAGTACTCAACACAATATTCATGTCCCAAACATATGTTCTAAAGAACAAGTTACTTACCTTAGGTAATGCCTTATCTGATAGAGACTCTAGTCCACAGATTCCTTACCTTAGAATTATCCCCAGGCGTGAGACTTGATCTGGAAATGTTTTGTGTGCAGTACCCCTGCGTGCTGGTAGGGTGGCGTCGTTCAGCACCGCTTGGCGTCTTCTGCGCCGGAAGTGCCTATATAGATGCCACCCCAGCGCGCTGACATCAGTTTCTTTATGCGACTTTCCACAGCAGGAGGGAGGGGCCACAAAGAACACTGAACATTGGTGTGGAAAACTAGGGCCCCTAACGGGGAAAAACCCTGTCCTTAGAATCTGTTTGCAGAGAGGGGAGGATGGGTGGGGTGGGTAAGGAACCTGCGGCTAGATAGTCTCTACTAGAGAAGGCATTACAGAAGGTAAGTAACTTGTTAATCGATAGGTGGGTCGGCTAAACTTTTAACCGTTTGGTCCTGCAGGACTTTTTAGTGTGAAAAGTTCCCATCCCAACAGACCTGGCTGTCAAGGCAGTAGTACTTGGTGAACATGTGCAAAGAAGCCCACGTTGCTGCCTGGCAGACATCCAGGACCGGGACTCCGTGTGCTAACGCAGTGGTCGCAGCCATAGATCTGGTGGAATGAACACGCAAACCCTCAGGGGGTTTCCTCAGGGCCAATGAGTAGTAGATATTAATGCAGAGCACGATCCATCCGGTTATGGTCAGTTTCTGCACAGCCTTCCCCTTCTTGGCTCTGACATACCCACGAAGAGTTGGTCATCCACCCGGAACTCTTTCTAGCAGTTAAGGAAGAACTACAATGCTCTTTTTGATTCCAGTAGATGGAGTCGCTCCTCTTAGAGGGATGCAGGGAGCAAAAAAGGTAGGCAGGGTGATGGACTGGCCCACATGAAAGGAAGTGACAACTTTCGACAGAAAGGAATCTCTAGTGCGGAGAAACAGCTTGTCTGGAAAGATGGTTTGGTACGGAGGCATAGATGACAAAGCCTGAATGTCACTGACCCTCCAGGCAGATGTTATATTGCCAATAGAAAGGCCGCCTTGGTGGTAAGGAGCCTAAGAGGACAGTTGTGTAGTGGATTGAAGAGAACGCACATCAGAAATGTGAGTACAAGATTGAGGTCCCAATGAGGCATGATAAAGGTGGAAACATATGATGGAGACCTTTCAAAAACCTATTTACAACAGGGGATTTGAATAGGGATGGCTGATATAGCAACCGCAGAAAGGCTGAGATAACAGAATGATAGCACTTCAAGGTGCCCAAAGCAGAGCCTGTCAGGCAAGAGAAAGAATAAATAGAGGGATCTGAGAAAGGGGAGCAGAAAGGGGGTTAACTTGATATTCTGCACACCATACCAAAAACAGCGGTAGGCGTATACTGTCTTGGTGGAAAGACGCCTGGCTGCCAAGATAGCATTGCAGACTTCGGGTGAAATGTTAAAAGCTTTCAACTGTCGCCGCTAAATCTCCACACATGAAGGCGGAGCGTTGACATGTTCGGGTGGATAACCCTCCCCTGTTGCTGTGACAGAAGATCCTCCCGAAGGGGCAGCCTGATCAAAGGACCGTAGCCATACTCACCAGCTCTGGATAACAAACTCTCCGAGCCCAGTCCAGAGTCACTAGGATGACTTGGGCCCAGTCGTTCCTGATCTTCTTGAGAACTTTGGGCAAGAGTGGTATGGGCAGAAAGGCGTACAGGAGGCCTGAGCTCCACTCGAGACGAACAGCATTTCAGAGCGAGATCAGCCTCGGAAACTCCAGTGTGCAACACTGCTGACTTTGCCTGTTCTCGTTGGTGGCGATTGGATCTAACCAAGGCTCTCCCCACTGCTGAAAGAGACCTTGCACCACCTCCGGATGGAGATGCCATTCGTGATCAGCTAGACATCTTTGGCTGAGTTTGTCCGCCCTGGCGTTCAAAGAGCCCGCCAGGTGTTGAACCTCCAGGGATATGCCAGACGTTCCAGGCATGTCCGGGGGTGCAGGGCCTTTGACAAAGGGTCCATGACCCCACCCCGCCTGTTTGTTGCAGTACCACATGGCGGTGGTGTTGTCCGTGAACACCTTTAATAGCCTTCCCTTGATGGAGGGTAGAAATACTTTCAATGCCAGCCAGATCGCCTGGAGCTCCAGCAGGGTGATCTGGAGTCTGGATTCCTCAGAGACTAGAGGCCTCTGATTTCCACCGCTCCCAGATGGTCGCCTCATCCCAGGAGTGACTCATCTGTCACTACTGTCAGATTTGGTTGGGGAAGGGAGAGGGGTCTGGCGCTGACCCAATCGCAGTTCGTTAACCAACTCTGCTGATCTTTTGCAGTTCCCTCCAAGATCTGGACCATATTGAAGAGATTCCCTTGATGCTGTGCCCATTGGAACTTCAGGTCTCACTGCAGAGCCCACATATGCCATCGGGCATGGGTCACAAGCAGGATGTAGGAGGCCATGAGGCCCAGCAGCCTCAGTCAGTGTCACCGAAACCCAGGATAGAGTCTGAAATATTGGTATCATAGCCTGAATATCCTGGACTCTCCATTTGGGAAGATAAACCTGATACTGCACCATGTCCAGAACAGCTCCAATGAAAGGGAGCATCTGAGATGGAGTTGTGTGTGAATTTGGCACGTTGATAGTGAACCCCAGTGAGTGCAGGAGGTTCGCCATAGTCTGGAGGTGGGAGACAACTGCCTGGGGCGAGCCCACCTTCAACAGCCAGTTGTCGAGCTAGGGGAAAAACTCATACCCCTGATCGCCACAGATGAGCTGCAACCACTGCCATCACTTTGGTGAAAACCCGAGGGGCGCTGGTAAGGCCAAAAGGGAGCACAGCGAACTGAAAGTGCTCGTGGCCCACCGTTAACCGCAGGTAACGTCTGTAGGCAGGTAGGACGGGAATGTGGAAGTATGCGTTCTGCAAGTCCAACAGCACCATCCAGTCTCCAGGGCAGGCAGGTTTTGAGAAAGCGTGAGTATTTTGAATTTCTCCTTTTTGAGGAAGAACTTGAGAGGGTGCTGGTCTATGACAGGACGAAGGCCTCCATTCTTTTTGGGCACCTGAAAGTAGTGGGAATAACAACCCACGACCTACTTCTGGCGTCTGCACCCTCTCTATGGCTCCCTTGGCCAAGAGAGCTGTCACTTTGAAGAGATGGTCCTCCCGTTATACCATTCCTACCAATTAAGTAGGACTGTATATCTCGACAACAGACATCAGATTATGGGAACTCAGTTCACACATATCATCAGGAAATGTTGGCCTATTTCCTAGCTGTTTCCTAGCTAGCTCACAGTGCCCTATCTGAACCCCTAACCATTCCAGTGTACCAGATGGTAACAGCAACCTCAAACATGACCACTCTTTATTCCCCAAGGAAATCGTGGAAACAGATCTACCTTTTCGTTGTCACTTTTGCTTGCCCCTGGTAAAGACAAGAAAGATATGAATATGGCTTTTCAAACATTTATTGAAACAATTGTATTCTTGTATAGAAAGAGTGTGCTGCAATTATTAGGCAGAAGAAACAAAGCATTGTAACCAGCATTACAAGAATGGTGAAAAAGATAAACAGTTCATTCATTATAACAGTATTATGTGATTATGCTCCTACATAACACGACCTAGACTATCGAGAACATATTTGGAGTACCCTCAGCAATATACCTTGGGATAGCCTAACACCCCTCATACCTGGGTAAGTTGTGTCAGGAAGCCGATCTGGTGTAGAGCAGGCTATCGTCCTTTGCAGGATAAAGGTTCGAGTCAGCAGGGCTGCATCTCAATCACAGTGCTCTGCGTTCCAAGACCATCCTAGCAGAAGTGCTCCTCTGTAATGCAGAGACTGTTTATATAATAAAAGCACTGTTCCAATTGCACTGTGTCAAAGGTGCATAGCTGATGAGATAGTTTGTATGGAGCCTTGGAGCTGTCTCCAGCCGGACAACCAAATACAAGACCATCACGTTCTATGTGCCTTAGCCTTGGACAGAGTGTATGAATAACATGATAATAATGCCTACTACGAAATTAACTGCATGTATAATAGCTTCTCAGTACATTATCGTATGAGGGTAAACAATCACCATTAGAAAAAGATGTGAAGCCAAAATGTGAAGCTAAAATGGAGACTCAGAGCGGGCCCTGTTGCAAGTGGGTGACATGGGTCGAGGGGTAGACATGAAGCGTAGGGAGTAGCACCTTTGGACAATCTGGAGAACCAAGCGGTCTGATGTTTTTGACCTCCAGTGGTGCAGGTGATGTCATATCCTGAAGGTCGAGATGGTACAACTGGCGTCGGTCTGAATCCATTCGTGGATCCAAGGGGTCCAACTGGCATCTGGGGCAGACCTGCCGGCGGGGTACCAGTATGGGCCCCTTCCAAACCCACGGGGCCCGAAGGCACACCAGTGGGGATGGGATGCCCAAATATGAGGTGCATGGCCTCATAAAATTTGTGGAGTTGGGCCGGGGTTGCTCCAGTTCTCAGGGAGGCGCGGAGTTGACCCAGGCGTAGGCTCAACCGCAGAGCCAGGCGTCGAATGACCGCACTCTTTCGTCTTGTCAGAAGACTTTTACAGACGGGGTGAAGTTGAAGATCTCTTCGACTTCTTACTCCTTTTTCTTTTTGTGGGATTTACCCGAACGCCCAGATGACTTCAACTGCAATGAAGATCAATGGCTCTGTGACCGATCCCGGGACCTTCCTTTTGACTGGCATCGATGCCATTGCACGTCGAGTGACAAGGAGCTTGAAGGACCGCTCCCTCAAGGCCTTGGGGTGCATGGCGCAGCAGTCTACTCAGGTCTTCGCGTCGTGGTCAGGGCACCAGAGGCAAACAAATGCAGGTCTGTCACCGACATCTGCCAGTGACAGGCGCCGCAGGGCTTGAGGCCAGCTTTCCTTGTGGACCTCCCTGCCTCACAGGGAGAAAGACTCTAAAAACACTTGGACAAATGGTCAAAAAAAGAGTCAGTCAATAAGTGACTGGGGTAGTTCTCTCGGGATCTGCGCTGACTGGCCCGGAAAGAAAAGAACGGATGTCAGAGCACTGGGGTAGCGCCTATATAGGCCGTGCACACGTCACTTCTGGCGCTGACGACGCCACTTTGAGCTGAATGATGTCACCTACTGGCGTGCATGGGTACTGCTCACGAAACATTTCTGGATCCATTCTGACGCCTGGGGATAATTCGAAGGCAAGGAATCTGCAGCTACAAGTTTTTCACATATATGTTCTGTAGCCCAAGCAGCAGCTAAACCTTTCCTCTCAATCACTGAGTAATTTTTTGCAGATCTTCACAGTGGTCAAGAACCAAAAGCCACTGTTTTTACTTCCCCACCATGCATTTCGGAAATAATGCTCCCAACCTCATTACACTCTCATCCACTGTCACTATTGTCTTCTTTCTTTATAAAAAGTGAGTGAACATCCGCATTGACAATGGCCTAATTTACCTCCTCTAGCACCTTTTATTGCTCATCCTCCCAAACTTAAAAGTACTCGTTTACAATCATTTCTAGCCACAAAATAAGGCACTCAGTTCCAATAGTATTCAGTTAACCCCAGGAACAGGGGAACGTGTTCAATATCGCTCAGAATGGTAACATTGACAGTTGCATTTACAAGATCAGGTTTAGGCTTTACCCTTCCAGCAGAGATAGAATAACCCACATATTTCAGTTCCTCCTGCAAACATTCACACTTGTATGTCAGTAATTTGAGACCAACATCAGCCAACTTATCTAAAACTTCTTTCAGTGCTATATTATGTTCATCAATTGTCCTTCTAAAAAACAAAATATCATCCTGAAAGAAAAGGAATCGGTCTTGCTTACCAAAACCTTTAGACATTATTGTCTGAAACACGCTGGAGACAGATGCCAGACCTTAAGGACACCGAGTAAATTGAAAAACTCCTCCTGATGTTATGAATGCTGTTAATATTCTGGATTCCTGATGTAAACTAATTTGGCTATCAACACTTCTCAAATCTAATTTTGAGAAGTATTTACCACCTCTCAGCATGAGAACCATTTAATTCATTTAATTAATGTTTGGTAGTAAAATAAAAAACAACAATCATCGAAAATATTGCTAGCCAAACACCACAGGTCCACATAAAATCTTAACAAGCAGTCAGCCTTCTTTGTGATTATGACTGGGGAATGGCACTCTGCCACTTCTGCTGGCTCTATGATACAACCTACTACCATTTGTTTCAACATTTCTTTCCACATTTTCTCCAAACGAAATTGGTATTCTTCTTGGTTTGTATCTCAGGTACTGCATCATGTTTGGAAACTATTTTATGAAAATAACTTTTAGCCCAACTTAATTTTGCATTAAATGCCCTTCCTGAATTAGCTACAATTTCCTCAGCTTTCGTGTCCTTAATTATCACAATCTGATTCTGTGACTTGGGATTAAGCATTGCATGCAGATTAAATTGATGCAATCAACCCAATATTGGAGGTCCACTCTCTGCCACATTACCTTTCCTTCAATGTTTCTATTTTTAAATTCAATGCCGACTTTCATATAGCCTAAGACCTCGGCTTCACTTCCCTGATCACCATTAGGGTTATCTACCACCTTTATTTTCAAATGATGAAGCTCTGTTGTGAATAGACATCTTATTCACTGCAGTAATCTTATTTTGGCTTTCTCATTGTTTTTCCTTAGATAGAACGTCTGCATTTCTTCATGCAGAGTTCTGATTTTTGGATGACGTTTGCAATGGATATTGATTCCTCTAGTCTGGCATTACTCTGCACCCACAATCTCTCCAGCATCTATCTAATGCAACATTGGACAGTTAATTGATCTTTTATAAGTTCCTCCATCATTTGTCCAGTTTCATTGATAACTCCCGTTGTCTAGTGACAATTGCGTCCATCACCTCATCTTCACGTTGGGGTTGCCATGGCTGCATATATGAATTTGGCAAATCTATTTCTCAATCTTTTTTTGGCCTCTTCATATAAATCTGGAATAACACCTGCATTGACATTTACAGCTGCAGGTAGTTCTTGAAGATATGTTGGCCTTCTCTGCTTAGTCCACCCAATAATGGGGCTTTTTTAATATTGGACAAGAAGGTGGACCGGATTGTGGAAGGAAACTTAGTGGTATAATTGCTGTCTGAATTCCAGCGATTATTTTTGAATGTGATGGATGTTAAAATATTAACTACTTTGTAAAACGGGAATACAAGTAAGTTCATTCTTTTTTTAATGTTATTGATTAAAGGGGAATGAAATGTGTTCTATCCTGATACAAGCATGAAATGCCAATATGTCATCTATCTTCCTTCCATGTCTCTTGTTTTCCCTTGGTGTTTGTTACAATTAGGACAGTTGCTGCTGGCCTTGAAGCACATTGCGGGTTCTGAATAAAAACTGAGTAATCTTTTCGAAAGTTTTCTGTTTTGTCACGTCAAAGGCCTTAGGAGTAAAGTGAAAAATAAGCTGAGTCAGTGCCATTAACTAAGGGGGCTCAGTATGAAACGTAGGGTAGTATGTCTTAAGTTAGTCTTTAAGTTGAAAATATAAAAATACGCCCAAAGGTGATGTCCCCCCCTTTTGCTTTTAATTGTTCCAGGGTCATGAACTCTTCTGCTATACAATACTATACCAATCTTGGTAATCCCTAAACGTGCTAAATGTTATTGGGTCTTAGGCTCTAGTGTGACCACTAGCAGTGAGTTATGTAGTAACGGTAACTCAGGTGAATATGCATTCTCCTATTCTATTATATGGGTTAGCTTATGACAAGCATATACTGTGCATGCCACCATATTGAACTGTAGCGTGCTCTTGGTCTCCGTAGCATCTTCGCTATCATAGCAGTTAGTGGGATGTGTGCAGCAAAATCCTCTTCTGTTCTTAACTGCAGGGCTCTGTCCTCCAGATAATACTAATGGAAGGCATTTGTTGCCTGAACAACCCATTAGTCTTGCGCAAAGTTTGGGATGGAAAAACCTTATCTGATATAAGAATGCATTACTTGATTCCAATTCAACCTGGGCTGCTTACTGCCCCACACAAATCTTGGTAATCCCATGCACAGATTTTTAAATAATGCATTGTATAATGGGAGAGGCATATTAAGAAATAGATACAACAAACAGGGTAGAAACACCATCTTAATGACGGGCATTCTCCCTGCCATGGATAGAGAAAGTATCTGCCATTTTGCTACATTATCCTGTATTTGCATCACTACTGGTCTATAGCTCTCTCTTAGAACCAGTCTTGCATACTTATGCATTTAAATACCCAGATATTTGACAGGGCCTTCGCACCATACCAGAAGACATTAAAGTTGATGGATGGTGCAGTGGCAGTTGGGAGTAATAGGAATGATATGGGATTTACGCCAGCTTGTTTAGTCTGGAAAAATGTCCAAAATGCAGAAACTCTCTGACTATTGGAGAGATATTATTCGAGGGATCTTTTATATATAGCACGATGCCATAAACACAGTCATTTTTAGTCATATACAAGAATTAAAATAGGGTTTTCACTGTGAGGTGTGAAACAAACATTTTCTATAAATTTCTGCTAAAAAGAATATTGAAAGTTGAAAATCACTTTAAAGTGATGAAAATTAGCAAAATGTTTACTCTCCAAAAATATACATTTATTTTTAGTGGCTTTAAAGAGTGGTCATTTACTGCAAGGTGTAAAACAGAATAATGTTAGAGTGAATTCAGGACAGAAAAAAGTGGCAAACTGAAATTTTAATATGAATTTTAATCTACAAAACTGACATTTCATATCTCTGAGAGACCTTAAGAATTGTATTTCATGATATAAAGTAAAAAGCCATTTATGTGAATTTAGGTCAAAAACATTAACATCTTAATGAAAATGTAGCTGTGAGGAAGAAAAACAAAAGCAGGCGAGAAATGTCAGTTTGCATAAGATACCTCATGGGTCCAATTTGTGAATTGTATATTTACCTTGGGATGTAAACATAAAGGAATTAAATAGCTGATTATGACCAGGTCTAGTAAATGGCCACATTAGATCCCTCAGTGAATAGGATTATGACATCAACTATGTAGTATGAAAATATAATTTCTGTGGTTCTTGACTGAAAAGGGATTTTTTAATTTTTGATGAAAATCAGCGCTACTGGTAATGTCAGAATAAGAACAAAATGGGAAAAATAATTTAGTGCCAATTTGTCAACCCTGGATTATTAGAAGCTTTAGCAAGTTTTGGTTCACTGTGGAAGATGAAAGAAACTAGGTCAAGGTGAAAATTGAGAGAGCAAATATTTAAAATATTTCTGGAGCCTATCATCTACTACAAAAGTAAACTATGTATAGGGGTCCACGTCCTTGAGTATTCTCTCCCTAAGGTTAGAACGGCCCCATGCACACTGTGCTTTCAAGATATGTGCAAGAGCTATCTGTACCAGCTTTCCTTATTTGTTTTGCTGTTTATTTTATAGAGAAGATAAGAGAAGATATTTCACAGCTGTGGTGACCCAAACCTTAGAAAGGACCACAATTCCTGAATTTGCCCGAGACACATGGAGGGTTACCTGTTGATCATGTATAGTTATCTCTTAATTAAGATAGATACATAATTGTTATCTTGTGAGTATGGTCTTCTATATATTTGTTTTCAAACAAACTCAGTACTGACTCAGAAGGTACAATTCTGATGTTTCTGTAAGTGCTGCAGTTGTTCACCGCTGAGTACAGGATTAGCTTCAGAACTTTCTGGAAGGAAGCTAGGGTGGTTGAGGTTGTATGTACACAGTAAGGCCATTCCATTGTGCTTTTTGGTAGGGGAGTTAGTGTGTGTGTATTAAGATTAGTGATCCTGCAATAAATTTTGTAGGGAGAATGGCGAGCTTCAACTACAAATTAGAATGCGTTGGTATGCAAGGAACATTGGAGAAATGAGTGGGGTTGACCTTCGTGTTATTCTGGCTCATTTATCTTTATTTACCTTAAGCCCTTCTGTAGAATAGAGTCTTGGTCATCAGTGTTCATTGTGGAATTGTATTGTTTTAATATTGTGGGGCAGTGGTTCTTATCCTTTTGACTGCTGTGGACCCCCCCACTAGATCATTACAGGGCTGCTCGGACCCCCACTGGATCATTATTGGAATCTGAGGGACGCTGCTGAATCATCACTGGAATCTGGGGATCTCGGCCAAAGCAATTTGATGATTTGATCCGCATAGAAATAGGGAAACACGCATTCCTGAAACAAATAGACAAAGGATCACATATTTAACTTCGCAAACAAATATAAAATAAAAATAAAACTTTTAATTTTAATGGAAAGTTGGAGCATTTCTAAATTCAGTCGAGGCCACCAATTGTCCAAACTTTATTCTGCTTGATACACTTGCACTGCTCTCCCAAATCAATTTGAGGGCCACCAACTTTATTTTTAGCCTCCAATTTCAAATGTCTTCACATAAGCAGAATTTATTTAAATTTTCAATTTTACATTCTGCTTCTCTGTTTACATACGCTTTATTAATCTGGTAATATCTTTTTATTTTCTAAGCAGTCGCTGACCACCTGAGTATGCGTTGCGGAGCCCAACGGGTCCCTAGACCATAGGTTAAAAACAACTCCTGAGAATCCTGTAGATGGGCTGTGGCTCAATAAATGTGCTCTTTTTCTTCAAAGTTCACTGCTTCTTTACCTTAATTTTTTACCATCATTACTCTTGCAACGAGGATGGGATATGAGCCCACACATGCTAAACGATGTAGGATGATGAAAGAGATTTCAAATCACTAAAGAATGAGATGGTTCCTGACAAGATATTGATAGCATATGATCCCAATGTGCAGTGCCACGTAACTGGATACCAACAATGTGCAACGGTGCAATGGTCTCCCAGAGGGAAGGAGATGTTGAGAGAACTATTGGTTTTCCAGACATGTAGACAGAAAGCAAGTTTTCAGTGAGAGTTGCTGGCTGAAAAGTGTTTGTGTGGGGAAGGCGGTTAATGTTGATCACAAACCTTTCATTCACATTCTGAATGGTGAAACTGTAAAAAATAGTCCCTGTAGAACAGCAAGGCTAGGCTCAGAGTACAAATTTACGGCAATTCACATTCCAGGAGACAAAAGCATCGGCGCTAATTACTTCTCAAGGTTGAATACAGCTAATAGATGTGGCAGGTTTAGGAGGACTGGCTGAAGAGGAGTTGTTTGCTGCCACGGAGAATGATAAGGATCTAAAATTGGTTAAGGAACAGATTGTTCACAGGTGACCACGAGAGAGATGTGTTCAGGTACAACCTTTTATCAAAATTGCTGATAAATTGTCAATGATGGACGTGCAGATACATTTTTTGCTGGAAAGACCTTTGGTAAAATGAGCAGTAGATTTCATGTAGTCTTTTCATGCTTTGGGGATGAGAAACACATTTGACATTGTCTTAATAGGCTAAAACAGCAAATGGTGAAAATTGCAGTTTGTGTCCGAATAAAAACACTAAACCTGGTGGAACTTTTTGAATACGTTTTTATGAGGGAAGGATTTCCGAGGGAAATAGTATTAGGCAACAGTTCACGTCCAAGGAAATGGTTTATTTCCTCAAAGAACCTAACATCATATAATAGAGCTATACTGTCCACAGTCCAATAGGTTAGTGGAGCGGATGAATAAAGTGATGCTGGACTGTATACAATGGTCCACAACTGCAACAGTGGACAATAATGAGGCAGTGGAAAGCATGCTGTGGTCACACCAGACCAGTTCATAGTCTGTTACAGGTTTCAGAACATTTGGAATATTCAGATGTAGAACTTCGGCAACTACATTTTTTCCAGTGTGGATGAGGAAGTGACATCAACGTTCTGTGCAATTGCATATGATGGATTGCAGGATTGATAGTGTTGTAAAATCTCAAAGCAAATACAAGCATTTTACAACCAAAAGAATTCAGTGAAAGAGAGTGGTAGGAGCATTCAGTTAACGGATTTGATGCGGGTCAAGCATCCTGCCACTGTGCCGAGAGGAACTTCAAGTTTAGAGCTCCTACACTAGTGGAAGCAGTAAAGAGTAGCGCTGTAAACATTTTGGGGAAGGAGTGCTGGAATTTAGAGAGATTTGTGAAAGTTAGAAATACAATGAGATCCGAAAATGATTCAAGGAAGGACATTACCAACGAGTAAACAAGCATGATCACAAGAGTTCTAGATCATAGTACCTTTCTGAATGATGATGTTTTGCTTACGGTCTTGTCATTTATGCAAAGTAGGAACTATGCATAGTCTGTTTTGATGTTCTGTGGTTAGATTTACTGTTTTGTGGTTAAAAGTTTGTCTTTGGTCTCAGGAGTGTAATACTTTGATAATTTTTTTATAGCATTTATTTTAGAAGATTGCTGGTTTGAAGGGCAGAGATGTGTGATGCTTACTTCCATTACCTTTATTTACTTAAAGCTCTTCTGCAGAGTACTCTTGGACATTAGTGTTTATTACTGAATTGGTATCATTTGAGGTTTGTGGGGGCTTCCATTCCAGTACTCCCCTGAAACTGTGGCTCAACAAACTTTAACGATCACCGCTTTTTCATATTTTACTATCACTACACTTCCATAGTTTGATAGTGAGCCTGTCAGTAATGTGTCCAGTTTGCACTATTGCTCTAGCCCTTAGAAGGAGTGGAATCTGTGAGGGGCGGGAGCGGAAGCTCTGGTGGTGGATAGTGGTCTTTTAAGGTGACTTATGTCAAACATGGATGACAAATAAGAGTTCTTAAGGGGCAATACTTAACAACTCATCTTTTATATTGATCTACACACCACACTTCTTCCTCTTGTAAGCACTGTAAATAAAAATGACACTATTACCCAACGTATCACAACTTTTGGTCAGCTGTAGAAGGACGGAAGGCTGAGTCAGCCATGTCAGCATTCTAACTTGTCAGCTGCTATTCACTGCCTTCTTCACTGGCAAATGTTCAGCTCACTAAGCTATCCTAATTCCCAGGATGGTTTTTAATTTGCACGGAATCGTTCAACAAGTTACTTTCAGTATCGCTCTTTCTAGTAGAGACTTTATCTAACTGCAGATTCCTTACCTTTTAATACTCCCCAGGTGTCAGACTAGATCCAGAAAACTTATTTTTTTAATTTTAAGTATGTGTATTAGCATTTTCAATGCCAACACAACTCAAGACAGTTTCCAGTGCAGCCATTTCACAAATATTACATGTACAGTTTCATCTTGGCCAACTTCTCCTGCCAGCCTTCCCCCCCTTTGTTCAACCATGTATGCAGCCAGTGTCCGAATGTGCTACCCCCCATGCCTCTTGCTGTGGCCTATGAGATGGGTGGTCTGCAATTTTCAAGATCATTTCCTCCTAAGTCGCCAGATCCTCTGCCGCTTTTTCATCTCTGCTGGTATCTTTAATGTGGTGTTCATCTGCTAGTTCCCACTCCTATAGGTCCTGTCTCCAAGCCGAGACCTCCAACACTCTCTGCGTAGCCCACCAGTGGCAATCCAGCGTCTCACTAAGACTTCCCTCCAGTGCCAACCTTCAGGCCGGCATTTTCGGTATCCTATCCCAAACCCCCCCCGTCATCCCCCTCTGGGACAGCACCCCCAGCAAGCACATTTTTGCAGTCTTTGGCAGGATGACTCCTATTATTTGTGTCAGTATGCAAACTACATCCACTCAGAAGCCCACCAGTCACCTACAAGGCCATGTCATGTGCATGAAGGCAGCCATGGGCTTTCTCACATCTGCTACATAGGGAAGAAAGTTCAGGGTATATTCTAGAGAGCCTCTGAGGTGTCATGCAAGTTTGGTGCTGGAAATTAAATTGTATAAGTTTGAAGCAGGTGTTAGGAGACACTAACCCGACCTGCTCACAAGCTCTTTGCCATTCAGTATCTGACAGTTTAGTCTACACTACACCTCTTTTTAGCCCGCGTCGTGTTCTCTGACCCCCTCAGATCTGTAAGTAAGGCTACATGTAGGTGTGTGAAAAGCCACCTGCAACCCACCAGGTCCTTCAGTTGCTGCAGTACTACGTGCTCCTGCAGTTTATCTGGGAATGTGATCCAGACCCCTCCCTCCAGTTTGCTGAGGTAGAGATCCCCAGCAGTCCTACAACCACCCTCCTGCCACCTTGCAAAAGACATATCCTGCAGGAGCGCTGAGAACAGTCTGAGCGTCCAGAGGGCAGGTCCCTTGCATATGGTGCCCTGCACAGGACCACTGTCACCACCCTGTGCCAAACTCTGCCCGTCTGCTGCATCACATAAGGTTTAGGAGTCAGGGGCTGTTTTCCCCAAGTCTCTGAAAACTTTGGAGCAATACCCCTGCGCGCCTGGAGGCAATGGCTTCGACTCCGCATCAGCTGTGCCGCATGTGACATGTGCAGGCCTGCACCCATGAGTGCTGAAATCAGCTTTCTTGACTCTTCCTCGCCCGCAAAGCCAAAAATCTAATTGGTTGTTACCAGTGTGCAGATTCCTAGATTGGGGTCTTTTTAGGTAATAGAGGCCATTTCACAGAACGAGGAGGACAGGAGGATCGCCGAGGAATCTGCGATATTAGATAGTGTCTACCAGAAAGAGCGTTACCAAAGGTAACTTACTCGTGCTTTTGATAGAGACTTCTAACAGCAGATTCCTTGTCTTAGAATAGATAACCAAGCAATACCTCCTAGGTGGTGGGTCAGCAAACTGGCTCACACCAAAACGTCTTGCAGGACTGGACAGGCGAAATGCCTATCTTGCTGAATCTTACTATCCAGGCAACAGTGTTTCTGGAACATATGGCGAGATGTCCCCGTAGCCACTTGGCAAATGTCCAGGAGAGGCAGTCCACGTACCAACACATTGGTATCAACCTTTGTTCGGGAAGGATGAACACGGAAGACTTCCAAGGCTGCTTTTTAGCTGAAGCGTAGCAGATCTTAATGCAGGGCATGATCCAGCACAAGATTGTCCTTTTCTGCACTGCCTTTCTTGGTGTCAGTAAATTTGATAAAGGCTGATCTTTATTTGGTTGTCTTTATCACATTAAATATATTTGCATTTTTAACATAACCACTAGGGGAATGTGTTCTTTGTTGTAGCCTCCTGGTTTTATGCCCTGAGATTCTAAGACCTAGTCTTTCTCTTCAAATTTCTCTTTGAAGGTTTCATTATCAAGTAAATTGTAAGGAGAACACTAATCAGATTACATCTTAAAGAAAACACCATCTAAGGCAATATTACAAGTAGGATAATTAACTTTCTCCTGCTTTTTGTAGAGGTTAACTTGGAAGCCAATTATGTTACCATCTTCATCATCCTGTATGATAGGGTTTACTACATTAATACTTTTGCTGTCAAAGTCTCTGAAGCACCACTTGCAATAGAAGCAGATAGAGCAAGTTGGTCAGCAGTGGAATAAATCCATGCTACATACTCACGCCAGCTCCGAGCCTGAGGATCCTTGGTCTGGAAAAGGAGAATACAAGAGGCTCCCTCACAGCGCTCCCAGACAAGTGGCGTTCTCGCAGTGCTCCCAATGGTGAAACAAGGGATACATGATCAGAAGAAGACTCGCCTAAAGAAATCTGTTTATTGAGAAAATATTGAAGATGGTGAGAATTTAGTTTCACTGGGGTGAGGACACTCAGCTTCCCCCTGCGTAGCATCCCATCCTTGTCGCTAGTGAAGTGATACCAAGCAGGAAGTTAAGTAATATGTTTTTATTAAATCCAGAATGTACAACCTCTCCTCAGTCTCGCCACACAGAGCTCTCTCTGACTCTAATCTTAACATTCTAAATGTGCTTCAATACCGTTGAAACGTTCCAATGAAGGGAAAAATGGTGGGGAAGGACAGTGGGCATTTCAACAGGAGATTGGTGAGTAGCTTTAGACTAATGTCTGTGGAGGATAAGGTATTTGATACAAACTTTGATAAACATGAGAGTGATGTAGGAGAGGATGAGGTTGTAGGAAGATGCACTTTCTAGTAAGATGCACTTTCTAGTCTACGTGTTTTGTCTGGGGCGTCTTTAGGGATCGAAGTATTATCTGCTTTAAGGTCCCAAGTGGTAGAAGAGTGAGAGAAATGCATGTTTGGGTAGGTCTTGGAGGAAGAGGCTGTTCAAAAGCAAAGTCATTGGGCCATTTGTGAATGACAAAGATCTTAACATTAAGTATCTGCTTCTAGGCTGGATTGCAGGAGCCAGAAGACATGAGCATACTGCCTTTTTCATATTTCTGTTGCATGCTTTTATCTTGCCGTGATGAGGTTCAAATTCAGTACAACATATACCCAAAGTTCTAACTGTGTGCTATTGTGCCAGCTAACGCAAAGTAAAGAAGAAAACAACAAATCGATATTAAAAAGTTTTATTTGGAAATTTAAAAATCTGTAACACATAGGGCAATACTTAAACGGACAAAAGCATATTCAGCAACATTATGACTGACCTATCAAGGCAATATATTTTTCTTACATGAAAATAGATATCTAGAAAAATATATAATGTAGACAAATAAAGTACATTAAAATATTTAAAACAATACTATATTCTGATAAAACTTACAAAAGTATAATCTTTAAAATAACTAATTTTCATTAACGCATTTCTTGGATGTAAACTTTAGAGGCATCTCGTATTGGGTTCTTCATATTCACAGAACTGAACACGTTACTGCGAATTATGTGAGTTTCAGAATTTTAAAAATTGTACTGCTTATTCAAAAGTAAACTTGAAGGTAATTTCTCATGAATTATGATAAATCGGCATTGTCAGCAGGTTGTACAACAACTGTCTGCAATTTGACACCAAATTTACAGACCAGAATTACAGTCGATGTGTTTTTGCCATGGTTCCTCTTTAGTACAATAAAAGTTACTCAGAGGCACGTTCTGGTTGTTCTGGAAGCAGATTCAGACACTGCGGTGAATGGTGGTACAATACGCTCGCCCAAAGGATGTTCACAGATATGAGTACCTCGTGACTTGAAATAACATTACGAACTTTGTTGTTTTTCGTACGGATCATACATGGCTGTAATGTGGCTAAATGTAACTTTAACACGAGCCAGAATTGATGGAAAAACCTTGTGTACACCCTAAACTGCTTCAGAGATATATTGCAAACAATAGTAACCAGGCTAACGTCCTGGAAGGTTTGAACTTTGCAAACAACTTCTTTTTTGCAGCATGTACCGTAATGGTGTTAAATTTTCATTCTAAGAGGTAATACAAAATACAAATCTACCTTTATGTGATTAACAATAACTTAATTTCAACAGTTGATTGGGCTATATGTGATTTTATGATTAAGGCAGCAAAGCGAGTGCACGTAGTGAGGTCTACCACCGAACTCGGGACCTTTTGTAGGTATGTGAAAAGCACTTCGCCAAGTTTTTCACCGCTATCACCCATCTGTTTGCTGAAGCACAGTGAATTTGTTTGCTAGTAAGATTCATGCACCGAGGGGGCACTATTCTCTTCAGCCCGTGGAAATGAAACTTCCTTTTATTTTTGCGGTCTGTAAAACATGATAACCATTGCCCTAGTTTTGTGCCCTATCTCTGTAGTGTATTTGAGAAGGTGGGGAAAAAAAAGTAATTTTGGGCTTTATCGCACATATGCCCTGGGCAAGTGCCCAAACCAATGCAACGCCTGGCTATAGTTGTATTACATGTGTACACATACACACATGAAAGTCCATGTTTGTGCTGGCACTAGTAACATCCTGTCCCATGATTGCATAATTACGGATTTCCCCTTTTTCTTCCTCAGTGGCTATGCTTGCCTGAAACTACTGGTGAGCTTTCTCACATTTTTGTAATTGTTTTCCCAACAGATCGATTAACTCTGCTAGACATGGGGTACTTCCAAAGCGTGCACCCACACATGAACAGGGAGGGTATGCCCTATTTGCCAGAAGTCCGTTGAGTTTCCCTTGGTCCGTTGTGTAGGAATTTGGCATAGATGGCCAGACAGCCAAGATACATTTGGACTTGGGAAGTGTGGGACCAAAACTGTAGTCACCTTTGAAAGCATAGGTAGCTTTCAGACCACTGAGGTGAGTCACAGAACATTGAGCTAACTAAGCAATTTACCCACAGAATAATCTTGAGCCCTCTCATATTAACAGCTGTCTTAGTGATTGCTTACCTCTAAGCATTAAAAACATTTGGCATCACATCTCTGCTCTGACCGAGCTAGAACCTTTGGATTTGTTTTGTCGAAGTTTTAAACTGACATACCTTTTCTGATCTGATCTTGCCTAGAGCCTCATCCCTTTTAAAGACATTGATTCTTACAGTGCATGACTGAGTCATACTGTACAGGGACTCAAACCTGTAGCACCTCCAGAAAAAATTATTGAATTTTCGACCAAGCAATTTTTGCACAGTGAGTATATAAAGGAAGGATTAATCAACGTTTTGCAGGTCACCAGTACCATCACCCTGGGACACTACTGATAAATTAAAGCAATTACCAAGGATACCATTCAGTATTCACTGGCTGAGCCAAGAAGGGAGGAGGAAAACGTGTTCTACACAGTGATAGACTTTTCAGCAACTCGAATGCTAAAAGAGCGGCTGTGAATCTCAGACTGAGACAGCATGAATGGGGCAATCGACATGTTACTTGATAATGAGGCAGGGTAGAGAAAGGTAACTCTGGAGTATTCCTGTAGTGTCCACAACTTTCAAATAAATGCTGAAGTATCCTCTCTTATACTGGATACGGCCAACATAGTAAATCAGGACAAAGCATCAACAGGGAAAGTGGGAAGACTGGTTTTCTTTTTCAAGGTCCAATAACAACGACTGGGACACTTATCTGTGTGATGTGAACCTGTAGAGTTTTTCTCAGTCACCTTCACCATCAAGAAACGCGTGACCCACCAAGGGCAGGAAGGGTAAGGGATGAATCTGTGTTTCCAGGCTGAGGCTTGCCCAAGGCTTGCATATTCCCAGCTGCAACTGAATTTCCGGGTTACGTGACAGATACTTATGAAGGAAGTGAGGCAAATGTACGTGGCAATTCCAAGCAATTTATGTGAGTCAGAAATCCTAACTATCTAAGATGCATACTGCAAACACTAAAAATTGTCTCATAGGAAGAAGCCAATTTGACGAAGACACAATTTGTTGAACTTTACCTGGAATTCTTGTGGGGGCAAAGTGTAGTCTGTTATGTCCATATACATCCGTATTTTGAAATCCTGCAAGATGTACAGTAACGCAGGAGCTGTACTAGTGAAGGTCACATTCCAAAAACGATTTCTTTTGCTACTGGCCAAGAGGATGGCTCAGCAGGAAAATGCATGGATGTTCTCTGGGGGTCCCAGAACCTCTGTAGTAGAAGAGAAACCTTCAAATCCAGCATATCGAGATGCATCTTTAGCTAGTCATCTAATCTGCAGCTGTGAGTCTAAATAGAAATCACGGAAAAATCTATTCCATCCATACAGATTTTTAAAAGTTGAGAACCTGTAAAGCTAATGCTTGTCTAGGATCTACCATCAAAATTGCAGGAAGGGCTAGTTGAATTGCAGCTCTTTGTAGCCGGTACTCTTCTGAACTAATAAGAGTAGAACTCCTTTTCCATTCAATGGATGGATGAAGTCATCAGTGAAAGGGCTATCTCAAACCACTATGCTTAATCTGTTCAACATGCATGGTTGGAATAAAGCTTCTTTGATGGCCTGTAGTACCTGTGAGAGAGACAAAATAGTGCCCTTGATAGGGTATACCCATACCCCAATATAAAGAGTCTTCCACGATGGTGCAGGGAGGACTTCAGAATATTGATGGCAGGTGTATAGAGGCTGCAAGGCTGTGAAGTTCAGTATTGGGGCCTCAATCAAAAAGTCCATAGGAAATAAGAGTGGTGATACTGATAGTTCACCACCAGTAGCTCACTGAAACTAGCTTTGGCACTTAAGAAACTGGCAGTGGAATAGGTGAGGGCAAACAGTTCCACCAGAAGGCCAAGGAAGTAGCTTGCATATCCAGCAGTTAATGGCCCATCTTCGGAAGCGGGACTTTTGGACACTGCTCTAAGGAGAGCACCGAACTAGGGGAAGCAGGCTAGACATATACATGTATAATAAAGCAGAGGGGTTAAACCAAAACTATTCAAAGCCCTGGACAACTCCATAATAATGAAACTGCAGAAACAGAGGTTGAAGACGGGGCTGCTCCAGGGGGATTAATGCAGAATGTAAACCTGAGGGAATAGCAGTCTCATACAGATCCCACATTCCTTGAAGGTGTCCAGGGTTGTTATAGACCAGTCAGTGAGATAATAGAAAAAAGTAAACCAAAGGGAAAAAATACCTGCAGAAGTGAAGGGAGGGCAAAGAACGCACTGGTGAATGAATTGAATGCCATCAGGATACAAATCTTAAAACTGCAATAAACCATTTATAGTCCAGTTCAATATTGTGAGGAGTTTGGTGTAAGAGTACCCGTTATATTTGCAGTTAACTCATGAGGCACTATAAGTGTCGATTTGCTACTATCTGCCTAACCCCACTTTTATCCTCACCAATTCACAGACACATGCACCAAGTAGAATTTGGGGAAATCTACTGCTTTCCAAATCAGGCCATCATGCAAGATTTGTTACCTCCAAGATTGATACTACCAAGCTCATTGGTTATATAGGAGCCTGAAATAAAAGGAGCCACACCACTACCATTATAAATCCTAGTCTGAAACAGGGTGTACATATCTTGCACCCCCTCAATAATGAGGACTAGACTGTATTCATGAATACTTTGTGAGTCTCTCTTGTGAAGGTTGACCTTTACCTAAGTAGAAAAAGCAGTGCATGACATTGTGAGCGAGGAAGAAAGACCACATGAAGTTCCCATACACTGCTGAAATAAGAATACAGAAAACAATCAGAGGCCCACTTTTTGTCAGTAAGGGCTTTGTGCTCCTATACAGAGAATCTGTTTGACAGCTGGTGGTGCTGGTCACTCAATATCTGTAGGCCGGGGAAGGCGCGAGTCAAGTTGCCATACCAGCTAGTGACGAGTCAATAACAGGCATTTCACAATGAGGTTTTGAACAGGGTCTGCATTGTAGTAGACCCACTCTGCAGCATAATGGTTACAATCAACCACCAAGATAGGGAATAAACAGAGTACATTCAATGTATGCGGCGGACACCTCTGAGCCTTTCCGTTTAGACCATGGCTGCTCTTCCTCCTATGTGTTGTAGAGGCTGACAGATTTGCAGTGCCTAAGAAAGTGATACCTAAGGTGCTGGTAGGCACAGAACATTTTAAATTAGGGGTCAGAATTAAGTCTACATACATGTTATCATTCAGCTTCTATACAAAGTACACTGTGTTAGCTCTTGTCCGATCTCCTTTAAAGTGCCACAGCTCTACTCCATTTCAACGGCACATTGAAATTTTCCCCAGAGCTTTGGTTGACAAAGCGTATTGTGTTCTCGCTGTCCATCAGTGTTCACGCCCGGCTCTCAGTGTCTGAACTATGAATTGGTTCCTCCACCACAGCAGTCTCGATAAGTTGGCAGGTAAGTATGGCATCATGAACACTGTGGAATATTATGTCCTTCTTGATAGAGCTTTCAAAGAAACTGAGTCTGTTAAGGTCCTCAATGACTAGACCTGGGGAAAAAAAACAGTTCAGTTTTCAGTACTGTGAAACTGGTAAGTTGGTCTCTATTTTACTATCACACAGGTTGCTTACCAACAAACCTTCTGATCTGAGCAAAAAAGATAACACAAATTGATATTACAAAGCTGAACTCATTATACAGGGCCATTAACAATAAGATGAGCATTCCATTTTTTAAAAGAAAAGAAAATAATCATTTTTTTTTTTAACAACAAATTTTATTGAGTTTACAACACCCAGTGGGTGAACCCCTGTAGTCAGTATAGAGACACATATCAATTTGCATATACAACCGATACCTACGAGGGTTTCACCAAAGGATCTGCGAAACATGCAGTCCAACATCCCACCCTCCCCCTCCCCTGCACCACTCTTCCCACCTGAAATGAGAAAGACATACATGATCATAACACTGTGTCCAATGCCCCAGCCAATAAGCACCTTAGATTGGGGAATCATTGATGATGAGTCTTGCAATAGGGTCAGGATTCGCTGACTGTGTATGGATAGATAGGTCAATGCCCCGGTATTCAGCCCAGTTGGACCAGATCCTCCCATGTTTCTGCGGGCAACCCCGTGCCTGAAACACCGCCACTTCCGCCGACATACATGTATCTAGGGCTGTCTTCCAGGCCGCCACCCCGGGGGGAGAGGGAGACTTCCAATGCTGCGCTATATCACGCTTGGCTAAGGTGAGACCGAGGAATAGAAGGTGCCTCTTATATCTGTTTCCCCCGATGTCCTCCGTGCCATGAAGAAGTATCAATCGAGGATCCTCCGGGAGGTCCCAGCACAACACCCGCCCCAGACAGGACAGCACCCCCGACCAAAAGTGTTGTAGTACCGTGCAACTCCAGACCGTGTGGAGGAAGGACCCGTCGTCAGAATTACAACGGAGGCAGGTTGGGGACTGAATAGCCCCCATCTTCCAAAGGCGAAGGCGGGTATAATATACCCTGTGAAGGTACTTAAACTGTATCAACCTGTACCTAGAGGAGACGGCAGCATACCTGGGGCTGGCAAGGGCCTCAGTCCAATCATCGTCCGTGAGGGCCGGTAAATCCACCTCCCAAGCTGCCCTAGTCCGGTGTATGCGCGTCTTGGAGTGCGTTGTCAGGGTCTGATATATTTGACGGATTTTGTGCCCTCCCAGATCCCCCATCAACAGTCTGCCCTCTAGTGGGTGGAATTCGGGTAAGGACGTTAGGTGCTTTATCAGGGGGACAGGGCATGGCGAAGCTGAAGATACCTGTGGAACTGGGACTTGTGTAGATCAAACTCCTCCTGCAGACTCTGAAAGGATTTAAGCGTGGTCCCTCGCATCACATCACCCAATGTAGAGATTCCAATAGTATCCCATCCCCGGAACCCGGTTAGAGTGGAGACGGGCCGAAGGCGCGTGCCTCGCCAAAGGGAGTCGCGCCTGTCAGCGTATCCCACCAACCCATGGACCGGGATACTCGTCTCCAGATCTGGACTACGGTACTACAGGCGGGGGAAGAGCCTCCAAGGACGAATTGCTGTATAAGAGATCTAATAGTGGATGTTCCGCCAGGAAGAGCCGGTCCACCGCATAGGCCGGATCAGTCTGAGGATTGTACCACCATTCATTGATGACTAAGAGCTGGGACGCCCAATAATACGCCCGTACGTCTGCCGCTGCAATGCCACCGCAATAGGTGGATTGGATACAGGTCGCCAGAGCCACCCGGACCGCCCCACCCCCAGAGGAATCTATTTAGGAGCGCATTGATTTGAAGAAACCACGACGGAGGGATCGGGAACGGGAAATTCTGCAACCTATAAAGCAAGCGTGGCAGTGATACCATTTTGAATATTGCAGACCGGCCGTATAAGGATAAGGGAAGGTGGGACCATACCGTCGTCTCCTCACGTACTGCCGGAAGCAGGGGGGCTATGTTGCGCGACCACGCCACGACGGGGCATCTAGAGATATGGACGCCGAGGTATCTAAACCCCTCGTCCGCAATGACCAGCTGTGAGGCCCAGGTTTGACTTCCCTGTGCGCCGCATATAGGAAAGAGGATCGACTTGGACGGGTTGGCATGTAGTCCTGTCATCTCACCGAACACCCGCAAGATCTGGAGCACCCTCGGTCCGGTGACCCAAGGGTCAGAAAAGAAAAATAGCGCGTCATCAGCATATAGTGCTATCTTGTCCGAACACTCGGGTGACCAGACCAGTCCCCGGTAAACCGCATCCCTGCGTACCCACTCAGCCAGTGGCTCTATCGCTAAAGCGAACAGAAGCGGAGAGAGGGGGCAACCCTGTCTGGTCCCTCTGCGGATGGGGAAGGAGGGAGAACGGTGGCCAGCCACACGGATCGAGGCCGTAAGATCTGTGTACAGCAATTTAACATACGCGCGGAACCGGGGCCCCAGGTTGACAGCTTCCAAAAGTTTAAAAAGGTAGGTCCAGCTCAAGGAGTCGAACGCCTTGTCGATGTCAGCTAGCAGGACCGCCGCAGGGCGTCCCAGACGGTGGGCCTCGGCAACAGCGTTGTGCGCTCGCCGTATGTTATGCCTAGTGGAGCGTTGGGGCATAAAGCCTGACTGGTCCGGGTTGTCGAGGTCCAGAATACAGGTGCGGAGGCGTTCAGCCAACACCTTCCCCAGTAGTTTCGGCTCGAAGTTTAATAGGGATATGGGACGGTATGAGCCCGGGGCCTCCGGAGGGCGGCCCGGTTTGAGAAAAACCACAATTTCGGCATGGCGCCAGTCCAGGGGCAAGATCTTCTGCTCCAACGCCTGGTGCAGCGCGCCAAGAAGGTGGGGACCAACGGTCCCCATATGGGGGCGCAAAAAGTCACAGGGGAACCCGTTGGGGCCCGGTGCATGGCCTGGGTGGGTATTGGTGAGGGCTGCCTGCAGCTCCTCCACCGAGATAGGCTTGTCAAGAACAGCTCGCTGCACATCAGAGAGACGTTTTGGAGGGATATCTACAAGGAAGGCATCAATAAGCGGTGTAGCGAGTTCCTCACGATCACAGTACAGGGCCGTATAAAAATCGGCAAAGGCCTGCACCACCGACCCCGGGGTGACGCACATGTCACCGGCAGGGGACCTCAATAGAGGGACTTGCGTCGGGGAGGCCCTCGCCTGACATAGTCGGTGGAGCATCTGGCTAGACTTATCACCCCAGTGATATATCCGGTGCTGGGTCGCCAGCCAGGCATCCCTGGCATTGTCCGTGAGCAGCTGGTGCAGCTGCTGTTGGACATGGAGCAGGTTACGGCGGGCACCGGCGTCGGAGCTTTCCACTAACGAGGCCTGGAGAACGAGCTGTCTATCTTCTAGATCTTGGATCTGTGCCAGGCGGCGCCGCTTTTCCCCAGTGCGATAGCTAATATCAGCCCCCGAATTGTCGGCTTAAAGGCCTCCCACAATATTATCTGGGATTGAGTGGACCCGGTGTTGAAAGCAAAATAATCTGCCATGGCTCGATGGAGCATCTCCCGATATCCGGGATCTCTAAGCAACCAGGGAGACATGCGCCAGTGATAGGAGGGACGACTGGTCTGCAGACGGAGTTTGAGCTGAATGGGTGAGTGATCAGACAGGCCACGTGGGAGGATAGAGGTATGTGACACCCGATGCAGGTAGCTGCCTGGGAGGAACATGTAATCCAGACGTGAGAGGGTGGGGTGTACGGATGATGCGTATGTAAATCCATTTTCAGAAGGATGATAAGCCCGCCATGTGTCCACCCAACCCAATGTATGGGCCAAGATGTTGAGTTTAGACCTAGGAGGAGGGGTGGTCGGCGGTCGTGCCCGCCACCTATCCGGGGGAGCCATTACGTCGTTCCAGTCCCCACCCAGGATAGTCAGGCCGTCGGGGAATTCCCCCAGAGTTGCGTCAGTCTGTCAATGAACGTCCGACCGAGAGGAGGTGGGGTGTATATGCTCCCAATTGTAATCTGTTCCCCAGCCAGGGTGCCGGAAACGGCCGTAAACGGCCACCCGGGTCGAACCAATGCTGAGTAACTTGAAATGGGACCCTGCGGTGAATAAGGATGGCCGTACCTCGTGCCCCCTTGAGAAGCCAGAATGGTACACCGTGGCATAGCCATAGCGAGACAGACACGGGGCCTTGTTGCCTAGCATGTGAGTTTCTTGCAGCAGCAAGACATCTGCTGAGTAGCGTTTTGCCAGGTGTAGTACAGCCCCTCTTTTAATCTTATTCAACAGGCCCCGTACATTCCAAGACACGATATTGAGATCTCCTAGGGGAGTGCCATTAGCTGTATGTGTCATGAGCTATCGGTAAGGTGTAGAGCAGCGGACATTGTGGACATATGGGACATCGTGGTGCGTATATCATAAAAAGAAAATAATCATTTTTGCCTTCTTGTTTGAAAGCAGGAAGGCAGAGTTACAAGAGGAGCTCTTCAATATAGTCGGTCCATGTTAATCGCCAAATGCACTCTTAGCCTCACTAACTCCAGTAAAATATAAAGAAAGCTTGCAATATTTCACTGCTAGGATGCTCAATGTTCGCCGTGCCTGGTTCCTTTCATGTCAGTTCCATCACACTAAAGAATCCCAAATAGGACAACGAGGGACTATAGTTGTTAAACAGCATTCCCTCACCTGTAGTCAGTGCCAGTTCATCAGCAGAATCTTTTACCTCTGGTCTTTCGGGTATCCTTCTAGGCAAATGATTGAGATTCGGCTACTGTTCCCTTCTTTTACTGTGACCTGTTGTAGGCCACTGCATTGGTCCCATCCAGAAATACCACACAGAGTTTACATCTCCGCTAGCTCTCCTTGCAGGTATTCACTTGTTCAGGTATCAGCGATGGTTCAGTGGCCGCACCAGGTTCACTTTTGTCTACCCCACCTTCATTCTGGGAGGGCTACAGTGCTCAGCGAGAATCCTGCTGCTACCACCACTTGCTGCATCCATCCTGCACGCGTATGGCAGGCCATCCCCATCTCACCCAGAGGAGCCAAGTCTTGATCCATGCAGATCTGGATATGCTGTGATCTCTAGCGTTCAGCTGTGACTCCTTCCCCATCTCTGAATGAGATCCACACTGCCACAAGAAGAAAAGCTTACTGGGCAGTATCTCTGTAACACATCATCAATATCTTAAGGTGCTGCATGACTGGAGCAGGAGTGTCCGTGTCTGACGAAGTCACCATACAGATTAAGGGGCTATTTAAGAGCTGGTTTGCTTCGCTCCTGCACCGCGCAACGTGGTGCAAGAGCGACGCAAACCTTACATGTGATTCATCAAACCACGTAAGGCCACTTTGCGTGGCCCCGAGTGGCTCCATAAATTCGGAGTAAGGCAACGCAGGGCAAATCGCTGCATTGCCTTAATCTGCCGAGGGAAGGTGTCCCTTCCTGCACAAAAACAATTCTGCATGCAATGCAGGCACCCTTGCACCATGCAAGGGTGTCTGTGTTGGCGCTAGGCTGCCAAAAGGGCATCAGTGCAGGGGAAAAGGCAGGAATGCACCCTATTTCCTTAAATATGGCACACTCCTGCCCTTTCCCCCTCATGCAGGACAGCTAGGTGACTTGCTGCGCTGCACTGTGTGACATTCTAGTCAATAGGCCCCTAAGTGAGGGACCAAGAACTTTGAAAGACAGCAGTTTCTCTTGGGTACGTCTTTCCCACCTACATCGCTAGATCCATCCCCTTTCTGAGTTCCAGTATGGCTGCCCTGGAGAAGATGCCACACAAAGTTCAAAGGAGCAGGCATCTTAAAGCTAGACTACCTATGTCCCTTACCTAGTTTTATACTATGTTAACATAAGGCTTCAGCATGCTGTGCCAAAAGACAACATGACACTGGAGTGGAGGACTACCACTAACAAATTGATCCGCTTCTCCCACCAATAAATTAGATACTTTTCTACTTCTTTCTATTGAACATGTTCGACTGATATGAATTCTAACCTGTCAATCATTCATTGTAGTCCTAGTCCACCATCTGCCACTCAATCATTTTTATAGATTAACTCATAGCACTCATTAATCTATTGCTCTGTAACGTGTGGGGTTAATGTGGCAGAGGGATTATCGTTGCATAGCTAACCATAGGCAGCAAATTTCAGGGGTTTAAACATTTTGGAATGGAATCATAACATTATTTTAACTGAAGTTTTTAGGGGAGTAAACAGACAGAAAAAGGCAGTTACAGACAGAAGGGGGGGGAAGAGTCAGATGTGTTGGTAAACATTCATTGAGCCAGAAATTCGGGTGATAGGAGCACAACGCTATAGAGAATCATTCATGTAGTGTGTTTACGTATTTTAGAGCAAATATATTTGCAATGAAAGAGTTCAGAAACATTTATAGGCATATTTATCAAGGTTTTGTGCCGCCCTTGCACCATGCAAGGGTGACGCAAAACCTAAATGAGATTTATCGAGCCACACAAGGCCACCTTGCTTAGCCCTGAGTGTCTTGATAAATCTAGAGTAGCGCAAGGCAGCGCAAATCGCTGCCTTGTGTTACTCTGCGGCAGGGAGGCATTCCATGGGAAGAGTGTGGGTGTTCCCACATATCCACCCAAGTATTTTGGTGCATTTCCAGACTTACCATTAGTGGTAGACCTGGGAATGCGTCAAAATGCTATGCCTCCCTAGGTGAGACGAGGAGAAGAATCTTCATTTCTCCTAGTTTTTTCTTCTTTCTACGTGTGCTGCATTCTGCAGCACACATAGAAAGAGGACAATGCCTCTCAGGATTCCTTCCTGTACAAAAACAATCCTGCCTACAGCGCAGGCACCCTTGCATGACGCTAAACAGCCAAAAGTGTGCCAACGGTAGGAAAGAACAGGAATGCGCCAAATAATGGCAAATACGGCGCATTCCTGCCCTTTCCCTTTCATGCAGCGCAGCTAGATGGCTTACTAAGTTGCATGATTTCTTTTTAAAATATATATATTTGTTTGGTCCACTCAACAATGAACCTCAGTATCAAAGTGTGCAAGAAGTTAATAGTGAATACACACTTCATTACAGTCAGCGGGAGGGTGTGTGATTTGAGTAAATGTATGGCTTTTGGAGCTTATAACAACCCTGAAAAATGATCAGCCAGCATTAAGAGATTGACCCAACACCTATTGCTAGAGCAAAAGCAATCAAAATTCAGAAGATGCTACAGCTTCATTGGGGATCAAATATCGACTACCGTACCAAATTCAACTCCAAGACGAATCTCAAGGCAGCTTTATTTAGAAACTACTTTGGCTGTTCGTTTCTGAAAATGCTATGCCTTGCTCTAGCTCAACTCTGGACCATCACTTTGTGACTAATAGCAATACAAACTGCTCTTTGATGGCAGTTTTAATATATTTAGTTATCTCTGCTCTCCGCCATCTCTTTTCGAAATGGATATTGTACAAAGAAAGGGGAAATGTGTCTATGTTTGGGAGCCAGACATCTATATAGAGGATCACAAATACACAAGATGGCCCTAAATGTGGCACAGGAGTGATAGAATGGCTACTGGAAATAGCAACAATTTCTACTAGGACGAAAGCACGCCTTGACTAAACTGCGAACCACAAATGCATCCTTTATTTTATTTTTACCACATAACTTAGTGCTCATTTTATACGCAGTGTGACTAGGAGATGAGCACGGGTGCTGACATGTGAGCCAAAAGTAATCCTACAGTTTATGAAGATAATCCTTTTCCAGTAGAAAAAATATCAATCAAACCAGTTTAGTGTGCATGTATACAAGATACAAAAACTTACCACTGCACCCAGCTATGTAAATGGTGACGTCAATCTCTCTGTATTCTTTAATAACCTGTAAGGGGTACATTTGGAGATGAAAGAGTGCTATAATGGTTAATAAAGATACAAACATCAAACTAGACTTAAAATAGCATTTTCATTTGGCTTCATCAAAACTGCCCTACTCAATAAATACTTGATGCAGTATAATATGTTTTCTCACTCTTTTCTCTCATATGTTTAATTCCATCTATTTCCTAAGTCACCTTTCTGATGACTTCTTGTTCTACAGAACTGGATCTTTCACAGATTCCATGCTTGAATCATCCCCACCAGCGAGTCCCATTGTAATCTCTAAAAGCAGTTTAATGTGAATGCATTGTAAGCCTAAAACAGAATGTTTAGTAGCCTAGTCATATAATTTGAAAAGAACCAAACTTCAACCAATCAGAGACAATCGGACCACACCCTGACAGGCTACTTTTCCTCAGATTTCTACTGCATGTCGTGTGGGAATGGAGTCCTTTGAGCTCTGCTTATCTCTTCAGTTAGATAAGTGGCTATCTCAGTATAACTATTTTGGAAGGACTTTGTCCATCTTAGAATCCAATTGTTTAAGTATAAACTTCTGATTCTTCCAATAAAAGCTTATTTAGACCATGTGGGACTTGGGCTAGAAAATATTGCACTGTGAACATCCTCATAAGGATTGTATTTACTACCTATATTCTAATCTTTTGGCAAAAGACTGCAAAATATGTCGAACCTTATCAACAAAAACACTAAAAGATAAAGAATGAAGGCTACTAATATGGCCCCTAAAGGTTACAGCTAAGAAGGCTGTCTTCTGATGAAGATACTAACAGCTCTCCAAACAATACCTTAACCATGTTCATTCTGAGGAAATACAGGATAAAACAGAATATCAACCATCCATCTCAAAAGAAGCTCCTTAAAAGGTTCAGTGGGAATCTGAGGGAAAAGGGTATATGTATGTGGATCTTAAAGTCCTTGGCAAGCCAAGAACAAAGCCATGATCCGTTCCTCCAATGCCAAAGATAAAGTATGACTCAGTCAATAAGCATTCAGTGACATGACTATCGTCATCAGATTTGTCTGCAGTATCACAGTCGTCGACAAAGCAGGAGGGTACTAGAGCAATATTGGTCTCTATTTTAAAGAATATGTTGCCTACAGCATCTGCCACCAATATGGTGACAACTACTGCATTGCCATGTCTCATACCGTCGGTTATACCACCATCTACAAAGCTGTTCACAACATTACCATTGACGAAAAAACCATCATCATCAGCAACGCAACCTTTGTCGTTGACGATAATTCCATCATCTACGGTTCAATCACCTGTGGCACTGTCAACGATGAAAAAACTATTGACGACGACTAAGTTACATTCACCAAAAAGACAAAGGAAACAGGCTATTTTGCTGATACCAGAGAAAGAGGCAACATCTTCTGAGTTAATTCCAGAACAGACCTCTCAGAGTAAAGTTTCCCCATAATATCCTCGAATCTTAGGAATCTGAAAATGAGGGTATGATTGGTACAACCTATTATCCTGCAGAATTAAATGCTAAATATCAGGATCTGGACGAGGACAGCTACGATGAGGCGCAATATTTTTATGATGGAGAATCTTCAACAAGAGTTCCTTACTAGACGTTCCAAGAACATGAGGAGCAGAACTGGATCTATGTGGAACCACTTCAAAGTCATGTTCAAGCCTCAGAACAAGCCACAATGCAGTGTGTCTAGAGAAAGATTTGCAGTTAATGATGGCTGAATATTTTTCTTGATTTCTGGATCCCGCAACTTTACCGCTTCAACATGATTTGACTTGCCAAACAAGGAGATGAATTGTTTCCTTTGCGACTTTAATGAACGATCAACAATATCTGTGAGATTAATCCTTATTACAGACCATATCTGGTATGAGGCCTGAAAACTATGAGAAACCTGCTACAGTTGTAGCGGTTATACCTAGACTGGACAAAAAAAAAAGGCTCCAGACAATACTCCAGTATGCCTTATTGGACATCCTGATGCTGATTCAGTCATCATGCAAGCAGCACAGAAACGATTTCACGCACCAGTGACACCCTGCTCTGCAATGGCAACCACCACGATAAAAGGTTCTAATGCACAAGCAATTCGAGCTTGTTATGGCAGACAAATGTGGTTGGCCATCACTGCTTTTCTGTATCTTTTGTGAGATAAAAAAATCAGAAGCCAAACCAATATTACATTGACACTCCAATGGATATTGCTATTACAGGCATTAGGCTGTTTGCTGGTGCAGCAGTGCTAAGAAGAAGAGGTTGGCTGAAAGCAACATCTTTCAGACCAGAGGGAAAAGTCGTATTTTTACATATGACATACGATGCTGAATCGCTATTTGGCAAGCACATCAACAATGCTCTACAAGCAATTAAAACAGACAAAGATATGGCTCGTTCCCTAGGATCCTTACAATAATGACGGCCTCAACCTTTTTGTGGTGTTAGGAGAAGAAGTCCATTTTCTGCCAGTGACAAATGATCAGGCAGCCACATCATCACCTCACATTTACACTCTAGGTGGAAGAATTTCCTATTAAATTGACTACTGAAGGTCTAGAACTACTGACCAATAGGTTCGAAATCTTTTAAGCAAGGACATACCAAAAACCTCTTCTTTCTGTGCCATCCAAAAAAGGCATCAACACCTATAATTACTATAAAGCAGAGATATTAGTGATGATAAACAAAGGAGCAATAGATCCAGTGCCCATTCACAAACAAAAATTGGTTTCTCTTCTTGTTTGTTTTGCATAAGAAAAAATTCAGGAGAATGGAGACCAATATTGGACAACCGCAAACTGAACAAATTCTTTGAAGAAGCAAAAATTCTGCAAGATTACATTGCAAGAAGTGCTGCAACTACTGCAAGGAGATTATTTATCAACCCTAGACCTACAGGACACATACTTCTGTATCCCGATACATCCCAACCACAGAAAATATCTTAGGGTTCGAAGTGGCTGGCCACCAATATCAATTCAAGGTAATATCATTTGGCCTCAAATCTGCGCAGCAGAATTTTCACAAAATGCATGGCTCCAGTGGCAGCACTCTTGAAAAAGCTGGAACATCAGGTGTTTCCTTATCCCAATGATTGGTTAGAAAAACATTTCTGAGGGTGATAAAAAGATCTGTAAAAACGAATCGTCAAGAACCTGGGTCTTACACTCAACAAAAACAAATCTACTCGGACACCTCAAAAAAGATAACGTTTTTTAGCAATCCTGAATACAAAGCTACGCAAAGCATTTCCATCCAAAGAAAGAATAGCTAGTGTAATCAAGCTCTCATGTCTACTGTTGTAAAAAGAAAAAGTTACAGTCAGAATTGACAAGTCTCTTTTAGGAATTATGCCATCATACATTCAATTAATCCCACACTGCTGATTGCATATGCGTTCATTCCAAGAAGAGTTGTCAAACAGTGATTACAAACTTGGAGTACTTTCAAAGATCTTGTAAGACTAACTCCAACACAAAACCAGAAGTTACCGTGGTGGTTCCATCCATCAGGACAACATCTTAAAGGGCCTAACACTCGTCCAAGAAAAAACAAACTTCATGATATCAGATGTATCCCGACAAGGTTGGGAAGTGCACATACAAGACCTAGCAGCAAGAACGAACTCCACTTACACTTAAATGAACTCCACTTACACATAAATATTGTGGAGTTAAGAACCATAAGACTCTGCTTTCAATCCTTCTTCTACAGAATACAAGGGAGTTCAGTGTTCGTGGAAGTGGACAACACGACTTCCATGTATTATCTCAATAAACCAGGAGGATCCTGATCTCTCTCCCTATCACGAGAAGTCCAAAACATTTGGAATTTGGCTATTTAGAACAGAATTCAGATAACAGCCAAACATGTGCGGGGAAAATACAATTCATGGGAGGATGCCCTAAGCAGAACATGAAAAGAATGTCACGAATTGGAATTGATTTGGACCCAACCTTGCAGGATTTTCAGCCGGTGGGGAACACCAAATCTGGATCCATTTGCCACAGACCAGAACAAGATATGCCCTTTTCATGCCTGCGGATATCCCCTACCAGGGTTGTGGGGAATGCATTTTCAATAGCATGGTCACAGACCTTTGCATACGCTTTTCCTCTGCTTCACCTAATCGCAAGAGTACTAAACAAGATGAGGAAAGAACCATGCAGAATCATTCTAATAACTCCATGGTGGGCAAACAGTATTGCTTCACAGAGCTTCTTCTCCTATCAAAACGACCACACATACAATTGCCAGCAGATCCGAATCTCCTGTCTTGCAACAACGGCTGAGCACTTCACCCAGACACAGCTTCCTAGCATTAGCAGTATGGCTCCGGAGCACAACAAATGCCAATGCTTAAAATTTCTGAAGACTGTAATGAGATTTTAGCAAAAGCAAGTTCTGTTTCCACAAACAGATCTTATACAGCAAAATGAAAATGCTTTGTGTATAGAGCACCCAAAAGCACTTGCATTCAATATTTTTGTAACGCCAAATTCTACCATACCATCTACATTTGTCCCAGTCAGGTCTTGCTCACTCTTCAATTAAAGTACACATAGCAGCTATAGCTAGATGCACAAGAGCTCAAATAAAAATCAACCATCACTATGGTCTGCTATAATTCATGAAAGGCCTTTTTTTAGAGCTTTTCCGCAAGTTATACCTCCCCAATACCTTGGCAACTCAATACAGTTCTCTCCCAAGGTATGAAGAGCCTATTTGATCATCCAATCCATAAATCAGATTTAACATTTCTATCCTGAAAGGCATTGCTCCTTCTATAATAATATTTTATTGATTTTTCCAAACAATAAAGCATATTTGCAAACCAAACAATCAATCCACCAAGCTCCAATTGAGGCCACCGGCTAAAGTACCCTATACATCATTCATCCACCCTTTCCAGATCTTATCAAATTTCTTTGGGCATCCCCTTCGCTCATAGATAATCTTTTCCTGCCCGTGGCTAAAATTAATTTCCATTTCCTGGTCTCTCATCATAGGAGAGGAGCCCCACTTCTGTGCTACTTCTCTCTTGGCAAGGAGGAACCCCACGTTAAATAATAAGCGCTGGTAGGCAGATGCATCAGATTCGCTCCATAGCCCTTACAAAATCAATGGGGCCTCCAGGGTTAACTGAATATCAGTATTGTCCTCCAGTCTGTGAGACACTCCCTCCTAGAGTTCATGTAAAAGCGGACAGTCCCAGAGTGTATGAAGGAATGTCCCACGCTGTCCACCTCCTCACAAACAGTTCTCATTTGATACTTTCCCCAATTTATGAAGTAGAACTCTAGTATAATAGATCCTGTGCAGGATTTTTAATTGTGACATTACTCCTAGCTTTAACCTCTGCAAGAAGAGTTAGTGAAATCCAAGCTTTTAGGACCCTATCTTCGATTCCAAGATGACAGGATCATTCTGAGAACAAATCCTTGTTTTACCCCTAAAGTACCTCCAGATTTCCACCTGAAATACTCCGTAAATCTTTAAAAAAATGTAAAACCCTACCATGGCAGCATAAAGTACTAACTCTAGATGTGAAACAATGCCTCACATTTTATGTAGACAGAACAAGCAACTTCAAAAAATCAGACCAACTCCTTTTAGCCTTTAGTGCACCTAGAAAAGGACACACAATATCTAAACAATCTGCTGCTCGCTGGGTATCTTCGACCATCAGTTACTGGCACAAAAAAGCGGGCAATACATTACAAGCAAAGATCTTCACACACTCCACCAAAAGTGTCAACCTCTACAGCCATGTTTGCGGAGTATCCTTGAGAGACATTTGTCGTGCAGCAACAGGAAAAAACATGCACATGTTTACTCAGCACTATTTCCTTGAGTCTAGAGTACGAGAGATGCTGCAGTTGGACAGGCTTTTTTACGTCATATTTTCAAAAGAGGTGCAGTTCCACCTTCTACTTGCTTCATATGCTGCTTTTGAGGTAGTGCTATCTATTCTGATTCAAGCATGTGAATCAATGAAAGATCCTATTTCGGAGAAAGAAAAAAAATGCATAACTGTAAGTGTAGTTCTCCAGAATTGGCATCCTTCATAGATTAACATGCAAATCTACAACCTCCGCTTCAGAGGTTTACCTAAAATAAATTTTATTTCACACTAGTGCTGTAACAAATCTAAGGAAAGATAACCTCCCAGGGTGTGGTCATCAAGCTGATTGTCTCTGATTGGCTGAAGTCAGGGACGATTCAAGCATGTGAATCTATGAATGGTGCCAATTCTGGAGATCTAAACTTACAGGTAAGAATTTTTTTTTTTTTACGTCCGATGAATTGTTGGTATGTTGTATGTGCACTTTGTATTTCTAGAAGGTGTATCGTATACTTATATTGCTAAGTTGAAATCATTTGTTGTTGAACATAATAATTAATGTGTGTAAAAAATATGTTCTCTTACAGATTTTAATGTTTTCGCTCCAACAGAGTCGATAAAATTGACCGGAGTAAAGTCTAAAATGATTGAATGAATGTTTGTTCCAGGCTTCATGAAGTGTTCAAGTTCTTCTGACGGTGTGTTGGAAAACTGTATGTCTGATGCACTTTGTCCATTCTCAGGCAGCTTTGTGAAGGTTTCGTCCTTAATGAGCTCATGCTTTGCCCCCATCTCCACATCGTTACTCTGTGAATTACAAAATAATTGTTTGTGAAACATACTTGCGATCAAAGTAGAGAGAAGAAAATATTTGTTAATAATAGTTATTTATTGATTAACCACAAAGAAAAGAAAAATATGATTCAAAATTAGATTTTAAACTTCATTTTACGCCCAAGCCTTCTTTTGCTCATCAATGTTCTCAAAAATATGTCTTTCTCAGAGAATCTCTATTGATAGTCATGAGCACTGAGTAGTCCTGCCCACGTGCGGGATCCCGGAGCACTTTTTCGTAATATGTTTTAAGTGTAGATGTTCGCCTTTCTTGAGGAAAGCCTGTAGAAACACTTAAGACAAGAACATTGTGCAGCCTATAAGGAAGGCTATAATGGCCAAAAAGGCAAAAAAAGTAAAAAAAGAAAAAAAAAGAATAATTCGGCAGAAGCCATGCTAGAGTCGTGGCTCCGGCCGAAAAGAAGGAAAAAAAAAAAAAAGCATGGGCTCCCGCGCTTCTTTACTAATAGGCCCCCGGGCGGGCCAGGTCACAGAGGCATGTGGGAATTAGATGAGGGGGGCGCATTAGCCCCCTCCTGGGGCTTATATAAAGTCCCGGGGACCAGCATCTCCTCGGGATGATGTGTAAATAAAGGGGGGGGGCTGCGCAGACACCCCCGGGGACCACCACCTCCCCAGGGCCAAATTAAGATTAAAACTGGGAGGGGGCCGTGTCGCCCCACGGGCCATCAATGGCCCCGGAGACCAGCACCTCCCCAGGTCTGGCCTGTCTACTTCAAAGGCGCGGCCCCCTCCTGGAGTCAATAATGGCCCTGGGAACTGCCACCCCCCAGGGCCGGCTCCTGCTATGTCCTGTGGTGCCCACCCCAGGGACATATCTGTTTGCTGTGGCTTGGCGGGAGTTTTAACCGCTCCCGCCAAGACACAGCAAACACTCCGCTTCCAGCATGCGAGAGCAGAGAAATGCTCTTGCTTACTGGAAGCGGAGCATGTGTCTGTTTCCCTGCCCGCTGTCAAGCGAGCAGGGAAACAGACAAATTGCTTTCAGACAGTGGGAGCAGCATGATTAGCAGATCCCTGTGTCTGAAAGCAATGCCGGCTCCCACAGGAGGAGGGGGAGCTGGCAGGGACTGCAGGGGCCTTCAGGCTCCCCCTACAGTCCCAATGCAGACTGGGTGCCCTTGGGGGCCACCAGGACATATGGCCAGGCCCGGGGGATGGGGTCCCTCGAGCCAAAATTGGCACGTGGAGGGTGGGTCGTGCATATATAGTGCAAGCCCTTCTACCTTTGCTGCTGCAGGAAAAGGATTACTTTCTGTTCCCAATGTATATGGGAGATAAAAGTTTTTAAAAAGTATGATGATGGAGTGTACTTTTCAAATGTAATATAGTCCTTTATACATTTCAGGGGAAGTACTTCCTAGAAGGCAGAGTGTTACATCAAAATGTGTTCCTATTAGTGGAGCCAAAGCTCACTCTATGTACATTTGAAAGAATTGGTAACACTAGCAAACAGCGGCACTATCAAGCCAGCTTACTTACATAGGAATACTCTAAGCATGAGTACATTTATTACTGGTTTATGTTTGTTTTTAAAACAAACAATGCAATTTTCCTTTTACTGTAACTCCATGTATGATGTGAAGTCCAGAAAAGAGACAAAAGATCTAATAATTATTACAAGCACACCCTTAATGTCCATTTGAACTCAGTTAGATGGCTATGGCTGTTTCACAACAATGGCATCATGTACCCCTCTAGTGAATTAAGTAAGTCATCCTTCCATATTACTTTTAAGACCATCATTTTGATGAATTACTTGATCTGTTTGTGGCTATAAAGACGTAATACATTAGGAAATTATGCTTTGTATGACCGCATCGGGTCATGAATGTGCAACATGTTGTGGCTCAAGACCTACTATCTCTGAATGGAAGATATGAGGGAGGGCAAGTACCAAGTCATGTTAGCACAAGTCCTTATAATTTGTACTTTCTTTTGTAGCTCTGTGCAGCACTTGTCCAAGAGGGGAGCTGCAGAAGGTGGAAAGAAAGAGAGTGAGTAAGGATCATAGAGGAGAGCCTACGATTCTACTAGGGATCATATCGTAGAGAGGAAGTATCTCATTTTCTACGTGCCAGTGTCACTAGTCCTCACGGAAGTAAAGATCCAACATATTTTAAGAATCACTCAAAATATTGCAAAACTTGTGTATGGGTTTTATTTCTACTTAAAACATACATTTACCTAGACGTTCAATTGGATCCTTTGGACTGCATTCATGCCATTAACCGAAGAGTTTACAGCAGTTATGTATTTCTAAAATGGCAATTAGTGAGTCCATAGTTAAGGCTGGGATAATATCGGAGACAAAAACGTCCACGGTGGAAGAGTGTGAATTCAGTGTTTTAAAAGAAAATGTTTATTTTAGTCGCAAAAGTATTAGTTCAAGTGTTGGACTACTCAATGAAAGCCTGGGGGGCGTTCAAGTTAACCAATAACCAGCTGTCAGAGCATCATCTTAAATAGTGAGTTAAACAAAGATCAGGGACACACACACACATAGCTGCTTTGCTAAGAAGGCGATTCCCACTAATGGCTCATGTCACTTCAACACTTACAAGTTTTAAGACCGTTCTTTTCTTGTTCTCATCTGCATTCCTCCTTTGCCTGGCATGCCTCTTCAACGCCTTTTTCCTGGCTGTTAATATGGCACATGGATCTACTCCAGTCTGAAGGAACAAAACCAATGAGAGTCAATCGAGAAGGTATTCAGCAAGCAGGCAACATTTGGCAACTGAAATGTCACTATCGAAAATGCATCATTCATTTACGCCGGAATGCATGTATACAGATAATAAATTAAATAAATGTAAGTTTCGTGCCAATTTCAATTGGATATTTGTTAATTCTATCCATTTGCATTTTTCAGTAACCCAACTAGGATGCCTATATATTCAGGAAGACTCAGGGTGTCTTGATCAACAACCATTTCCAACAACCTCATTAATTTTTAGATAACTTGCTGTTATGAAGTATTATATTTGCAATTTATAAAGACTTCGTTTTATTATGGGTGGGATAATTCCATTACTGGCCACTGACTCAGATCAGGTACATTCCTTCTTTAAATGCATTGTGCTGTAATTTAAACGAGCTAAAAAAAAAACTTAGTGATGTCTCTAAACTAAATTAGTCAACATGCATTTTGTAATTTCCCTGTGGATTAGCATGTCAAGAACGCAAGCCAGAGTATCCAGGAACCCTTATTTTTTGTCACACATTTTTTTCCATGAAATGTCGCTGCAGAAATAATTCAATAGGCTCAACACACTGTGATATCATTAAAGATCCGAACAAGGGAAGGAGGCCTATTATAGTCTTTTCTCATCATAACATTTGAACCACCAAAATCCACTACCACACAAAGGAGACCTCTCCATTGCTCTCCCGCTCTCCTTGTTAAAAGTCATCCCTTTGAGGCATACTCTTAGCACTTTTTATCAATCTAGCTATACATCCTTACAAACATAACAGCTCAAAGATATTACTTTATATAGTGGGCAGGCGAGCACCCCCAGGCCCTTTAGGCAAGTAAAAATCCTATTCTTACTTGGCTATCAAATCTCTCTATGTTGCTCTTTTCACTTTATAAATAATTCAAATCTTATGTCACACCAAGGCCCACTGGCACCAGTCTCTAAGCCTGGCAAAGACAGCATGCCACTGATTGGTTTCTTTTCTTTTTCCTTCTTCTCTCTTTTTTCCTTCATTTTGTTTGAGTTTGTTACTTTCATTGGTCCAATGATTAACATCATGATATACAGGTAGCTTGAATGGGAGATAGGAGTCCTTCCTTCATTGGTATCATGGTTCAACGTTTAGCACCTGTTTAAGGAGTCTATTCCAGGTTGGCAGCACATATAAGTCTCGGTATGTGTTCACATTCCTCCCTTTGGGGAGAGGCCGAGGTCTTCCAGTCAGCTGCAGCCGCTTGGATCCCCTGACACCTAATATAACAAGCATTTGCAATGCAATAGGTCTCGCAACTGCGAGTTTTGGAGCTATTGGTATTGTAAATGGTATTGTAAATGACAATGCCTTTAATTTATGTTGTACAAACCAAAACATAAATAAAAGGCATTGTCATTTACAATGCCAATAGTTTAAACTTGCGTAAATGCGAGACCTATTGCTTTGCAAATGCTTGTTTCAGGAGGATTCCTCCTCGCAGGCCCCCAAATACTGTTTCGTTTCTTCACTGTGCCAGTTTGTTGTCCCGCTCCCACATGCACTCCTGACGTTTTATTCGCACCCTCCCAACTGTGAAGCATTGTTCGCTTCCTGTCCAAAAAGTGCTTGCAAAGGTGCAACATTGTCACAGTGACTGGTGGGTTTGAGAGGGGTACTAGGTATGTCCAGGAGGGGTAGCATCTTTGCAAGATTTTCTCTGTAAGTGCTGATCCCATAAATGCACTTTAACTTACTGTGTATACATGTATCTTATGTAGCTATCCCCAAAATGTGACAGGGGTGGGCCAGTGCTCAATTTGTAAAGAAATAATTGCCAGGGCTCTCGCCAGGAGGCCACTGCAGCTTGCACCACCCATTGCCCCTGTCAAAATTGCCATTACATTACCTGCACAACTATTAATCATCAGACTGCTACCAGTGTGACAATTCAGACTGTTAGAGGCCTCCACAGCTATAAGAATGGTTTGGGCTGCAGGTATCTGTTGTTTTTAATGTATAATGAAATAATAAAACTATTGTTCTGCTTATCTCTAAATCACACAAACAGCGCCACCATGTGGCAGACTGTGATAAGTGCCGATGTTGACAATTAATTGCTGGTGTCGAGCACCGTAAACTACTGCCTCAAATTAAGCACTGGGTGGGGCCCTCCTGGGTCTATGTTAGACATCCCTCGCTGAGGAGTTTGACATTCTGAAGTAATCTGGGGGGCCAGCAGAGCCCCGATAAAATGCAGGGAGTATTACTGCCCCAGAGTGCACCTTGTGGGGGCAGCTACTGAGTGTTCCTGAATGGAGAGACCAGCTGATGTACCAGGAGAGGATGTGCCAGGAGGCGGGAGCTGTACCTCCTGCAATGGAAGCCACCCCCTTCCAGATTCTTCTAGCCAGGGAGGTAGGGCAGGGAGCCTAGGAAGAGCACTCTAAGCTCGCTCCCCCACTTGGTGATGGTGTGTCAGAACACATAGTGACTTGAGAAGTCTGGGTGTAGTACATCCCACTGGTAGTTTGTGTTACGGACTTATTCCTAGACATTTAAACTCACATTTAACCCTGAAGTATGAGACACCCTGCATTGGAGAGTTTCAGGGAGGAGCAGTTGGCAAAGTGGTGACACTTAATAATAAAAAAGTCCCTTGTATTGTAAAGCAATAAGCAAATATAATGCACCAACTTGACACTTGTACGGTGTTCCAACAGTGCACATGTAACACCTTAAGCACATTTTATGAATGTGATATATCACCCTTATAAATCATCTGTGCTTCAGGAGTCATTATATGTGTATAAGGATCAAAACTGCCACAGGCACACACATCACACACTCACACAGTTATCTACAAGCATCAGACATCCACAAGCATCAGGCATCAGACATCCACAAGCATCAGGCATCAGACATCCACAAGCATCAGGCATCCACAGGCATCAGACATCAGGAATCAGACATCCACAAGCATCAGACATCAAGCATCAGACATCCACAAGCATCAGACATCAAGCATCAGACATCCACAAGCATCAGACATCCACAAGCATCAGACATCCACAAGCATCAGACATCCACAAGCATCAGGCATCAGACATCCACAAGCATCAGGCATCAGACATCCACAAGCATCAGGCATCAGACATCAGACATCAGGCATCATACATCCACAAGCATCATACATCCACAAGCATCAGACATCCACAAGCATCAGACATCCACAGGCATCAGACATCCACAGGCATCAGACATCCACAAGCATCAGACATCCACAGGCATCCACAGGCATCAGGCATCCACAATTATCAGGCATCCACAGGCATCAGGCATCCACAGGCATCAGGCATCCACAGGCATCAGGCATCCACAGGCATCAGGCATCCACAGGCATCAGGCATCCACAGGCATCAGACATCCACAGGCATCAGACATCCACAGGCATCAGACATCCACAGGCATCAGACATCCACAGGCATCAGACATCCACAAGCATCAGACATCAGACATCCACAGGCATCAGACATCAGGCATCCACAAGCATCAAACATCAGACATCCACAAGCATAAGACATCCACAAGCATCAGGCATCATACATCCACAAGCATCAGACATCAGGCATCATACATCCACAAGCATCAGCCATCAGACATCATACATCCACCAGCATCAGGCATCATACATCCACCAGCATCAGACATCCACAAGCATCAGACATCCACAAGCATCAGACATCCACAAGCATCAGCCATCAGACATCATACATCCACCAGCATCAGGCATCATACATCCACCAGCATCAGACATCCACAAGCATCAGACATCCACAAGCATCAGACATCAGACATCTACAAGCATCAGACATCAGACATCCACAGGCATCAGACATCCACAGGCATCAGACATCCACAGGCATCAGACATCCACAGGCATCAGACATCCACAGGTATCAGACATCCACAGGCATCAGACATCCACAGGCATCAGACATCCACAGGTATCAGACATCCACAGGCATCAGACATCCACAGGCATCAGACATCCACAGGCATCCACAATTATCAGACATCCACAGGCATCAGACATCCACAGGCATCAGACATCCACAGGCATCAGACATCCACAGGCATCAGACATCCACAGGCATCAGGCATCCACAGGCATCAGGCATCCACAGGCATCAGGCATCCACAATTATCAGGCATCCACAGGCATCAGACATCCACAGGCATCAGGCATCCACAATTATCAGGCATCCACAGGCATCAGGCATCCACAGGCATCAGACATCAGGCATCCACAAGCATCAAACATCAGACATCCACAAGCATAAGACATCCACAAGCATCAGGCATCATACATCCACAAGCATCAGACATCAGGCATCATACATCCACAAGCATCAGCCATCAGACATCATACATCCACCAGCATCAGGCATCAGACATCATACATCCACCAGCATCAGACATCCACAAGCATCAGACATCCACAAGCATCAGACATCAGACATCTACAAGCATCAGACATCAGACATCCACAATTATCAGACATCCACAGGCATCCACAGGCATCAGGCATCCACAATTATCAGGCATCCACAATTATCAGGCATCCACAGGCATCAGGCAGGCATCAGACATCCACAGGCATCAGACATCCACAGGCATCAGACATCCACAGGCATCAGACATCCACAGGCATCAGACATCCACAGGCATCAGACATCCACAGGCATCAGACATCCACAAGCATCAGACATCCACAAGCATCAGACATCCACAAGCATCAGACATCCACAAGCATCAGACATCCACAAGCATCAGACATCCACAAGCATCAGACATCCACAAGCATCAGGCATCCACAAGCATCAGGCATCAGACATCAGGCATCCACAAGCATCAGGCATCAGACATCCACAAGCATCAGACATCCACAAGCATCACGCATCATACATCCACAAGCATCAGACATCAGGCATCATACATCCACAAGCATCAGCCATCAGACATCATACATCCACCAGCATCAGACATCATACATCCACCAGCATCAGGCATCCACCAGCATCAGGCATCAGACATCCGCAAGCATCAGACATCCGCAAGCATCAGACATCCGCAAGCATCAGACATCCGCAAGCATCAGACATCCACAAGCATCAGACATCCACAAGCATCAGACATCCACAAGCATCAGACATCCACAAGCATCAGACATCCACAAGCATCAGACATCCACAAGCATCAGACATCCACAAGCATCAGACATCCACAAGCATCAGGCATCCACAAGCATCAGGCATCAGACATCCACAAGCATCAGACATCCACAAGCATCAGGCATCATACATCCACAAGCATCAGCCATCAGACATCATACATCCACCAGCATCAGACATCATACATCCACCAGCATCAGGCATCCACCAGCATCAGGCATCAGACATCCGCAAGCATCAGACATCCGCAAGCATCAGACATCCACAAGCATCAGACATCCACAAGCATCAGACATCCACAAGCATCAGACATCAGACATCCACAGGCATCAGACATCCACAGGCATCAGACATCCACAGGCATCAGACATCCACAGGCATCAGACATCCACAGGCATCAGACATCCACAGGCATCAGACATCCATCAGGCATCAGACATCCATCAGGCATCAGACATCCATCAGGCATCAGACTTGAGGCATCAGACATGAGGCATCAGACATCCACAATCATCAGGCATCAGACATCCACAAGCATCAGGCATCAGACATCCACAAGCATCAGGCATCAGACATCCACAAGCATCAGACATCAGACATCCACAAGCATCAGACATCCATCAGACATCCACAAGCATCAGGCATCAGACATCCACAAGCATCAGGCATCAGACATCCACAAGCATCAGGCATCAGACATCCACAAGCATCAGGCATCCACAAGCATCAGGCATCCACAAGCATCAGGCATCCACAAGCATCAGGCATCCACAAGCATCAGGCATCAGACATCCACAAGCATCAGGCATCAGACATCCACAAGCATCAGGCATCCACAATCATCAGGCATCAGACAGGCATCAGACATCCACAAGCATCAGGCATCAGACATCCACAAGCATCAGACATCAGACATCCACAAGCATCAGCCATCAGACATCCACAAGCATCAGACATCAGACATCCACAAGCATCAGACATCAGACATCCACAAGCATCAGGCATCCACAAGCATCAGGCATCAGACATCAGGCATCCACAAGCAACAGGCAACAGACATCCACAAGCATCAGACATCCACAGACATCAGGCATCAGACATCAGACATCAATCATCATACATCAGGCATCAGACATCCACTAGCCACGTGTGCACTCACTACTGTCACAGAGTACACGGCGTGCACGACATCGCAGCCGAAGAGGGAAACGTGTTGCAGGACATGTTCAAATACCATCAGCGCGTCTTAAAGCGTCTAAACCGTTTCACTCAAATCTATTGTTCTTCAGAATGCAGGAAAACACAGATATATGTTTTGGCGGGATATATATACTCTTTATCTACAATGATGAAAATACTGAGTCCCTTTTACATTCCCACACACACAGCATGTCTGCCTTCACACACGGCACAGACTTCCCTGGATAAAAGCATGGGTAATTATAAACTTGGCTTGTCATTTAAAAAGGCGGGCGAGGGCTTTTGAGCGTGCAGCAGCAGTCCTTATGCTGATGTGAACTCCGGTGACAGACCTGGCCGCGAGGACGAGTCGCTGGCAGACGGAGCCGTGAATCACCGGAAACCGGGGCTGCCTCGGGGGCGGGTGACACGAAGCAGCTCTGGGGGCTATTCCGCAGGGGCGCGGGGGAGTGGGGGCACATGAGGCTTTACAGGTACTAACTGGCCCCCATCCTTTCTCTCCACGCACACGTGCTTCCTGTCTCAGGGAGACAGTGGAACATGTAAAAACCCTCGCCCACAGCGAACAAGTAGCCTGAGCATAATATTCACCTTCCAGAGCTCCCTGCGGCACCTCCAATGCTGTACTGCTGAATTTGGCCAAAGAGAATGGCAGCAGGGGTGCTCCCTGTCAGCTGCAAGATAAAGCAACGAGGAAGCACAGAAGTGGATGCCTGCTTGTGCCCCGGGGGACTACTGAGTGCACGCTCGAGCCCGATAAAGCAACGAGGAAGCACAGAAGTGGATGCCTGCTTGTGCCCCGGGGGACTACTGAGTGCACGCTCGAGCCCGATAAAGCAAAGAGGAAGCACAGAAGTGGATGCCTGCTTGTGCCCCGGGGGACTACTGAGTGCACGCTCGAGCCCGAGCGTATGAATGCTTTTACCGAGGCAAGTTAATCGCACTTAGCCCAGCATCCATAACAGACACCGAGCCAAATTAACAAGCCCTGTCGAGTGCGCCGTGAGCAAGAGACGCCGTGCGCGTGCACATCGGCTGTCCGGGCAGCTGAAATCGTTTTGAGCGACGTCAGTTGCGTGGCGCATGGGCGGCGCATGGAGCGCGCGGCCGGAGGTGTCCGGGGCTCCCGTGAGCTGAGGGAGCCCCGTGTGTTGGAAAAGTGAGGCGGGAGCCCACCCCGCCTTCGTGAATGCTGCATGGTGCGGCCGGAGCAAGATTCAGCGCTGAGTCCCCACAAGAGCCGGTGAGTGGGGTTGAGCGGGAGGCATGCTGGACGCCGCGCCTGGACAGGACATGTGCAGGCGTATGGTGCGAGCAGGAGTTGTAAAAAGACGCGAGCCGTACGCGTGCACATCTCCTGTCTGTTAAGTTTGAGCACAGACAGTCTATGTGCACGCGTACGGCTTGCGGCATTGTTACAACTTCTGCTCGCACCATACGCATGCACATCTCCTGTCCAGGACTTGCCGTACGCGTGCACCTGTCCTGTCCCGCATCGGAGCAAAAGTCGGCAACAATAGATCTCGCATAGCGAGCAGCGCTTTGCGCTGCATCGCTAGGCGAGACCTAAAAATGGCAAATGAGGACTACAAAAAAAAAAAAACAGTCTCTAAGCCTTCAGTTGCCACAGATAATTTTCTTTCTGATGCCTTGATTTGGTAAATATACCAATTTCTGATTACTTCCATGATAAAACTTCAGCTCATTTTGGCTATATGAAAAAAGGTTTCTAAAAGCACAAGGCTCCAGTCATCCTATCCATTCCCCACATGACCACTATCCAACTACCGTCAAGAAGGCTATTGTTTTGGTAGTAGGGCGCCATCTACAAGTAACAGTAAATGTCTGACTGGACTAGACCATAATTCCAATTAATCTTAAATAAACAGCAATTACTCCTTTAATTAACATGCCTTCCTTGGACCCGGGCGCCGAGGAAAACTGTCTCCGAATTCCACATTCATCCATAATGTCTACACTCTTAGAGAAAAGGGTGATAAGACTCATTCAATGAGTATATTTAGAGTAACAACTGATTCAATAAGTTCCAAGTCTTTTAGTACCAAGTAGGAGTACTGGATACATAACAATGGCCGCACTTGTTAATCTGAAAGATTGTTGATGGCATCCGGCCTTCTGCAGCTCTTGGTTCCAGAATATAGATCCAGAACAACGCTCTAGTGTTGTTTGGTTCATTTCTACTCCCAATGGGTTGCTCTTCAGCTCAATGAGTTTTTAAGATTCATCACATGCATATTGCCTTTGGACTTGAAACCATTACTAGTGTTCTTTAATGTGCTATTAATGTATATATTCTTTTTCTGACCACATTAATAGAATTCTTTGGATTTGTCTTTTATATGTATGCTGATGACACCGAAATTCTCTTAATATGGAAGAACAAGACAAAACAGATTGAAAGTTTGTTTGCAAGCAGTTTGTTAGAATCGAATGTCCCATTGCCCCGTCCCTCATGATGTATGCCGTGTTGTGTTAGCATTCATGTAGCTATTTTATATTGATTGCTATTGCAAATGTGTGTGTGTCCAGCTTTTAGTAAGGTTGTGCAGGCTAAAGTTAGCATCTGAGACGCCATTTTCCTTTCTGTAGTCGCCATGTTACGCTGTAAGAAGAACTTGGCCTCTGTGCCCCCCGCTCTCTCTATGTCTCAGCAGAACCTGCTGTTCAGAAAGTTCCCTTATCTCATCCAAGGTTGGAACTCAGAGGCACGAAGAGAATAGTTTATTCAGCTTTGCATACCTATCCCTGGACATAGTTATGCTACCACCAGAGGCCTGTGCACACGTAATGGTAATTTGCAGAGCAAAGTCTGCGTCAATGGAAACAAACAGTATTCAGAACAACACAGTTGTACAAAAAGTTTTGATATGAATGAAGAACACTCCAGGTATCACGTGTTCTTTATTGAAGATCGATTGCCCAGCCAACATGTGTTTCATCAGGGTTGTTAAACCCACGACTTCTTCAGGGCTCTTAGGCACGACAGTAGAGACTTGATCGATCTCTCCGCCGGTTGTACTTCCGTCCCGGCTGTATCTGGGAATGATGTATCCAAAAATTAATTGGAGAAGGACTCGTGTACGTGTCCGGTGGGATATCACTTGAGACACGTAGTTTTATGCTTCGCAACGTACATGAACATCAGAGCTGAATAAAGCTCGGTCCACGGTACGAAATTCTCCTAGAGCTCCGTGAGGAACAGTGAGTACGCTGCTGCTTCTGACGGACCACGGCGATCACCGGAAGAACCCTTGTTTACACACACATACACACGAGTAGGCGCCATCGCATACCGCATTAATTCAAACCCTTCTCTCGCATTTTCCTATAGTTATGCTACCACACTAGAGAGAGCTGAGACCGAGTAAGATGGCCTTGGGAGCCTGATAACGTGTACCCATTTGCAGGTGGTAGCTCATCCCTCAGTGCCTTCTTTGTTCAGTTTTCCGCCAAAGCTGTATTTTTCCATCAGGGGCGGGGTTTTGAGAGGTGTTGGAAGGATTATTTTGTGTTACCAAGTGTTCTGGGGCCAGTCCCTCGACAGCTATCCCATGAGGCTGGTCAGACTGGGCTCCACTACAGTGTATTTTACTAATAAAGGTGTTAGATTGTATTCTCCGCTGTTATCCCGACTCTTCATTTCTGGGAAGGCCAAGAGGTGATCGCGAGTGACCCGGGTGGCCCATTTCGGGTCACTTCCTTCAAGTTGTTGATTGTTCGTGTGCCACCAGTTACCGGAGACAAGACGGAGATTTTACTCCTATGTTTACAGTTATCTAGAAATGATCTGAGGTTTTTTTCTTTCTATTGTCTCCCCCCCTCCCCCAAGTGAACTAAATCACTAGAAGTACTCTAAATCATTTAAACTCCTCAACAGATCTTCCATCATTCAGTTTCTCAGCAGCTCCAGACCACCATCTCCCTGGTCACGCCTCGCTTAGACTCTGCTAAGGGGCCTTGTTCCGACTACTCTGAATGACAAGAAATTACACAAAATGCAGCCACAGGGCAGCTTCTGTACCTTTGAATAAGAGACCACACCTATTAAACCCTCCAAGCACTCCAAAAGCTACACCTAGCCAGACACTCGACTTTCATGACTCTCCACAATGCTCACTGGACCATCCAGTCCATCGTTGTTTCCCCCACTATGCTACCTCAGACTTGAACCAGACAAATGCAAATGAGCCTTGGCCCTTCTCCAGTACAGTCAAGCCTGAACTGTCAGTCCTGGTTACTTCTGAACAGGAAGACAAGCAACATCAGAATGGTTTTGGCTCACTTCATCCTTGTTAGTAGAGAGCCATTTAAGTCCTATGGCAAAACGAGCATGGGGCCCACGCCTGGAGAATCAAAAAAACAAAAAAGTGATTGGGGGGGGGGGGGGGATTGCTTGAATTAATCTCCGGCTCTGGTAAAAAAATCTGACCCGGTATCTAGTCCATCTTTTTTTTTTTGCCCACCATGCTTTCTCAGACAGGAACCAGTCAGATGCAAACCAGCCTTGGTCCTGCTCCAACAGGGCCTCGTCAATGGGAGATATAGACCCAAGCACGACATAGAAAGCGATGGTTCAATAAATACTAAATCATCCAAGTCTGGGTTGATAATAATGATATGTGACTGGTATTTAAGCTGGATTCAAGAAAGGACTTGACATCATTGAAACGGTTGCGGTTGTACCTCCTCTGTGTAAAATAAGTCCAGCTGAAGGTAACATTTTTCATGAGTTTCACTGACCTGAAGATGGCCTTTGATTTTATTAATCAAAACCTTCTGCAGTTTGCTTTGCTGAAGCAAGGGGTGCCAAACTGGTTGCTTGAGGTCCAAAGGCTGCATACTCGTATGTTGGCAAAGGTTAGGCTGGAAGGTCTGGCGAGTGTTCAGACAAGTTACCAATTAATATCTGGGTCCGCCAGGAATGTGTAATAGCTCCCACATTGTTTAGCTTCTTCATTAATGATGTTGGAGCTTACCTCACTGACCTCAATTCAGATACACAGCAGCAGGGAGATGACAATATGAGCAGTTACTTAGCTTTGGTAATGCTCGTGCTTGTGGATACTGTTGTGACGGTGAGCAATCTTAGTGAACAACTGTGCATAGGCTTGATGGGTGTGCACATCAAAAATGTGACAACCAAATTACGACCTCATTGAGGTATAATAAAGGATGCAGAAGGGAATATATACGTGAGACCCTTGGAAAAAAATGCATAACAACTGGTGAATTAAATAATGAAGGTTAGTCAGGCAAACATAGGAAGGCTGAAAGGGCCAACAAGTAACCTTTGGCATTGTCTGCCCCCAAATCCTTGCTGACCCAGCGATAAAACAAATAAAAAACCAACCAGTTTTGCCTGGAGAGGGTCAACTTGATTGTCACCGCACCAGGCCACGGACTTTGCCCAGGGACCAGAAGAAATAGATTTGGTTGATGGGTGCCTAGCCACAAGAAGAAGACCCACTGTCTCTTTGGGCAGACTGAACCTGCCAATCAAGTGGAGGACCCTGCTCTGTGGCTGAGACAGGAGGTCCTTCCGAAGATGTAAGAGGATGGGCAGAGATCAGAGTAACACACTCTCCTGGCCCAATCCGGGGCTGCCAGCATGATCTGAGCCAGTTCTGTTCTGACTACATTAAGAACTCAGGGCAGGAAGATGTATGCAAGACTGGAGTCCTATTTCAGGCAAAACATATCCCCCAAGTAGTAGTTTGGCAGAAAATCTAACGTGCAATAGTCCTGACAGTGTGCATTCTCAGTGGTGCCGAAAAGATCTAGCCTGGGCATGCCCCACCAAGGGAAGACTCGTTGAACTACCTCTGAATGAAGAGCCATTCGTTGTCTGCCAGATTAGATCTGCCGAACTCATCCACCCTGGCGTTCAGCAAATTCTTCAAATAATTGAGAGTCAGAGGGATCTCCTAGGAGTCCAACCACCTGCAGAGACTCAGCACCTCCTGGAACAGGATCTGCGACCCACACTGCCTTGCTTGTTGCAATAAAATTAGGCAGTCATGTTCTCTGTGAAACCTTGAACCAGCTTCCCTCTAAAGAAGGCCAACTGAAGGGCATGAAGCTTCAGCAGGTTGATGTGGTGCTTCCGATCCACAGGAGAACAAAGGTCCTTGATTTCCACATCACCCAAATGACTGTCCCAAACCAGAGATGATTCATCGGTCACTAGTGTGAACTCTGGGTGGGGTAGGAAGAAAGGTCTGCCTCAGGTCAGGCTGGTATCCATCTGCCACACTGGAGGTCCTGATGTAGTCCAACAAGCAACCCCAGTGTTTTTTTTATTTCTGAATAACTTTTATTGCAATGTTTTAAAATACAAAGAAGAGGCATGACAGATCCAACAGTGCCCCGCCCCTCAATCGCAAAGTACCCCAAGCATGTAATACAGTATAGATAGCTAAACAATAACAATGTAATGCGTCGAAGGATGAGGTAAAGTAAGATTTAGTTAAGGATGGGTCGGAGTAGAGTGATGGATGGGTCAAATAAGTGGTAAGGGTTGTAAAGGACCTGACTTGAATAAGCGGCTAACTAGGTAGAAACACGGGGACAACCATGGGGGGTCCCTCTCGGTTAGCAGGGTTTCCACTGGGGCCATCAGTTGTGTGGGAGGGGCTGAAGAAGAAAGAAAGGTCGCAAAGGGCGGGGGGCCTGTGTGGGCTCATAGTCATCTTCTACCCCACCTTATTGGAATAGAACTGCAACAACCATGGAGCAGGGTGGGTCAGAGTTAGTATAAGAAGACGAAGAGTCGGTGGGGATTAGAGGGTCGATCAGTCGAGACAGCAAGTCCTCCCAGTCGAGAGCTGTAGCGTGGCAGTGCCGCCAACCCCTTGCTTCCTCTCTGTGAAGGGCTGTTGCCGTGGCTTGTGTCCACCTGATGAGGGTATACTGCCAGGTGTCTAAAGACGGAGGCAAGGGAAGTTTCCATTTCATTGTGATTGATCTTTTGGCCAGTATGAGGGCCAACTCCAGAAAAACAGTGGCAGTCTTGTATCTTTTAGGACGTTTAAGAATGTCTAGGAATTGGTTCCGGTTATGCTTGTGACCTCCACGAGGCGTCACAATGCCCAGTCCCAAAAACGGCAGATCTGGGAGCAGTCCCAAAACATGTGCCTCAGTCCTGCAGCTGTGGTGGTGCATCTAGCACAAGTATCTGTGGCTCCCGGAAAGAGTTTAGCGATCTACTGGGGAGAGAGATAAGCTCTATGTAGCACATAGAACTGAATTAACTGGTGTTGGGCATTCCTGGAGATATTTTTAGGGTAAGCACAGTCTCTGGTCCATTCCTTTTTCTGAGGAACCATGCCAAGATGGTCCCTCCTGTGTATCCCTCTGTGATTGCAGGGAAACTCGGGATTGTTCTGTCAATGCTCCGGCAAGCCAGCTTATCAGTCTGCGACCGTCCCCCAAAGTGGCCTGGAGAAGGTGATTAGCTGCAGGCTCATCATTGCAAATTCCCCAAAGATCACGGAATTCACCAGTCAACGCGGTGTACAGTAGACATTGGGCCTCATGAAGGCTGAACTGATCTTTCAGGGCTGCGAAGGACAAGCGCTGTCTGTTTTGTACAAGTCTCCAAGGTAACTTAGTCTGGTTTGGGTCCAAAGATGCAGTCTGCAGCTATTGATGCAGCTGCTGCAGTTCCATAGGCCCAGCATAGGGATGGCTGGTGCATAAGGAATCACTGGGCGAGTAAGCCGTAATGCTCTGCTAAGGCAAGTGAGGGCCACCCAGAGTAGGTGTGGGAACTCAGGGTTAGGTCAGGTCCCTGGGAGCATAAGTACAGGAGTGACCCCTGAGACAATGGGGTATTAACTGTGCCCATATCCTCCAGGAATCAGCCCACCAACCAGTATGAAGGCCACTGTAGTTGGGCGAATAATAGTACTCAAAATTAGGGGCTCAGAGGCCTCCCCGATCAGGAGTTGTTAAAATTTCGTGATAGCCACCTGTCTGCCAGAGTTATGCCATTTAAGGTCTCGAAGGAGGGCATACAGCCCACGAAAGAATGCACAGAGAAGGGTAACGGAGAGGTTTGCAAAGCAGTAGGAGAGATGGCTATTCTGCCCATAACTTGATAATGGGAGCGACTGCCAGAATGACAATTGGGAGTGGAGGGATTACACAGCTGCAGGCAAATTAGCATTGATCAAATCAGGAATTACATGGCAAATCCCAGATATCTGAAGGAGTTGGGCTCCCAGTGGACCAGGCCCTCCCCAAGATCAGGAAATATATAGAATTTGGGCCAGTTGACCCACAGGCCCGAGAGGTCACCAAAATCGGCAAAAATGCTGGCAATTGGGGAATGATCAGAGGAGACATCTTTAAGGTTCAAAAAAGAATATCGTTTGCATAGAGCAAGATGGTGTGTGTGCCATCTGGGGGGTATGCCCCAATCCTTTCTGCTAAGCCTGACCCGGGACGTCAGAGTCTCCATTGCCAGGGCGAAGAGAAGAGGGGGACAAGGGGCATCGCTGTCTTGTGCCCCTGCCAACCAGGATTGAGTCCAAGGGTTGTCTCCTGTAGTGCACCTTGATTGTCTGATTCGTGTAAAGTAGACAGACTAATTGGATGAGGCGGGCCTGAAGCCGATTCATGGTAGCACACTAAATGGGAAATGCCACTGAAGTGTATTGAAGGCCTAGAGTCTAGACCTAGGGCAGCTGACCCAGGCCAGGCCCCCTGTGCGGCCTCAAAAACGTAACAGAAGCGGCGGTGATTGAGAAATGTATTCCTTTCAAGGAAAAACCTGTTTTGGTCGGGATAGATGAGGCGTGGGAGTAGGGAGTACTTGTTGTATTGGGTCGGCAAGGATCTTGCTAATGATTTTGTAATCTATATTTAGAATGGCGATTGTTCGGCACAAAGCAAGATCTGTAATGGTCTTTCCTTTGTTTCAGCAGAGAGACCAAAGTGTAGTCAGGAGGGATCCCTCCCTATTAACTTGGGGGGCCAGTACAACAACGAACATCTTGTAGAATTCTGCCGACAGTGGCTGGCCGTATGTCAGTGATGAAAGCATCTAGCTCCTCGCAGTTCTCAGGGGAGAGGAGAGGGAGGGGCGTGTCCTGTAAGTAAGTGTGCACAACTGAGCCAGTGGCCTTGGCTTGGGTGCTGGAGAGGGCCCAAGTACTAAGTAGTAAAGGTGTCATAGATGGGTTTTTTGTGTGTGGATTAGGGTGCCTGTCGGACTACAGACCAAAACTATTTGAGGCAGTTAGTAGTTGATTTGTTGATCAAGGGTTGCGGTCACCATGTAGAAATTGGGGAGGGAAGTTTGCCTCAGGTCACATCTATAATCATGGGACTGCGATCTGATAATTCCAGACCCAGATAGTCAGGTCAGAGGATAGAGGGGCACAGCCTCAAGGAGCAGACCATCCTATCCAGGCGGGCACATACATCATATATTGGGGAGTAGTAGGAATAAAGACGTGCTCTTGGATTATGATGGTGCCGGATGTCTGCTAGGGACCACTGATAGAGCCACATCGCCAAGCTCCTTGCATTATTGATTGTGGGGGCATTGGGAAGGGGAGAGTGCCGGTCCAGTGTGGGATCTAACACACAATTGTAATCGCCTACTGGCAGCCATGGTAGGTGGGTCCAGGTGCGAGGATAGACGATGAAAAATATGGTGGCATAGGTATTGCCTAGTAATAGGAGGGGGACCATCCAAAATGGTTTCCAGGAGGACAAACCGTTCTTCCGGATCTATATCTTGGGACACCACCTTAATGGGGGGACCCCCCTTGCACGCAGATCAGTGCGCCCGAGCTTACATAGAGAAATTAGTGGTGAAAACCTGGCCTATCCAGCTCTTCTGGAATCTGGCTCCTTCAACACGGGTAGTAGGAGCCTGCTCGAGTAGGACTATCTGGACTCCCCTACACTGAAGGTAAGTATGTATCTTGTAGTGCTTGGTGGGAGTGTGCATGCCCTGGATGTTCCAAGAGATAGTTAGAAAGGATTGTCTAGTGGTCATCCCGAAGAGAGTGCTCTCTTCAGGTGTTCCCATGGGGAGGGGGAGGGGTGTACCAGCAGTGGTGATAGATGGGGGCCCTTTTGGGGGGGGAGGGGGAATCAAAATTGGATTCCAACAGTTGAAATAACAACAGGAAGAATATTACGGGCAGGAGGCACTGGACCAGTAATTGAAACATTAGTTCTCAATCTCAAGGGGACAGAGATTGGTCAGGAAGAGTCAAAAGCGTGAGGTGGGCAGGGCTCTGTGGAAGGAGGATATTTGGACAGGGCGACCCATGAATAGTTGACCAAGTGGGGTGATGGATCATTATGTAGGTAGAGGGAAAGGTCCCAGAAGTTGGTCATGGATGTCCCGGGCCATATTAGGTTAGGGACACCCTGATAGTCTTACTAGGTTATCGTCGGACCGGGTTACAAGTGAGTTGCTTGATACGATACTCATTACAGTCAATCATTTGCTGACGGGGGGTTTACTCAGGGAGGCTAGTCATGGTCCTGTAGAAGGGTCGAGGTGGAGGTTCCTGCATCTGAGTCCTCCAAAAGTGAGCTGAATGGGGGGGGGGCAGCAGCCACAATGAGGGCCGATTTGTGTCTGCTCCAAACCTGATCCGGAGAGGGGGCGCCACAGCCAGAAGAAGCCCACCCGTTGCACTCTGGGAGCGGCGGCGTCCAGAGGATTTCCCCGCCCCTCTGCCAGGACAATCTTATGTGTCGGAGCGGTCCGAGACGCCACCCAATCAGAGGGATCGGTAAAGAAATGGGTTTAGTTATCTGAGATGATTTTAAACTTAGATGGGAAAAGGAGGCCATACTTGATCCCCATCTCACGTAGGTGTCATTTAACTCCTATGAAAGATGCTCGCTGCCTCTAGACCGCCAGACTATAGTCTGGAAAGATGAATATTCGTTGATTTTTCTCTCAAGAGAGGGCCCGATTATCTTGGCTTTTGGCGGATAGCATCCCAGTCCTTAAAAATAGAGGATTTTTGCAAGGGAGGCGCCACTCCTGGAAAGTGTCTAGCTGGCACTTGATCGGCCCTCTTGATAGAAGAAACGATGTGAGATCCTGAGGAGGCAGCAGGTCCTTGAACCAAGTCTCCAGATAACCCACTATATCAGGGCCATCACTACCCTCCGGGAGGCCCATGACCCTGATGTTGCGGCACCCTGCTCACTCTTCAGCATCATCTGCACGGTCCTCGAGAAAATGAACATGCTCCGTAAGGTCTCGGCATTGCTTCTGTAGGTGAAGGGTGTGAGGTTGAAGCTCAGTGAGCTTCTTTTCAGACTGTGTGACCCGTTCTGCAAGTTTACAGTTTTCATCCCGTAGGAGGTTGATGTCTTCAGACACAGTGTCTACCTTCAGGCCAGGCCTGTAGGCCTCAATCGCCTGCAGGGTGTCATCCAACATATCAGGGCATTCCCCGGAGGGGGCAGTGTTGTAAGGTTCAACAGGGCCCACGCACAAGTCTACATTTTAGCTACACGTTTAAACGTGACATCTTTTTCTAATGGTGACTTTTTACATGCCTTGCACTTACACAATAATATACTTAAAAATGATTCTGCAAGCAGCAATTTCTTAGTAAGCATATTATCATGTCGTCCGTATGCTCTGTCCAAGGCTAGGAACATTGAACGCAATGCGCTTGCATTTGGTTGTCCGGTTGGAGACAGCTCTGAGTCTCAAGACAAACAATCACATCAGTGCTGCACCTTTGACACAGTGCAATTGGAACAGTGCTATTATTTTTATAAACCGCCTCTGAGCTAAATTCTACAGAGGAGCACTTCTGCGGATTATCCTGGAACGATGTTCACTGTAACTGAGATACAGCCCTGCTGACTCTAGCCTTCATCCTGCAAAGGACGGTAGCTTGCTCTACACCTGATCCGCTTCCTGATACATCATACACAAGTATGGGGGAAGTTGCGTTGTCACAAGAGATCTGGTAGAGGGTCTACCACTATGCTCTCGATAGTGTAGTTAGTATTAGGTAGGAGTATAAATATAATCATAATCACACTGTAATGCTATAATGGGTGAACTGTTTATCTTTTTCACAATTCTTGTAATGCTGGTTACAATGCTTTGTTTCATCCTACTAATAATTGAAGCTCGTGCTTTTTACAACAATAAATGTTTTTAAAACCAATTTGTATCTTTCTTGTGTCTCCCTTGGGCATGCCTGATTAACAACCTCAGGGTAGATCTGTCTCCACAATTTCCTTGGGGAATTACAGTGGTCATGTTCTGAGGTTGCAGATGCCATCTCATACCCTGGTCAGGTTAGGCGTTCTGATGGGGCACTGTGAGCTAGCTAGGAATTGGGACAACATACTCTGATGATGAGTGTGGATTCAGTCCCCATATTCTGTTAGTTATGTTGTTCAGATACAGTCCTACTAAATTCGTAGGAACCGTATGACAGCATGACCGGTGGTGTTCAGGGCCTTCAAGGCTGGTGGTATCCCCAGCTGCAGGTGTTGTGTGCGCCCCACAACGCCAGTGCACGGGGTCAGGTGTTCTGAGTGTTCAATGGAGACGCTGGGCATGCTTGCCCTAGCCGACCCTTCTGCGAGCCAAGGGGGGGAGGGCAGCACGAGCAGCATGGTCATCTCCCACTGGGGGGAGGTCTGATTCAAGGGCAGGAGAATCAGAAGGCTAATCAAGACACTCCAGTAGTTCATTTGGCAGTGAGAGGGTCCCTTTTGTCTTGCCAACAGCTGTTTTGTGTGAGTGATCCCATGGGATGAGTCTAATCCAGGCAGCAGTAATGTGCAGGTAGTGTGTTGCCGTTGGGTCTCCCACTCCCCTAGGAGAAGTCCGCTGAACTGTGTCCTTGCAAACGGCCGAGGGGCCCGGCAGGCAGGCGCTGTCAGGATGGATGTGCACCGACCAGTCACCAGCCCTGCTTCTGTGCTGGGACAAGCAAGAACAAGCAGTCGGAGCTCCGTCGATGGAGCACAGCTGCCACCACAGTGGTACTCCTGCATGCTGGGTGGTGGCATAATGCAGCTTTGTACCAATGTGGTTATGCTCCAGAAGTGACGAATGGAGCCATAAATAAGCGCCACCCATGAACGCTGATGTCAGTTGCTTCCTTAGGCTGTCCGCGACCTCACACACAGCCTATTGACAAATTGGCATGACTAGTGAGCAAATTTCTAAATTGGGATCCTTTTAGATGGAAAAAAGAACTCCGTTCATAGAATGGGGAAGTAGGTAGCTTGGTTATGAATCTGTGGTTAGAGTATCCACCAGAAAGAGTGTTACTGAGGTTCTTCTGATAGATATTTCTAACCGCAGATTCCTCACCATGAGAATAGATAGCATAGCAGTACCTCCCCAGGTGGCGAGTGTGTGAAATGGCTCAGGCCAAAAAGTCCTGCCCTGTTCGATGGACCTGTAGTGCCTACGCCCACATGTCCGCCTGACAATTGTCCAGACAGGAACTACATGTGCTGGTGAAGTGGTAATAGATATTTATGCAGAGAAAATTAATCAGGAAATGGGTCCAATTTTGCAAGGCCTTGCCCTTCTTTGCCCCGGAGAATCCCACAAAGAGTTGATCTTCCACCTGGTGCGATCAATTTAAAAGCTTAGTGCGCTCTTGGGGTTCAACTTATTAAGTATGTCTTTCCTCCTTGGGTGGAAGATGTGGGGCAAAGAATGCCGGATGGGTGATAGTGGGTCCGACATGAAATGGTGTGACCACTTCCTGTAGAAAGGTAGCTCGGGTCCTCACCATCAACTTGTCTGTAAAGAATGTCATGTAAGGTGGGTTGAAAGAAAGTGCCTGCAGTTCGTTCACATGCCTAGCTGATGTTATGAGAATGAGAAAGACTGTTTTCAATGTCAGAAGTCTTAATGGGCAACTGTGCAGTGGCTCAAAAGGAGTACACAGCAACAATGTGAGAACTAAGTTCAAGTCCCACTGTGGCATCACAAAGGGCGTTAATGGAAATAAATGTTGCAAACCTTTAAAAACTCTCATTACAACAGGTGACTTAAATAAAGAAGACTGATTCAGCAACCTCAAAAATAGTTCTAAACATTGCCCATAGCAAGTCCTTGCTGGGCCAGGGACAAAACAAACAACAAAACTTCAGACAACTTTGCTTGTAAGGGGTCAATTTTTCAGGTGCCACACCAAGCCACAAATTTCTCCCAATGACCGGAGTACATCAATTTGGTGGATGGATGCCTCACTGGCAAAATGACATCAACAATTTCAGGAGGAAGGCTGAAAGAGGTCACCTAACGCCGCTCAATCTCCGAGCATGTAAATGCAAGCTGTGCAGGCAAGGGTGCAGGACCTTGCCCTGCTGCTGTGACAGACAACACTCCAGAAGCAGCAGCTTGATCAGAGGACAGATGCTCATGCACAGAAGTTCTGGGTACCACACTCTCCTGACGCAGTCCGATGCCAGTAGGATGACTTTGGCCCGATCAGCCCTGATTTTCTTCAGAAGTCTGGGCAGGAGAGGCAGCGGTGAGAAAGCATACAGGAGCCCTGAACTCCACTCTAGATGGAAGGCATCTATCAGAAAGAGCTGCCTTTATTTCTTCAGTGTACAAAAGTGCTGACACTGTGCCTTCTCTGTGGTGGCAAAAATATTGAGCCAGGGTTCCCGCCACTGATGGAAGACACCCTGTGCCACCTTGGGGTGCAACTGCTATTCGTGATCCGCTAAGCATCAGTGGCTGTGTTTGTCTGTCCTGGCGTTTAGAGATCCCACGAAGAGGCTAGAGAATGAGATCAAGATACTGGTAGATGAGGCACGATCAAACGGTTGGATAACCGCACAAGAAGCCTCCTTTCTGGTCAAAGTTCATCCAGTTACTCCATATTTTTATGCACTGCCCAAAGTGCATAAGGAACAAAGACCACCACCAGGCCGCCCCATCATCTCCGGCTTGGGATCCCTCTTGGAACCTCTCTCCACATGTGTGGATCATTTTCTGAGGCCCTTGGTCGCGGAAATGCAGACATACCTCCAAGACACTAAAGATGTTCTACGGCTAGTGGAAGATACTCCATTTGATGTTGACAGCGATTACCTGGTATCTTTTGATGTGGAATCATTATATACGTGTATTCCCCAGGATGAAACATTAGCAGCCATACAAACTCTCCTGGAGAACAGAGTTTTGGATACCATCACTCCGGTGCAGTTTATCATCAACTGTGCCCGCCTGGCAATGAAAGAAAATTTCTTTCAATATGAAGACCAGCTTTTCCTACAAATATCAGGAACGTCGATGGGGAGCGTTTTTGCCCCAAGCCTGGCTAACCTATACGTACATCTTTTTGAACAGAATCACATTTTCTGTAACGACAATCCATACAAAGATCATATACGTTTATGGAAACGTTATATTGATGATGTGTTGGTGGTCTGGAGAGGTACACCTGTTTCCATCACTGAGTTCAAGATGTGGTTGAATAGTAGGAACGATTTCCTCAAATTTACTTGTGAATATAGTAACACCAGTTTACCTTTTTTGGATGTCCGGATTTTTCCTTCAGGAGGTGGCCTAGGAACCGAACTATACAAAAAAACCCATGGCCAGGAACTCGCTTTTGTCATACAAGAGCTTCCATCCCAAAGCTCTTCAGGACAATTTGCCGTTCGGACAATTCTTACGAATCAGGAGGAATTGTTCCTCAACTTCCAAATACCAAATACCAAGAACATGCCCAGAATATGGCTCTCCAACTGAATGCGAGGAATTACCCTAAAAAGCTGGTTAAGAGGTCAATGAAACGTGCAGCCAACAACAACCGGGAAGCACTCATTGAGCCCAGCGGACCCAAAGAAGCTAATACCAGACTCACATGTGTGAATACATTTTGCAGTTTCTCTAATAAAATCAAAAAGAGCATCCTCGCAAATTGGAAAATATTGAAAATTGGAAACACTCCTTTACCACATCCGCTATTTGCCTTTAAACGTAGCGCTAATATCAAAGACCAGCTAGTGCACACACGGCCACGCATGACTAAGACTGGGCATCAAAACACTCTTTGGAATCTACCAGCTGTTAAAGGCCATTTTCCATGTGGTATGTGTGCAGCTTGTCCACAAACAGAACACACAACCTCTATAGATATTGGGACCACTAGACCATGGACACTGTCAACACACACAAACTGCAATAGTGACAGACTAATTTACTTAATCACCTGCCCGTGTACGTTGCGGTACGTGGGCATGACTACACGGAAGGTCAAGACCCGTATTTTAGAACATAAAAGCACCATCCGTTGTAAAAAAATTGCAACTAAGCTTACCAGTCACTTTCTAGAAGTCAACCACTCTCCAGAAGATCTAAAATGGACAGTTTTGGAGAAACCACACATTCCAACTCATGTCACTGATATCTCCACATACCTTTTCAGGCGTGAACAACGATGAGTACACAAGCTTAATAGTGACAACATAGGTTTGAATGATGAGATCCCATGGGTTTCTTTATGAGCAACTTTATTGGTTGGAGGAGGGTTCTTCTCTACCCTTTGACATAATTCGCTCGTATACGACTGCAGTTATGTGCTTTTTTCGATAAACCACTTTTACCCCATCACGCTTTCCAAGCAAAGATTAGTAGAGAATGTCTGCCATTAATAGAACATCCTATCGGGGGTTAGATAGAGTGACCGCCACAATTATGTGCTGCAAACGTCAAGCAGGCTCATGTAGCATACTGCTTGTACGCCGGTTTGCGCTGTAACTGACAATCATGCAGCTTTGTTTTATTTTCGATAAACCACTTTTTTAGCCTTTTTAACACCCATCACGCTTTCCAAGCAGAGATTAGTGGAGCACTTCTGCCATTAATAGAACATCTTACTGGGGGTAAGATAGAGTGACTGCCACAACTATGTGCTGTAAACGTCAAGTAGGCTCATGTAGCATACTGCTTGCACGCTGGTTTGCGTTGTAGTTGACAATCATGCCGGTACGATATTGAGAAACTACATTTCCCGGCATTCCTTTAGTTTTGCGCGCATGCGCGAAGAATCAGTACACCTGCAAGCGCATGCGTGATGAGGTCTGGGTGAGCCCGTACCACACCGGTTTTGGGTTTTTCACTCATCGAACCGCATTTAAGAGCGCCCTTGTACATCGAACACCACGTCCGGCCACAGGCTCTTTTCCGTGTAGGGTACCGACGGAGAGGTGAGTGTCGGGTTTTGGCTCCTCATGTCTGTTACTTGTACATATTTGGGCTATTTGTATACTGCTAGAACGAGGCCCGGTAGGAATCCTTACCTCGCGCTCTCTTATAACAAAGTGGTTAGCGCGTTCTCTTATAACAAAATGGTTAGTGCAGTTGTGAACAATTGAAGTTTTTTTGAAAATGCACTTCTTAATGTAGTTTTCTGGAAATGCGCATCTTAATGTTATCCTGTATCCAAACAAGGGTGGTAATTATTACAGCAAACAACTATTGAACATCGTATAGTATACAGCATGGTTGCCAATGCTGTTGATCTCGCACAATAGAACTCGGTTCGAGTTGAGGGTTTTTAGTGCGCGAGAGACCTTTACTTTGCCAAGCTTTCCTGACTGCGTTCCTGCGGTTAGGCAGTTAGTGAGATGATTTACAACCTATTGAAACATTGTTTTTTACCTGCATAGGCATCTCTGACTATTGGTCATGTTTGTTTAGGTTTAAAACAACTCTGTGGATTGACTTGTCATTTTGTTTAGTCCACACATCATTGTGGATGTTGAACTCCGCTAGTATACTTTTCCATACATTACTGCGGGGCAGAACTTCAACACCGCATTTGTTTTACTTTAAATGGGTTCTCTTTTTCCCCCCTTTTCCCACCCCGGTCAGCCCTTTCTATATTTTCTTGACTTGTGGGTGTTACAGGCACCCTTAATTACTTTGTTATAGAGCGGTGACCCCTTCCCTGAGCTGTTGCCAGGTTGAGGTGAAGTTATTTACCCAGCAGTGCGGGTAAGCATATCTTTCTTTGTTTCTATAACATGATATAACATGTGAAGTGGAATCTGTTGATCCCATTCATATTGTCTGTTGTTTATTGTGTAAGCCACTGTCTATATCTCACGTACTTATGGTTCTGTTCCTACCAGGTACAGTCACCTTTCGAAGAAGAAGAACCAACAGTACTATTGGTTCCGTATTTCATTTTTTGTTATCTCACTCAACACTTAAGCAGCAGCATCTCTAAGGTCCTGACGAAAGCCTTGCCCAATTCCGGGGCATTACGGCTGAAACATGTTGACCATGATATTCCATCACACACATGCGGCTTAAATCCATACCGCAGGTGCACTGTTTTTAATCCTGGTAGGGAGGGAGAACATATCAATAAAGCATACATTGTGTCCTCTCTAGCTAGTTTTATCCTCAATCCCTTCACGTTTAACTCTTTTTTTGCGCTTCGCCCTCACTCACACTATATGTCTCATTTGGTGAATTTAGAATATCCGTGCAGAGTAGGAATTAAAACATCCCTGTGCTCCTCCCTCTCAGAGAGGGGGTTGTAGCCCTCAGAGGAACTAGGTTTTTTCTTTGAGAGGAGAATCCCAAATGATGAAGCATGTCACCTTTGGTGAGTGAGGGATTTCGTCCTAGAAAGGGATTTTCCCACAGCTAGGTCTGTGTGATATAGTCAGTGTCTTTTTTCTTTCTCTTTGAATAGACCCAAGGATTTTGATTTGTTTTTTTGATGCGGAATATTGGGGAAATAATCCTGTGTAGGTCTTAAAAATTTCCCTAGGACCCTCCTGCTATTTTTCTTGTGTATAGAGTTTAGAGATCCTGCCAGGTGGTTTACCACCAAGGAAATTCCCTGGTGGTCCAGAGGTGCAGAGCCTTCTGGCACAGAGCTCAAAACCCCAACCAACCCTGCTTGTTGCAGTATTACATGTTGGTGGTGTGGGTAGAAACGCCTTCAATGCCAAGAAAATTGCCCTCAATTCCCAAAAATTGATGTGGAGTTGAGTCTCCACCAGAAACCAAAGACTTCTGATCTTCACCTCTCCCAAATGGCTTCCCCAACCCAATAGTGATGCAGCCATGATCGCGGTCAGCTCTGGGTGGCGTAAGGGCTAGGGGGTCTACCACTAACCCAATTGCGTTACAGTAGCAATCACTGCAGGTATTCTACAGTCTACTCTGAAATCTGGGTACGATCCAACAGAGTCCCCTGACTTTGTGCCAACTTGAATCTGAGGTCCCATTACAGAGCCCGCATATACTATCTGGTATGATTGCCCAGCAGAATGCAGGACAGCAACAATCCCAGCAGCCTCAGAGTCATCCGTACTGAGATCCAGCACAGCCGGTGAAACATCAAGATCATAGTGCAAATGACCTGGACTCTCCACTCCGAAAGAAAAGCACAGAACCATACAGTAATCAGAATAGCTCCGATGAATGGGAGCATCTTTGACGGAGTTAGGTGTGACTTCCACACATTAATAGTGAACCTAAACAATGTTAAGAGGTTTGCCTTCATCTGGAGCTGGTTGATGACTGCATGGGATGAGCCCACCTTCAGCAGCCAGTCGTCCATGTAGGGGATGAGGGGTACCCCGACCTCTCAAATGCGTGCTCTGACCACTACTGTCACTTTCATGAACACCCGATGGGCACTGGTGAGGCCAAAAGGGAACACTGCGAGTTGAAAATGCTCGTGGCCCACTGTGAACAGCAGTTAGAGCCTGTGGGCCTGCAGGTAAAATGCCACCATCCAGTACCTGTGGACTAGAGCAGACAGGCCCTGGGCTAGTGTAGAATCTTGAATGTGTTCTTCCGCAGGAAGGTTGAGATCTAAAATAGAGCGAAGACCTGTGTCCTTCTTCGGCATCAGGAAGTAGCAGTAGTAACACCGAGCCCCAACTTCCGAGGCCGAAACCCGCGCTATGGTCCATTTAGCCAAAACAGCCTGCACTTCTTGCTGCAAGACAGACAGATGGTCCTCTGTCAGCTGCCCTGATGGTGGTGAAAGGATCGGCAGGATAGAAAGAAATGGAAGGGAGTAGGCCTGATGTACAATTTGCAGGACGCATTTGTCTGAAGTGATGGTCTGTCACCCTTTGACGAAATAGCAGATCCTGCCTCCAACAGGTTGGGTGTGTGCTGGCAAGGACACACTAAAGCGGTTTTGCGGTTGTGGAAGCTCGAGACGTGGGAGAACTGAGCTGAATGTTGTGTCAGCTGTCCTGAAGGGGCTGAAAGGCTTGATATGCTGGTGAAGGGATCACAGTGTCAAGCTGGTGGGGGATCACAGTGCCACACTGGTGCCTATTGCTCGACCTAACAAGTCGGTGGTGTCCAATCCAGAATGTTTGACAAATTTTGCTGCATCGCAGCCATCCTGAATGGCTTGAGTAAGAGATACCTGAAGGTCATTCAGAACAGCCAGTAAAACTTGTGCCAACATATCCCATAGGGCACAGGAGTAGCAGCCTAGAAAACAGCTGGCATTCACTGACCTCAGAACAAGGCCTTTAGAGGAGAAAATCAGTTTGCCAAATGTCTCTATGAACTTACTATCAGGGGGAGTGGTAAGGAAGGCTTTGGGATTAACTTTGCTAGTGAATGTCTACACCACCAAACACTCTGGCAGCTATATGAAAAGGCCGGGTCACCAGGTACAGAGCAATGCGAATGAGTGATCTGCCTATTAACAAGTGGTATTTTTTAGAGTAACCGCAGTGTGGGCTTAAATGGCTGCACCAGTATATTAGTTCCTATGAGTGTTTAAATCGTAAAACCACGGTCAGACAGACGGTACTTTGGGCACGACTTCATATGATACCGGCATGGATAGAAGGCAATAATCCTTAGAAAATCCAGAAGACATTGGTGCGATTGGAATATCGATGCATATTTATATAGATCACAATATTGTTTGGTGATTTACATGAGCTGTTCCCAACTTGGATATATATTACTAACAAGACGTCACGAGATTCTTGGCTTTCAAGATTTCACATTCGTAGATTGCTTTGCTGATTTTCGTGATCCGATTCACATCCCTGTTGAAGTCCATCTATTGGACGAAACGCGTTGGCTGGGCTTTATGCTTCTGATTGGAAATGAAAATAAAGATTATATGAAGAAAAGAAATTTCAAGACTCCCCGCACTTTAATTTTGTTTCAAATCGCATGAATTTGATGTTGTTTATAATCTATAAATGTACTATATTTGATTATATCCTCCTTTTCATTATTTCTCTATTAACAAGTGGGACTGAACATGGTTTCGCCCAATTGCCCAAAAGGGTATCCTTGAAGGCCTCATTAAATGGCAGTAAAGGTCCTGATAGGGGCCTCACCTGGCTGAAGTACCTCAGTTAAGACATTACTTTTCACCTCCATAGTGCGGAGCTGTAGATCTAAACTGTCTGCCGCTCTTTGAATAACAACTGAGAAGTAGGACTGGAAAGCGGGGTTGGGGGAGGCACAAGGTGGGTATCTAGAGAAGGATCCAGGCCACTCGCATCCTGAAGTTCTTCATACTAGTTTTCTTCATCATATTGTGAGATATAAGCATCCCCTTCATCGTAATTGTCATTGCCCAAGTCAGTGCAGAAAAGACTGTGTAAAGTTTGGGCCTTACTACGTGGTAAGGGCATAGTGTCAGAATCTGCAGAATTGCCTGCGTGCTGTTTGGAGCTGGGCACGGCCTCCGTCGAGGCTGATTCTGCTTGGAGTCAGATAGCACAATTGGCTGCAGATCTTCCTCCGGCATCAGTATCGACGTTGATGCAAAGGAAACTGGTTCAGAGAGTAGCGTTGGAACCAAAGTTGGCACAGGAGTTGGTGCTGAACCCGATATAAGATCAAGGGGCACAGACGGCGAGGATGGACTCACTGGTGGAAGTCTAACTGGACTGTACGGATCCACAGGCCTAAAGGCACTCCAGAAAGAACCCGTAAAGTGAAAACTATGTGCAGCATGGCCTCTCAAAAGGTTTCTACTTGCTGCGATGTCACCGACAGACTCTGGAACTCTGGGTGTTCTAGGACTAGACTTTGAATTGGCTCCGATGGAGATAGGGAGCAAGATCAGGGGGCACAATGACGCCATTACGCCCTTGTGCCGGGGGATTTATTCCTGCTTCAACTACTTTTTTCTTGGACTTACCTGAATACCTCGAACATGACGAAGATCTGCTATGGCAACAGAACCACCTTTTCGGCTTCGACAGGTCACAGCGTTTAGTCTTCTTATAAGTGGCGACGTAAAGTTTGGCCTCGTGGTCCCAAATGACCTTCGGATTTATCTGAGCATTGTCATCACAGGCCATGGAGTAGTGACCTTCATGGCTTTTGATGACTACACTCTGACCCCAGGCACGAAAGTCTCACTTTGTGAGACTCTGTCACAGACATTTATTTGAGGCAGTCCCTACATGGTTGGAACCCTGTTGTTTTAGGAGGGTGACATTTTCCCTTGCACACTGGTAAATTTTTGACAATATAGAAGTTGTATAAACTAAGAATAAGCTCCAGATCTGTCTCTGAAGGCACGGAAACAAAGTAACTAACATCAGCTCCATGGGTGGAACAATGGTGCGGACCCACACAATGCCACCTGCCGGTGTGCAGGAGTACTGCTTTAAAGTTTCAGAATCCAGTCTGACGCCTGGAGAGTATTCACAAGGTGAGGAATCTACGGTTAGAAGTATCAATCATAAATAAAGGTAGAGGAATATCCTTGACCTGCGAAGATAGGACACAACTACCACCATCACCTTTGTAAACACCTGAGGGGCTGAGGTGAGGCCAAAGGACACGACAGTGAACTAATAGTGTTTCAAACCTAACAAGAACCGAAGGAAGTATCTTGGGACTGCAGGACAGGTATATGAAAGTATGCCTCCTGTAAATTTAAGGACACCACCCAATCCCCTGGATCCAGGGCAGAAATAACCTGGTCCAAGTTGTCCTCCTGAAGGAAGGTGTTTAGGAGTAGAATCCTCCATCCTTTTTGGGCATCAAAAAGAATAGGAGTACCACTGCTAGCCTTTAGCTGCTCTATGGTCCCTTTGGGCGGCAGAGACTGAACTTCCTGTGCTAGAATGGAAGCTTGATCTGCTGAAGTCTGAACAGAAACAGGTGGAACACAAGGGGGGGGGGACAGATATAAAGGGAACATCATATCCATTTTGACGATCTGCAATACTCACTGGCTCGAAGTTATATCATGCCAGCCAGGCAGGAAAAACATTCTTCCTCCTGCTGGTCACATGGGAGGGGGAATCAAAGTGGTTTGGCCTCAGCTGCGGCAGAGGAGGAGGAAGGGGACTGCTGTCCATGGAGGTGTCCACGGCCTCTGCCGCCACCATGCCTCTTGAGCTGCAAAAGAGTTGTTGTGGCTTCTGTATGGGTTGCAAGGGCTGCCTCTGGCGATAAACGAGGCCCCAAAAGTATTCTCTAAGGGCCAGATGTATCAAGATAGCACTTTGCGATTCCCTAATTGCGAATCACAAGGATTCGCAATTAGGGAATCGCAAAATGCAATGTATAAATGTGTATAGTACACCTTTTGCGATTCCTAGGGGGTCGCAAATGACCTACCTTATGAATATTAATGAGGTAGGTCGCAATTTGCGAACCCCTAGGAATCGCAAAAATCACGGGGATGGTGGCCTGCTGCGAACAGCAGACCACCATGTCCGTAATTGCTTTTCAATAAAGCAATTTTTTTTTTTTGCAAAGCAGCCTGTTTTCCTTAAAGGAAAACGAGATGCTTTACAAAACGAAAAATGAAAAGTTTTCTTTTCATTTTTTTAAAAGCAGGCAGTGGTCCCACGTACCACTGCCTGCTCTTAAAAATGGTTTTACAAACATTCACAAAGAGGAAGGGGTCCATTGGGGACCCCTTCCCATTTGCGAATGGGTTACCACCTACTTGAAGTAGGTGGTAAAATGCGAATGTTTTGCGACCGCAATTGCGGTCACAAAACATTCATACATACCGATGCGATTCGGTATTAGGAAGGGACACGCCCCTTCCTAATACCGAACCGCAAACCCATTTTGCGATTTGGTAACAGGTTACCAAATCGCAAAACTAGGTTTGCTACACTGGAAAAGCAATTTTTGCGTTCACAAACGGGCAGATTCGCAGAATCTGCCCGTTTGCAAACGCAAAAATGCTTGATACATCTGGCCCTAAATTTCTAGTATTGCGGATGGAAATGGCAGGCCAGAGAGTGCACACCTAAGTAGTAGGTCATAGCATGACTATCCTAAATTAACCAAAAAGCCTCGAACCGTCAAACGGCATATCGATAAGGGATGCCTGTATGTCACTGGGAATCTCCGTGGCACGCATCAAGGCATGATGCCTGATCGCAAGAGTGGTGCCCATGTCTTGACTCACACTGTCTGTTATGTCAAAGTCAGCCCTCAAAACACATTTAGTAGTGTCCTCTCCATCTTAGATTGTCTAAGCAAAGGCGTTCCTGAATTAATTAGTGATGGCCGGTAACAACTCACTGACAGTATCCCACTGGCATGCGTGTAGCTTCCAAGAAGGCAGCCTGGGTACAGGGACCTCCGTCTCCACTGGCAGAGGAAAAGACTCTTTTGACAAACACATCAATGTGCTACAACTCTGTCCTGAAGGTGCAGTAGGAAATGGGTTGGGATGTACATTGCTGGTGGAAGCCTCAACCTCCAAACTGTTGGAAGATGGCTGCTTTTCATGAAGGCTGGGACCCCTGGGGTAGGTCTGTGACACCACCACATGACTAACAGGGACAGCCAAACATAGTTTAAACCAGGTCATCAACATTTCCGTCAAATCCTTGTTAAAAGGTAGCAAATGCTCTGAAGTAGCAGGCCCAGTCAGCAAGATTTCAGTCAGTGAATACCTTGTAAAAAAAAGCCCAATAATTGGTGTTTAACCCTATCTTGATTCGAATTGACAAGATATCCGCCGTCCAAGGTAGATACAATTTAGGCTTGGAGTATTATGCTTTTACTATGGTATGCCAAAATGAATAATGATGGCCTTTGTGATTGCAAGATGTGCAGACTTGAAACTGTCACTCAATGTATGCTCTATGCACAAAAATAGCGGTCTACATAGGGACAAACTATAAAGGAGTCCTGGCCTGATGTTAGAGGAATGACTTACCATTTGTTTATCTTTCGGTAGTAACCTACATGTGCTTTGCATGGCTGACAACACAGGGAACACTGTAAATCTTACTTTTTGTGAAAGGCTTTCTTTTTATGAATATTTTTTGTCTAGATATTTTAACCTTGTTAATGGTTTAGGTACTGTGTTTATAGTTCTTTGGGTAATAGTTTTATTATTTGTATGTAATATATAGCCTTGAGTCAAAACAATACACATATATTGACTAAAGCAGGGGATTTTACCTTCGCAGTTTGAAATATGTTTGAAGCAAAAATATGTCAAACAGGACCAAGCTGAAGGCTGTAACAGGTCAGTGCTCCAGAGGTTCAGAAATAAACTGAAAAGTCATTTTACTGTGAAATCAGATAAAGTAACAAATGGGCAACCGTGTGTGTCCCAAAAGAAGTTGTCCCTTCGATAGATAGATGCATGTGGGTCCTCTTAGTCTTTTTTGTATACCACAAGTGGCAAGATGCCCCATATATGCAAAATCAGAAATCAAAGCCGATTCTTATTCAGGCTTCCTTTGGACTGGTTCCAGTGACTTCTGTCATATGTTAAAGTGTTTTGCTCCACTGAAAACACAACCTAGTTCTCAAAGTGTTTTAGTGAACCAACTAGAACAACTAGTCCACCGACGCTCCTTGTTCCAGGAATACCTTAGATTCTAGGCACCTCTCAGCAGGTTTCAACTTTCCACAGCAGACTAACGCTCTTTAGACATGCCTCCAAAGTCTTAACACCAGCACCTTATGACTTGTTAACATCTCTCTCTGGCAAGACTCAGGCTCACATGATTCAAGATCCCCTGCAGGTAAACAGCTGACACACCAGACCAGAATCCAGCGTGTCTGGATGGTTAATCAGGGCCTTGGAGCAAACAAATTCTTATGTTGGAGATTTAAGTCAGCGAATGACTTCCCCAGTTTTACTTTAACAGATCTTTTCAGTTCCAAGCTTGTAAAAAGGCAAACTGGGATTTAAAAATGTTCTCAAAGTGTAAAAAAGTATACCATGTTAGGTCACGTTGTATCAAACCCCACGTAGTGCGCAAATTTGCACTGCCATGTTCACAACAGTAAGAAGTATGCAAGGTTCTGAGAAACTCTCCTTGCTCCATCTATAGTCTCAAATAGGGCTCTTAGCTGAAACCAGAATGTTCAAAATTTGTTGTTATGCCACAACTCCCATAGGGACGTGTGTGTTCGCCAAGGTAAGTACCACAAGAACAGCAATGGCATTCATCACTCTTGTGTGAGAACACAGCTCAGGAACCTCCACCTTTAATCAAATCGGAGAACTTCATTTAGAGAACCTCATGTGTGACCGGAACACGTTGTTTCTCAAGAACAAGTACCTTGGATTTTCTAATTGAAAACTTTACTTGAGACTTACTTTACCAAAGCGTGGTAAAAGTGACTGAAAGAAGGAATTCCAGTACCTGTTGTGTGAAGCAAGTTCCTACTCCAGTGAGTGTGGCACATAGATTATCAGATGACATTCTCCTTCCTTCACTGGTAGAATTTGTTTGGATTATGTCACATACATTGAGCAAATAGTGTGAACAGATTTATTACTGGGTAAGCAACCACTGCACACTGTTTAGAATTCATTTATTACCAAGTTCAAAATTGTAGACTAGTTAAACTGTTAAAAAAAAGCAAGTCAATGTTTCTATTAACTTAAACGCTTAAATCCAGCTCACCTTTTTCCTCAGTGCGCTCGCATACATTTCGCTGTTAGCAAAATAGAGCGAAGTGTTTGCTTGGAAGATTTTTATTCCAGGATATTCCTTGACCTACCAAAAAAATTAGAATTGCTAACAGTCAATTATTTTTATTCTCAATTAAAGGAAACTTTAAATCGACTTGGTTTGTAAAACGACTGTTAACATGATCTCCACTCACATATCTTACAAGTAAGGGTGTGTATAGCATATTTCGTCTTATGTTAAAGCTGAGTTAACATATCTTAAATATACAGCCATCATAGAGTTGTACATTTTGATAGGGAATAAAAAGTTAAAATTCTGACTTTATATTCTACAGAACTGAACAAGAGGAGTCCTATTCAGTGATAAGGACAATGTTCGAGGTACCCAGAAATGGTGAACAACGTGACCAGTAATATGGAGCAGAACAGGCAGAATGGGAAATCATTGAGATGGGTCTGCTTCTAACAACCTCGGGTTCAAGTAATTTATAAATGTTTGAAAGATTATTTGTTCAGCCTCTGGTGCCCCTGGTGGTTGTTCAAAGCCACCCATAGGGCTCAGATGATGTTAGAAGAACCGCCTGGCCCTGTGCTTCCTTTCATGGCAATGGGATTTCTAGGTATCCCATTCATGTGCCATGTTATGAAGAAGGTAAGCTGCTCAAGAGCAAAAGCTTTTATGTGGTTGAAAAAGAGCATGCACATCTATTTGCTAATCAACAATATATTCATGCAGCTGGACCACGTCACACAAAAATAATAAAATTACATTTAATGCATGACAGTCCAAACCGCCAGTTAGGCTTTATATACTACAATCCGACATGACATTTGACATACTAAATAATCCTAGTGCGCATGCACCGATAGACACTGACAGTCAACAATATGAAATCATACACACCCGATGCTTACCTCTTCATAATTGTTTAAATCGCAATAGATGTCTGTATTTGGAATCTGGCCAAGGATTCTGTACTGCGGACTATAAAAAAAATAAAACAGTGTTAGGTAGTACGCCTGGATATGGTGACACGTGTTAATAGTGTGCCTGGGCAGGACCTTTGCTGTGTGAAGGAGAAAGCACACATTGTAGCTAGAAAAAAACTTGGGTATTTAGAAGACAACATGATTTAGGATGAAAGAATTCGAATTAAGGGACTGGGGAAAAGTGTTCCACCATTTTAACCCCAGGAAAATCATAATCCACCGTGATTGACACTAAGTAGACAAGAAAGGTTTAGTTAGTATTAGATCCATGTTATTGAAAAGCTCAAAATATACCATGCCTTACATCAGGTTGGCATCAGTCACCCACCCTCGAGAAGTTTAGGCTGTTTTACAGAGAACCTGAACATAATATACAAAGCTAAAATATGGAAACTCCATAGTTAGAACAATATGTAACGCCTTGTTATAACCTGTTTGAGAGTGGAAAGTATCAAAACATGTTTTATTCATAAATAGTTGAAATAAAGGAGTATTATTTCCTTCCAGGCCTGGAGATGGGGGCAGGAAGAGAGTTCCAGCAGGTAGCTAGAGACGCTGTTAAATAATAACTATGTTTTAGATGTTTTGTGCCCCCGCAATCCTCTTCAAAATGAGAGCGCTTTGACCAGATAGGTGGGTTGTTATGATGTGTTGTTTAATGTGCCAAAATAGGTTTTGAATTAGATTTTGACTAAAATTGAAAGTCAATAAAGTTGCCTTTCCTTTTCATAGGCATGTGTAAAATACTTTAAGTAGGACGAGTGCATGTAACAGGGCACCAACCAGAACAGCTTTGCCAAAATCCAACTGAGTAATACCAAAGACCTGGGTCACTGTTCTTGGATGGTGCATGAAGTAGAAGCTGTATCCTTTTGAGAGAGTATCCTTCTGGCTGGATACTGTATCTAATGGCAGATTCCACACCTTAAGAATTTCCCCAGGCACCAGACTACAGGAGAAGAATTTTTCAGCAATGCTCCCATTTGCGGGTAGGTGGGTTGTGTGACTCCACAGTGACATCTGTAGCACCCCAGAAGTGAGAGTGGAACCGCATATAAGCGCCACCCCAGTATGCTGACGTTATTTTCTTGAATCTTTCTCCTTCCGCGCCCTCAGACATGGAATGTAGAACAAATTATCTGAAATATTGTGCTGGTCTTCTAACTTGGGAACTTTGTAGATGTGAAGGAGACCACTCCACAGAATGTGTAGGTGGGAGGGCAGTGAGGAGTGTGCAGTGACACAAAGTATCCATCACAAAAACCAAAGGTAAGTAACTTTTTCTTCTGATGGATACTTATAAACACAGGTTCTTCACCTTTAGTAAAGCTACCATAGCAGTACCTCTCAAAGATGAAGGGTCTAGGGAGTGGACTCAGATGAAAAGGTCACCTTTCCATCCAGCCAGACTGTCAAGGCAGTAGTATTTTGTGAATGTATGCATCAATGCATTTCGGTGATGTCCAGAAAAGCTACCCCTCCTGAAAAAAAGTCATTGTAGTGGCCTTGGCCCTGGTGGAATGAGCTTGCAGGCCTTCAGGTGGCTGCTTCTTGTCCAGTTCATAGCACATTTTGAGGCAGAGGACTATACACGTTGACAAAATCCTCTTTTGCACCGCCTTGCCTTTCTTTGTCCCACAAAACCCCACAAAGAGCTGATCATCCACACAGTGGTCCTTTGTGCGGATGATGTAAAAACTCAGCGCTTTCCTAGGGTCAAGGGGATGGAGTGAGTCTCTCTTCAGCTTTCAATGGGTTAGATGTGGCAATAATACGCTGGCAAAGTGATGGCCAACATGGAAGGGAGTCACAACCTTTGATGGGAAGGCCATCTGGACCCTAAGCACCAATTTGCCAGGAAAGATAGTGGTGTAGTGAAGTTGCATCAAAAGCGACTTCAATTAACTCAAGCAGCTGACTGACATAATTGCAATGAGGAAGATGGTTTTAAGTGTAAAAACTTAAGAAACAACCATGCCTAGACTCGAAGGGTGTGTACATGAGACATGTTCAGATCTCACTGGGGCATAATAAATGGTTTTGGGGGTGGGGAGCATACAAGTTAAACCGCATATAAAATGCATCACAACCGGTGACTTAAACAAAGAGCTTTCTCAGCTAAACACAGAAGGTCGAAAGTGCTAACATATAACCTTTCACTGTACCCACTGCAGGGCCTTGCTGAGCTAACAAAACAACATTAGAGAGTTTGGCTTGGAAAGGGGTTTGTGTTTCAGGCTCCACACTATGCAACAACTTTATCGCAGTGCCATCGAAGAATTCGGAGAAGGGCATCGGGCTTCAAGGATGACATAATCCACCTCGGACGGCAAGTCAAACATATTTAGGTGCTGCCGCATGCATGGAGTTGTAGGTTGTGGTCCTCCCAAAGTGGAAACCTGAACAGAGGAGAAATGGTCAGGCTTAGGAGCTCTGGGTACCACATTCCCCTGGCCCAGTATGGGATGAGAATAATGACTTGGGCCCTGTGTGCCTTGATCCTCCTCAGAATCTGAGGCAGAAGTAGCTGTCAAAATGCATGAAAAAGTCCTTTCTTCCATTCTAGCTCGAATAGATTTCTCAACAAGTGCCTTGGAGAAAACTCCAGCACACAGAATTGTTTACACTTCATATTCTCAGCACTGGTAAACAGATGTAGCCAGTGCGAACCACACTGCTGAAGATGTCCTTCGCCCCCTTGGGATGAAGATGTCATTTGTAGTCTGCCAGATGACACGTGATAATTTTGGCCACTTTGGCATTCAAAGGTGCTGCCCGGTGGTTGGTGACCAGGAAGATGCTCTGACGGTCCTGCTACCTAAAGAGCTGTAGTGCATGTCCTGACACATGATTTAGGACCCCACTGTGCCCTGCTTGCTGCAGCACCACATGGTGGTTGTGTTGTCCATGAGGACCAGCACGAGCCTCTCTTTGATGAATAGGCCACGTTACATCGCATGCGTTTACAACGCATGCCATTACAATGCGGCCATCACAACGACCCCGTTGTTACATCGTATACCATTACAATGCAAGTCATTACAACGACTTGCTGTAGGGGGGGCACTGGATTTTGGAATAGTATAATTTACTATTCCAACTCCAGTCTGTGCAACAGGAGGGAAGGTGGTTGGATTTTAAATCCAACACCTTCTGCCCCTACAGCAAGTCGTTGTTCTGACTTGCGTTGTAATGGTATGCGATGTAACAACGTGGTCGTTGTGATGACCGCGTTGTAATGGCATGCGTTGTATCGCATGCGTGGTAAACGATGTTTACTCTTTTTGATGGATGACAGCAAGGCTGTTAGAGCCAAAAGGAGTGCTTGAGCCTTTAGGAGATTAATATGGAGTTGGCTCTCTGCCAGAGACCAGAGGCCTCTAATCTGCACTTCTAGGTGGTCACCCAGCCCCACCCAAATCTAGCAGTTATGCCTATGTCACTACTGTGAGAACTGGCTGGGGAAACAAGAGTACCATGCCTTACATCAGGTTGGCATCAGTCACCCACAACAGCAGATCCAGTGTAGTCTCCCTTGCAATCTGAATGGAGTCTGAGATGCATCCCTGATGCTGGACCCACTTGAACATGAGGTTCCTCTGCAGGCCCCAAATGTACCAACTGGTATTCAGGATGAGGAGGATGCACAAGGCCAGGAGACCAAGAAGCCTTAAAGCCATCCTCATCGAAACCCAGGACTGAACCCAAAACATTGGAATGATAGCCTGAATGGCTCAGGCATGTTACAGCATAAAACGCTACTGTGTCCAGATTAGCCCCTATGAAGGTAATTCTTTGGGTAGGCCTCAATTGGAACTTTTGCTCATTGATGTAAAAACTCAAGGAGCTCAAGAGCCTGCACATCTTTAGCAGACAGTTGTCAAGATATGGCAAAACGTATACCCTAGCATCACTTTTATGAGCACCCATAGGGCTACAAACTCACCTGAATTCCTAAAATAAGTAGAACACCATCAACAACTTATGTACATTGTGACTAAAATCTTTTATAACCCTTAATACGCTTTTCTTTTTGTGACCCTCAAAAACAGGGTTTCACTGCAATGCATTTCAGTACGGACCATGATCTGTGTCCTACAACAGCTGCCACAAAATGCTGTCTATATTGTGGCCAGCAAGTGTTCGGGGGGGGGGGGGGCGCTATGGGACCACCTCACATGTCCCTGGGGGTCATGGTGTGCTCACTCTGACCTCTTCTATATATTTGTTTCATTTATTTTCAGGACGCATGTACCATATCTCTGAGTCCTGTAATGGCTGCCACAAAATATTGTCCAGGGTGTAGCCAGTCAATCAGAATTGACTATTTAAAGTGGCCAATCAGGGCATATCTGGACAGCAGCAGTCCAGATAACCATATCTTTTAACCCCTTCATTCCCAATCCAAGCCCCTATTTAAAAGTTAATTTCTTGAAAATGGCTGAACAGATTTACACCAAATCATAAAAACATGCTTACCGAATAAAAGTCAAATTTTTGGGCAAATTTGGTGTATTTCTGTTCAGCCGTTTTTTGTAGCAGTGACAGACGTTTCCTATAGGGATTAACATAGTAAATCAACGTTTTGGGACCGACGTCCTTTTTTTTTTTTAGCTCCCGCTTGATTGATCCGCGCAAAACTTTACAGATAAAAGCTGAAGTTGATTAACTTGTATTAGGAAAGTTTTGTGAAGACTCATCAAAAGGCACCAAAGTTATTAGCGAAACCAAAAATGATTTTCCTATGGACATTACCATAACTACACAGATTCGACTGCCACTGTTGATATTCTCATTACAGTAAGTTTCTTTCTTTCGTTACCGTTTTTTTTTTTTTTACTTCGTTTTATTGGCATTTAAGGGTTATTACATATACATAGTACATTTGTAGGATTATAGCAAATAATGTGTACTATCGTTACCAGCATAAACCAATAAACAGGAGGGAAGGACAGGGGAGCTAGAAAGCTATTCAATGCGAATTTTAAGTCAGCAGGTCTACACAGCTGTAGGAGGATGTACATGAGATATTCATAGCATATCGTTAAATGCCAAAGCATGGTGGATAACACCATTGTAAGTGCATTGACAGATTGTATGGAAATCAGGGACGACCTGGTTATGTATGTGGAATCAGATAGAGGTCCGCGTGTGATATGTGCGTGGGCCTATTGGTGTCATGGTGACGTGGGTGGGGTGGAGCGGTCCGAGTTGTGAGTGCGTATCCATGTTGTGAACGGGCCCCAAATATCTTTGGGTCTTGATGCAACTGGTATCAGGTCCCAGTATGTGGACAGTTGTTCTTGACATTAGGTAATGTCATGTATCCAAGGGTGAAATGTGGGAGCGTTCTGTTTCCCCCAGTGTATGGCAACTCTGCGTTTAGCTAGTAGGAGCAACATGGCTAGGAGATGGTGAGTTGCAATCAGTCCGTCTTTAGTATATCCTAACAAGGGTGCAGGTTCCAACGCTATTTACAGCATTTCTTTGATTGCATTGAAAATTCCCACCCCCAAAACTGCACTACTGGGGGGCAGTCCCATGCCAAATGTAGGAATGAGGCTTGTGGGGTGTGACATCTCCAGCAGTTGGTATCTGGTCTAAAACCCATCCGGCAGAGCTGCAGGGGGGTTCTATAGAATCGATAGAGGAATTTAAAGTGAATAAGCCTTAGTTTGTAATTAGGGGACAGGAGTTCCAATTGGCTGCAGCAAAATCGCCATTGCTCGTCTGTTATAGGCGGGTGTAGCTCTGAGCTCCATCCCTTGAGTGCCTTCCACTTAGCCACCGGGGTGGGGCATTGAAATGAAATGAAATGACCACATTTGATATAGCGCACAACTACTCAAACTAGAGTGTCCTGGCGCTAGGAGGCGGGCAGGTGGCCGATCGCTGAGAAAGAGCTAGTTTTTAAAAAGCCAGGTTTTAAGATTCTTCCTGAAAGTTAGCAAGTCTGTAGTTGTTCTCAGAGTTTCTGGCAGGTTCCACATCAGTGCGCCCAGAAATCCAAAGGATCTTCCCCCCATACGAGCTAAGCGTATTTTGGGTATGAGGGCAAGATTTGCTTTTGAAGATCTTAGGGATCTAGTTGGATTATAGCAGATTACGCATTTGTTTAGATAGCTGGCTCCTATGCCATAAAAGGCTTTTAAAAAGATCACCATAGCTTTGAATTTGATCCTTTCCTTCATGCGCAGCCAGTGCAAGGACCTTAAGATGGGGTCATATTAGACCTGGCTGCTGCATTTTGCACCACTTGCAGGTGCTGGACAAGATAGTCGGGCAAGCCAAGGTACAAACTGTTGACAGTCTAGTTTTGATGTCACCGAGGCTTGGACCACAATCTTCCTACTGTCAAGTGATAGTAGTGGCAGGAATTTTTTCAGCATGCGGAGCGTGCCAAAACAGGTGCCTGTTATAGTTTGGATCTGTGAACGCATGGAAAGAGCATTGTCGATGACAATGCCCAGGTTTTTTACTTTCTCCTTGGCGGAGAGCGGAGGTGACAAATCCTTAGACCACCAAGTGCTCCAATTATAAGTTTCAGATTGTCCAAACAACACGACTTCAGTTTTATCGGGATTACACTTCAACTGATTTATCTTGAGCCAATTGAATACCTTTGTGAGACAAGATCTGATATTTGCTCCATCAAAGTCAGTTCCTTTGTCACAAGTGAAAATCAGTTGTGTGTCATCCACGTATGAGACGCATTGCATGGTGTTATAGAGGCGTGTGATAAGTCTGCGTGGGGATGGGTCGGTCAGCATATGCTCAAGGGCCGGAAGGGTTCGGAAATGTGCTGTGTATCTGGCGGCATCCTGCACGGATCTGATAGTAAAGTAGCAGGTCCGAGAAAGTTGGCGAAGCTTCCTCTACAGGCAATGGGGGGGCAGGAATGTTTTCCCGGGTATAAGTCCGCGAAAGTGTTAAGGGCCAGTTGCCGTGCCATAGTCGCGTTGCCATTGTCCATCAATGGAGGTAATTGTGGATTATTGGCCAGGAGAATTGACAGGGCATGTAGTATCCTGTTACCAGCTCTTTTATGCAAGCCCTTCCATGCCCACCTCGTGCCTCGACTGTGTTAGTTTTGTTCCAGGGACGCTTGTGAGCATGGTATACTGCAACCTGCAAGGGGGTAGGATCGGCTCTATCTTTTTCAAGGCTATGTGAGGTTGGAATGGGGTCGGAGATAGACAGTGATGGAGGAACTGAGCCTGTGCACAGTAGGCGCGCCCATCCCTCCTTGCTGGAGTGAGAGCATGAGAAGCTCCTAGGAGATGCGGGCTTGTTTGTTAGCCCAGACAAGAGACACCATTAGGTAGCCCAGTTTTCTGAACAGACCCTCGCTGAGCGGAAGGGGGACATTAACGAAAAGGTATAGTAATTTAGGAAGGACAATCATTTTTGCCACCGCTATCCTGCCCACAAGTGATAGTGGGAGTTTAGACCAGGTAGTCACCTTCCCCTCGAGCCAAGTTATAGTGCGTCCGTAGTTCATATTCCAAAGTTCTTGTATGTCGCGGCTTAACCAAATCCCCAGGTATCTGACTGGGCCCAGGGCCCAAGCTAAGGGATATTCCAGAGCAAAGGGGTGTGTGTGGTCGGTTAGGGCAAATAGCGTTGATTTGGACCAGTTGATCTGGATGCCAGATAAACCCCCAAATTTGGTGATTTTGCGTAGTACGGGGTTTAAGTTCTCCCTTGGGTCATGTATGTAGAGTGTGATGTTGTCGGCATATAATGAATTAATCAGCCCTCTAGAAGTGAACCCCAGTCCTCTGGCTGTGTATTGTTGTCTATGACGTGCCACCAGCGGCTCTATCGCAATATCGAAAAGGAGGGGTGATAGGGGGCACCCCTGTTGTGTGCCACGGGTAATGGGGGATGGAGTCGAAAGCAAGCCATTTACACGTAGCCGGGCCATGGGTCAGAGTACAAGAGTCGGATTTGTTCTATATATAGTGGGCTAAACCCCAGTCTGGACAGAATGGTGAAGAGGTATGGCCATTCCAAAGAGTCGAATGCCTTTGTGGCATCTAAGTGGGCTGCTAGAGTGGGCACATGGGGGGCCAAGTGGTGTAAAACAGCGAATAATGTGCGCAGGTTGTGTGCTGTTGATCGACCAGGTATAAAGCCTGATTGGTCAGGTCTAGCGATGAGGGGGAGAAGTGGCTTCAGTCGGTTCACGAGTAGTTTTGCGTAAATTTTGTCTATATTCATGAGTGATAGTAGTCGGTATGAATCCCGGAGGTTCAGGGCTTCCCGGGATTTAGCAATGTTAGTATTACCGCTTCATGCATAGTTGGTGGGAGGATCCCGGTCTTTATTGAATTCTGATAAACCGCAAGAAGGTGTGGCTCTAAAATTGGTGCATAGCATTTATAGAAGGAGGCTGTCAGTCCATCCAGCCCGGGGGCCTTGTCGCTCGGTAGGCTGTTTATGACCTGAAGAATATCTTCCGTGGTGAAGGGTTCATCGAGGTATGCCCGATGTGCCCTGCCTAGCCATAGTAACTCGATAGACTGTAACTAGGTGGTTTGTTCCTCAGATATGTTTGGGGAGGTGGAAGTATATAGTGTGGAATAGAAATTCGTTAGGTGTTTTTATATGTTCTGTGGGCCCCTCACCAGATTAGAGTCCTCATCTAATATCTCTGTAATATAGGATGCATTACGCGATGGCCTGAGGATGGCGGCTAGTGTTTTGCCCGGGCGATCGCCTTCCCCGTATCTTATAGAGGAATTCAGAGATTTTCTCCCTGAGGGGCGCCAAGTGTGGCTGTTCATTAGTGCTGTAATATTGTAATTCAGTGTCTCGGATAGAGGTTTCCAGCTTCCTAAGAGAGTGTCTAATAGTCTTCAGTACACCGGCTTGTCTAGCAATACATGACCCGCGTATTACCACCTTTCCGTTACCGATTTCTGATGGTAAAACATTTTCTATTTTCTAATACTAAGAATGATAAATTAGTTGTCTCCTTTTCTCCTTCTGGTTGCTACTGGTATGTGTGCATGATGACATTGCTTTCCCAAATTTGAAAGACACAGCTTTACCGAAATTTGTACAAATTAATGAATGTTTTTATGCGTAATCGAGCCAGTGAAACTGCCTACGAGGTTCAGAAGGATCACCTTTGGTTCGAAGCCATGGCTGCACTATGGGGTGGGCAAAACCAATAACTTTGGGGCATATTTACAAGGGGATTGTGCCATCGGAATGTCACTTTCTTTTACGTTCCAGTGGCGCAATGCCATGCATTTTTTGTGGCTTAACGCCGCTTTGTAAATATGGTACCCTTTCATGCAGGTATCTGCGTGCAAAGGGTGTTGCTGTGGCCGTTCCACCGCAACACCCATTGCTTTTTGATGCTGACCCGGATTTACAAGGAGGTGTAAATCTAAGGCAGCGCCAAAAATTTGCTTTTTCTATGTGTGCTACATTCTGAAGCACACATAGAAAGAGCAAAATGCCATTAATGATTGTTTATGTGCAGGAAGGTGCCCCTTCCTGCACATAAACTATCATTAAATGATGGCGTTTTGCTACTTCTATGTCTGCTGCATTCTGCAGCACACATAGAAGTAGCAAATCACCATTACTGATTGTTTATGTGTAGGAAGGGACACGTTCCTGCAATTAAACAATCATTCCCTGCAACGCAGGTACCCCTGCAACGCAGGTACCCTTGCACTATGGCGCAAGGGTGTCTGTGTTGACGCTAGGCAGCTATTTATAGTGCCAGTACTAGGGAAAACAAAGGGGTGTGCTGTATTGTTGTAGATACGGTGCATCCCTGCGTTTTGGAAATAGCAGAGCGTGGCGCCGCAAAATTTGCCGCAGCTCTGCACTCCGTCATTTCCTTGTAAATATGCGCCTTTGTCTCTGAATCGGCCCTAACAACTCAACCACATTTAGATATGCATTTTAGACCCAATTATTAAAAGACATTTTATTTTCGCTGTCTAGCCCCTAAACCTTGAATAACAAATGCAATATTACAAATGCGCACTTTTTGTGGAGTACTTCACTCATGAAATTAAGAGTAGTTATTTTTTTACTAAAATTTTCTCATAAACCCACCAAAAAAGTTAACAATTTTAGAAAGACGACCCTGGCGAGAACTGGTAAGAACCTTTTTGATAGTCTATTAATAGTAGTACATACTGATGATGGTCACTTTGGAACTGTGAACAAAGCCCTCTCATTAGGGTCCCATTACAGAAATGTATTTTTGTCCCTTAATTTGTACCCCTTGTACCAGCAGCACAAAAGATGTGCATTGCCAGTGTTTCCTTGTCCCTACGTATTTAGTCTTCATGTTTCCTTGCCTTAAGATATGTGCCAATGCTCAAGGAGCAAAGTGATCAAATACGTTCCTTTGCTGCATGTGAAACCACAGGCAATTGATGCATGAGCAAAGGACTATGGCGGGAACGGGACTCAGTGGCGAGAGAAGGGTGGAATATTGCGGCTCAAAGTGCTGCGGTGAAGACCAGAGTCTCGTGCTGTAGACCTGGATGTGCTGTGTAGGAGCAGGGAATAGTGTGTGGAGCAGGGTGTAGTGTGTCCGCAGAATGTGGAATTTGGAGCAGGCTACTGCGTAGTGAAGCAATTCTGCCACAAACCTCCTGGGTTTTTAGGACTAGACTCGAGGGATCCGATTAAGTACGTAACAGATGAAGCTTCTTGAAGTTTAAAGAATAGACTTAAAAGTTGGGGCCACTGAATTTCAACCGACTTTGCACTAATTCATAATTATTGGACAACATTGAGCAAACAAAAGAAACTTCCACCACGAAACTGTGTGGGGTTAAGCTGCAAGAGATCACATTTGGGACAAAAAAATCTTTAGCTGGTCGGCCCTTGCAACACAGCATTGGATAGAGGTTAAGTGCTCTCTACCCACCAATTACAGAAGATGAGGATCAGGTAAGGACACCGTGCATGATTGAATTAATTACAGTTTTACATCAAAAAGCTTGGAAAGTAAAAATAATAAATCTAACCTTTGTGTTCTGTAAACCACGGTTATGATTGCGAATGCCACTGCCACAAGCAAACCATAGTCTAATCCCAAGAAAACAGAGGCCACGAAAGAGACAACCCAGATGGCCTAAAAATAAAAAAGATGTGCGTTAAAATGCATTCTTGTACTGCTTCATGTGCATGAACTGGGGAAAGAATTATTGAAATAGGAGTTAATAATGCGAGTGCTGGCCTTCCAGTCCAATGTAACTTTGCATCTCACTGCTCAAAAATAAAGACCAGGAAGTTGTATAGCATTACAAACAATAATTTTATGGTATTCTTTTTCGTCATAAAATAGAATGATTTTAATTATGTATGTTGTTCATAATTAATATTACTCAACAAAAAAGTGGCTCAGTTTATCTTCCTCAAAAAGATGAAAGGCGCGACAGTCTGAACGGGTTGGCATACTCTGATAGCCAGGTCTGAACAGACCCTACAGCCTCTAAGCCATCTCCTTAGCCTCAAGCAGTTCAAATGAAAGACCAGCGTGAGTCTGAGCAGATTAAATGAAAGACAAAACAAGTCAAATACAAGACCAATGTGTGTCCAGGCACGTCCAATGGAACCAAACTGAGCCTGAAAGACCAACCGCAGCTCAAGACAGGGCGAATGAAAGAGAGCCCAAGTAGGCCCAGTGGAATACCAACCAGGCAGAGCTGTGACAGGCCAACCTCAAGCAAGGAACAGGAGATCAGCGCACGCGTCTGAGCCCAGACAAGGCAGCACAAGGACGAGTCTGATCCCAAGCAATGAAATTAATAGGGACTATTTTTTTAATTGTCTAGATTTGATCGAATGATAAAGGGGTACTTAAGGAAGGCTGAATCTGGCACATGTTCAGCAAATTATACCCAAAACGCAGAGAAAGGATTACTGCACATTATGTAAGGAGGAAATGTGTTTCGCCTAGTAATTGGTCTACAGTGACTCACTTTGGTGTACAGGTCTAAATCTTGCAAGGTGCTAGCTGGACAGTGGTTCACAAGAGATCCCTCACAACATTCAAGCTAGACAGCTTGCTTAGAGAAAACTGTAAGCCTTTGGCCATGTCCATTCTTAGCAGTCATGACCAAGCATTTCACATAAACGTAATTTTTCAAAGTTTTATAGAATTATATGTTACGTATTATGTGAAAAATGAAAGCCACAAATGGTTTTCTGTAAAAACAACAGGAGGCATTTTTGTGGGAAAGATCAACCAAGAATGTGAATGGCATACATCAAGGAAAGCTGCTGACATTCTGGAATGCAGCTCGGCTGCCCCAAAATGTGGAGAACCTTACCCAAGAGATCCTATTCTTTTGTCTATAGGTACTGGGAGGCAGCTAAGCAAGCCATTCCTATCCTCCATGAGCCTACACACTCTGCAACTATCACAGCTCTCTTTGTTGACAGCAGTTACCCACTGAAGCCACTTTCAATGACCACGTGCTTCAGAAAAAAACACCATGTCAAAGACATGCAACCAAGCCAACAAATCTGTACCATTTTATTGAGAGGGCATTCTGCATTGGGAATAATTGTATTTGGTTGCCACGCACACACTCTTGCCACTTTCTCATAGGGGAATCTCGATTTATGGCAAGCAGTGGGGTCTTTCTTTAACTTTTCTACAACACTGGGGGAAAACAATACTGCCATTACTTGAAATATACAAACTGAAATGTATCCCCGTTTTGACTTATCGCGCAGGTTTTTGGGGTTATAGAGACGCAAGTCCTCTGCAACTTTAGGAGAACAGGGTCTGCAGAAGGTTATCGGGATCCTGATGTCTAGTCCCCACTCTGCCCCACACCAGAAACTGGGCCTGGAGTATGTTGAGGATCAGATCAAACTTGAGCCCCTGCTACTCTGGGTCTCGATATAGCGTAATGAGCCTGCCCAGCTCAACAAAGAGGTTATTGAATACTTCTTAGTACTGTACTGTTCTGCACAAGGCAGGCCTCTGTCTAGAGTGGCACAGTGGGTGAAAAAGAATGAATTTGCATGCTACTCAGAGCAACTACAATTGGTCAAGACTATTTGCAAGCACTCCTTCCATCACCTTTTATGTGTTTGATGTAAAAGTCTAAGTGGCCAAGGGCATGCCCATACATGTGTTCATTTCTTGCTGAGCTTCAGGATGCAAGCTATACCTCACTGACGAGGTCTTAAAAAGGCTAAACTGGTCCGAGGTTCCTTGTGTTCTGGTGGAAGCCTCGTCTGGCAGTTAGGGATGGATTGTTCCCATGAAGATCAGGGTCAGTGCTGATCAGCATAAGGCAGGTCTGGTTGGGTGATAAACAATGGTGAGCGATTGCCAGTGGTTTCAACTATTTGCAAGCATTCCTCCCATCATCATTTATGTGTTCGATCATTAATGACAGTGAAAGCATTGGTGTCGGAACTATGGGACACCTTGATGTCAGATGGTGCCCAAAGATTCATGCCACCCAGATATGAAAGAGAAGTTTGCTGGATGGATGAATGACAGAGTATGCGGAGCTTATGTGTGATATACATAAACCCATCTGGTTTGCTGTCCTCCAAGTTTACCCAGCAGCTGCCCCTCTAACCTGTCCATAATGTTAATAGGGACTCAAGTCTGGATGCAAAGAAATTTCCTAAAATTTAACCCTGGTAAAAGGGAAATCCACCCCATTTATAACCAAACCAATCCATTTGATCAATCTCTGTGGCCCACAATGTTAGGCCTCCCTCACAACCAAGTGAACGCGACCAGTAAACTAGGATTCATCCTATACTCAAAATTATCTTTAAAGCCACAGACCTCAGCGGTGGCATAAAACCTGTCTCTTTCAACCAAGAACCCTACAGAAAATCTTTCCATTCCTTCATATACCCTATAAAGTTGCACTGACTAATTCTTTTTTCTCGTCACGGCTCAACTTTTGCAATTCCTCGTACCTTAGCCTCCCTCAGTGCCACCATATCGCTTATTTTCAGTCCCAAAAAAATGAATATGTTCCTGCTTGCCAAGAGTTTGTGCACTGGCTGCCAGTCAAAAAATTGATTCATTTCAAACTGCATGCCTAATGCATAACACCTAGTACTCCTCCTTCCCCACTTCCCCGGCTAAAAAACTCAACAAGTACCACTCATTAAGGTCCGCCAACTCCCTCTCTTTACAGGCCCATACTTCAGTCTACAGCATTGGGGAGCAGGAGCTTTTTGCTTTCAGGGCCCTCGCATGTGGAACTCCTTACCAGTACCCTAAGGAAAGAACAAATTCTGTTTACATTTTTGTAAAAGCCCTTCCAACCTAGCTCTTCACTACGTACATTGTCCAGATAATTACATCTAGTACCTCGAGTCCCCTTTGTTTTCATAAGCAAGCATTGAGAGACTCTATCCAAGACTGATTATTTGCTCTGCAAGAGATAAATAATAAAAACAATTATAATAATGACCACTTGTGGATTAAGTCACTAAGATTTACCCTCTCAGGCTTGCTTCAAACTCTGTGTACTGCGGCTCTTGCATGTTTCTTCGAAACGCCACCAGCGCATCCTAACTTTGCATGATGAACTAGTACCTTTCCTGCTGAAATACACTGGTGAACTGAGTTAACCCCAGCATTGTGTGTGAGTCCGCATGACCTACTGATGCAGACTTATTGCTCTCGTGGAAGTCCGTGCGGAGGTGAAGGCATTGGGAAGACCCTGAGAGATCCCGGCTAAAGCTGCAATGAAGATACTCCTATTCACAGCTGTTCTCAGCGGTGCTACTATTACTGGGTTTCAGCTACATGAGAGGAGACATTCGATGTTCAGGGTCACTCACATTCCTATCCACAGCTGAAGGCGCTGGGCTTGAAAATCCATCTGCTCCTTTTGAGTTCTGGATCCTCGCATCTGCTACAATCCACAAGACTAACCGCTCCCAAACAGCTTCACCAGTGTGGCAGTCTGTGGGAACATGAGGAGAGCAGAACACAAATATCAGCAAAGGCAGAGATTACTTTGCTGCATGTGTGCTGAGTGTGAGGGAAAGCTCATGGTTTCCTAAGCTGCATCTGCATATTCCAGTAGAAAAGCTAGAAGATGCTGATGCAGTGGGGCATGTACCACTGTCAGTTTGCTCAAGTGACAATTACACTGTTAAAGTCTCAAAGGCCTCAAATAGTGAATGTCACATCAAAGCTGTCTTGAAGGGAACGGGGCCAACAGCAATGGTGATGTATATGTGTAGATATCTCTGCATGGAAGCATACCTTGGACCCACATCTAGTTATTGGTATTATTTAGTACTTGTATAGAGCAACAAATGCCACAATATGGCATTAAAGCATCTTTCGGTAGTCTGGTACATCTTTCCAAATGTTTCCATTGCAACCAAAGGATGACTTGGTTTCGTGGAGGTTTGTGGTCAGGAGGTGGTCTGTCAAATGTATGTATGTGCTAAGTAGCTGTTGGTAGCAACTGCTGTTGGATACCTTAAAAGCCACTAAATTGCATATGTTACTAACGTTCTTCCAAAACAAGTGAACTGTTCTCTGTGTCTTGATGACAGCCCTCACTCTTGGTCTCATCAGCTGATGCTCCTGACGCACAAGTTACTAACTTGTGTAACGATATATCTGTAAGAGACAGTAGTTAGTGACAGATTCCTTACCTTAGAATATCCCCAGGCGTCAGGCTGGATCCGGAAAGTTTTTGCGTAGCAGTACCCTTGCGCGTCGGTAGGCGGCGTCGTGCGGCTCCGCGTCCGTCGTCGGCGTTGTGATCGCCGGGATGACGTCGCGGGCAGTACTTAGACGCCGCCCCTGCGCGCTGACGTCAGTTCTGTACACGACTTTCCGCGCCAGGAACGCAGAGCCATGCAAGAAGCTGACATAGGTGTCTGAAAAATACTAGGGCCCTGAAAGGGATGTCCTTAACCCTAGAAATCAGTTCGCAGAACGGGGAGGATGGGTGGGGCGGTAGGAATCTGTCACTAACTACTGTCTCTTACAGATATATCGTTACACAAGTTAGTAACTTGTGCATCTGAAAGAGACACGTTAGTGACAGATTCCTTACCTTAGAATAGATACCCCAGCAATACCAACCCCGGTGGTGGGTCTGCGAACAAAGATCAGACAAGGAAGTCCTGGAGGACAGAACGGCCAAAGAAGCCATCCCTCCGGACCTGACTGTCAAGGCAGTAATGCTTTGTAAACGTGTGCAGCGAGGCCCACGTAGCTGCCTGACAGATAACCGGCAGCGGAACACCGCGGCCTAAGGCCGTGGTAGCAGCCGTTGCCCTAGTGGAATGGGCACGCAGCCCAACAGGAGGCTCCTTCTTAGCCAAAGAATAGCAGGTCTTGATGCACAAGGTAACCCAGCGGGAGATGGTTCGTTTGTGCACCGCCCGACCTTTTTGGCGCCCACGTAGCCAACAAAGAGCTGGTCATCCACCCGGAAGTGTTTTGTGCGGTCGATATAGAAGGAGAGCGCACGTTTTGGGTCCAGACGGTGGAGCCTCTCTTCCTCTCTGGAAGGATGCGGAGGCGGAAAGAAGGTAGGCAAAGTGATGGTCTGCCCAATGTGGAAGGCAGTAACCACCTTTGGCAAGAAGGACGGACGCGTCCGAAGAACAACCTTGTCTGGATGAACAGACAGAAAGGGAGGTTTGCAAGATAGAGCCTGGAGCTCACTCACCCGCCGAGCGGAGGTGATGGCCACCAGAAAGGCTGTCTTTAGAGTCAGAAGACGAAGAGGACAGTTATGTAGAGGCTCAAAGGGAGCGCACATTAAAAAGGTAAGAACCGGGGGCGTGGCTTGGCGCCAGCGAAGATGGCCGCCTAACAGGGGAGCTCCGTCGGAGCGAAGCCCTTATTCCCCCAAAATCCGTCGGAAATCCTGCAGGCACCACGTCGGAGGGGCGGAAATGCCCTCCAGAACTTAAGCGGCATCAGGTCCCGAAATCCGGAGGTTCGGGGACGCCGCGGTGACCGCGACACAGCAGGTGCGTGAGGCAGCGGCCGAGAGAGCCTGGAGGACGGGTGGCGGGCGCGCCCGTTGGCCGCCTACGCAACACCCCGGCGTTGGGGCCGGCGGTGGCGCCTGTCATCGGAGGTGCGGCCGGGCCCGGACGGCCCCACTGACTGCACTCACAACAGCAAAAGGGGGTCGTGAAGCGAACAGCGGCCCCTGGGAGACACTCTTTTTGGACGGCACCCGAGGTGGAGGATCGGAGGCTCTGGACGCTTCCGGGACCGCGAAAGTGCGGCGGCGGCCTTGAAGGCCCTATGAGACGGCGGGGGGACGCTTATCTCCTCCGCCTAAGAAATCAGCCCGACGGCAAACCTGGTGGGGGACCCTACGCTCCGGGGGGCGCCCTCATCAACCCTGATATAGGACCGAGGGAGGCACCAGTAGCAGACAGAGACCACAGGGGGTGAAGGAGGGAGAAATAGCCGGACTGCGGCGGGGCCCGGCGAGGCCTGAGGAGTACCGCTGATCGACGCGGCGCGGGCGACTGCGGGTGAGATCCGCTGAATTGCGCCGACGAACCAACTGGTCTGAGAGAGACCCTGCCGGCGTGGTGGGGGCCCCCCCCCCCTTTTTTTTTTCTTTGACCCCGACGACCTGCTGCCGATCGAACCGCCCGGAGCGGGGGAGAGCCCCCGAGGGACCGGGGCGGTGTGAGAGAGGAATCGGAGGTGGTCCCCAGGTGACGGATATGTTGGAGAGCCCAGGTGCGGAGGCGGGACGTGCGAGGTGGCCTATGAAGCGGTGAGAGAGCCCGGCCCTGCCCGGAGGCCAATGCTGGCGGCCGCATAGAGATCTGGACACATAGCCCTAGCGGCGGACAGGGGCCAAGGGAGACCAAGGGAGACCTCGTCCATTGGGCCCACCTGGCAGGCCTGAGTGGGACTGGAGGCCAGCGGCGGGACAAAGAGACCTGGCTAGAGCGGAGCGCGCGCTCGTGACTGGGGAGTACAGGCCCGTGAGCGCGCCAAGTAAAACGGACACGGACCCGGCTGGGCGGCAGTGGGGATCGCAATAGCGCAGTCCTATCTGGGACGGCCGGAAGACTCCTATCTGTATCAACCTACTGAGCGACCACGGGAAGAAATCACAAGATCACGGGGGGAGCTCAGCTGGAAGCAGCCTGGACAAAGGAGACAGCAAAATGAGGCCTAAGGGTGCGGCGGTCACCCAGACAAACAAGCTCGACAAATACGCAGTCCCGATGTCAGTCCCTCAGACCGAGGGAGCGGCCGGGGGCCAACTGATGCAGGCGGAGCCCTCCCTGGCTTCCATCATGGCGGCCATTCAAACACTGGGGACCACTCTCGAGACGAAAATCGATAAGATGTCCATTGAGATGAACCTTATACGCACCGATCTCAACAAGACGTCGGAAAAAACCAGGACCAACGAGACGGATATCCGAGAGCTCCAGGCATCCTCCAAACAGCTCGAACAGAGGGTCAATGACCTGGTACACCAACACCGCCAGGTCGCCTTGAAGCTCGAAGACCAGGAAGGGAGGGTCCGACGGAACAACATTCGCGTGGTGGGCGTTCCAGAGGGTTCAGAAGGGCCTAGCATGGACCTCTTCCTTGAAGATTTGATCCTCAACTGTCTGAAACCGAAACGGCTCTCAACTATGTTCTCCATCGAGAGGGCGCACCGTGCGCCCGATCCCCAGGCCCAAACCGGGAGCTCCGCCGAGAACAATCATTGCAAAAATACTCAATTATAGGGACCGAGACGCCATCTTGCAGGCAGCCAGACAGATGGGAGACCTCCAATATGAGAATGCAACGGTAAGGTTCTTCCCCGACTTTACGCTTAAAGTGCAGCGGGACCGGCGCTCATTTGATGGGGTGAAAGCGGCGCTTCGGAGCAAAGGCATTCAATACATGATGTTCTTCCCAGCAAAGCTCAAAATCACTGCTGGCGGCAAGTCCCTTTTCTTCACTGCGCCCTCGGAGGTGCAGGACTGGTTGGACAGAGGCACAACACAGACGTCGGCAACAGCGACAGGTGACAAGTGGAGAGACGCCCGGGCCGTGTCATCGGGCTCACTGGATGGACGACCGGAGACCGACAGAACGAGTCAGCGCTCATGGCGATCGAGGTCTCGCAGCCCCGACATGAACGGCACTCAGGGACACTAGTGGACTCACATTGACTGGAGAGACTACATTCTCGGACCTTGGCACGCAGTATTGTAAAGTATAAGTCTTTCATATGTCATATGGGGCGTAAGATTTCAGAGGTTGTGCTAGCCGGGGAGGGGCGATGTGCTCTCCATGCCCGGCATGGGTTGATCCGGACGATGGGGCTGGAGATACCTCCTGACTTTTATATTCTGCACTTCCCGGGCAGTATTCAAGGCCGGATACGGGACATTGATAGATGCATATGGTAGGGGGCGAGATGGGATTGACGGTGCCAGCTGGATTTATTTGTAAGATGTGTGCATTTGCCTGCTGAGATACTACATGCATGGGGATAGGCGTTTAGCGGCCGGAGTTGGTGCCAGCGCATTTCCCCGCTCAATAGTTCTTTGGGGGAGGGGGGGGATTCTCTCTCTCTTACCCCCTTTTTTGGGGGCAAAAGGCACTCTGCTAGTTGGGGATGTGGGTAGTTATTAACCTACGTGGCAGGGTAGCAGGGTGGGAGGGTAGGCGGGGGGACAGCAGTTGCATTGTTATGTCCTAATGTTTAGTAAGGTTTGGGGGGGTGTGGGGGAGGGCTTGAGTTGGTCTGGTTGGGAATGTATTGATGGGCCGGTGCGATGTTGCAGGAGCTACAGAGTGCGTACTTGGATAACTTCCAGCGATGGCTACAAGGTGGGATAAAAGTCTTAAAATCCTTAGTTGGAATGTCAATGGGTTGGGGGACAAGCTCAAGAGGAGTATAGTCCTACAATTTGTTAAACGCCATCTCCCAGATGTTGTCCTCTTGCAAGAAACGCATCTTCTCGGTAACACATGCCACGCACTCAACAGATGGGGCTACACACTGGCGGCGCATGCCGGCTTCACTTCAGGGTCCTGCGGGGTGGGCATACTGTTGCGCCGTAACTTTCCATTTGTCATTGAACACTCGGAGACTGACCCGCTGGGGCGCTATGCGATGCTCTCGGGGAGGTGGGAGGGACGCACTCTCAACTTGGTCACGGTTTATATCCCACCGGGTCTTCAAACCCAGTCGTATCAGGATTTGGGTAGACTTCTCCTTTCCCTTCCAGAGGGGCAACTTCTACTTGGGGGAGACTTCAATGCAGTGGTGTCGGGGGGATGGATAGGCACCCACCCAGAGATATCGCGACTGGACATATGTGGCTTTCCAATCTCCTGGAGGCATTCGGATTAGTTGACCTCTGGCGTATGCGCCACCCAAGCCTACAACAGTACACATTCTTCTCGGGACCACACCACACGTTTTCTAGAATTGATTACATCCTCGCACCTCTGCAAAATGACACTGCCATTCGAGAGATCAGACATCTGGCACGGGGTATATCTGACCACTCCCCTATATGGGCACACCTTACTATCGGGGAACAGAGGGTAGGCTGTGTAGCGCCCATCAACCCCTGGTTCCTACATAATCCGGAGACCAAGACGAAGATCACCCGAGCGATAGACCAATACTTCCAAGACAATGTTGGGACGGTGGACTCCCCGGCTGTCCTCTGGGAAGCATTTAAAACCGTGCTGCGGGGTGAGGCCCTTTCTATGATCACCGGACAGCGCAAAGAAAAGGAGACGCAAATGCTTACCATTGAGTGCGATCTTCTCGTGTTAGAGGGGGGAGCAAAAGTTAACGGGAACCCGGGGGCTCTACACCAGATGCAGCTTAAAGCGGCTGAATATAAAGAGCTAGCTACAGACGCCGCAAAACACCTGGCGAGAGCCAGGGACGGCCGATTGTATGACCAAGGGGACAAAGCGGGCAAATTAATAGCCTGGTTGGACAAAAAACAGAGCGCAGAGGGTGGTGACCGAGCTTCGGACTGAACTGGGCGTCATCCTCACGGAGCCCCAGGAGATAATAAACGAGTTTGCAGCACATTTCAAAAGAGTATACCGCAGGGGGTCGGAGAGGCCGGAGGAGGACTCCTCCGCGCTCTTGGCCGACATTGCGATGCCCACCCTTTCTGAGGATGACCGAGGAGTTTTGGAGGGGGTACTCACTGTAGAAGAACTGGCCAAGGCAATTAAGGAACTCCAGCCAGGGAAAGCCCTAGGACCAAATGGTCTCCCTATTGAGCTGTACAAGCTCAAACCTGACTGTCTGGGTCACCACCTTAAAAACATGTTCGAGGATAGTATAGTCCGGGGCAAACTGCCGAGAGACCAGCGCATCGCCACACTGGTGGCCATCCCTAAAGAAGGGAAACCCAGAGAACTATGCGCCTCCTACAGGCCGATATCATTGCTAAATGCTGAACCCAAAATCCTCGCGAAGCTGCTCGCAAACAGGATCAAGCCAATAATCACCAAACTGGTCCACCCAGACCAATCCGGCTTCATGCCGAACCGCAACACTGCGCTCAACTTGCGACGACTCCACGGAGTATTGGGACGCTGTCACACGATCCAGGAAGACGCGGTAGTGGTCTCGTTGGATGCCGCTATGGCATTCGACACGCTTGAATGGACTTATATGATGGCGGTCATAAAAAAGTTGGGCTTCGGCCCTAATTTCATTGGGTGGGTGCGTCTCCTCTACACCGAACCACTAGCCCAGGTGGTGGTAAATAATAAGATCTCAGAGGTTTTCACACTGGAGCGAGGGACGCGCCAGGGCTGTCCCCTCTCGCCCCTGCTTTTCGCCCTCTCCCTGGAGCCTCTAGCGGCCTGGATACGGCAAAACCTCTCGCTACGGGGGCTCCGATGGGCAGATGGATGGGAGGACCGGATTTCGCTTTATGCGGACGACATCCTTTTGTATCTGGCCTCCCCCTCAAAGTCCCTCAGAGTGGCACTCGATATTTTCACAAATTTTGGGAGAAACTCAGGCTACAGTATTAACTGGGGGAAATCAGTGCTTTACGTCCTGCATGGAGCCCCTCCGTCAATTCCGCGCGACTGCCCGATCAAGGTGACCACAGAGGGGTTCAAATACCTTGGCATCTTTATCTCCATGGACGTGGCGACACGATACGAGCGGAATCTCTTACCACCCCTGCAAAGATTTAAAAGGGATACTGCCATCTGGAAGACGCTCCCGCTGTTCCTCCTGGGTCGGGCAGCTCTTTTTAAAATGATGGCGCTCCCGCGCTTTTTATATGCCCTCCAAAACTATCCAGATTTAGTCCCACAAAAGTACTTTATAGATATTGAAGCTACTCAGAGGGACCTGTTGTGGGCTGGAACGCCGCGCATATCGCTCCAGAAGCTGACACTGGGGTGGTACGATGGGGGTATAGCACTCCCAGACATTCGGAAATACTACTGGGCGGCACACCTTTCAGCCATAAACCAGGGCACATATAGCGGAGGGGACGATCCCGGATACGGGATGGACAGATGGCTCCTCCCGGGGGGAATTTTGAGGCTGCGCTCTACTCTAGACCTAACAAATATCCACTCACGGGACCTACAAGACATTCGGTCCAACTCTGGCATATGGTGAGTCGCAAGCTAGGATGGGCCGATAAGCTCACTTTGGCAACCCCGCTTTGGGTCTCCGAACGGTTGGGTACACTGGGCCGCACAAAAGGGTTTCGCAACTGGGACCTGATAGGGATCTCCCAGATAAAAGATTTATGGGGGCCCGATGGAATGGTGACATTTGCCTCCCTACAGCGAAAGTACGACTTAGCGCAAACGGAATACTTCCGGTACATACAGATCAGACACTCACTCCAGTCTAACATTCCACCCGGCACGATGCTCCCGGAATCCTCCCCCCTGGAGGACAGACTGCTAGACGGCCATCTACCGGAGAAGGCTATCTCCCTCACATATAAAAAACTTATACATCACACCCCTGATCCCTTGCTTGCCCTTAGGAGAAAGTGGGAGACTGATGGTCTTGAGATCGATGACGAAGAATGGAGGGAAGCGCTTTCCTCCCCCCGGGAGGTAGCGATTTCGGCAAAACTGAGACTGATACAACTCAAAATACTACACCGCGTATACATCTCGGGTACACGACTGATATTGATGGGTAGGAGTGCGGACGGGCTTTGTAGGAGACAGTGTGGGGAGGTGGGGACATTCCTCCACATAATTTGGGAGTGCCCTCTAATACAAACCTACTGGAAACGAGTACACAGCTGTATGCGAACTGTCTGGGGGGCAGAATTACGACCCGAAATAAAAAGGTGCATTTTAAACATCTGGGAGCCCACAGACATGTCCGAAAAAGGCAAAATATGGGCGACACTGGGACAGATGATTGCAAAACGAAATATAGCACGCCAATGGGGAGCGGACGCACCCCCAACGCTAAGTGTCTGGAAAAAGACATGGATTGGTGCATGTTGCGAGAGAAGACAGTCTATGTGGCTCGGGGATGTCCCCGGAAATGGGTAGCAATTTGGACAAAATGGAACGAATACCGAGGACATCTGTGTGAACCCCCCCTTATCCCCTCCCTTGAAGAAGCATTAACGTTGTAAAGAATTGTATATTGTGGCCACCTTGTTTGCTGTAACATCAAAGGAAATATACTGAAATGTAAATATGTGAATGCAACACCGTACTTAACAAACATCCATGTGTGTAAATGACCAACAAGTTTATTTTTGTAAATAAAAAGAGTTATTAAAAAAAAAAAAGGTAAGAACCAAGTTCAAGTCCCACTGAGGCATCACAAACGGAACAGGAGGAAAGAGGTGTGTAATGCCTTTTAAGAACCTGTTAACAACAGGGGACTTGAAAAGGGAGGGCTGATCAGGGAGCCTGAGGAAGGCCGAGATAGCACAGAGATAACCCTTGATGGTACCCAGGGCAGAACCCTGTTGGGCCAGAGAAAGAAGGAACAGAAGGACCTCAGAAAGAGGGGCAGAAAGGGGATTCACAGCCTTTGCTGTGCACCATGCCACAAATTTGTTCCACCTGCAGGCGTATACCACCTTAGTGGAGGGACGCCTGGCTGCCAGAATCACATCACAAACTTCGGGAGGCAAGTCGAAAGGAATCAACTGCCGCCGCTCAATCTCCACGCAAGCAGGTGTAGACTGGACAGGTTCGGGTGGAGGACCGTCCCCTGCTGCTGCGACAGAAGATCCTCCCGAAGAGGCAGACGGATCGGGGGATCTACGCTCATACGGAGTAGCTCGGGATACCAAACTCTTCGAGCCCAGTCCGGAGCCACAAGAATGACTTGGGCCCGGTCGTGCCGAATCTTCTTCAACACTCTGGGTAGAAGTGGTATAGGCGGAAAGGCGTACAATAGACCGCAACTCCACTCGTGACGAAAAGCGCCGCCGAGCGAGTGCCGCCTTGGAAATTCCATCGCGCAGAACTGATGACATTGCGCGTTCTCTTCGGTGGCGAATAGATCTAACCAAGGCTCTCCCCACTGTAGAAAGAGTCCTTGCGCCACTTCCGAGTGCAGACGCAATTCGTGATCCATCATGCACCTGCGGCTGAGTTCGTCCGCTCTGGCGTTCAGGGAACCTGCCAGGTGTTGAACCATCAGGAACATGCCCTGATGTTCAAGCCATGTCCAGAGGCGCAGAGCCTCCTGACAAAGGGTCCACGACCCCACCCCGCCCTGTTTGTTGCAGTACCACATGTCGGTGGTGTTGTCGGTGAACACCTGCACTACCTTCCCTTTGACAGAGGGAAGGAATGCCTTGAGTGCAAGTCAGATCGCCCGGAGCTCCAGAAGGTTGATATGGAGCCGGGACTCCGCCGGAGACCAGAGGCCTCTGATCTCCGCCTCTCCCATGTGACCGCCCCATCCCAGAAGGGACGCGTCCATCACAACTGTGTGCTCTGGCTGGGGAAGGGAGAGGGATCTGCCCATGACCCATTGCCGGTTCGAGAGCCACCACTGCAACTGTTTTGCAGTCCCCTCCGAGATCTGGACGTGATCGGACAGGTTGCCTTGGTGCTGCGCCCACTGGAACTTCAGGTCCCACTGCAGAGCCCGCATATGCCATCTGGCATGATTGACCAGCAGGATGCAGGAGGCCATGAGGCCCAGCAGCCTCAGGGTCATCCGTACCGAAACCCAGGATAAAGGCTGAAAGATCGGAATCATAGCCTGAATATCCCGGACTCGCCGTTCGGGAGGATAGGCCCGAAACTGCGTCGTGTCCAGAACTGCTCCGATGAAAAGGAGCTGTGGAGAAGGAATCAGATGCAACTTCGGCACATTGATGGAGAACCCCAGCGAGTGCAGGAGTTGGGCCGTAGTCTGGAGGTGGGAGACGACTGCCTGGGACGAGCCCGCCTTCAGCAGCCAGTCGTCGAGGTAGGGGAAGACTGAAACCCCTGCCCGGCGCAGATGAGCTGCGACCACCGCCATCACTTTCGTGAACACCCGAGGGGCACTGGTAAGGCCAAAGGGGAGCACGGTGAACTGAAAATGCTCGAGGCCTACCGTGAACCGAAGGTAACGCCGGTGGGCCGGCAGGACGGGGATGTGGAAATAGGCGTCCTGCAAGTCCAACGCTACCAACCAGTCTCCGGGGTCGAGGGCAGTCAAGACCTGAGCTAGGGTGAGCATCTTGAACTTCTCCTTCCGGAGGAAGCGATTGACGTTCCGGAGGTCCAAGATAGGACGCATGTCCTCCTTGTCCTTTTTGAGCACCAGAAAGTAGTGGGAGTAGCAACCACGCCCTACTTCTGGGGTCGGAACATGCTCAATGGCCCTCTTGGCCAAGAGGGCCGTGACTTCCTTCTGCAGAAGTACCAAGTGATCCCCTGACATGCGGTGGAATTGAGGTGGCATGGCTGGGGGGGTCTCGAAGGGGAGGGAGTAGCCCCTTGGGACAATGTCCAAGACCCACCTGTCCGAGGTGATGGGACGCCAGTGGTGAAGGTGATGGCGGACCCTGCCCCCTACTGGCGTGCTGTGCACCGGAAAGGAGGGACTAGGAGGGCTTGGAGGCCGCGGACGGGTTGGAGGTGGTGGCCTGACCCGCACGCTGGTTGCCCGAACCGCCACGGCGGTATCCACGTCCTCGGCCACGCGAAGACGCCTGCTGCGCGGGCCGGTGGCTGGGCTGCTGACGTGACTGGGCGCCCCTTCCGTGGCCACGATAGGGGCGAAAAGCAGAAGTTAGCGGAGGGCGTGTAGCAGAAAGGCCCAGGGACTTGGCAGTAGCCCGTGAGTCCTTAAAGCGCTCCAACGCATGGTCTGCTTTGGACCCAAAAAGACCGACTCCATCAAAGGGCATGTCCATAAGAGAATTCTGGACATCCCCTGAAAAACCAGTGGTTCTCAGCCAGGCGTGGCGACGCAGCGCCACCGTCGTTGCAATAGACCTGCCCAGCGAGTCGGCGGTATCAAGGCCACATCGAATTGTGTATTTGGCCGCATCCCTTCCTTCCGCAATGGCGCGGGAAAGCAGTGTCTGGACCTCCTCAGAACACTGGGGCAAAACAGTCGCCACCGAATCCCACAAGGAGTGGGTATATCGGCCCAAAAGACAAGCGGTGTTGATGGACCGCAAGCCAGCACTGGAGGAAGAAAACCCTTCTTCCCAAATTGATCCAGGCGTTTGGATTCCCTATCCGGAGGGGCGGTAGGGAAGGCGGTTTGGGAAGCGGAGGCTTGGACAACCAAGCTCTCAGGAGTGGGGTGGACAGAGAGAAATAGGGGGTCGCCCGGAGCTGGGCGATGGCGTCGGGACATGTTCCTATCCACAGGAGCCCCTGTGTTGGGCTTGGACCAGGCGCCCAAAGAACGTCAGTGAGGGCATCGTTAAACGGCAGCACAGTCTCCGTAGAGGAGGCTGCCGGCTGAAGCACCTCTGTCAAGAGATTAGTCTTGACTGCCACAGTAGGGAGTTGGAGATGTAAGGCTCCAGCCGCCCTACGCAACACCGTTGCAAAATTGGCTCCCTCCTCCGTAGCCACGGGAGGAGACAGCATGCCAGTGTCAGGGGAAGTATCTAGACCACTGGCGTCCTCTAGACCCTCTGTCCAGTCCTCATCATACTGACACTGATGTGCCAGAGGGTCATCAGACCCCTCCCAGTCCTCCTGGTCCTCCTCTGGTTCATAATAAGGAGGAGGGACATTTGGGATCCAAGGCCCCATCGGCGCTGGAACCGGCGTCGAGCGACGTCGGTCCGGTTCCATGTCCGGAGCCGGAAGGAACTGGGGGACGACGCCGCCCGGAGCCCCAGGCGGCGTCGTGAACGGCACCGGAGACATCGGTGTCGGCGGAGGCGTGGTTAGGTCGACCGGCGTCGATGGGGGTTGCGGAGCCGGGATCGAGGCCGGGGCCGGAGCCGGGATCGAGGCTGGAGGCACGGGCGACGCCGGGGCCGGAGCCGTCGGCGACGCCGGGGCAACCCCATCAGGGCCCGCGGGGCCCGAAGGCGCACCGGAGGGACCTTGAGGCCCGAAGAGGCGGGCCATGGCCGACAGGAATTTCTGTACTTGGGCCGGATCCGCCCCCGAACCCGGGAAGGACGGGTATTGCGGGGGCGACTCCACAGGCATGTCCGGGGCCGCGGGGGCGGGGACGGTGCCGGGAGGGGCCTCAGCCGAGTCGCGAGACCGGCGAGGCGAAGTCCTAGAGCGACGATGCTTTTTGGACTTTTTGTGCTTGGACTTACCGGACGAAGAAGACTTCGATGCCGACGACCGGTGAGGACTCCGCGACCGACCCCTCAACCTCTCACGCGACCGGGGCTGGGCGTGGCGCGGAGCCGAATGCCGGGCCTCGAGGAGCTTTCGAGACCGCTCTCGCAAAGCTTTTGGGTTGAGGGCCCGGCAGTCGGAACACGACTCCGTGTCGTGGCCTCGGCCGAGGCAGAAGAGACACTCCCAATGCGGGTCTGTGATGGACATCATCCGAGCACAGGCGCCGCAACGTTTAAAGCCGGGCATCCCTACGACACCTTGAAGTCGATTCGAGAAACAGTGAAAAAATTCACCAAAAAAGTTAGTCAAAAAATGACTAGGGCACTGCTCTTCCCGGATCTGCGCTTGCTGGCGCGGAAAAAGAAGAACTGACGTCAGCGCGCAGGGGCGGCGTCTAAGTACTGCCCGCGACGTCATCCCGGCGATCACGACGCCGACGACGGACGCGGAGCCGCACGACGCCGCCTACCGACGCGCAAGGGTACTGCTACGCAAAAACTTTCCGGATCCAGCCTGACGCCTGGGGATATTCTAAGGTAAGGAATCTGTCACTAACGTGTCTCTTTCAGATATGATGTAAGCGGACATTCACCATGAAGGGTCATCAGTGCTTAACAGGAATGCCTACCGCTCTAATCAAGTTTATGTGTGTGGGGTGGTTTGGTAGGCTTGCGATACACCTGCAATGACATCTATTTCATCTGTCGGACATGCAGGATCCTCATATTGAATAAGATCGTGTTGCTGCAAGTGAGCAACCTCATCAAAGACATGAAAGCATATGAATGGCGTTAGCCCTTGGTAATGCTTGTGTGTCTGAAGGGTCACATACCATACGTGTTTGGCAGCAGGAATGCAAGGGGTGCAGGCGAGAGTGCCAGATTAGCACAGCCCTTTAGATGCGATACTAGTCTGTACACTTTAATCTACTACCAATTTGACCCTTTTTACTTGTGGGTAGCTTTAATTCTGTTTTTCTTGACAGACTGATTTATGAATACATGCATTAGTGTTGTGGTTATGCTGCAAGAATTTCATCTGTTGTTCATTGTGCATTTTAGGTCTGGGTTTTGACAGCACTTCTGTCACACAGATCTACTGATAACAATATACATAGAATTTGCTTTGGTTCCGCCCCTTTGAACCATTGGCTTTCTTCGACTAGTGTCTTGCAGCCTCTTGCTTGAGATTTTGTCAGTCACAAATTGTCTCAGCGCAGTGGCATATTCATCTATTAGCTAATGCTATTAGCTATTTGAGTGTATTGCCTTCCACCTCCACTCAAGTACTTGCTTGAGTCACATGAGGATTACTTCACACCTGTTACTCTTTCTGCCCACTCCTGATGGATCCCTTCTGTGTGTCTTGGGCTAATGTACTAATGCTGCACGCATTAGTACAGTAAAACCAAACTGGTAGGCCTTGCCAATGCTTGTTTCATCATGGACTTGCAAGCAGAGCCTCAGATTCAGAGGCACGTTCCATTGAGCTTTCCATTCTGGATGCTAGGTTGACTTTTCCATTGGTCCGGCCTTTTCAAATCCATCTTTGTGCAGGCCTATGTGTGGATAACACTGCACAAGGGAAAGTGTCACAGTTAGGCACAGGTGTACAGAAATGTTTATTATTGTCCTTATTGAGGAAATTCAAGGAGTAGTGCTGGTGGCCAAGCCAGTTGTCACAAATCGCCTCTTCATTTTCTTTAAAGTGTTGTTATTTGTGGCCATTGTCTGCAAATAGTTTACTCACTTCGCACTAGTAAGATTTCCACTGCTTTTTGCCCAAGTTTTATTTTTAAAACAGTTTTGTATTTTGATAAGACCATTTACTAGCACCGGCCAGTGGCCTGTGGTGATCCGTTGCCAGATAGCAATGCAAAGGTACAGGGACAGTTGGGGGTGGGGTGGGGTTAGACTTCTTGCTACATTCTCTCGAAAGCCCGTAACCTTTGCAACATTCAGGACCCTTGTAATATGGTAACACTTTAAATCCGAAGAACCCAAAGATTGAGAGCCAATGCCGATCATACCGACAAACAGAGTGACTGAGTAAAGGTAAAAGAAGCCATCAAAATGCTGAGTCTGTGATGGCCAAAGCCACACCCTCTTTTTCAAACCCTAGTTTGTGATAATGTTTGAGCGCCTTCTCCGACACACTTCGCTTAAAGAAACTTGCCATCCATTTAATTCACTCTTTTCCCGCTCTCGCTGCTGGATGGCCTATTACCAACTACTTATGGTACGCTCCAAAAAAGAGACTGGTGCCCCCCTGACAGTGAAATATTTGACTTGGGTAACAACTCCGTGGAGGCCATGGGCAGGAGGTGGTTCGGCAAACACGAGGCCACACCAGGAGGTCTCTCCCATCAACCATAGATAAGTAAGCAATTCACGAAATAAGGTGGTAACCAAGAAATCCATGGCGCATGCAGTGTCGCCTGGGGGGGGGGGGCGTTTACAGCCTACTTTCAGCCTTAACACCTTTCAGGGAAAAAAGAGGAACGAGGGGAAAGGAGGACTAACAACCCCCCGGCCCTATCGGTGATTAAAAGGATTAAAGTAGGTCACAGAACACAGAGGTGGAGAAAGAAATGCTTATTGGGGAAGGCGGATAACAACTCGGTGTCCTTATCGATCTCCCAATATCTGTACTCTCTTTAGGGTCTAGAAAAAATTACGATGGCAAAAACAATCAGGTGTTCAAGAGACCAATGGTAGAGAGAGTCGAGATGACACACAGTTTCTCGAACAGCCCAGATTTAATAGGCATGATCAGACATCTGGTTTAGAACAAGGGCAATTCAAACAAAGCCCCAACACTAAGGTGATGAAATTAGTGCCAGGCCTGGCCTGGCACCAGATCTTCCCTTAAGCCACCCACGAGTGTCTCTTCCAACGGGATTACTGTGCAGGATGCCAAAATCTCGAGTACTGACAGGAGCTCAGGCAACAGACAGAGAGCACCAGTCTGCAGTGGGTCCACAAACTACATTATGAAATCAAACTGTTACAGTCATGTAATGCTACCATTATGAAGCTGGCTTCTTAACTCAGATGCTGTCTAGACATTAACAGGTTCAGACTCCGTCAGCCTTCCCTGTGCTTCATCAACGAACAGTGAGAGAGGGAAAGAGCCTCACAAGAGGCACTCAAATATGCCTGAAAGCATTAACTATCCACTTGAACAGTTTCAAGAAAATCAGCAAACCTCTAACCAAGATTACACCACCTAAATCCTGAACCAAAGATCTCAATATCAACCATTAGCATGTTTAACTGAATCAGTTTGTATAAATTACTTAGATGATTGAAGCCTAGTTGTGGATATAAGGAGACAGAAGAAGCTGCATCTTTAACACATGCAAAATGAGCATCAACATTAAAATGCCAAAGGCTGATTCTAAATAGGGGTGGGTGGAATTTTTCATTCCGACAGCGAAATTGCCGGAATTTGGCGACTACGCGTTTCCTTTGTAATGCAGAGTTCCAGCAAAATCGCCTGTGGAGTAATTTATTTCCAATGGGGCTCCAGAAATGAGAGCTGGCAAGCGCAAGTGAGATTTTGGCTTCCCCACATGCGATTTCCTAAAGGCAGCGGTCGCTGGCGGTCACAGTAGCTGCTTCTCGAGTAGATTTGCTGCTGCTTGAGTAGATTTTCTACTTGAGCGGCAGCGAAATCAGCTCGAATTGCTGCAGGCTTGTGCGCAGCGCATGGTGCCATTTGTGCTGATTTTTCAGCACTGCTTACACTACTGTTGTTAAATTACAGCGCAATGTCACAAAATTACGCACAACCTGCATATTTTCTGCCTGTTGGCGGAACTCTGCAAAATCTCGTGGACTTTTTATGTAACTCTGCTGAATTACGCAGAGTCAAATTCCGCCTATTCCGTCCACCCCTAAACCTGGAACAGCTGAAGACTCACTAAAAGCTATCCTTCAAAAAGTAATTTCTATAAATAGGCATCAATATTCAGGAAGTTAGCAGACCACGTAAAATTTCAGACTGAGAAAATTCGGACACTTACCAAAGCTTGTAGAGGTAAGGAACAGAGTTACGGCCCTGGAGGATTCCCTGTTCAGGATAGTGGTTTGAAGAAGCATGCCAGAAGAGAAGCCTTGGAGCATAAATGCAAAGATCTGGAGAACACATCCCAACCGGTTTATCTTCGTTTATTTCGGATCCCAGAGGTGGCAGAGTGAACTGAGACCAAGTCCCAAAGTGGAGGAACCATGATTGAATTACTCAGAAGAGCAGATTTCCCTTAGCACAATAAATCACTCCCAGATCTCCTTACAATCACCGTTTCCCAAAGGTTCCGCTGCCCCCTTCCAAAACAGGGAGGCAGGTTACATACCATTATCTTTTTACAAGACTTCCTATTTCTGAAGGAAATAATCCTGACTAATGTTAAGGAGTGCAGAAGATTCGAGCCATCAGCTGCATTTATATACTCAATTTTCCAGACTTGGGCAAAGAGACAAAATGGGATGCAATCCTTGTTTAATAAATTTAAACAGATTGGGATGTCTGCCTCTAAAGTGTCTTTAAACAATCTCAAAGTAAACTGCTGGGGCTGCTTTCATTTATTTACTGAGGTTGATGAGGCCAGGCAGCTTTTAATGAAAACTAATTATGTTCAGGGTGCTTCCAGCGTAAAAGAAAATGCATAGAGAGCTGTGTTGGATTACCCAAGTAACATGGGGACGCAGGAATTGACTTAACCACTTTGTTGGGATGGCTCAATTCCAAGTTCGGGATGGAGTGGTTTTGCAGGGACACTGGGCTTTGAGATCAGGCAAAGTCTTAGCTGTATATCTATATCATATACAAAGACAGGCAAATAGGGGAAGGCCCATCTCTATTGATATTGATAAGACTACAGCTGTAGTATTGACAGGGATACAAAGGTGCCATTCTGTACATGACTACAATATACCAGAGATCAAGAACTCGAGCTCCACAGTTTTTTTTAGAATGTTCTTTTTTTTGTGGGAGGTGGGACATTGGAGCCACCTATAGCCTCCAATGCCTTGTTTTACTTTCGAGTTTGCAGGAGAAGGGGGTGAGGAGCCTGTGCTGTTGATAGCACCATTCTCCCACCAGGCATGAGGGGTGCTGGAGGGAAAGGAAAGAGAGAGAAGCAATCATGGGTGTGCAGTGGTGTATGCACTAGGGATAGTAGAGAAGCCACTTGAGTGAAGAAGCACCTGGGGAGAACAGGGGCATGCACTAGGGCCATCAAGGATAAAAGAGCAGAATTTTTAATACATTTAAATTAAAACCAAAAACTTACTTCTCTTTCCTTATTCTTTTTTCTCCTGTTGTCCCCACTCTTTTCTATGGATAATCCGGTAAGAATAATAACACTTAATGTAAAGTTGTTAAATGCTCGCTCAAAGTAAGCTTGTGTGAAAGCACAGCTAGCACACTTAAAGTATTATCTGCTTCCAGCAAGCAAGAACACCCTATAATATAGATCATCATATATTCTCCCAAATCGGAGCTAACTCATTCTCTGTAACAATGTAGCCACCCCCCTCCTAAAGGTATAGCAATTCTTATATTTGATACAAAACTGAGGATTATTTCCTGCATTTCAGATTCCGGAGGTGGATAGGTATTGGCCCATATTAAAATAGGGATTTTCCAGTTCTAGCCAAGCTCCCTATATAGGCCTAAAACCAATACTCCGGATATTTTTCAATATTTGATGCTTAAATTATGCACATTTACTGATCCGCTTGTTTTAACATGCAATTTTAACTGTACATTATGGCACCATAAAAGGATACCACTAATCACAGATGGAAAATATGAATGAAGAGAGTTTGTTGGATTCAAAAGCTACATGGAGATGGAGGCATCCAGTTGACCGGGCGTATCTACATTTTTTCACATATAAGTTCCCAATACTACTGCATGAACTACTTAGTGAGAAGACAACTGGCGGGAATCTCGAAAGTACATTTTTATCCGATTGTAGTATACAATCATGCTCCACTCTCTTTGGTTTAGAGAATTTTGGAGTTTATAGACATTAACGTTTTTCATGGACCTCTAAATGCTCCGTGGTTTCGGAGGCTCCATATATCCCTAAGACTAAAAAAAGCCATCAATGTATTTTTTTAAATAATTCATATACCTCCTCATGACCCACTGTAGGTGGTAGAAAGCCATAATGCATGGACATACCAAACAATAGCTTTCATGGCAGCCAAAGTGCTCTAAAAATGAGTAGATTCTGTATATGCAAATAGCTGAGACAGGGAAAAGACATGTGGCTCTAGTGCAAGCAAGACACTGCTCTCAAAGTAAAGTACACACCATCCTGATAAGTATTCGGGCTCAGAGCATATTGCTCAACAATTTTAGCCATCAAAATACTATACATTTATATTTGGTGACAAAACAATCACAGCTCTAGCTGCTCTAGCACGTGACAGTAATACCTGACAAGATATCCAGAAAGGAAAGGACATTTTTGGGAAAAGCTGAACAACTAGGACTACAGAGTCCTTTGCCCTGTATGATCCACAGCTATTCGCCACAAAACAGCAAGAATAATGTAATGCTTTCATGTCCAAGTAATATCTAGATCTGATTGGTTTGCCATCAGTGTCTACTGACCACATTGTCAGCCTATTAGCTCAAGTGACTTCTGAGAACCTTTCCGATGCCATTAGCTGTGCTCCCAGTGTTAAGACAGTGCATACTGGTGCTCTACCAACAGAGATAATCACAGTTTTCAAGGAGTCTCTACTGCCTGTCCTTCAATCTCCTTTTCAAGGCATAATGTTCAGAGCCTATATCCCTTCATCTTGGGAAAGGGCACAAATTGTGGTCTTTTTGAAAAAAGTTAAGTTCATTATTGCATTAGGCTCATATCATCCCTGCTCGCTGCTTTTTGCAGATAATAAGTTCTATGCCAGGTGAGTTGCTAATAGATTTGGAACGGTTATCCCAGGATTAGTATCATCATGGCAATACCGGTTCATTCCTGGAAGGGACAGTATAAGCCATAATAATTTTGGAGCTGCCCCAGTTGATTGAACTAAGACTTCTACATTTTCAAAGGCACTGATCACCTTAGAAACCGAAAAGCGACTTCATCTAGTGAAGTAGCCATTTCTCTGGGCAGTGGTACAACATCTGTGCTTCCCAACACAGTTTATAGGCTGATTCCAGCACTTTTTTGATCCACCGGAGCTTCAGTGACAATCAGTAGCTCCCCCTGTGACCTCTTTGACATCTTCAGTGGCACCTGTCAAGGTTGCTCTCTATTTTCTATCTGCTCGTTATATGGAGTTTTCTTTTACTATCTTTTGAAAGGGCAACACACTTACCACTAGTACTATTGTATTATTGTCTAGAAGAGCTTCAAAAGTTCTGGAGTATGCAGATGATGTTCTGATTACCACAATGGTCTCAGCCTTCTTCTCTGGATATAAATGAAACTGGACCTAGTCACAGTTCAGGATCTTAGTTAATCTCTTGGTTTAAATATCTAGGGATATGCGAAGTGGCAAAATATCACAAAATGAGAACTTGTGATGAGTCTGCCTTAAAATAAATCATATATATTCTTTAAAAAAAAAACTGTAGTAGGAGAGTGACAGGTTAAGAAAACTGTAGATGGATGGGCAAGCAAAGGAGGATGTGGTCGGTCCCCGCTTTAGTGAAGTGGGGAAGGAGAGACAGACAAAGTAAGCTGTAGTGGAAGTGGAGCAGTCTAAGGGGATGTACTCAGAAGGTACAAGCCATGGAGACCGCAGAAAGAAAGAGGAAGGCCAAGCAGTCCATGGTGAAAGTGGGGCATATTAAGAAGGGTGCCGCAGTAGAGGGCAGGTCAAGGAGGCTGTGAAAGGAGGGTGAATGTCAGAGAGGATGTACAAGGAGAATGGAGACCAAAGAACCTGCAATGGAAGTGTCTGGCCAAGGAGACATACAGGCAAAGCAAGGATGCAATAAATATTCCTTCACAGGAAGGACAGTGGATCCATGGTATTCTCATAGAGGAGTTACAAAGGGCAAAAATGACAACATAATTTAAATGTCTATGTAAAACAATGTAACAGTGCAGAAGGTGAGACAAAAGCTGAAGACGGAGCTGGCTATTTGAAATTAACAAACAAATGGTGAATATGTTGTCCGCCCAAGTGCACTAACCGGAAGTAGAAATGTGCATTGCATCTGCCTCGCACTTACCAGTTCAATCCTGCTTGTTTTCCATAAATGTGATACATCCGCAAGCTGCTTAAACATGCCCTTTAAATTCACCATCACAATGGCAGCTAGCACTGTCTGGAAAAAAGAGGGGACGTTTGAAGGAACCTTAGAATAAGGCAAACTTCAAAATCATTGCACCATGTTATCTCTATTCTCTTTTGATGATATTTTTTAACTCTTTGAACATTTCTAATGAATATGGATTCTACTCATAAAAAATAATAGAGAAGACCTAATCAGGAGCTGTCACAATATTCAGTTTCTTTGGAGAGAGTACATTTTTTGTAAACTATGTGACATCAAGGAACCCCTGTATCACAACATCTCCTGCAGTCTGGAACAGGTACCAGAACTCTTAATTCATCTGTTTACATTTTGAAACAACTATATTTTTGTTACATTGGGCACAAGTTAAATAACACATTGTTCTTGAAGTGAGATGCTACTTTAAGAGTATCCAATTTGCTTTCACAATTTAAGACCAGTTATTTCTGGAACTGAATGTTATCTTTAAACAAACACATGTAACAACATGACAATAGTTTTGTTTTTGTTTGGTGAAAACGTTATTTGTGTTGTGCTATCGGGACTGGGGAATGGAGGAGAAAGATAATCAGTCACACTATAGGAAGGAGGAAGGTACATGGGCTCAATGAGAATAGGGATGATAAACATGTGTTTGCAGAGGGTATTATGAGCAGATGGTAACTTTCTGAAATTACTTTTCTATTAGGGGCACCTGTATTAAGTACCATCTTCCATTGTGTTAAAAATTGGAGATTTGTTGATGAAAGTGGGTACCCATACCAGGTAACAACCATAATCCTTTTTAGGGTGAACCCCTAAAGTCACTAAATTACCCCGAGCTCAACCCCCAGGTAGCCATGGCACAGAGCAGACATGCTTAACTTAGAAGTAATGTGTAAATGATTTATGCAGTACTAAAACAGTAATAAAGTCAAAATGCAAAACAATAAAAATCCCAAAATGAATTTGAAACTCAATTAAAATATAATAAAATTATACCACAATGACAAAATTCCAATAAGGAGAACCAGAGATCTGAATTCTTAAAGTTTTAAGTAGAAATAGCCCCAAGAAGCACAATGTGCCAATGATAGTCACTGTTCACTGTAGAACAGGGCCTAGGCGCAAATTGACGCTGACCGCAATGGAGGGCGGGCCAGATACACTAAGCAGGTTTGTCCTGGTCAAAGATTTTGCCTTCTGGTTTTAGTCCTTTAAGTCCCAATCCACCAGAGGAGTACACTTCTTAACCCCTCCAGGACCTCAGAGGAGGCACTTAAAAGACTCACAGGGTGATAGGTAGATGCCCACAGAAGGATTCAGTCCATATCCAGTTGCCACTGGTCAGCTGGGCAGTTGCAGGACAAGCTTGTTGTGTCCTGTAACTTTCACAGGTGGTCAGCTTTATGAGCTCTGAAGTTCATTTTGTTGTCCTGGGTACAAGAAGGAGAGCAGGTGTAGTTTTCTAGGCTCATCTCAGATCTCAGACAGAAGGTTCAGTCCTCTTCTGGAGTCCAGGAGTGTTCTGAAGTGGGTACCTAGAGAAGCCACATCAATGCCTGGCACAAGCTAGTGAGTGGGAATGACCCCTGGGGACACCCTAACCAATGGGGTAAAGGTTCCCAGGGCTAACCCTACCCACTTTGGGCATTTTCAAGATGGTGAAAAGTCTTCAGTCACACTAAATGTGGGCTCTGAGGGCTCGGGATGGGTGTAGGAAGTGTACTATGGTAATCCTACTGTCCTCCCATATCTAAAAATACAATCCAGTTTGAGGCAGGTCCTGTACTCACAACAACCTCAGAAACTGATGTCTGGTAGAACAAAAGCTGAGTTTTTAGCAACCAGACAGTGGATACACAAGAATTGTTTCGGCATCCTGCTCTCGCCCAATTAATTGCGCCCAATGTGATATACAAAACCCTACTAGACCTTTCAAGCAGGTTTTGACACTCCAGCAGGATTGGACACCGTGATGTGAAGAGGCCCACTGTGGTTGGGGCCGGTCAAGCTGAAGGGACAAAAGAAGGGTGCAGGCCTGAATGTTAGCTGAATCTGCCTGGAACAAGGTAGGTGTCTTTGAAGTTAATCAAGTTCCTGGGCACATTCCACAGGCCATCCTGTCAAGGGCACAACAATACAGTCCCACACCAAATACCTTTTGTCCCTGTCGTGGGCGCAAGTTCACACGTCATTCACACCTATGCAAATGCTAATTACTGGCTGGCAGACGTTGAAGGGCAAAATGCATATTAGCTTCCTGGGATTTCAGGCAGAGAAATTGTAACTTTCTAAAAAGTACCTTCTCCTTAATAGGTATACAAAATATGATTTTACCATTATATTGGAATTTGAATAACTATTAATAAGAGTCCTTGAATTATTTTTCTAGCTACTTCCAAACCGAAATTAGCATTACTAGTTGTAATAATGTAACCCAGTGATTTTCTACAGAGCGGCCAGGCATGCTACAGTGAAAATAGATTTTGGGGCCTTTTTCATAGTAAGGACGTGTAGAACAGTAAACATTTACATGTCCTTCTTTTAAATACCATGCACCCTACCTTATAGGCAATAATCCCTACTTAGGGGTGACGTATTAATAATTAAAAGGAAGGTTTTGACCTGTCAAAAAAGGTTTATTTTGACAGGTCAAATTAGCAGTGTAAAACTACACAGCCAGACTACAATGGTAGGCCTGGAGACAGGTTTGCTGAGTCACTGCAGTGGGTGGAATAATGGGGGCTGCAGCCCACTAGTGTCATTTAACTTACAGGGCCAAGTACACATACAAGGGACTTATAGGCAAGTTAAATATGCCAATCAGGTGTACACTAATTTCAACATGCTAAAAGAGGGAGCACAAGCGCTTAATTGCTAGTTAGCTGGCATAAATTATGCAGAGTTCTATGGCCAACAAAATAGGGTTCAGCATAAAATCCAGGGTGACGAGGCCGAAAGGGCAAATTTCCAGCATATTGATATGGCATTTTAGCAGTATTTGTTGGCAGGCTAAGATGCTGTCCATCCTATGCTGTTTCCTCGCAGAATGCAGACTGAACATTCCTGTGATATGTTTAAAGTGCTTTTGTCCGTGGATAGGACTGCATGTTTGATTACTCAGAGTTAGAATCATCAAAAAATTGATGAGTTCAGGATCATGTATGGTCCTATTAAAAAACAATTGCAATTTCAAAGCATTGGGCAGTGGAATATGATAGTTGAAGAGGAAAAGTGACTGCTATGGGCTAACCTATTCCCTCTACAACTTTTAAGTTATTAATTTGTCTACTGTCCGGTGATGGGAAATAGTCTGAGGTTGGTAATGATATACATAAGATGCAAAATAACTGTCATTCATGATGGTCAGAGATACAACATAATTGAGCTGCGTTGGATGTAAGTAAAGTGTTCCAACTAGTGTGCATGTGTTGTTGGGAAAGCATTATTAGAAGCAAAGTAATAGCCAATTTGTATGAAGTCCTGTTTCCATGGCCCTCCTGTTGTTTTTTTAATCTTTTTTGATATTAGGACTTTTTGAGGCTATCAAAAGACCCGGACTGCAAGTGCCTAACCGTAAAACATAAAAAATATTTTGGATGTTTAATTGGTGCATTTGACATTTATGTAAGACAGCTGTTAAGACTGCATACGCAGTGCAAGCTGCCTGAAAGTCAAATTCCAGATATGAGCCTACAGCAAAGCTTGTGACAGTCACGACTGGAGAAAACCATGCAACACAGATGGTGGAACAGCTAACACTCTAGACTAGACATGAATGTTTAAAAAAAACTTGACATTTCTTTTTGCAGTTGGAAGGCTACGTTTAACACTGTGTAAGGCAGCATTGCTTGTGCCCTGTAAAGATTATGCCCAACTGCCTAGTGTTTAGATCCAAGGTGCAAGCTGCGCTGACATATGCACATAAAAGGGATAATAGCAACCTGAGTTCTAAGTTACCAGAGTGGTTGCATCAGGCTGCAAACTTAACTTCAAAAAACTATTTCTGTTTAACTCGGGTCAGGAAATAGGCACAGTCATTCATATAAATAATTAGTGAAAATAAAAATCATTACTCAGTATGAATTTTTATTTTATATGCTGTCATCGAGATTTTAATAAGAATGACATTTTTCTGTCCTTTCGGAAACCAGTTTGTGCTGGTGATCTCAATTCCCTTCAACTATCTGAGCCCCTACATAAGTCCTTGAAGTGGTGCTCCAATCCCACTGATGAAAGATTTATCCAAAGGACTTCTTGTCTTGTCTTCTTCTTTGAAGTACAAATATCTCACAGACTCTAGGAGCAAGTTCCTTTAAGTGGGGAAAGTATGTGTGCCTAGAAAGGCTGAGTTTCTTATCTGGTCTTGGAGGTACTGAGGAAGGATGTCTTTGGGATGAAATTATGAGAACGAGAGGGAAATCTAGACCAGCTCAATTCTGCAGTTGTGCTTAAAAGGATTATGGGTTTACTTTTGCCTTTATTCAGCCAGAGAAAAGCGGAAATAGATCATAGTGCTGAGACAGAAAGGAGGAGCATTTGTGGCAAATCACCAAGCAAGACGATCCGGTTACCTCACTTAGATGTACAGTGCAAGTGGCAGAGGCCTACACATGTACAGTTTGGCCTCCAGCCTCCTTTGGGTGGCCAATGAAGGTAAGGAAAGCCACAAATGGCACAGCTCGTTTGGAGCCTAGCAGGGAAAGTGCACTATCTGCTTGTATGCAACCCTACAACAGCTTTTGTATGAACCGGTGTCTGCCCTTTGTTTTATTGAGATAATCGAGCACAAGTGAAGTGGACCAAATTGGACCCTAAAAAAGAGGGCAATTTAAGGGAGTGTGAGTAGGCGTACATGTGTGTGATTGTAGGAAAGTGCCCCTTTTTCACATGGTCACCCCCACTTTCTGCCTGGTACATGATGTGATTTCGACTGGAAGTGCACTGAGTTCCTGCTAACCAGGTTCCCAGTGCCATCTCTCTTTCCCCAAAACTGCATAATTGTGTCCCCAATTGGCAGTACTTTTAGCACTCTCTGTAAGTCCCTAGTAAACGGTGCACCTGGTACCTAGGGTCTGAGGTACTAAAGAGGGTCCCCAAGGGCTGCAGCACGAATTGTGCCACCCTAAGGGACCCCTCACCACACTAGTGCATGGCTGCCATCGCAGGCTTTGTGTTTTGGTGCAGGCAAAAGTGAAAACACGACATGGCACACACCCTGTGTGCCATGTCCCCAACACTGCTTGTAATATTTGTAAGTCATCCCTACAGTAGGCCTTATAGCCCTAAGGCAGGGTGCTTTATATTACATGTGAGGACATATTTGCATGGGCAGATATGTTATGTTATTTTAATCTTATAAGGCGCACAGCTACCCAAGGGTTTCCCGGCGCCGATTCCCATTCCTGCCAGTGCAAGTGAACAGGGAAGCCATTTTTGAACAAGTGCTGGACATTAGTGAAAACGAGTTCCCCCAACTACATGATGGCTTCACTGAAAATAGGGATGTTTAGTATCACTGAAAATAGGGATGTTTAGTATCAAACATCTCGTATTAATAAACCCACACTGATTCCAGTGTTGGATTCATTAATACATGCACCCAGAAGGCACCTAATCATCTTAGGACAGAAATCAGGCCCTAATTTCAAAACCAGCCTGTCTCCATAGAGTCTCAAGTAGTGGACCTTAATGGGTAACATACCCAATTCACCTATTTGTTGGTTGAGAGGGGTGTTAGCCCTGCTCAAGCAACAGTCACAATCCCTGGCAGGTGTCAACAGAAGTCATTAAATTAACCTGTGCTTAACCCTCTGGTAGCTTGACACAAAAGCAGTCAGGCTTAACTTAGAGGCAATGTGTAAAGTATTTAAAACTTAACATCTAACTTTACCATTAAACAATGTTTTAAATTACAATTTCTCAGACACCAAAAATTAAATCTTAACCTGGTCCCACTCAAAAGTTAGCACTTACTAAGTGCAATAAGGAAACCTAATGTTATCCTATGTGAGAGGTAGGCCTCACGGTAGTGAAAAACAAATTTAGGAGGTTTTCACTATCAGGACATTTAAAACTTAAAAGTACAATGTCCAACCTTTTAATTACAATGCATCCAGCCCTATAGGCTACCTAGGGCCTACCTTAGGTGTAACTTATATGTAATAAAAGAGGAGTTTAAGGCTTGGCATGGGGTTAATTTTGCCATGTCGAATTGGCAGTTTAAAACTGCATTTGGGATGCAATGGCAGAACTGGGGTATGTTTTAAGGGGCTACTAGCTGGGTGGTACAATAAGTGCTGCAGTTCCACTAGTAGGATTTATTTTACAGGCCCAGGGCATATGGTATGCCACTTTACTAAGGACTTATGAGTAAATGAAATATGTCAATTAGGTGTAAGCCAATTTTATCATGTTTTACGGAGTGAGCACCAGCACTGTAGCACTGGTTAGAAGTGGTAAAGTGTAAGCATCCTAAAGCCAACAAACACAAATTCAGAAAAAATAGGAGGGGTGAAGGCAAAATGTTTGGGGGTATCCCTGCAAAGAGGCCAAGTCCAACAGGACTGTAAAGCTTTGCGAACCAAAGGCAGATCCCATCAAGATCGGTCTTACAAATGGTCTGGATACAGAAACACGTTTCAGCTATCTATTCTCCAAAGAATCCATTTCAGGAACTCACCAAGGAGCTGTGGCCACCCTTATTGCTGCTTAGTGTCCCTTTATTGTAGCTACAGCTATACCCTTGTCAACCCCAACCGTGAGAAATTGTAATACCCATTTCAAAGGTCTAACCGCCGAATTCCGAACCTTATACAAATACCTCTGAATATGTAAGGTGCTAGACAATAATTGAGGAACGGAATTAACACCTTGCTTAAATTGTCTTCCATGATATTGTCCTTCCCTCCAATATGAGTTGCAGAAATAGAAATTATTAGAGTTTCTACCCAGCTGATTATCTGGTAAACTAGAACTGCTGAAACCGGGAACTCCTCCCTGACTGCTTGTTGAGCTAAGATTTTGTCACTCTGTTGACTCTTCTCACCATGACTACCTGATTCTGAGTAAGATGGGAACAATGGAGCAGAACATAGAACATTGCTTTTAACGCACTCCAATTTGATGAATGTACTCTTTCTTCTGGAATCAATGTCCCCTGAACTGTCTGTTGACCCAGAGTGGCTCCCCCTCCAATCTTGTTTGCATCAGTAGTTAAAATGTTTGGAGGAAGCAAGAACAAGGGAATTTCTCTGCTTAGGTTTGAGGAGGACATCAACCACCGCACCTCTCCAAATGCTGCTTGTTAGTGAACCAGATCTTCTAGTTCCTGCTTTGGCAGATACCAGTAACTCAAGATATGACGCACCACTGGACCCAGATGGAGTCGTGTCCAAAAAAGGAGACACAAAGTAGACAAAAATGGGTTCTACTGAACTCAGCCCTAGCAAAACTAAGACATGAAAAATCGGGCAAGAAGTGAAAACCTGAGAGGAATAAACCTGGAAGAGTGTGCCGAGGGTCATGATATCCTCGCTTTCATGCAGACCTGTTCACTTCACTTGAATAAAAGTCACCCTGCAGTCCAGCTGGATAGGGCACACAGAGTTGGACCAATGAATGAGAGGAGAAGCGCTTGGTGTGCAGCATGGCTAAAAAAGAAAGATGTGATGATGCGGCTGCTGCATCATTTTGTAGGCGTACACGTGTTTTTTTTATTTAACAATCCGAAATGGATCAGTAAATAAAACAAATTAGGGGAAAAGAGCTGTTTTAGTACATAGAGTGAAAGCTCTTAAAAAAATAATAATGTATGAGCGGGGAGTGAGTTGAGGAGAGGCAGGGAGAAAGCAATGTGGTAGGTGGAAGAGAGAAGCAAAAAGGTACACAGGTGGGGGAGAAACAACACAGATGACAGAATACAGACAAAAGAGAGCAATGCAGAGTGCCGGGGATGGGTTTACAGAAGCACACAGGCAAGACACAGCAAAACGAGTGCAGGTGGGGAGAGATATGCACATAAGGGAGACAGGTAGAAAACACATGCATTCTCTGAGTGCTTAAATAGAAAGACAAAAGTGGTTCTCTAAAAGCGAGCAAAAGCATAGAAACCAGTTAATCAAAGAAATGAATAAAGAGACTATGCTCCATGGAAGGGACAAACACAAGATTGACAAAAAATAAGAAGCAGACAATGAGAGTGACAGATAAGCCTTCCAGTGGTAAGCAATGGGCTAGCTCCAAGCCGCTGTATGTTCTTGGTAAGCCCACAATTTGTCTTTTGCAATCAGACAGCTTGGGCTATGTGGAAGGCTCAAACTAAAAAGGAACACCAACTCTGAGTTTTCTGAGAATATACCCCAGCACAATGATGTATTTTGGAGGAATGCCAGTCTGCCCAATTTAAAGCCTACAAGAAATCTTAATTTAAGCTCCAAATATCAATCCAACATATACATAATTCATGTAGGAGCCGCTATAAATTTAAATATGTCCTATCTTGCTCTGACATTTTTTTAATATATCTTTTGTTATAAAATATAATGGAAGTGCTCTAAACCAATCTGCAACACCCTTCTTTTATAAATAAAAATAGACTCATTCAAATCTTGAGACAACCAGCATTTCTTTCTTTGCTCCAGGCTGCTGCTGGCTGTGCAAAAAGGAAACCATGCTGCTGCAGTTACCCGCCCCCATAGATCTTGGTTGACGTACACATAAGGACAGAAGCCACTTGGAATGAATACAGTTTGGACAAAACCATAATCACTTCCAGATGAGTGGGGATAAGGAATATTGGCATGCTTACAATTTTCCGACATCCCAAAACCCAGTAAGAACATAAATCTTGCAATCCTCCTATGTGACAACATGTCGCCATAACCGAAATTCGGTCACAGCACCAAACATGAGTTGCAACTGCAGCCCACAATAAAGAAAAGAAGTCAGTATTAAACATTAACCGTCTTTTCCCAGAATAAATAGATTACTTTGGTAACAGTCAGAATCTCTTAGACTTCTTTCCAAAGAAAAAAGAGCTACTCCATGGACATAGAAATTCAAAGGGCACAGTCGTTCTTTTTCCAAAAACCCCAGCAGAATGGAATTTCACTTACACCCTTGACAAATTGCCCAGCACAGTGCCTTACTTCCATGCATAATATGAAGTAATGTTGGTTCTGTCGGGTGCAAAAATTGCTTTCAAACTTAATCAATAATAGAACTCAAGGTGAAAGGAACAATTGCTTTGACACTAAATCATTAGTTTAACCCAAGAGAAAAGAAGAACACACCAGTTTTGAATTGGTCAAAAAACAATATATTAACAGCGTAATCACTTTTTTTCTTTTTCCATTTTTTGGTAGTGTAATAATAACAGAATAAGGCTGTCACAAGCAATAAAAGAGAACTTATTGAAAAACGGCGCATGGGTGCTTAAGTGATCTAAAAGTGACAAAGTGTTGTAAGTGAGTGAAATATATACAGTGCTGTACAAGTTATCTAAAAATGTCCAATTCAATAAACATCCAGCCCTAGGCCCATGAATCTCCAGTCCGACTAGGACTTAATCTGCCTTTCTTGTGGAATGGAGAGAGTAGGGTGTGGATTATACAGGCAGATCGACATTTTGACCCAGAAGGGTGCGTGATTGATAATGTAGTCATGGCGGATCTTCTTCAGGGGAGAGGGGGACAGCCAGAGAAAGAGGAACTGAGTTCCAATGGAATTCTTCAAAACTTGAATTCAGTGAGCCGCGCTGAGAGGGCAATCAAATAGTGTGCTGACCGCCCTCTGATGTGATTTATTCCGATTACCTATTAGAATCCAACCCCCGGTGGATCAAGTTTTGAAGAATTCCATTGGAACTCAGTTCCTCTTTCTCTGGCTGTCCCCCTGTCCCCCTTAATCACCAGCCTGATATTTGACTTACCAAGTCTCACAGTGCTCGGAAAATGAAGCCTGCTGCTTCCTACTGCCACTGTCCCTGAACTGTCTGCAGAGTCAGTCACTGGCTGCAGACAGCTTCTCAGACGGGTGTTGCTGTGATGAGGCGACAGGAGCCAACTGCCTGTTGGGGAGGACAGGCTTGTGTAAGGGGGGGGGGGGGTTTCTATTGAGTGAAGAATGCTGTGCTTATAAATAAACGCTGTGGGCAATAATGTTCAGAGTGTATGTAGGTCCAGCAAAGAATGACTAAATGCTTTTAAAAAATCCCGAAACTTTTAAACAAGCAACATATTTCATTGTAAGAGGCACTAGCAGCTGTGTGACGCAGACTTTGACGAGTAACATCCTAACAGCATGCTTGGGTGGATGGGGCAAATCACAAAGGACACACTTCATAAACCAACAGTTAAGGCTCTCGGACGTTCGTTGTGTTAGACCTATTGACATAGATATGATATAGTGGACAGAAGGAGTCTCAAAAAGGATCGCTCAGAGTAGAGGGCGGGAGGGAGAATTCTATGGCACAACCAACGGGGACTTCCTCAGGGTGGGGAATTGATCAAAGTATATTTCTTGCATCTTAAGGTTCGGGGTTCACAGTAATTACTTCCTCTCACTGGGCCTCATTGGGTGCTGACGGTGGTTGTGATGGAGCAAGGATTCGAGAAAATGAAACTTGCTCGTATGAATCCTCCATTAACTTTCATTAATCATTAAACTTGTAGATGAGACGAAACTAATATACACCAGATACAGACACACGGGGAGAAAAGCTTACGCATGCTTGAATTAATGAAAAATAAAATACAACGCAATTAAATCCCGCTTTAATTTGCGAAAACGCTTTGCGCATGTGCAAACCTGGATTACGCAAAGAGAACGTGACTAACTCGCTTTGAGAGGGAAACCTCACGCATGCGCAAGAAAGACCAACACGCGGTATTGAGGTACCGCATGTCCGGCATATGCTTGCTTGATTTAAAAGAAAGCTGCTGTTATTAACGCTTTTGCCCAGAATAATAATAATGACATGGGATAGAGTAGAAGTGGGTGGTCAACAGTGAGAATTATATGTTTAAGAAAATAACATCTGTTTATGATTCTTTTATTAATAGTGTGCATTCGGGCCTGCTAAACCATGACTGAAAAAGAAAATGGCGAAAGCTGCGCATGCTCAATGAATCCATGATATGACCCGGTGACCGAGAGAGCTGAATGACTGCCAAGATTCAAGGACAGAAGAGATGGGAAAAGAAGGAGATGTAACACTCATCTATAAAGCTTGTATTAAATAAATTACTACATTTGCAACAAAATATGCATGAGAAAATAAAATATATGAATGAGTCAAAGGGGAAGGGTTAGCAAACTAATGAAAAATGAATACGTCAGCCTGGTGTGATGAAGACTCCCCTAACCCCGTCTAATCATATCCCGTATTTTAGTAAAATTTGCAACTCTTGAGGGTGGGACATGAAGAAATAAAGACTATAACTAGAATGACTTGAGTTTAGTAATTTAGAGCTGCTGAGAGCTAGAGAAGCTGCTAGAGAGAGAACTGCTGCTGCTGGGAGCTGAGCACGAGAGAGCAGAGAGAGAGAGACGAGAGCAGACTCGAAAGATTCAGACGACTACCTGATTAGATTCGAAGATTGCGGAAGAATATCGAGGAGGGGGAGAGTGTAAGAGAGGGAATCGCCCTGGTGCGTTGGGTTTGTAGAGAAGTCTAGTAAGTATCAGTCATGTCCTGATCCTATCCTTTAGTCTTTGTCTCCTGATCCTAAGTCAGGGGACCCCCATCAGTCCTTTGGCCAGAGGGGTGGTTTTCCAGACATCTTTATTAGGTAAATGTCATTCCGTCCAAATTTGCATATTTCTTTGCAAATGTGTCATTATGTGCCTTTTGTCTCTACATCTATCCACTCTTATGAGTTTGATTTTGTTGAATGAGTTTGTGTAATTGTATGTATTATGTTATATGATTGTTCTCTCTCCCATTTAAGAAAGATGGAATTTGCACTGTGTCTGTAATTGATGAGCGTTCAATTTTATTACTGAAATTTTAGATAAAACTTATAAATATTGTTCAGAGTCTGTGGTTATTTCACTAAGAACATTAGTTCAGAAGTTGTTAATATCACCATCAACTAACTCAACTAATGGTCCATCGACCAGAGGAAGAGTGTTGATTCGTGAAGATTAGTTAGACATTGAAATGGTACTGTAATTGATTTGTGGTTACAGGGAAATAACTAATCAGAACTTAAGTGAATTATAAAACTTGACCCCCCCACAGCGGATTGGCCAGAGTGTGCATGAAAATTTTTGGATAAATGTATATGGGCCCATTGAAATATTCAGTTTTTGTGTGAAATATCCAACCCTGGCCTTTTCGCGCTGGATCAGTTTCCATGGTACTGGGCGGCAATCGCCCTCTCAGACCCTCGGATGCTCCAGGCTTGCACAACACTCTGCCGTGCCCCAGAATGCCTCTCTCAAAGCCCCCGACTTACATCCGGTTCACAGGACAATCCCTCCTATTTTACTTAACTTTCTTCCCGTCATCTCCGTCCTTTCCAGTGACATGCTCGATGTTTTAATGCGCAAGCCTACGCAGACTTTCACAGCAGAATATTAGCACGTTTATACACTTCCACCTGATCACTATAGCTTCTGGTTTTCAGGAGGAGGACTCCTTACAGCTTTTCTGGCAACAGCGCATTTTGATGTGATTGCCTTAGTCAGGGAAACCTTATGCCTCATGTTTATCATGCCTACCACCCATGAAATTTAACCAGGTAAGGCCAGAAAACAAAAAGGCCAGTCAGGAATTGGTAATGAGGGGGGGCTTAATTAACGCATGCTCCCTAGTCAAACACGCATTGGACATCAGGGAACTAATCATTGACAATGACTTAGACTTCTTATGCATTACCGAAACATGGCTTAAGGAAGATTGCAACCCCGATATTGCAGTTGCCCTACCCCCTAATTATACCATCTGTAGGAAAGACAGAGAGGATGGTAGGGGTGGAGGGGTGGCCATCATTCACAGAGATACTCAAGTATGGGAGAATTTTATCCTACATGAACTCAAGGGAGCCGAAAGTCTCGGCTTCTGCTGTGCCGTAAATGGTTCAACCTCATTCGCGGGAGCCCTAATTTATCGTCCCCTGGCAATAGTGGCACATTCTTAGACTCACTAGGGGAAACTCTTGGCCAAGCTCTGCTTAGATATGCCAACTTTACACTGCTCGGGAACTTAAACCTCCACCTAGAATGTGGTGATAACTCTGGGGTTACTACATTCCTGGAAATTATTACTCCCCTTGGCCTGAATCAACTAGTTCAAAGCCCGACACATAAGGCAGGACACACATTAGATGGTGTTTGTTCTAATTCTCCCTCTATTCGTGTAGAGGCATCTATCCCTCAGGCGTGGTCAGACCATCTTTTCATCCCCCTGGTTATCCCAATATCTAAAGGGCCACAAACAACTAAGAATAGCCCTATAGGGGTACCAAAACGGAAATGGCATTTATTAGCCACTAATCCTGACTTGCCCAAAATTGCCCAAGAAAAAATTCCGATACTGACCGGAGAGCCAGCGGAAGACTCCCATCGCTTTAATACCTGGATGGGGGCCGTATGTGATGACTTAATGCCTCTAAAACATTCCTCTAGAAGGGGCAAAATAAAATCACGTAATGATCCTTGGTTTACTAAAGAGCTAGCAGAGCTCCACCTACACAGTAAACAACTAGAACGTAGATGGAGAAGGGGCTATGAGGTAGCACATCTTCAGACCTTTAAATCATTTAGGAAGCAATACATACAGCCATCAAACTCGCAAAAAAAAAATATTTTGGGAATAAAATAGCTCTGGCAAAGCAAAACCAAAAAGAGATATTCGCTATCGTGAATTCTTTTATGGATCCTAAAGCCCTACACTCAGAGGTCCCTCCCTCTCAATCTCTCTGTAATGACATCGCAACATTCTTTGAGGAAAAAATCATCAATATCCAAAAAGATGTCAGAGTATTAAGAACAGAAGAAGTGGGGAATGAGTTGGGTTTAGATCACACGCAGGATAGACCCTTATTTCATACCTTTCAAGCAGTCACTCTATCTCAGACATATGAAGCTATCTTAGCATGTAAATCAGGTTCCCCACGTGATGCTTGTCCCCCAATAATATTGCATCACATTTTGGATATAGTGAATCCCGTGATCAATAGGATTGTGAATTCCTCGCTGTCCTCTGGCATAGTGCCTGTTGTGTGGAAATTCGCAATAGTGAAGCCCCTAAAGAAAAAACAAAATATCGATTCTGCCAATCTCTCCAACTATAGGCCCATATCCTTACTACCAATATTGGGTAAGGTCACTGAAAAAATGGTCTTTAAGGAACTCTCTAATTTTGTAGAGTCAGCCCAGATCCTCCATCCTCGACAATCGGGCTTCCGCCCGAAATACTCCACAGAATCAGCCCTACTGGAGATATCTGACACTCTGAAATTCATTACCGACAATGGCAGGAAGGCAGTGTTGATCCTTTTAGATCTGTCAGCTGCCTTCGATACTATATCTCATGACATCCTCTTGGCCAGATAAAAATCTTGCGGCATTTCCAACACAGCTCTGGCCTGGATCACATCCTTCCTGTCCAATCGGAAGCAAGCAGTCTCCCTGGGCACCTTTCTTTCCTCAGAACGGACCATCAACACAGGAGTCCCCCAGGGGGCCTCACTTAGCCCACTCTTGTTTAACATATATATGGCCCCACTTATCTCCCTCATTTCGGCCTATGGGATAGAAACAACATCCTATGCGGATGATACGCAGCTGATCTTGTCCCTTGAGAAAAACTCTACAGAGGTTGAAGAAAATTTTAAATCTTGGCTCACAGCGGTCATCACTTGGATGAAAAACAACCATCTCCATTGTAATACGGACAAGACAGAAATCCTGTTGATCGGGAAAGACAATCCCTTTCAACCGAAGGATTGGTGGCCGGAAGAGGCAGCAGCTCCCCCTGCCACAGTGGAGGTGGCCAAGAATTTGGGGGTATGGTTTGACTCCTCTCTCTCCTTCAAACACCACACCCTTAAGGTGGTGGGTTCCTGCTTTGGAATGATTAAAACCATGAAAAAATTCTTTGAGTTGATTCCACTGGCTGCAAGGAAAACAGTGGCTGTGGCGTTATTACTTTCAAGACTTGACTACTGTAACAGCCTGTTAGTAGGGGTCAATAAATCCATCTTGAAGAGACTACAGGTAGTACAACACGCAGCGGCCAGACTTGTCTTGAAACTCCCACGCAGGTCATCAGCATCAGAAGCTTTGAAAACCCTTCATTGGCTTCCGCTGCATAAGCGAATTCTATTCAAACTTTTGGTCATCATCTTCATAGCTATCCGTCAAATCGGACCAGAATATCTCTCTAGGAGATTTACACCTTACATTCCAGGGAGGACACTCAGATCCACATCTGCTAACCTCCTCAAATTACCTGGTTTTAGACTTAAAACCAGGGGAGGGAAAACTGCTACAGTACTTGGTGTAAAAGCCTGGAATTTTATGCCTAACAAACTGAGAATGATGTACTCAGAAAAACTGTTTAGAAAAGCTCTAAAGACCTGGATCTATGGATTAAGTGACGTATCCAGTCTTGCCCTTATCTAGGTTCTATCGCCTTACTAGCTCGCCTGTTATCTGAATAGCGCCAGGAGGCTCCTTTGGGAGCGACAGTCTGCGCTCTATAAATGCCCATTTCATTTCATTTCATGTTAAAGTGCAGCAGTATGAACGCCAGTGTGGCAGCATGTGAACTGCCATTTCCATCACACCGGTGCCCGATTAACAGTCAATACCTGCTTAGTTCACACAGGTTCAGCACGCGCAGGTGGCCATGGCGCTAAAAAAGCATGATAATGCATTTCAATGCGGTGATGCAGACCACCACATTAAAATGCGTTAGTCTAACGCCTGATGAGGGGTACTTGGCAGGGCAGTACATCAGGGTAAAACTATGATGGTTTGGAACTTGCACCAGGTTGCCCGGCAACCCCAGATAACTTACCTTAAGTTCCATACGCTGGATCTTCAGAGCCTGACCAAAAGGTCCATGTCATGACTTTCTGGAGAAGCAGACAAGGAAAAACTGGAATTGCCTTGGGTCACTTACTGCCCAAGGAAAGGGAGGGGCAATACTACAGAGGGAGGGTAGGTTTGAAGTTTAAATTGTTCAAGCTGGGTCACATAGTGCCTGGATGGGAGGGACAACACCTCATATAGTAAGTAGTGGTATGAGAAATGGGTTGATGTAAATCTATGCTCAGGTCTTACTTTTATATCAGTGCAACAAATCCCCTTCAGTGATGTTTAAACACCACTGCATGAAAATTAAAAAGAAATGTCAAAACACTAAACATGCATATTAGAGGTACATTTATTTTTAACACTGAGGGTACATTTAAATAATGCCTAATACCAGTGGGATAGTTTTCACATTTTAACACATTTTACATACCTGGGGTAATGGTTCAAACAGATAGCCAATCACTAAAATAACCAGCAATACCAAAATTGATGACAAGAGGCCTGCAATCTGAAAGACAAATCACATTAAAATATCAATTTAAGTATCCATACAAAGATGGTCTCTTGTGTTCTGCTACGTAAAACGTACTTCTTTTGCATTTCTAGCAGAAGAAATGTGTCTCATGCTTTTGGAAATTAAGTGTCTCTAGATTGCTTAAGATGTACCCACTATTTGGATTCAAAGGCTACTTTTTTCCATCACCCCACCAGATAGCTTACCAGTCACCAGCCCTTCCTTCTAACACCATACCCCATGTAGATCCACCAACCTGTGCATGGTTTAAAGCCCCTAATTCATCATGAATTGCCAGTTGGTCTCTGGTCAACAACATAGCAGTAACTGCACTATTAGGCTGGGTGGCCAACATGACCTCACCATCCTGAGTGGTGAGCACACAACTGTATTTTGTCCTCTGCCACAGCACCTTGTTTTATTTGTAAAGCACCTGAGAATTCATGCTTGCGTATGGGCCATAAACGGAAGCATTTTGAGCTCTTGAAAGAGATTTACAAGGTATGAAGAAATCTGTTAAGATTCCAAGGGCAGGGCGTGGAAAGTTTTTTCTAATGCTTCCTTTTTGGCCAGATCCCAAATTTTGCATTGCCCCAGCATGCACTGCCACAATTTTCTATAATCAACAACCATCATGTTACACTGAAACTAATTTGAAATGCAACCATTGTGTCCTGACATATGTTCTTGGTTGGATATGCTGGCATCAACTATGCTGCCTGACCCTGACCACACTAGTCCCTCCTCCTATCATCCATCCCCAAACCAACCACCATCACTAAGATGTTATCAAGTCGCAAAACGAAAGGCCCCTAGTTCGCCGCACCATCCTGGCTGAATGGAACACAGCATCTTTTTAATCACGTGCCTCAGCCCTTTTTGAAATTTGTGAAATGACTGAGGGTACATGAAGTCTAACTATTGGGCATTTCTTATGTGTTTGGATTGTAAAGAAGGAGATATATGACTTTAGGAATCACTTTGAAAGGTGTAAAGGACACAGTGATTTGGGGCTCCATGAGAAAGGAGGGAAAAACCTGTCTCATGATTCTGAGATTTTTTTTTGGGGCATATCTTGGACTCCCTCTGTTTAGTTCTGACCTCGATTCTGCTTTGTCACCAAGTATGTGTTGTCACATTTCTCTGTAAAGAAGCTAAATTTAATTACCACAATTTTGAGCCAGCACCATTTGTATTTGCTGCCATTTTGAATTGCCAGTATTTGGTAATGTCATCATTTCATACGGTTGTATTTAATTTGTCGAGTGTATATGGTCACCATTCGTAGAATTTAACAAATATAGAACTTTCTGGATAAAATCACTGGCTGGCGACCAGGCGTTGCTTAATTTTTTATTTTGATTTCTGCTCATGGGATTGAGGCCTTCAATGTCCACATGACTTCCCATTTTTGGGCTTCATTATCTACATGACTTTCTCCTCCTGGTGTTGGGGCTGTTGGTAACATCTTCTTCTTTTTTTTTTTTTTTTGCAAGAGAACACAAAATTATAGACAATCATGACAAAGCGGGTGGAAGAACTGTCATGTCGAAGCAGGGAGCTTATGGTTTTTAAGTTGAATCCAACTACTAGGACTCTTCTATGCCAAGCTTTGGTCATGGACTCAATCCTCTGCCCCATTTTATTTCCATAATTTTCAATTAATACTTCTGGTCCTCTCTCAGAGTATGCCACCTCTTGCTAAGAGATTATTGCAGATTTTAAGAGTTTACATTTCTTTGACATGAATTTTGTACAGGGTTTCTGCACGTTATCATATATAGACACAGACACTCTCTTAACTTGCACTTTTCTAATTACCAAGATCTTCCAGCCAAAGTCTTTTGCCCTCTAATCTGATAGATCATTCTGTGGTATCTTTTCATATCCTACCTAACCAAATCTGACATTAAAGTGCCTAGATAAAACAATTGTATATTCCCAGAGATTTTCTAAAAATTGTCAATGCAAGTATTGTGTAATGGGCCAGTTTTTAACCTTGCCGCTATCACATTTCAGCTGGCCCAAAGTTGCATTGAATGATCTACTCAATGACACATCAGTCACTGCTACGTTGTTCACCTCTCAGCTCTAGGAAGATTACATTTTTAAGTCATTTATAAAAAAAAGGCTGTCAGACTTACCAACAATTAAACATATTTACTATGCTCAGGGAGTAATGGTACAGGGCATTGACATGTAACACTAAACAATTTTGTATGAGTACATTCTGATAGCAGCCAGATCACAAAAGAACTACATAAAACCTCGAGCAAATACATGTGCCCCAAGTCACACTATCCTGAAGTTATCTTTTTGCCATATTCTATGTGTCTCTCTTTTTTTTTTTTTTACAAGCATTTGAATCATTTATAATAACCTTAAAGCCAAAATGACTATTCTCACAAATATTTTGAATGGGGAAGGCTCAACTCCTCTTCTACCAGTGGTGGCCCGTGCAGGTAAGCGCGGTGGGGCAATGGGGTGGGGCGGGTGAAAGTGACAAACGAGAGAATAGGGAACATAAAATAAATAAAACCACTTACCTTGCGCTCGCTGCATCGCCGAGGCGAGTGCAAGGTAAGTGGTTATATTTATTTATTTTTCAAAAAAACAGCGAGCAACGGTGCACCACTTATACATTTATCAAAATAAGTCCCAAATATATCCACAGTAATCTAATTGCGTTGATATTCTTCTTTTTATTGCTGTATCAATATATAACACAAAAAGGGTTCAGCCATCAGAAGTCAAAATCCTGGAGAGATAATTCAAAGAGTATCCAGTTCTCAAATATAGTAGGATGCATGTATGTAGAAAAATTGTTGTAACTCAGTGCTTGTTCCTAAGAAGTCGAGCAAGGAGGAACAACGAGGGAAAAGGATCCACCCCATATCCAACACTACAATTGGTGTGGAACGGGCCGCAAGGACAAAGGACCAACAATCTAGAAGAGCTCTTCGAATTATCTCTCCAGGATTTTGACTCCTGATTGATTCCACTTTGAGGAGTCATACCTTATCCCCAATTACCTTAGATGAATGGATTTCACTAACTTCATTTTACGCGAGAACGTTTTTTTTTCCTAATTCTCATTTGCCCTGAAGAAGTACACGTGTGTAGACGAAACGCGTTGGCTGAACCCTTTTTGTGTTATATATTGATGCAGCAATAAAAAGAAGAATATCAACGCCATTGGATTACTGTGGATATATGTTGGACTTATTTTGATAAATGTATCAGTGGTGCACCGTTGCTCGCCTTTTTTTTTTGTCTTCATCTAACCTAGGTTGGCACTCTTTGGGCAGAGGGTGTCTGCAGATTGTGCACATAGCGGTGCTTTTTCAAATTGCTAGATTAAACTAATTTTGTGGGAGATATCCGTTGTATGTGCGGCATCAGTATGGTCCACTGCCTTTTGCTTTGTCTGGTTTTATTTTTTTTAAAATTTTATATTCCCTATTCCGTCGTTTGTCACTTTCACCCCTGCCATCCCCGCCCCGCCCCACTGTGCTTACCTGCACAGGGCCACCACTGCCTTCTACCAAACAAGTACACTGCTGTAAAATATCTTCACACGAGGAATATATATCACGTCAATTTATTGACACCATCACAAGTTCTAGTCAGAGGAAAAAAGACAGCTGGAACCTTCAAGGAACACTGGTACAATTGCACCACTAGTTACTAGGAAGCAATCAAGGGGGAGAGGGAGAATAGTTCTAGGAAGAGATAATTTACAACACATCTCATCGGAGAAAAAAAATATATAAATAACACTTTAAAGAAATGGTTTTAATTACAAAAAACATTTTACACAGGATGCAATACTTTATGTTCCCTCTGTAAAGAAAATAATACACAACGCATTAAATAATGTATTTCACGTCATCACAATCTTCTTGCCACCTGGGTGCGAAATATTCTCTCTTAAGGTTGTTTTCCTTTCCCTTATTACTATCTGGGATCATAGGTAATTGCATAGATTATGCAGTGTGATTTTCATGAGCACACTTAGCAATCTTCTTTTCTCCCTGTTTGACCATTTTCTAGCGTTATGACATTCTTGCCAATGTGTTCAGTTCCCATAGGACGGGAGAACTTGCTACACTTCAGATATTTTTTTCCGGTAATTTCACTTTTACCCAATCTCCTATCTGGAAATTGGGTTGATTAACACAATTATGTTGATCATAACTTTTTAATATTTACTTTGATGACTCTTATTTTTTGCATGATATCCCGTCTATTTACAATGATAGGAGTATCACTCTACTCCAATATGTCGACATTTTCATCCTCGGTTTTCTCCCCTTTAAATAAACAAAAGGCGATACACCTGTAATAATATTAGGAGTGGTTCTATAGGCCCAGATAGTATCTTGTATAGCTTTTGCAATTGGAACTTGCATCTTTTCTGCCCTTTACATACGGTCTTTTATCATTCGATTCACAAGTTCAACCATTCCATGAGCTCTTGGACAGTATAGGGCTGTTTTGAGATGTCTTACGGACATTTCCTTGAGAACATTTTGCATCTAGTTAGAAGTTAACTGTACCCTGTTGTCCTTAATAAGGACCTCAGGCGGCGTCGGTGAGTCCACTGTGGGAAAACACAAGGTGGGCTTTGTCGCTGGAGGGTTGGGGGACTCGGGCTAGGGGGCACGGGTGCAGTGGTGGTTTTGGTGTCGGGTTTGCAGCGGTCCGGAGTCCTCACATTTCTTTTGGAGTGCCTGCATGATGCAGGCAAGCAGTTCCGCTCCTCCATAGGAGTTCCTGAGTCTTTGTTGAAGGCATGCAGTCCTCCCAGGCTTTTGGAGGCACAGCAGCTGCAGGACGAGACAACGTTGGTGCAAGTTTGTCGGGAACAGCAGACAGGTCAGCAGGGTTGGCGCCAAGTCAGTTGCTTCTCCACAGTCCTTGCTTCTCGCGGCTCTTCGGTGTCCTTGGCAGGTTGACAGGAATCTGCTTTCCTGGTGCCAGGGCCTCCCCTAAATACTAGATTTAGGGGCGTTAGGGGAGTGTAGGATAGTAGCCAATGGCTTACCCCTGGGGTCTCTACGCCCCCAGTATGACCACTTCCTGTCGGAAGTGGGCATAACCCTGTCCCAGAGTGCCTAATTCTGCCATCAACAAGATAGCAGACTTTTACATTTCGTATCCACACCAGGTACGCCACCTTAGGGATGGAACTAGCCTGAGTGTGGACACGCCTCTCTGAGTACTAATTTTCCTGCCTGTCCAGGCGCCCTGGTCAGGAGGGTTGGCATCCCCTCACCCTTGATGGAAGCCAGATTCACATACCAGAGGCTCTCTGACTTGGAATGCTAATTTAACATCCTTCCTGGGGAGGAGGTGATAATATCTCTCCCAAGAGCAGGCAAAGTTTCTGTCCTCTCTGAGTGCAGGGCTCTCATCTCCTAGGGGGTCAGAAACTAGTCTGTGGTGGCAGGCTGGACTGGACCAGTCAGCCACCACGCAAGAGGGCTGGTAGGTTTCAGGGGGTACCTCTAAGGTACCCTTCAGGTGCATGTATTAATAAATCCATCACTGGAATCAGTGTGGGTTTATTGATACGAGGTGTTTGATAACCAAACACCATATGTTTCAGTGAAGTCATTATATAGCTGGGAAACTCGTTTTGACAAGGGCCCAGTACGTCCCTTAAGATGGCTTCCCTGCTCACTTGCAATAGTCAGTAATAGAACTAGACATCACAGGGGCAAATCTGCTCATGCAGATATGTCTTCAGATAAAATATAATGCACCCTGCCTTAGGGCTCGAAGGGCTGCTGTAGGGGTGACTTACATATATTAGATGCAGTGACTTTGGCATGACACACAGGAGTGTGCCATGACATGTTTTCACTCATGGCCTGGTGGCTTAGTGGACTAATGCGTCCACTGTAGGGGCCTGTGTTCGACCTCATGGTCACAGGTTTTAATCCCGGCGGGTCCACTCAGCCTTTCATCCTTCTGAGGTCGATAAAATGAGTACCATTGAGTTGGGCAACAATAAACAACTGGTATTCAGCGCCAAGATGCCATTGGGTGAACGTGTGGTTTACTCTAGGGTGGTGCGATGGGTGCGACCGCACCGAGCGTTGACTTGGGGTGATGGCGTCATTTTTGAAAATGTATATTATCATTTTAAAAGCACCTGCTGACGCGTTCCTGGCCTCCAGCACTTTTCAGACATCAATTAAAATGTCAAGTTAACTCCAATGATTAATCGTCTTCCTGGAAAGAGACCGGAGGTTTGTCTAGTGGAAGTTTTGACTCATCCTAAGGTAGTGCAGAGGGTTAAAATGCCTGCTGCTAAGAACGTGTACCATGCGGATAACGAAATGCCTTTAATGTAAATAGGTCAATGGGTTACTGCTTCTGTAAGAGAGCTCCTTTTGTTACTTGTCGTTTATAAGTCAAAATCCTAATATAGAACATTGAGCTATTAACTGTCATTCTAGATCTGCATGCAAACTGCAAGTTATATGTTAGAGCTATATGTTTTTTTGTCCAGTCTTTCATCATCCTAATCTTGTGAAAAGGGTTCATTTGGGTAGAAAACAATTCTTATTATGAAAGAGAACCCCTAACAATTATGTTACGTTTTAAATTCTGGATTTGTGCTTTTCCAGAATAAGGACTCAAACTATATTGCCTACCAGTATTGATGATGTCACTCCTACACTACCCTGGTAGTCCTGTCTGATGTAACATTTCCTATACACTGATTTACACACATATGATTGTCTCACTGGGAACAGCCCCGCCACCCACCGACCACGTTCGCAACCTAGGGGTCATCCTCGACCCCACCCTCTCCATGACTAAGCAGGTCAACGCCGTTTCCTCATCCTGCTTCAACATCCTCCGAATGCTCCGCAGGATCTTCAAGTGGATCCCCACCGAAACAAGAAAAACAGTCACCCAGGCCCTCGTCACCAGCAGGCTGGACTACGGAAACGCCCTCTACGCAGGAACGACGGCTAAGCTCCTGAGACGGCTGCAACGCATCCAGAACGCCTCTGCACGTCTTATCCTCGACATCCCCCGACGCAGCCACATCACACCCCACCTGAGAGACCTGCACTGGCTCCCTGTCAACAAGAGGATAACCTTCAAGCTCCTCACCCACGCACACAAAGCACTCCACAACTCCGGACCAGCCTACCTCAACAGACGACTCAGCTTCTACACCCCCACCCGCCAGCTCCGCTCGACCAGCCTCGCCCTCGCCACAGTCCCCCGCATCCGGAAAACGACCGCCGGCGGCAGATCCTTCTCCCACCTCGCCGCCAAGACCTGGAACACCCTCCCCACCAACCTCCGACAGACCCAAGACCTACTGGCCTTCAGAAGACTCCTCAAGACCTGGCTCTTCGATCAGTAGCAGCACCACCCCCCTCTTCCCCCAGCGCCTTGAGACCCTCGCGGGTATGTAGTGCGCTTTATAAGTGACATGATTGATTGATTGATTGTGTAGTGTAAAGTGCTCTGACACCTTACACTGGTATGAGTGGTGCTATAAAACTAAATGAATCTGAGAGACAGTGGTTATGGAGACTTGAGGGGCACTGTTAAAGGGTGCTAGTGAGGGAATCCGTGGCAGAGGTGGTCATTGGGGGGCACCAACAGACATTGTCGCACAGGGAGCCACCAGCGCTAAAGCCGGCCCTGTTTCCACCGACACTGAAAATAAAAATTTCCTGAAGTAGCATTTTAAATTTAGAGTTTGAAGAAGCCACGTTCAGACAGTGGCGGGGCTGGTCCCTTTCCTGCCTCCTCAAATGATACTAAAATGCAGCAGGTAGAGCAGAGAACACAAAAATGAACACCGGGTTTTCTCCAAAACACACTGAGAAAAACTCCTACAGAGTTATTTATGTATGTATATTATATAATACATGTATAATATTTTATTAAAGCCAATTTTTATATTTGAATGTGTTTCAGGAAACCTTTAGAAAATAAGAGCGTGGAAATGAGTACAAACCTGGGTTTTCCCTCCAGTACTTTCTTGAACAAGACTCCGAGACATCGAACACGTCACAGTAAAGGTCTGGAAGAACGAACCGAAAGAATTGCAGAGTCCTAGTGCAATAAGTTCCTTTAAAATAAAAAATACAGACAATGACTTAGAAATGGAAAGAAGACATACACAGCCAGCTCATTGTGAGCACAAACAGTTGTTTAATTTAAACAACTGAAGCAACCTCAAATCTTGAACTTCTTTGGAAAAACCTCTTTCAGGCCAATTTAGTAAGCTCCTAAATGAAAAACAGCATTTATAAAAAGAAAACTAAAAGTAAAAATAATCACAAAAACAGCTATAATGATATTACCCAGGAAGCTAAAAAATGTAAAACACAGAGGTAAGATAAGCATTATCATGCCTTGCTCTGTTGGAAAAGAGCCACATCCACAATTTTCCAACGGATAGACAGCTAACTGCAAGAAACAGAATGGAGATTTAGGGAGTTTTCACGGACTGTCGCACAGCCTATTTATCTAGTCATGAGCGTTTATTATATAAAACGAACAAGACTCAATGGGTGGCAGAGCAATTTACAGAGAATCGGTTTCACCTGAACAGAGAAAAAAAAAAAATCATACTCTATATCTATATGGGATATACCCTCTGTCATACATTACAAGGATATTGCAAGTCACAGAGGAGTCCATAATTGTATAGATGAACGATGCCGAAGGCCGAGTTCCCTCATAAGGTTATGGAACTCAGAGGCGACTTGGAATAGCCTTATCATGTACAGCAGGGGGTACGTTATTCCTTATAAAACATGGTCACACCATTCATCTTTACTACAAACCACTTAAATACTTGGTGAGTAACTCTTTCATATGAGAGAGATCATGTTTGCAAACATGAAGAATAAAAATAGAATCTCTAGCGCAAAATCAAACTCATCTAAAAAGTGGTTAGAGATGTCTGTTGCAAAAAGATATTAGAATTAGTTTAATTCAAGTCTGTTTATAAAAAAAAAAATCAGTAGCTCGGAATGTGTAGACACATGTAGAAAGATTCAAACTTCTATAATTACCTAAGGAGTGCAAAAATAAACATGTTGCCATAAATATCTCCTTTCCGCTTCTGTATAGCTAGAAAAACAGAGCAAAATAAAGAAACGAAACATTTCGTTTTCGTTCTTTAAACAGTTGCTTTAATTATGGTCCATGACCTGCCCTGTCTTTCCCCTCGACTGCTGTCTCAGGCAGCAGGCATTGTGATGTCAGAACTCAACTGTAATAAGTTATTTGAGTTGAGCAGCTACATATTTTTCTTTTTATAGTATATGGGATTCTACAACTTCTGCATTAAAAACCCATCTCTAATTTCTTTATAATATATGGAATTCTGCATTACCTGTATAAAAAAACGGTCTGTAATATCTTTGTAATTGGCCACTTGTGACACACCCAGTTGCCTAGCATAAAGAAATGACGTCATAACTTAACTGCAATAACTTAAATGTATGAACTTCAGTTTGGAATACGTCGTTTGTGCACCAGAACAACAGTATGGATCCACGTGGCTGATATTATGTCAAACAATGGATGGTGGGTACGCCCATCCATCAACGATAACCTGCTGTCGCTCCAACTGTTTACTTTGGCTGTTGAGTCTCTGGCCAGGTGACTGATTCTGGAGTACTATCAGGCTTACGTGCCAAGCCAGGAAAATATTTCCAGATTCCATTTAAGCCACAAAGGGACAACACACTGCGCAAAATGTGGCCCAATGAAGTGGGCTACCAGTCGGATCGAATGATCTCGGGAAGCTGCAGGGATGGGACACTGCACCCCAAGTCGAAGCATGTACTGGGGTGAATACTCTGACTGCAACAGTGTTCCTTGAGGTTTCCCATGTGCTCAGGACACACTCAATCCCTGCAGAAATGGCTCACTTCTCCTCTTCCAGACATCACCAGTTGGCTGCTTCCAATCGATTGGTGCATGAATGCGAGGTCAGGGTGAGCAGTATGTGTCTACACGGTGAGCAAATTGTCAATAGAGGGTGAGCGGTGCGTGAGTGCAGGATGAGCGGCACCACAGTGCAAGTTGTGTGGGTCTCAGTACAAGGTGTGAGGGGCCTTAATGCAAGGTGTGAGGGGGCTCAGTGCAATGTGAGCAGTGTAAGAGTGAGTAAGATGAGCTGTGTGTGAGTCAAGGGTGGGTGTCCGAATACATTGCAGCATAGATGACTTACTCGAGGGTAATATAGGACAGATACTTTCAGCACAGTGAAGGTCCAAGGTTTCTTGTGTACACTACCATTGTCCCTTATTCATAGAGTGGCTCTTTCCAAAATTAGCATGCTACCCAAATTGCTATATTTTACAAATATCCTGCTGGTAATCTTCTGAAAGTTCTTTGGGGACTTGCAGAAACTGGTGGCGAGTCTGGTAAAGGGGACGGGTAGGCACAGGGTGGCACTGGCAAAGGTGCAGTGCCTGTTAGTCGAAGATGGTCTTGAGGCACCAGACTGAGCGGTATGTAGGGTGAGCAGAGTGTGAGGTTCAAGGGTGAGCGCAGTGTGAGGTTCAAGGGTGAGCAGTAGCTGAGTGCAGGGTGAGTGGGGTGGGTGAATGCAGGGTGAACAGTGCGTTAGCGTGCAGGGTGAATTGTGCATGAGCGTGCAGGGTGAATGGTGCGCAAGGGTGAATGGTGCGTGGGCATGCAGGGTGAACGGTGCGTGAGCGTGAAGGGTGAGTGGTTGTTATATGTGCTTTGGCTGAGCGGTCTATGAGTGCAGGAATGAGTGTTCAGGGTAAGCCGTGGGTGAGGGCATGTTGAACGGTCGGTGAGAGCATGGTGAGTGATGGAGAAGAGCAAGGTGAGCAGTGTGTGAATGTAACGTAAGCAGTGTGTGAGTATGGGGCAGTGTTTGTTAGCAGTGTTAGTGCAGTATGTGATGAGTGAGTGTAGGGCAGGGTGAGTGTGAGTTCAGGGTGAGCGGAATGCAAGTGCAGGGAAAGTAGTGTATGGGCAAGGTGAGGTTTGTGTAAGTGCATATTGAGAGCTGTGAGTGCAGAGTGAGTGGTCAGTGAGCATGCAGAGTGAGCAGTGTATGAATGTTCAGGTTGGGTGGTGAATGAGTGTGCAGGGTGAGTGGTGTGTGCATGGTGAGCAGTGTGTGTGTGCATGCACGCACTTAGGGTGGGCCAATTCCGAGTGCAGTGGGAACGATGCCTGCGTGCAGTGGAAGCAGTGTCTGAGTGCAATGAAAGAGGTGTCTGAGTGCAGTGAAAGCGGCGTCTGAGTGCAGTGAAAGGAATGTCTGAGAGCAGTAGAAGGGGTGACTGAGTGCAGTGAGAACAATGTGTAAGTGAAAGGTGTATTAGCAGTGTGAGTACAAGGTGCAGTGTACGTGAATGAAGGGTAAGAGGTGTGAGTACAATCAGCGATGTGTGTGCAGGGTGAGTGGTGTAAATGCACAGTGAGAGAGGTAAGTGCAGAGTCAGAGGCCCATGAGTGCAGGGTGAATGGGGGGTGAGTGCAGGGTGAACGGTGAGTGGCTGCTGGGTGAGAGGTGTATGAGTGGTATACGATTGCAGTGTGAGCGAAGGGTGAGAGCAGGATGAGCTGTGGAGGGGTGAGAGGTGTCCACAGATACTAAGCAGCAGGTCAAATTTCCGCCCCTCCCCTCCCCAAGTCTTTGCCCTTCTGAAGAGTTCAGAAGAAAGAGACACTGGTGTCAAAGGCTAACAACACTGGCTATGCTTCAACATTCATGCAACCACAAGAAAAACCAAGTTATGGACTATCTTGAACTGCATTTAACATGATGCACTGAGGAAGACTGGAACAGACTTGTGACCAGTGTGCGATTCCACCGCTAAGCAAGGTGAGAGGTATATGAGTCCAGGGTGAGATTTAAGTCCAGGGTGAGCAGTGCGAGTGCAAGGTGAGTGGTGTGAGTGGTTTATAAGTGCAAGGGGAAAGTGTCTTACTGCAGGCAAGTGTTGTGTATCGGGTGAGTGCAGGGTGACAGTGTGCAGGGTAAGAGGTGGGTGAGTAAAGGATAAGTGGTCAGCATGAGTGCTGTTTTATTGTTGTGTGGGTCCATGATGGGTGAAAAGAACAAGTTACCTTGGGTAACGCTTTTTCTGGTAGAGACCGAAGATTCTTCATCTTTTGAATTTTCACCAGGCATCAGACTAGATCCAGAAACATTTGAGCAGTACCTCTACGTGCTGGCAGGTGATGCCGTGTGGCTCTGCACGGACACATTCCGCTCTGGAAATGATGCGTGGGCCTATATATGTGCCACTCCCGTGCGGTGACGTCAGTTGCTTTTGAGGCTGTTCGCTCCCACAGTTGCACAGACCCAACAGCAAATTGGCTTTGACCAGTGTGCATATTACTAGGCTTGGGATCTTGTTAATGAGTAGAGCCAAATTCACAGAACGGGGAGGAAGGGAAGGTAAGTGAGGAATCTGCGGTTAGCGTCTCTACCAGAAAGAGTGTTAACAAAGGTAAGTAAATTGTTCTTCTGATAGATACTTTTAACAGCAGATTCCTCACCTTTTTAATAAATACCAAAGCAGTACCTATTAGGAGGTAAGTCTGTGAATTGCCTCAAACCAAAATGTTCTATAGGACCAAGTGGGCAAAATGCCTTTCTAGACTAACATGGCTGTCCAGACAGCAATGCTTCATGAACAAATGGAACGACGCCCACGTATCTGCATGGCAGATGTCCAGGCAGGACCTCCATGTGCTAACACAGTGGTAGCAGCTTTAGCCCTGGTGGAAATGGCTTGCAGACCTTCTGGAGGCTGCTTTTTGACCAATCCATAGCAGATCTTGATGCAGAGTACAATCCAATGGGAGATGGTGTTCTTTTGCAAGGCATTGCAGCCCTTCCAGGTACAACGCATCAGGCATTAGACTAACGCATTTCAGTGTGGTGGTCCGCATCACCGCACTGAAATGCATTGTCACGCATTTATGGAACCATAGCTGTCTGCCAGAGCACCTCCACCGACTACGCAAATCGCTTAGCTGGCTGGGCGGCAGGCTTGGGGGCTGGCTCAGCTCGCGGCTGGCAATGGCTACAATGTTTAAATTTCACTTACGACGTCACAAGAGTCTTCAGGTTCATGATTTCATTTGCGCAATCATGGGGCGCAAGCAGGGCACGAGTCGGGGGTACATGCAGGTACACGGCGTCCACCCACTATTTTCACAGGGTGGACGCCGTCCCCCCTGCCAAGAAGTTGGGCCCCACAGAAATATGCTGAACTTGTCCTGGTGTAAGACACAGGGACACGTTCAGCAGCGCCTGCACGTTGTCTGCTTTCCATTTCCAGCAGCAACTGCAGGCATCGTGGGGTGTTTTTTTTTTTTACCTCCAGCCAGGCCGAAGTTAAGGGGCCATCAGGCCTCCTTTTGTTTGAATATCTTGACTGGAGGCGGCCTGGAAACTCACACAAATGTAAATGCGACAGAGGGAAACAAAGGCACACAGCTTGCTATCTCTTCACAGGTTCTTAAGGGAGGCATGCTTTTGCCTTTGTTCTGTCCCTGTATATAAGTGCAGACACTGTAAGACTCAGGTGAGGTGGTCTGTCCCAGTATTTACACAAATAATTTAAATAGCACTATTTTATTTCTTTTATAGCGCTACATCGTGACGTCATGTGCTGTGATGGCATGCGTCATGATGCCACTTGTATAGTGTCTTAACTTGGTCAGTCCCCCCACTTCATTTTGTAGGACTTGTGCCCTGGGCGCAAGCACAGTACAGTATAAGTTGTTTTTGCCAGCCGGGCTTTGGCTTGAGCCAGGACCCCGCTGCAGGTTGCACAGCGCGGCCCGGCGTAATCATTATTCGGACCGCAGCCACCGCCGGAGTCGTCGCTGCTGGCCCCGCCCTGTACCGCCATGGCGATCGCTGACACAGAGTAAGTGTCATTCACTGTACTAACCTCCTTGACTTTCTAATTTCTTTTACTTTTAGGAGCCTATAGTTACAGCTAGAGATCTGCATTCATTGCAGTCTGGAAAGGTTGAGTTCAGCCCCTTAAAGCGAAGGATCGATTCCCGGTGAGCCCGGCCCAGGCAATGCCAGCCGAGGCAGCTGAGTTTCCAAAGCTGGGCTTCCCTGTTACAAAAGCTATTGATTTCGGCGAGCTTGTCAGCTGGCAGCTTCACGAATCGCTCTGGTTCATTTGTAGTGCACACACGTGGCAGTGATTGAATTGCCGAATGTGAATCTGCAGTGTGGAAAAACTGTGCATTGTTAGGCTCAGGTCTGCCCTGTTGTTTAAAGTGCATCTTAACAGGGTATATTCCAGGCTGCTGCAAGTGTCACAGGCTGAGGTTTACTCTATTGTTTAAAGTGCATCTATTTGTCGGTGTTTGCCGCTGTAGCTTTAGGTCTGCAGTGGGAGTGAGTGACACTTTGGTTGGCTTTGTGGATTACACTTGTGTGGACACTGGAGTCTGGCCCGGCTTTTGCTAAGCACTTTAACTCACACTTATGCTTGTTCACAAAGCAGGTAGAGCGGACTTCTTGGCACAGTAGACAAATGTGTAAGGTCTAGGGAGAATAATACAAATCAGCATTCGGATCTGCGCCTTTTTGGGGGCCAGAAAGCGACGAGCAGCAGCGCTGGTACATGCGTGAACGTGTCAGCATCTTTAAACCACAATCCTGAATGAAGAGTAGTGACAGGGTTTGCGGGTCTGCTGCGGGTTGTAGTGGAGTTCAGTCAGACTCCAGGCGTGGGGCACGGTACCAAGATTGACAGGACATCTCTCTGTGAGCAGGATGTCACGTGGAGCAGGGGCGAGGCATAGGTTGGGCAGAGTTTGATCTCTCTCACTGTGACTGGGCCCAGAGTTATTCACAAATCTCTGCCCTAGGTACATTACCCCACTGAGCACTCTGGTTGGTATTAGAACCTACAGTCCTTCGGTCCAAAGTTGCATAAACATCGCTGACGTAGAGGTATTACCCCAGTGAGCACTCTGGTTGGTATTAAAACCTATGATTTGCAGGCCCTACGGCCTTGCATCCCAGAGTTGCACAAACATCCCTGTCATAAGTACTCCTCTGAACACTATGGCTAGTATTAGAACGTGTGACTCTCAATATGCACACATCTGTGGTCCATATATAACTTCCAGTGAACTATCTGTCAAGGTACTGGTGACCTAGTGCGTACAGCAGTCTCCAATATTTGCATCAAACGAACGTGTGGTATCCCACTTACATTTTAACCTGCAACATTGATTTTCTTTTTTTTTCACTTGCTATGTTCATTTGTTTCCCTTTTCTCTCTTTCATACGTGGTTCCTTTATGGCTGTAAATCTTATATCATGTCTTTTTATTGTATGTGATTTGTCTCTCTTTTTACTTTTTTTTATTTTGCCATTATTTTCTGTTCTCTAGCTCTGTCCCCTTTGTTTTTCCTTCACCATCATCTTTTTCCATCTCTCAGCCTTGGTGTATGTATCTGTAATTGTCTTTTAATTCATGATGTTTTGCCCTTTCTCTTTTTATTTGCTGCCTTTGTCAAGCTTGGCCCTTTCCTACACTAATTTCATATACTTTATTCTATTTTTCTGCCATTCCTTGCTGCACTCATTCTTTAATTTCTCTCTGTCTCTTTCCATTGTATTTCCTCTTCCCATCTCCACTTTCTGCTCCTTTGTGTGGAACTTGATCTGTCAGTAATTTGTCACTGCTGTTAGTGGTGTACGGTGCAGCAGTTCTTGAATTGTAGAGAACACAAACATGGACATGAGTGCCGCAAAAGAGGCTTTCAATGTGACAGCAGACAGATAGCTGGGTCAGTGCAAGTAACCCATAGTGACATCTCTTTCCACACTCTCTAGTTTTCAGGGTTTGCTCTTCATACTCAGTAGAGACGCCCAAGACAATAGTTGGGGTCCGGAGTCTGCAGTTGTGGTGCACTTCTTCACAAGCTCTTTTACTTCAATAAACCAGCAATTTGGCATTCATTTATCACTATGAGGCCCTCCTACAAAGTTAGTGCCCTTCCATTTCTGGTGTTTTGCTGCAGTTTTAAGATGATCTTAGGGTTTCTTGTTGCTCAAATTGGTGTAATTTCTGATATTTATATATGTTTCCCTCGTCTTCATTGCTTGATTTTGCTTGTGAGAAAGTGTCGCTTATAGTTGTTGAATGTCACTTATAAATACACTGAAATTAAGAAAATGTCACACATAAGCAATCTGAAACCTTGGCAGCTATGGCCTTGCCTTTTTCACCGCAGTAAACCCCACAAAAAGTTGATCATTCCACCGGTTTTCTTCAGTGAAATTGATGTAGAACAGTACTCTTTTGGGATCCATGCAATAGAGTCTTTCTTTCTCCGTAGAGGGATGAGGCAAGCATAGAACGCCAGCCGGGTGATGATATGTGAGGGCGTCACAACTTTTGGTAAGAAGGATACCTGCGTCCACAGAACCAGTTTGTCTGGGAAGGATGTTGTGTGAGACGGGTTGACCCATTGAGAGCCCTAAGCTCACTCACTTGTCATGCCGAGGTGATGGCGACAAGTAACATCAAATTGATAGGGAGAAGTCACTAAGGGCAGCTGTGAAGCAGCTTAAAGTGAGTGCACATCAAACATGTGAGGACCAAAATACGGTCTCACTGCAACATGACAAAAACGGAGGGGAGAAACAAGATTTGGAGACCTCTCAAAAAAGGCAGCACAACCGGTGACCTAAACAATGAGGGCTGGGTCAACAACCATGAAACGGCCAAAAGGCACCCCTTAACTGTGCCCAAAGCAATGCCTTGCCAGGCAAGAGACAAAACAAACAGAATATCAGATAACTGGGTCTGAATGGGATCATTCTGGAGTGTGCTGCACCAAACCACAAATTTGTCCCAACGATAGTCATACACAGTTTTCGCTGAGGAACTCTTGGCTGCCAGGATGATAGACCACCTCCAGTGGAAGGTCGAAGGTGTTCAGCTGTTGCCACTCAATCTCCATGCGTGAAGATGGAGACTGTGAAGGCCTACATGCAGAACCCTGCCCTTACTGGGATGAGTAAGAATGTAGATGCAAGAAAGACTGTGGGAAGAAGAGAGACTGAGTTGAGGAAAAGAGATAGAGGGGAGCAAAAGAAGATAGAGGTATAGGCATGGAAAGATGTTCTTAGGCGAAATTGGTTGTGTGATCTCACACAATATGTATGTAAGTGGTATACATAATGCAGAAACCTAGCAGAAAAGCAGCACAGTGCAGTACAGAACTTAGACCTAGTCAAATTGTGAAGATGTACGGTATTCTTTGTGCAACGTACTTCATAAATTCTTGACATAATATAAAGCCTACACATTGTGCAGCAATACAAATATGTCAGTTTAATCTGTGGACAAATGATTAGCCTAAGCCATAGGAAAATGATTTGCTCAAGTTCTAGGAGAAAAGGAGGGCATCTTCGTTAGTAGCATGATTCCCAGTACTTTCGAAGCAAAGAAGTACTGAAATCAGTCAACCACACACAGTCTATTATTTAAATCACATTTAATCTCAACACTAATTTTTAATATTTAAAAAAATATATATTACATATATATATATATATATATATATATATATATATATATATATATATAATCTACTGGCGGTCGCCAGTAGATAGTTATAGTTACAACCTATTATCCATAGGAAATCCGCGACATTCTATTTGCAATAACGTTGGCGCCGGTTGACGAATCTTCGCGAAAGCTTCCAACTTGTTGGGGAACTCCGGTCCGCTCCTACCCTGAAAGTCTCGGGGTGATACGTGAAGCGGGGGCCGAGAAAAAAGGGGGGTCCCAAAACGCGTTTTCCCCATTCATTTTTCCATAGGAACCTTTAGTCGCAGCTACAGCCCGAACTGCTGAACGGAATTACCCCAAATTTGGCAAAGAGGTAGCCCTTGGTTCAGACTGGTGCCTTTTGCTAAAATGGTGTAAATCCGTTCAGTAGTTCCTGAGAAATTCACAATTAAAATCACATATATATCTATGGGCGCGTCGGATCCGCGTACCCTCCCGATCACGAGCTGCATGCTAATTGGCTGTCAACACTCCAAATCAAGAAGTGTTGGCAGCCATTTTGTCCTCGGTAGAACCGAGGGACAGAAACAAGTGCGCAAAGCGCAAAAGGGGCAGGGTAGAAACACCCTGACAACCTAGGTCTGCTCAGGGGGTCCCACAAGGACCCCTGGGCAGAAAAGATTTTTTTTAAAATCGGCGGGATGCGCTTAGGGTGCGCGTATCCCGCCGAGAAAAAAAAGAAACAAGTGCGCAAAACGCACAAAGGGGGCAGGGTAGAAACACCCTAACCCCTAGGCCTGCTCAGGGGGTCCCACAAGGACCCCCTGGGCAAAAAGCATTTTTTAAAAAAAAAAATCGGCAGGATGCGCTCAGGGTGCGCGAATCCTGCCGGAAAAAATCGAAGCGCGGTCTCCCGCGCTCGATAGTTAATTGGCCCCCGGGTGGCCCAAGTCCCGGGGGCATGGTGGGGGGGATAATTTAATGTGTGGGGGCCTCAAGGGCCTCCCAAGCCCCGGGGACTGCCACCCCCGGGGCTTTTTAAAAATGGTGCGGGAGGGCTCTGAGCCTCCCGCAGCCCCGGGGACCACCACCTCCCCGGGGCTTTTTAAAATTAAAAATAAAACCAGTGTGGGGGCTCCAGCCCCCACACGCCCGGGACCGCCACCTCCCCGGGGCACTAAACATTTTAATATGGGGGTCCGTTACGGACGCCCAGAGCCCCGAGGACCACCACCTCCCCGGGGCTGTGTACTGAATGGGAGGGGGCCGCGCGGCCCCCTCCTGGAGCCCTTGATGGCCCTGGGGACCACCACCCCCAGGGCCGGCTCCTGCAGTGTCCCGGGGTGCCTACCCCCGGGACACTGTAGTTTGCTATGGCAGGACGGGAGCCTCGCGGCTCCCGTCCTGCCATAGCAAGCTGCTTTGGATATTGGAAGAGAGAGCAGGGAAACCTGCTCTCTCTTCCAATATCCAAAGCGATTGCTTTTCCACATGGGGAGCAGCATGTCAGCTGCTCCCCATGTGGAACAGCAATGCCGGCTCCCAAGGGACGTGGGGAGCCGGCGGGACTGTGGGGGTATTGGGGACCCCCACAGTCCCCAACGGGAGGGCCAGCCCCGGGGGATGGGGTCCCCGGGGCAAGTAGTGGCTCGGGAGGGGGCCACGCGGCCCCCTCTCCAAAAAAGAGAAAGAAAAAAGTTTTTAAAAAATGGAAAGGCCGGCCCCGGGGGATGGGGTCCCCGGGGCCTTAAAATGGCCAGAGGAGGGGGCCACGCTGCCCCCTCAAAATAATAAATATAGAGGCCATGCCCCGGGGATGGGGTCCCCGGGGCCAATACAGGCCCAGGGAAGGGGGCCACGCGGCCCCTTCCCGTTTTTTTTTATTAAAAATTAAAAAAAGGGGGTAAGGCCCTGGGGGATGGGGTCCCCAGGGCATAAAAACAGGAAAAGGAAGGGGGCCACACAGCCCCCTTCAAGGGACAAATTTTTTTTTTTTTAAAACGATGGGGTCCGCAGGCCCCGCCCCTTCCTTCACCACTCTGCAAACGCGCCCCTGGCGCGTTTGCAGAGGGGAACGATTCCCCTTGAATACTGGGGGTCCCTGGGGGCCAACTAGCCCACCAGGAACCTCCAATATGCGCCAGGGGCTGCGTTGCAGAGACGTGTAGAGAGGCCACACCCCTTTTACACCTCTCTGCAACGCAGCTCTGTGGCGCTTTGGAGGTATATGGTGGGCTAGTTGGACTCCGGGGACCCTCAGGATTCAAGGGGACTTAATCCCCAACTTAAAACGCGCCACGGGGCGCGTTTGCACAGTGGTGAAGGGAGGGCGGGGCTTCAGGTGACATGTGTGCAAACAGGCCCCATGGCGCGTTTTAAGATGGGGAATTAAATCCCCTTCAATCCTGAGGGTCCCTGGGGGCCAACTAGCCCAACAGGTACATCCAGAAAGCGCCACAGAGCTGCGTTGCAGAGAGGTGTAAAAGGGGTGTGGCCTCTCTACACGTCTCTGCAACGCAGCCCCTGGCGCATATTGGAGGTTCCTGGTGGGCTAGTTGGCCCCTAGGGACCCTCAGGATTCAAGGGGACTTAATCCCCCAACTTAAAACGCGCCACGGGGCGCGTTTGCACAGATGTAACCTCAGGCCCCGCCCCTCCCTTCACCATTGTGCAAATATTCCTCTAAAATCAGCCGAAATACGAATTCCGATTTACTCACCTGTTATCAGGAGAGACCTCAGTGCTGTATCTTTCAGCCCAGTACTGGTCCTGAAAAGTAATTTTAGCCGTACTTACCGGTAACTTGAATTTCCTTCATAGGCTAACATTGACTGGTTTCACTTGGAAATTCTTCTAAGTGTGGAGTTTTGGAACTTTAAAATATTCCTCTAAAATCAGCCGAAATACGAATTCCGATTTACTCACCTGTTATCAGGAGAGACCTCAGTGCTGCATCTTTCAGCCCAGTACTGGTCCTGAAAAGTAATTTTAGCCGTACTTACCGGTAACTTGAATTTCCTTCATAGGCTAACATTGACTGGTTTCACTTGGAAATTCTTCTAAGTGTGGAGTTTTGGAACTTTAAAATATTCCTCTAAAATCAGCCGAAATACGAATTCCGATTTACTCACCTGTTATCAGGAGAGACCTCAGTGCTGCATCTTTCAGCCCAGTACTGAACCTCAAAAGTAATTTTAACCGTACTTACCAGTAACTTGAATTTCCTTCCATAGGATATCATTGCCTGCTTTTTGCTGAAAAAGTTTCTAAGTGTTGATTTTTGAAACATTCAAATATTCCTGTAAAATCAGCCGAAATACGAATTCCGATTTACTCACCTGTTATAAGGAGAGACCTCAGTGCTGCATCTTTCAGCCCAGTACTGATCCTGAAAAGTAATTTTAACCATACTTACCGGTAACTTGAATTTCCTTCATAGGCTAACATTGACTGGTTTCACTTGGAAATTCTTCTAAGTGTGGAGTTTTGGAACTTTAAAATATTCCTCTAAAATCAGCCGAAATACGAATTCCGATTTACTCACCTGTTATCAGGAGAGACCTCAGTGCTGCATCTTTCAGCCCAGTACTGGTCCTGAAAAGTAATTTTAACCGTACTTACCGGTAACTTGAATTTCCTTCATAGGCTAACATTGACTGGTTTCACTTGGAAATTCTTCTAAGTGTGGAGTTTTGGAACTTTAAAATATTCCTCTAAAATCAGCCGAAATACGAATTCCGATTTACTCACCTGTTATCAGGAGAGACCTCAGTGCTGCATCTTTCAGCCCAGTACTGATCCTGAAAAGTAATTTTAACCGTACTTACCGGTAACTTGAATTTCCTTCATAGGCTAACATTGACTGGTTTCACTTGGAAATTCTTCTAAGTGTGGAGTTTTGGAACTTTAAAATATTCCTCTAAAATCAGCCGAAATACGAATTCCGATTTACTCACCTGTTATCAGGAGAGACCTCAGTGCTGCATCTTTCAGCCCAGTACTGATCCTCAAAAGTAATTTTAACCGTACTTACCGGTAACTTGAATTTCCTTCATAGGCTAAGATTGACTGGTTTTCAGCAAAAAGTTTCAAAGTGTTGATTTTCACAAACTACAAATATTCCTTAAAAATCGCCTGTATGACTTAAACGCATTTTTCAACTGTTTACAGGAGATGCACCAGTGCTGGATCCAGGATCCAACACTGAGTAAGAAAAAGTAACGATAACAGTTTTTACCTGCTAAGTGAATTTCCTTCCATAGGATAACATTGGTGATTCTATGAGAAAAAGTTTCTAAGTGTCAACTTTTAAAATACAATAATATTCCTTAAAAATCACGACTGTAACCAAAACGCTTTTACTCAACTGTTTACAGGAGATGTACCAGGACTGAATCTAGGATCCAGTCCTGTGGTTACAAAAGTAATCCATAAAGTAACTAATTGCATTTAACTAGAAATTCACATTGAGCTGAATGTTGCATTGTGTTTGAAAATGTGTTGCCCATTGCAACAACTGTAACTACTGTACTTAAAAGTCTATTGCCTATCTGCAAAGTATTTAAACTAAAGTAATTCATTCTGAGAAAGTATTTTTTGTAATGTAATGTATAATGTAATTACAATGTAATTTAAAAAATAAAATATGTAAAAAAAATTGTTTCTAAAAATGTAGTAAATCAGTATGAAAAAAATTAATATAACAATTAATACATTTAAAAATTGTCATTTACAAAACCTTTGAAATTCACTGAAAAAACCGTAGGTTTCAGGCACGTTATAGTTAGAAATTAGCATTAAAAAACCTTTGAAATTCACTGAAAAAACCATAGGTTTCAGACACGTTATAGTTACAAATTAGCATTTAAAAAACCTTTGAAATTCACTGAAAAAACCATAGGTTTCAGACACGTTATAGTTACAAATTAGCATTTAAAAACCTTTGAAATTCACTGAAAAAACCATAGGTTTTAGGGACAGTTTTAGTTACTTGGACATTGCACTCGTACAAAACCCGTGAAATTCCCCCGTTATAGTTAGTTCAGCTAACTATAACTCGCGCCCGCAATGCACTGCTGATGACGTCACATATTACATCACTCATGACATGGTCAGTGACATCACTGATGACATCACTGATGACATCTCAAATGACATCACTGATGACATCATCCACGTGATAATCTGATGCACCTCCTCACACCCTAATATAACCTTTGATACACCCACTCTAAATTACAGACTGCCATTCGCAAAACCATAGACACTCCCACACCAATAACTACATACCCACTCACTGATTCTTAGGTCTACACACACACATCCACTCACTCACCCGTACAGTCACTCATACTTACGGTCACTCAGTACAGGACTATCATATGCACTCTTACTCCTATATAGACACTCAAACAATGCCACTCATCCATAGAGATGCTCACACACCTAGTCAGTCATGCAAATAATTAAACACACTGCCATTTACTCACCTATACAGTTATACACACACCAGCTCACTTACTCATACAAATAGTAGCACATTGTTACGCTCTTATACAATCACAGATACAAGCACACACTCATCCATACAGCCACTATCACAATCACTCACTCTTGCTTATAGCTATTTATATACTCCAACACACATATATACTGCCTTTCACATATGTAGTTACTCACACATGTACCACTGGGACATACATTCACTCACTAACACACTCTTACACACACTTACCCACCCATACAGTCTATCACAGATGCACTCTTGAAACCATCCACCCAGTGAATCACCCACTCACACATCTATGCACAGAGTTGCACACACCCCTCCTACACAAACACTCAGGCACCCATACAGATACTCAGACAAGCATTCAATAACTCATATAGACACTCATTTAGCTATTCACAAACACATGCAGCCACTTACACAGCAACAGACAGACGGATACAGACATTCACCCAGTTTAGTCACTAACCCATGCATTCAGTAAGATACGTTAAATCACTCACTTATAGAGTCAGTCACGCACCTACTAAATCATCCATACAGACACTTACACACCCACTCATTCTTCAATACGTCTTTTCCTATATATATTAAAAATATTTAAACTTTACAGAAACACACAGTCACTGGATGATGTCATCAGTGATGTCATTTGAGATGTCATCAGTGATGTCATCAGTGATGTCACTGACCATGTCATGAGTGATGTAATATGTGACGTCATCAGCAGTGCATTGCGGGGGCGCGAGTTATAGTTAGCTGAACTAACTATAACGGGGGAATTTCACGGGTTTTGTACGAGTGCAATGTCCAAGTAACTAAAACTGTCCCTAAAACCTATGGTTTTTTCAGTGAATTTCAAAGGTTTTTTAAATGCTAATTTGTAACTATAACGTGTCTGAAACCTATGGTTTTTTCAGTGAATATATATATATATATATATATATATAACAATCCTTTTCTGCACCAATTCCTGCAACGCTGAATCAGAAACGGAACAGACTCCACTTTCTTGTGCAAATGTTTTTATTTCGTGCGCTGTGCCACCATGACGCGTTTCGGCCTCGAAAGGCCTTGATCACATATATTAATATATATATATATACATAAATATATTAATATATTCTAAACCAACACAGAAAACACATAATGCACACCAAAGGGAATGCTTTGATATTTTGTTTAGGCATTATGTCCATATACACAAATGTTAAAGTGCATCATAACAGAGCAATATTATTTTAGGTGGGGGCTGGCAGTGCATAACCCAACATATAAGCAAGGGGTCCCATCCACCAACATGTCCTGTTTTTTTGTCCTCATTTTAACCTTGAAAAGAGCATCCTCTCGTGAACTAAACTATCCCAAGTGCACTGCTCAAAGACAGTAATTTGAGTGTGGGTCGGCGCGGTATCTCCAGTGCCGATACGGACTTAGGAGGTATAATCATTGGACAAGCTCTCTCCCATCAACCAATGTTCAGCTGGTCCCCTACCAACAGGTCATGTTGAAATTATTTTGGAAAGGCCCTGTGAACAGAGGGATACATTTCCACATTCATGTAAATAAAGCATTTTTTGTTTAAAAGATATCACTAGACACGCCTACACTGTATGCACAAATGCAGGTTTTGTTTGAATTTTACTTCCCCCTTCACTCATTATCTTCTTTGTTGGACAGATGGATGAGGAGTCGGGCAGGGAAGAGGAAGCCCGCAGACTCTGGCAGGTGAGCCTTCTTCGGCTCCTCCTCGTTGTTAGTGTGGCACTTCAGCAGTGCTCTATATTCATAAAGGAACAGGGCTGAGGAGGGACTCTGGCACTGCGATGGTGGATGATGCAAGGGGTAGGCTCAAAGCCTCAGCTGTTCGCTATTCAGCAGGCAGGACAGGGCCGGACACCTCCTTTCTAGGTCAAGCCTAGGCTGCGCGCATGCGCTATCTGCAAGACCTGCTGTAATCAGTATACAAGTGAAATCCCGCCTGCTGCTTACAATGTTGTTGTGCCCCCGGACACAGGATACCATCACAGGACACAGCAGGTAAGTCTAAGTATTTTATTCGTGGGTACAACGAGCCACCGCTCCTCTCACGACAGGCGAGAGGCACCAACTGACATTCATGGAATCCCCCACACCGAGTACTATGGCAACACATGGAAGTTCTAGGTAGAACCATGAACAAGCACATCTAAGTACAACATATTACCTCTTTTTTTTAATGAAAAAGCAAAATATAGAAAGGAACAATTTGAACAACTCCCCAGATGAGGAGCAACAGCAATGCAAAGAAAACAAAGAAAAAAGGAAACTTACAAGTGTGAACAAATAACAGTCAGAGAACAAAATGGTCCTTCCGGCTGATAACACCGAGACGTCACCTCTAACGCTCTAATATCTGATACTCTTCTAAACGAAACCAAACACAAAAGCATAGCTAACTTCCAAGACAACATCCTCAAACTCAAACCAGAATTTGGCCCCCAACTCTCCACTTCCTTTAAAACCACCGACACATCCCAAAGGAATGCGTACTTAGCTCTAGGAGGCAACTCCAAGCGAATACTCTTAACAACCCTTTTAACTAAAGCATGTTGTCCCACTGGCAATCCTCCAACCAGTGCATGACCATCTGAAATCGCCGATCTGCTCAAATTAACTGAGCTGTAAGCAAGTCCCTTTCTAAACAAACTTGACAAATAATTCACAACCTCCACTACAACAGCCGAAACGGGATCCAAGTTCCTCTCAACACACCAATCACACCACCTTCGCCATGCTGTCCTATAGGCCTTGGTTGTTCCCGGAGCCCATGAACCACAGATGAGCTCTGAAGCCTCCATAGATAGTCCTGACACTTGCCATACTCTCCTGAAATCAGAGACCCCAAGAGCCTCATTTGCCCGGATATCACCAGATTGTGAACGCTCCCCTGAACATCCATCATCCTCGTAGCCAAAAATGGTGTTGTGCCCACGGACACAGGATACCATCACAGGACACAGCAGGTAAGTCTAAGTATTTTATTCGTGGGTACAACGAGCCACCGCTCCTCTCACGACACGCGAGAGACACCAACTGACATTCATGGAATCCCCCACACCCGAGTACTATGGCAACACATGGAGGTTCTAGGTAGAACCATGAACAAGCACATCTAATACAACATATTAGTTCACTCCTGCGTCGGTCTTCTTTGGTGGCTCCTCACTGGCTGGTACTCCCAATACATTAGTTCAGTTTTTTGCCCAGGAGCACCGGCCAACTACAGTTTCCTTACGCTGTAGACATTTATGTGTTCCTTTGGGGACTACTTCAAGAAAGCAAAAGTGTTATAGCTTGCAAACATAACGTGAGTGAATCACAGACACACTTAAGCCAACTTGTTTTCCTTTCCGATCATCTTTATCTTTAACAATGGCGGCCACGCGCCTTTCTTTTGTTCTGCACGGCTTGCCCAACTCAACTTTTAAAACAATATTGGTTTTGTTTATTTTTGCAGCGTACAGCGCTTTATCTTTAAGTACGGCGGCCGTGCCTTACTTTTGTTTAGCACGGCGTGGCTCGCACACCTCTGCTTATTATGTTGTGTAGTTCTTCCGTGAGTGATTTGGAAACAGGGCTTTCAAATGTTTGTGTGCACTACGTACTCCTAGATACCATCCTGTGAAGGGTTAACGTGCAGTCCATGCCAGCGGGGTCATTTGCGTAGGCCATTTATACTTTTCTGGAGGGATCACAACATGGAAAGGCTGCGTGGTTCAGATTCCAGAACTGCTATGCAAGCAGAGAGTTGAAAGCACGCTGCAATTTGACGACTTGCAGTTTTTTGAAAACTGCGGCAGAGAGAGCTTTGGCAGCATGTACGGCACATGATGGGTTTCGCAGGACAAGGAGGTGCCTGTGAAGAAGCTCCTCAAAATAGAAAAAGAGGTAGGGCTTTATTTTGTGAGTTTGTAAAGCTAAATAAATACAGGGTGTGTTTTATGAGGACATTTCAAAGTCAACACAATCATTTTGTTACTTTTAGAACTGAAAGTTTATCTCCTTTTTCAAAAGCTTGTTTTACTTTTAATATCTTGTTCATGGAGTACAAGCACAAGAAGAACCTGCTTGAGATTTTTGTTATGTTCGCCTTGGCTATAAAAGTAAAAATAAGACTTCAGTGGTTGACGCTGTGGCTATCATCTTGCATACAGCTTTGACAAACTCTAGACTTGGAATCATGGGAGCTGGGTGCACAAAAATGTTGGTTGGGTTCGGGTCACAAGATCAATTCTGAATATAAATGAGGACGCATTGCAGGTGGAAGGTAGTGTGGCAGACTTATTCACTTGTATTACATATGCAATTTTTTATTTTAAGATTGGACCACGCCACTAATTTCATTACCAAATCTCTGCTACTGCAGTGATGCAACCCCCCCATTGCTCATACACCGCTCTCGCTGCTCTCTGGCACGTCTGCCTTAACAGTGCCCCATGTGCTCCCTGCACTCCCTGAAAACTTGCTGCCCTCTCTCTTCCTTCCCCTTCAGCCAGGGCCACTAGAATTATGTGGCAGGGGAGGACTGCAAACCACATACATCCACTCCACTCCAAACCAAAACACATAGATAAAAGACATTGTCATTTACAATGCCAATAGCTCTAACTCTCGCAAATGCGAGACCTACTGCATTGCAAATGCTTGTTCAATGTTCTTTTCCGCTTCCTCGCAGTAAGGCCTCGAGGCAGGGTTTCAGCTAAGCATGTTTTTATCATTGCATCAAAAAGAAAAAAAGAATGATGACAGAACATTTGACCACACTGGCCAAATCACCCAAGTAGCAGGGATGCCTAAGGTAGCACTTTCATGCTATAAAGGATTGACGGCTCTGCTACACTTGGGCCAGTGCAGAGCAAAGTATGGCGCTTGCCCGGCGGCAATAAAGACGCTACCACAGGTCATGCTGCTCTGCACCGTATAATCACAGTCACACAGGTAAAAGTGAAGCCCAAATGTATCCAACCCTCCAGCAGAGTTTCTCTTTGCACAAATGGGAATAATATCACCTATTTGGGCTACAGGACCTGTCTGTTAACACTGGAAACAAAATGCTATGGGCTTGATGAACACCCTGTCCAAACAATGGAACCCCTTGAAAATGACAAGAACCAATGGCTGAAGGAGGCTAACCCAAAGCCACACCCTCTCTATTATGTAGTGCTTTCTTTATATATAAAGTATTGTTAATAAAGGTCTCCCAGACAGTAGGCGAGGCCGGAAAAAAAGGTATGGTTTCTCATATAACGTGAAAATAATTTTGGTCATATTTGGAAATTTATTTCAGACTCTGCAGTACATACATTAAGTTAAACCAGAAAATGGAAGATGATTTACAGATTCAGAAACCCAAGATAGATTTGACTTCTGCATATCAGACCCAAAGACTGTGAGCTATTGGTTTCTTAATCTTATCAGAGGTCAGTAAGTAGATGGCACAGCCCAGTCAAGGCCTCCCTTTAGAGTTTTGGGAGCAGAGTGCTGGTGTCATTCTCAGGAACCTGATAGTGGCAAGCAGCCAAACCAATGGCAGGGCCGGCAATCACACACATGCAGAGTTTCAGATAGTGCTTGTCCTCCAGCACGACCAATCATATCTATGCATGTGGTATTTGTTTACAGTGAACCAGGCCAAAATGCAGCAGAGCACTGTACAGGGTCAAAGGCAAGGCTACAATCAAGTGACTGAAGAAATTGCTGTTTTATGATTTGTTAAAACATAATGATGTAGTGTTCTATAAAGTGGTGGGTCTTTAGCTCTTTCCTGAATTTGAGGAGGGTTGGTGTGGTCCTGATGGATATGGGGATATTTTTTGAGGTTCTAAGTGCATAGTTGGAATAGGACCATTGCCTTGCTTTTATCATTTTTACACTTTTGTCACCAGCCTGGTTCTGTTTCAGTGCTACGTGTGCCAAGAAGTACCAGAGATGGTGAGCAGGTGATGTGACTGTTTCCATGGGACTGAGAGTGAGAACACAGGGCCAGGAAAGAAGAATGCCAGCGGGCAATGGACCGGAGCATCATTTGTGCTGGACTGTAGAAGTCAGAGTCAAGGTATGCAAGCTGTGTTCTGGAACACATCAGAAGCGAGAGAGGGCAATGCCTCTAGTTAGAAAGGAAGGGACAAGTAAATGACACACATGCTGAGGATTAGTGTGCCCTTGTGTGTGTGTGTCCTTGTGTTTGTGCATGAGAGGGTCTGTCTGGTGTCGTGCTCTTCCTTGACAGTGTCCCGCCCAATGGTAGTCCTGGTATTTGATTGTACTACCTCAATGTGGGGGTGTTAACTCTGCACAATGGTTGCCACTGCTGCCATAATGGGAGCTCCCCATGGAATAATGGTGGCCCTAGAACAATACTCAACTTTTTTTGCGTGTTGTGTGTATCCTTTGTCTAATTGTAGCTACCATTGGCATAATCATGGCAATCCTAACTACTGTGGGCATCCTAAGCCTAATCATGGCCAGCTCTGACCTAATGATGACCATTCATCACATGCTGCGGACCTACTTGACATTACAGAACATACACACTGGCGATATTTTAGCACTATATGGGAATCTCTGATGAAATTGTGGCCACCCAATAAGGGGAGAAGGAAAACCGAAAATTAGTATGCTAACAAAAGAATAGGGAGAACAGTACATCCAATTTACAAGTCACCATCCCCAAATATCCAGTATGACTCTCCATGGATTTTGAACAATGACCGGTTAAGGTGAGAGCCCCAGTTGCCTTCCGGCATGCAGTGTCATGCAATAAGGTTTCATGAGACCTTTTAGGAAGGATCGTTCAATTAATTACCCTCACAATTAACAGTTCCTTAGTGATTTCAAGTAGGGCATGTTTCCTCCTTAAGGCTGTAGGGCAGAGACCAGGAAATTTAAACACGTGGGGCCCAGCATACATCAGGTCACTCATCTCTGTTGTTATTCTGAGGAGGGTATCTCTGTTCCCCCTACATTTAATACCAACAAACCACCACCGTACTCACTGGGACCTTTGAGGTATGCCTGAGGGTCCCGTTAATCAAAGCCACTTCGGAGGTTCCTGGCCCTTTTATAAGTACTCCTGTATTGTAGAATCTGTGTCAGGCACTTCATCCGGTTCTGTTTTAGGGGAGTACGCTCACTACATGTATTTGTGCTCCCCACCTGGTCTTCTCACATTTGGTTTATAGCCACTACCTTACCCCACAGTGCCTCCGTTGTGGTTCCATGACCCGATAGCTGTTGGGAGCCCATCGTTTTACAGTGCCTGTTACAGGGAGCAAGACCTCTGACCTCCTGGTCAGGGATACTACTCGCCCCTCGCGCAGCTCCGTTGTTGCGCCGCTGCCCCCCCAGCACCTTCCTGCTTGCAGGTAGGTGTTCAAAGCCCTCCTCCACCCGCAGGCTCCTGCATGTGCCTCATCCCTGGTGGTCCAGTGGGAGAGCCTTGCTCTTCTGCTGGTCCACTCTGCCAGCCTTTTTGTGGTTTCTGCCTTTGTCTGTCTGTGCCTCGTTTGTGCAGTTGGTAACTTGTTTGAGCCTGTTTTGTCTCCTTGTGCCTTTTTTCTGCCTGTTTGCCTCCTTGTGCCGTTTCTGTGCCTATTTTTCTCTTTGTGCCTCTTTCCACAGTTTTTTCCACTGTTTGCCGTTTTTACTAACTCCCCGCCGCTGCTGCCCCCATGCCCCGCCCCCCCTGCCGGTTCCTGCTCCCGCCTCCCAGCTGTGCTCCCTCCCCCCGACCCCTACTTAATGGCAGCTGCTGGCGCGCCAAAGGCAAGCCCATCTGCGCCCATCCGCGACCCGACCGCGACAGGCGCCAGGGAACCTGGTCCTCCGACCACCCACCGCTATGACTCAACTGCCCTCCACGCACTCAACCCCAGAAGAAACAACAACTGCCAGCTGTCGACGTCGAACACCACCCATGGCCAGTTCTCCCGCCGACACTGCCACCGCACCTTCACCCACCTTCGGACCCCCACGGCTACCGCCCACCCACCAGAAACCATCGCACACAAACCCCTGAACTGCATACTCCTCAACGTACGCTCCCTGCGCAGACACGCAGTAGAAATCTGGGACCTCCTCGACACCCTGTCGCCTACGTCGCCTTCCTCACACCCGACATCGCAACCGCCATCCCCGTCGGACACACGATCCAGAGGAAGGACCGCCTCAACCACCCTGGAGGAGGACTCGCCATCGTACACAAAAGCTCCCTCCGACTCACTACAGCCAGCACAAACAACTCCTCGCCCCCCATGGAACACCTCCACTTCCAGATCCAGACCAACCCCAGAATGACCCAATGCAGCACCCTCGCATACAGACCTCCCAGACCGCACACCACGTTCACCTCAACCATCATAGACCTCATCGCGCCCCACGCCATCGCCTCCATGGACTACGTACTGCTCGGAGACCTGAATTTCCAATTCGACAACATCAGCAACCCCAACTCCACCGCCCTTCTGGACAACCTCGCCAACATTGGACTGAAACAGCTCGTCACCACCCCCACCCACAAAGCAGGACACAACCTCGACCCCATCTTCGCAGGAGGAAACAACATCCGCTTCAGCCACACCATGCAACCCCTCTGGACGGACCACCACTGCGTACATTTCTCCTTCTCAAAACCCACCGCACACAAGCCTACACCACGCCCCCCACGCACGAACTGGAGCAAGGTTACTGAAGAGAACCTCAACTCCGCCCTCAACCGCGCTCCCCCACCCGTCACGACTGACGCCAACTCTGCAGCCAACGAACTCCACAGATGGATCACCGAATGCGCAACCACGCTCCTCCCCCCCCTCCTGGAACTCTGACAGACAACGCCCCATGAAAGCCACCTGGTTCACCACTGACCTCTGAGAATCCAGAAGCACAGGCAGACGTCTCGAGAAAGCATGGAGAAACAGTTAAACCCCGAAAGCACGCACCACCAACAAAACCGCCATAACAGAATACCACCAACGCATCAGATCCACAAAGAGGAACTTCATCCAGGACAGAATCCTCTCCAACTCCCGCAACTTGAAGGAACTCTTCAGCATCATACAAGAATTCACCAAACCCCCAGCGAAACCTCAGACCGCCCCCCCCAGGACCTCTGCAACAAGCTCGGCTCCTACTTCCATCACAAGATCAAGTACCTCTACGACAACTTCAATGAACAGAAACAAGGCACCGACACTACACCTATCTCCAGCAACGCCAGCCAGCCTACCATCACCGCCTGGACCCCTGTCACCACAGAAGACACCGCCAAGACCATGAAGAGCATACACTCAGGAGCCCCCACTGACTCCCGCACGCCACACATATTCCACAGAGCCTCCGCCGCCATAGCACCCGAACTATGATGCACCATCAACTCCACCTTCGAAACCGGCATGGTCCCGGACGACTGGAAACGTGCAGAAGTCAGGCACCTCCTCAAGAAGCCCTCCGCAGACCCGACGGACCTCAAGAACTACAGACCAATCTCTCTCCTCCCCTTCGCAGCCAAAGTCACTGAGAAAATCGTCAACATCCAGCTCACGAACTTCATAGAAGCTAACACGATCCGTGACTCCTCCCAAACCGGATTCCGCAGCAACCACAGCACTGAGACCACCCTCCTAGCCGCCACAGACGACATCCGCACTCTCCTCGACCAGAGCCACACGGCGGCCCTCATCTTACTAGACCTCTCTGCAGCCTTCGACACCGTCTCCCACCGCACACTCACCGCCAGACTCCACGATGCCGGCATACAGGGAACTGCCCTAGACTGGATCCACTCATTCCTCACCGGCCGAACCCAAAGAATCAGACTTCCACCCTTCCACTCCGAACCCACAGAGACCATCGGCGGAGTACCCCAAGGATCATCGCTCAGCCCCACGCTCTTCAACATCTACATGCCCCCCCTCGCCGCCATCGTTAGAAAGCATGGACTCAGCATAGTATCCTACGCCGACGACACCCAACTCATCCTCTCCCTCACCAAGGAACCCCACATCACCAGACACAACTTCCAGGAAGGAATGAAAGAGGTTGCATCCTGGATGAGCAGCAGCTGCCTGAAGCTCAACTGGGAGAAAACAGAAGTCCTCGGATCTACCACCTCCGCATGGGGCAACACCTGGTGGCCCACCGCCCTCAGCAACCCCTCCCATACCCACGGACCATGCCCGCAACCTCGGCATCATAATCGACTCCTCCCTCACCATGACCCAACAGATCAACGCCGTCTCCTCCACCTGCTTCAACACACTCCGCATCCTCCGCAAGACCTTCAAATGGATCCCCCTCGAATCCAGAAAGGTCATCACCCATGCACTCATAACCAGCAGACTAGACTACGGAAACGCCTTCTACGCCGGGATCAACAAAGCTCTACTCCACAAATTCTAGACCATCCAGAACACCGCTGCCAGACTCGTCCTCAGCATCCCACGACAAGACCACATCACCCAGTACCTATGAGACCTCCATTGGCTCCTCGTCGAAAAGGGAGTGACCTTCAAGCTCTCACTAACGCCTACAAATCCCTCCACAACACCGGACCCAATACCTCAACGAAAGAGTCTCCTTCGACGCACCCATGAGAAGCCTCCGCTCCACCGACCTTGCCCTGGCCGAAACCCCTCGCATCCGCAGAGCCAGAACAGGAGGAAGAGCCTACTCCTACATCGCGGCCAAGACCTGGAACAAACTCCCCCTCAGCATCAGACAATCCCCCACTCTGCAAGCATTCAGGAAGAGCCTCAATACCTGGCTCTTTGGATGAGATGGAGCTGCATGAAACCCCCCCCCAACCCCCCCACCTCCCCCCAGCGCCTTGAGACCCTCACAGGTGAGTAGCAAGCTTCACAAATCCCTGATTGATTGTTTGTCTGAATGCTAAAGAGTTAATGGATTGCATGAGAAATCTGTCACTTTTTTTTTGATAAACAAATTTTTGTTTATTAATTAATAAAATAAAGAAAAAGAAGAACAAACAAAACACCAGCCTTACAGTCCAACACCATAAATGTCCAGGACCTGGAAAGGAAAGCAGCGCCACAAAGTTTACAGACGATGATAAAATCAAATACATAGGGGTACAAAATTGGCCTCTATGACTACTCCACCTCCCCCAACCATTTCCCCCAAACCCTACGGTTCTTCTTATGGCACCCACGAGCCTCGTACATAACTTTCTCCTGCGTGGCACACCAGTCCACTCCAGTCCTCCAGCGTCCAGCGCACGGAGGTTCGGCGAGCTTCCAGGAGGCCGCAATGTCTCTCTTAGCAACCACCATTGCCGTAGTGTAAAACAATTTTTCGTTCCGTGACCCATCTAGCCCATCAGTGATACCCAGTAGTGCGTGCCTTGGGTCATGGGGGACCTCCCAGCCCAAAACCTCAGTGAGTTCCTCCTCAATCTCCTCCCAGAACCGCTCCAAGCGGGGACATACCCATACCATATGGAAAAAATCTGCGGGATCGTGACCGCACCTGGCGCAAGCAGAAGTTGGGCTAAGTCCGGCCCGGTGAAGGCGCATTGGGGTAAGATATGCAGCATGTAAGTAATATAATTGCACTAAGCGCAATCTGGCTGAGGCCGTGACCGTCCTAGGAGCCATAAGGGCGTCGCACCAGTCCTCCTCGTCTAAGGTGCCTACCCAACCCTCCCATTGAGCCCGATGTCGGTCTAAGGTAGTGGGGGCATTGTTGATCAGTGTACGGTAGATGCGGGAGATGCCGCCTCTCCCCAGGTCACCAAACATTATCAGGGCCTCAGGCGGACTGTGGTCATGAAGGCGCGTGCCAGTCGTTAGGTGGGTGTGAAGGGCGTGGCGTAACTGCAAATACCTATAGAATTGTGACTGATGTAAGGAATATCTGCTTTGAAGGTCATCGAAGGACCGCATGTGGTCCCCCACCCACACATCGCCTAGTTGCGAAATGCCTATCGAGTCCCAGGCTCTAAACCCCTGTAGTGCGTTGACTTCTTTGAGCCAGGTCCCTTGCCACAAGGGTGTGCATTGGGTTAACGTACGTGTCCACTTGGTATGTCGTAATGCAGCTCGCCAGGCCAACAGCACAGAGCGTGTCACCTCTGGCAAGCGGGAGGGAATAGGGGCCCCATATAGCATAGCTTGGATCTTGGCGAAACCCAATTCTCCGACCTCGAGCCTGTACGCCGGGTCCGACCAACCCCCATTGAACCAATCGTGTATGGAGAGGAGCCGCGTGGCCAAGTAATATAAATAGAGGTGGGTCATCCCCAGTCCCCCGTCGAATGAGGGGATCCTACACACTGAGAGTGCCAACCGAGCCCTACCATTTCCCCATAAAAACTTACTAGCAATACTATCAAGTTCACGAAACCAGGCTCTGGGAAAGCCGATGGGGGTGTTTTGCAGTACATAGAGGAACCGGGGAGCACCATCATTTTAAATAGGGCGACCCTCCCCATGGGATTCAGGGGCAATGACTGCCACTTCTGGAGGTCTGCCTTAACCCGCTTCACCAGTGGGGCCACGTTGAGGGCCCAGCTGAGCTCAGGGAGCAAGGTCATCCATATCCCCAAGTATTTGAAGGATTGACGGCGGAGAGGAATGTTGGATTGCCAGTCAAAACATTCGCGAGACAGGTGCAGGGGGACCAAGGCCGACTTATCCGGGTTAAGCCGGAGGCCCGAAGCCCGCTCGAAGAGGTGTAGGATGCGGAGACAAAGGGGGCCAGATCTGGCGGGATCTGCCAAATAGATGAGGACGTCATCTGCATAGAGTGCGATTTTGTCTGGTTCGGTGTTGGGCCACTCCCATCCCTGCATACCCTCGCACGATCGCATCATGGACGCCAGGGGCTCCATCACCAAGGCGAACAGCAGTGGGGATAGGGGACAACCCTGTCTTGTTCCTCTGCGAACCGGGAAGGGCTCCGACAGAACCCCGTTCACCAAAACACGGGCGCGGGGGGAAGCATAAAGAACTTTGACCATGTCACAAAAACGGGGACCGAGTCCCATCCTAGCAAGGACGTCCGCTAAGAACCCCCAATCCACCGAATCGAAGGCCTTTTCAAAGTCTACCAGAAGGATCGCGAGGTAGGGAGTAAGAAGATGACGGTGTGCCAGGGCGACGTGCAGTCTACGAAGACAATGCCTAGTGCCACGTGAGGGCATAAATCCGCATTGGTCGGGATGGACCAGCGTGGACAAGTGGGGTTTGACTCGCTGGGCAAGGATCGTGGCGAACAGTTTAATCTCAGTATTAATGAGGGAGATGGGACGGTAGTCCGCACACCGTGGTGAGGGTGGTTGAGACTTGGGAAGAACCACGATGGTGGCCAGATCCACCTCCTGGGGAAAGGAGCCTTTTTCAGTAGCTTCCCGAAACAGCCCCGCCAAATGCGGAGTGAGACTGTCCCGATAGTGCATATAATACTCTTGAGGGAAGCCGTCTGGGCCCGGCGTCTTACCGGAGGAAACGAGGGCAATCGCTCCCTCTATCTCCTGACGTGTGATGGGGCGCTCAAGGTCTTTCTGGCTAATGGGATCTAGACTGGGAGGGGGCCACCCTCGACCTCCAACATACCAGCGAGTGATAGGGATGGGGATCTGGCCATGTATAATTGCTGATAGTAGGACGCAAAGGCACGGGCCATCCCGTCTGGGGACCGACATAACGAGCCATCCTGCGCTATGACTTCTGGAATTATACGATTCGCCCTAGGGTATGTGGCAAGGCGATGGAGGAGCGAGCCGTTCTTGTCGCCCCAGCCATACACCCTGGCCACGGATGAACGCCAAAGGAGTTTGGCCGCCTCCAGCGACATCTGCTTGATTTCCGACCGGAGCCGGGCAAGGAGTCTGGCTTCAGGGGTGTCTGGAGCCTGAGCAGAGGCCTGCTCGAGGCGTAAGGCTTGCGCCTCACGACTGGTAATTTGTTCTGCCTGGGCCTGTCGCTGACGCTTGAGCTGGCCCTTAGCGAACCCCCTAATCGTGGCCTTACTCGCCTCCCATAGAACACCCGGGGAGGAGACGGATCCGTCGTTAGAGAGGAAATAATGCTTAAGTTCCTGACCCACCGCCTTCCGGAACTCCCTGTCTTGGAGAAACCAGGCATTAAATCTCCATGTCTGCCGCATGCAGGTGGACGGAGGGCCGGTGCAAATCACCACCGAGGAATGGTCCGAGATGCCACGCGGGAGGATGGCGACGTCCTGGACCGTGAGACAATCTGTTGCTGGAACGAAAATGGCGTCAATACGCGCTTGCGTATGGTGCGCTGCCGAAATGTGTGTGAACTGCTTAGAATGTGGGTGCCATGTACGCCAGGCATCACACAAGCCCAGGGACTCAGACCAGGTCTTCAATTGCTTTGCCTGAGCAATTCTGCTAGAGGAAGGGGGGCCAGACGTGTCAAGGTCGGGTGAGGAGACCGCGTTGAAATCCCCCCCCGAGATAAGTGGGGCCCAATGGTAAGGACGCCAGGAGATCTGTAGCTTTAGCTAATGTCGCTGCCAGCATTGAAGGAGGAGAATAGAGCGATACGAGGTTAATGGGGTTCCCATGTAACTTACCGCTGATGGCCACAAATGTACCCTGGGCATCAAGGGCTGTCTGCACAATGACAAGGGGAAGAGAGCGCTTCACCAGGATCGCCACCCCTCGGGATCCCCGAGTGCCACGCCCTATCATATCCATAGCGCGCTAGGAAGGGGCAGTGGTTACCCAGCAAATGCGTTTCTTGCAATAATAATATGTCCACCCCTAGGCGGTGCGCGTAGCGCAAGGCAGCCGTCCGCTTGAAACGGTCCAGGAGGCCATTAACGTTCCAAGATAAGATGCGTGAGAAGTACTCAGTGGAGGTATATCTGGCATGGTGGCATGGTGGGATGGCATGGCAAGTGGGTCCCAGAAGGGGGCCCACATCAAAACGGAGCGCGTGAGGTTGTAGTGTAGTGTCCAAAGGGAAGTCTATGTACGTCACCGGATGCAAGTCCGGGCATGATATAAGTACTGGTGAAATGCAGAGAAGTACCCCGCAGGGGTGTGTCAGGCGTAGTGGTGTGTACAACATTGTGATTGTGGGTTCTGCGTGGGATAAGGCTTCCCAGCTGGATATCAGCAGGCCCATCGAGATATCTGAAAGGAGGTCTGCATGTCTCTTGAGGTGCGAATTAGGGTGTCTTGTGAAAACTGGTGCAGCGGAGCTAAAAGTAAAACAGCCAAAAATAAAATCAAAACATGGGACAACGGTCCCACCCCCCCAACCCCTCTCCCACCCCCCACCCTACACTTCAGGAATGGAAGCATCTGTCGCCCTAACAATAAACCAGTGAGTAAACAACCAAACTAAAACGCTTGGGAATGGGGAAGCGTGGAGGACCCCTCCTCATGTGCGGATGTGTGTTTACGAGTTCATCGGGAAGGAAAGAAATGTTTAGAGCTAAAGCACCGTCTCCGGCCGCGGAGCCAGGCCCGGCAGGCAGAGACCAGTTCAAGCAGGGTCTTTCAGAAGTATTGGGCTACGGGAGAGGTCCGATTCTGGGAGGTCAATCGCCGCGGGCCCGGGCGAAGCACCACCGCCATCCAAACGGCCGGAGGAGCCAGAGCGCCTCCCGGTCAGGGGTCCCTCGGTGAGCGATAGTGGTTGTCGTGAGTGGCCCGGTGGGGAATCCGAGCGGGCCCTCCTCCGCCCACGGCGCCTGCGGGAGCGGTTACGTTGAGGCTGAGGAGTGAAGGGGGCGAGGCAGCCAGGTCCGCTCTCCGCTCTCTCCATACCCAGGGCCCGACCGTCGGCCCGCAGAGGGCGCTCCTCCGTTGCCCAGGCCCAGGCCTCCGTCGGGTTGTCGAAGAACAGCGTTTTGTTTGCGAACACCACTCGCAGGCAAGCCGGGAAGAGGAGCCGATACTGAATGTTAAGTGCCCTCAGCTTTTGCTTGACTTCCCCAAAGGAGCGGCGCTGGCCCTGGACCTCGCGGGTGTAATCTGGGAAGATCATGATTGCCCCGTTTTCGTAGCGTAGCCGCTGTTGTTTGCGAGCTTCAGACAGGATGACGTCGCGGTCCTTGAAGTTGAGGACCCGCATTATGAATGGTCGAGGAGGCGCACCCGGCGCCGGCCTGGGGGCCAAGGACCGGTGGGCCCGCTCAATCGCGAACCAAGGAGAAAGAGAGCCCTCCGGGATCCACGACCTTAGCCACCTCTCCAGGAAGCCCACCGCTCGGCCCTGCTCCGCTCCTTCCGGAAAGCCCACCAGGCGGAGGTTATTGCTTCGGGATCTATTTTCGGCATCCTCCGCCCGACGGTGCAATTCCTGAGTGTGCGACTGGAGACGGGCCACCTGCCCCTTAAGTTGTTGGACGTCATCCTCCACAGTGGAGATACGGGTCTCAGTCTCTGTAATCCGAGCAGTGGCGTTTCGGAGGTCCTGTCGAATGAGAGTCATATCTACTCGCACTTCTGCAATCTTGCCCTCCACCGAGGTTTGTGAGGCATGGATAGCCTGGAGGATGGTGGTCAAATCCGCAGCTGGAGAAGCCTCCTGATCAGTCACACCCCGGTAGCCCCCGCCTCCACGGTGGTGAAGCGGTCCATTTTCGTCTGGGTGGCAGGGTCTTCGCTGACCGGTCCGTCCGGCCCATGGCGACCCGAGGAAATCACGGGCTCAAAGTCCCCACAAATAGAGCTTGACAGGTTAACACTGGTGGCCGAGGGCCAGCGGGGGCAAGCAACAGACGTTAAGACTCGGTGCGAATCAACCTGCCGCCGCCCGAAATGTGCGGCCGAAGTAGAGGGAGAAGGGGCCACGCACAGGTTCCCCGCCCCAGGGCCACCAGGCACTCCGCCTGGGCGGCAACACAGAGTATCGTTAGAGGTCCGGGGCACTGCGGGTCCAGGGCTGAAGGGCCGGTACTGGCAGGTGATCCCAGGAATGCGATAGTGACCAGTGACCCAGGACAAGCCCAGGAACAGGATTAGGAGGCCTCACAAGCGCCACCACGCGAGGCTATGACCGGGGCCCCCAGGGAGCCATCAGACCACCATGCCCAGTTCAGGGACGCCCTATAGAGGGTCGCCGCCGCCCGAAGTGGCGGCCGAGCAAATCCGTCCACACCCCAGGCCCAGAGAGGGGAGGCCCAGCAGGCCGCGCCGGCGAAACCACCACACGGGATGGGTTCACCTCCGCCGCAAGTCACTGGGGGGGCACATCAGGAGTGGGAGGGGGGGAGGAGGGAGGGGGAGGAGGAGCCGTGCTGACCAGGGGCCCCCCCCGCACCTCGCTTGCTGCCCGGTCGACAGCCGAATCCTCACCCAAACCCAGGTGCCACCGAGCCCCCACTCCTTACCTCCAGGTCAGTTCGCCGGAGCGCTCCGTCCGCCGCAGACCACCCACCGCAGCAGTGGCTCAGGCCTCGGGCTCAGGTCGTGTGCAGGCCTCCCCAGCGCAGATACCACCGGTTCTCCACTCCCAGTGGACCTCAGCGCCGACGAAGGCCCGTGGATGTAGTGGCAGCCCACGACACCGGCGATGTCCGTCCAGGCCCCGGGGGTGACGCAAGACCACAGCTCCTGCAACACACGCAGCCAGTGGAGGCCCACGGCGCCGATGATGTCTGTCCAGGCCCTCCGGGGGCAACCACGAGGCGCCGCTCCCACCGCACAGCAGGCCCACAGCACCTGCACCGCCAAACCAGGCCCCGATCCGACCAGGGAGCCCCGCAGCAGCAGGCCGCGTCAGCGCCGTCAGTCCGGGCCCCGGGGGGCAGCAGGGGGGGGGGCCTCGCCCACAGACGCGCACACCGCCAGTGGGGACCCAGGGAACAACGCCGGCGAAGTCAGGCCTCAGGGGCTGCAGAGAGGGCTCCGACGTCCTCGGGGCCCCTCCCCACAGGTCCAACAGGATCACTGCGAGCGGCCGGCGGGTACAGGGGCACCCCGCCGAGCAGGGCCCGCCTCGGAAGGGCAGGCAAGCTCCAGACAAAGGCGCCAAACGCCACCACTCTCTCCGCGGCCGACGCCACCGCTCAGGAGGGGAGACCGGCCGGGTCTCGCGATGCGGGGGGGGCACCAGCCACAACAGGAGCCCCCTCGCTCAGTCGAGTGTTGCTGATGGTGGGCCGTGGGCCGACGGCGGGACCTGGATCACCGCGGCAGCAGCCGCCATTATGAGGGGAACCGCGCTGCGGGTCCAGGAGACCAGGACAGCCAGCACGGTCCCGAGTCGGCACCCAGTGTCCCAAACGGAGCTCCGGAGGTCCCCAGGCAGCCAGGTACGTGGCGCCAGGTGTCGGGCGATCCCGATGGCAGTGAGTGGCAGAGCGGATGACGGAGGGGTCCGGAGCACACCTAAGGTGCAACCGCCATCTTGACGCTCGTAGCCACGCCTCCATCTGTCACTTTTAGTCAGTTTTCGTTTGTCATCCCAGTCTCCAGACCCCGGTCTTTTCATAGGCTCCTTATGTATATGATGGGAACAAAGTTTAAAACGCATCTGCGTCTGCCTATTTTATTTTTTTTTTGATAATCAATTTTATTGGTTTTTTAGAACAGGAAAATCAGCAGTAATCGAATGCAGCGTGTTACTGCAGTTATAGGACGTCACCATGTTACATATACAGACAGTGCACTTGCAATACATAATCTCATAAAATCTCCCATAGCGCTCACAGTTCCTGAAGTGAGGTACTTTTATCCTATCTGCCCCAGCCATTTGCCCCAGACTTTACGATGTTTCGCCGGGCACCCCTAGCCTCATACATATGATGGAGCAAGGTTTCATAAACGAAACTTGCTTGTATACAATCCTCCTCATAGTATTAATTTATTAAACTTGTATTGTTTATACTAACCTTTGCATACACTACACGAAAGGGAAGGATGCTTGCCTATGTGTTTTACTAATGAATAACGCTTGTCTGTAATCCAAAATGGCCGCTAAAGCGCAGGAATATCACTGCGCATGTCGCAACCATATCACATGGTGTGACGTCTTTCTTTGCTTGGTGGGAAAATTCTGCTTCTGCGCAGTGTGCATTAAAATGGCTGCTTGAGGTCTTCACATGCTTCAGCTTGCTCCCATGTCATTATTAAACTGTCGTTTGTCTAATGCTACTAATGCAGGACAGTATTATAATTAAATGGGTATAGAGTAGAAAAAGTGGGCATACAGTGAAACATTTTATTTGTGATTTTAATATTTTCTTCTTTGACTTTTTATCAGTTCGTAAACTTGGGCCTGGGTTGGTGATCTGAAAACTCGAGAGGCAAATGGTTCTGCGCATGTGTCCTGTTTGGCTGGCAAAGCAACACGAATGAAGTCAACCTGGACGTCGTCCAAGGCCACGACCTAATGGCCGAAGATGCTGTACTCTTGCCTTTCCTGTTAAAAATTTGATACTTTGTACATGAAGAATGTATAACATTTGTCGTGAGACGGGTGGGAAATAAAGCAAATGTATTATTTTGAATGGGCGGGAGTTTAAAGACAATAGGCTTTACAATTTAGGCCAAATCAATATGGTGAGAGAATCCACCCCTGTCCCTGTCCAATCAGAAATAGTGGTCCCATATTTTAGCAACATTAAGGGGAGGTACATGGGCGTAGAAGGGTATAATAGATATAGAATTAGTTAATTAGTTAGCTCAGACCGCAGAGTGCGCACAGGAGACTAGCGCTTTTAGCTCCAGACTGCCAAGCTGATCGATTGCAGACTGGATCGCTGTCCAGAGAGGTCCTGAGGAGGGGGCGGCGGAGTCCATTAGAAGGAAGACACGGGCGAATCGAGGAGAAGTCGAGTATCAGAGAGGGGAACGACGCAGGCGTCATTGTAGAGAGGTCACCGGTCCTGTCCTGATCCTGGAGGAGGTCTTTTGCTCTTCATCCTTCCTGGGTCCTATTCTTTTCAACTCCTTGGCCAAGGGGTTTGGTTCTCGCACTTAGGTAAATATAATGCAACCTTTAGTTGCGCTGCTGTCTCTATCCTCTCCTTTTCTGAGGGACCGTCATTGATTAGCAATAATTATTCTATGCTTCATCTTGGGTATTGCGATTAAGTACCATGTGTTTTCTGTAATTTACTCTGCTAAAATTTAGATAAACATTTTAAAACTTCCTGACTCAGTGATTATTTCAGGATTTATGTATTATAATGAATGTCACTCATTTTAAACTTCCCAATTAGCAAAGGATTCATTGGTAAGTCATTACTCTTCAATCAGAAGGTAATTGGTAGCAGGGATTTTTGATAACGAGTAACAACTGATAAAACGATACAAAAGGGGATGATGGACGGAACGTTTGAGCCAATCAAACACTCACCCCCAGTCAACTGATCTGGGTTTAATCCATCATCATTCTTTAGCTCACTCCACCACCCCAGTTCAGACATGGCCATATGCAAATCAGTCTGACCCTGTGCCTCATGGGAACAGTCCAGCCCGAACTGCCAAGCCATGTCTTCCCTGGACCGGAAACAAGCATCCTAGGACCGGTTTCTGGCATTCCAGCCGTCATCAGCCAGGCTTGCTTGAATCCAGTGGCAAAGTGAGCAAGGGACCCACGTCTGGGCATACCCCCGCCAACTTAGGGCGAACAAAGCGATACAAAAGGGGATGATGGACGGAACGTTTGAGCCAATCAAACACTCACCCCAGTCAACTGATCTGGGTTTAATCCATCATCATTCTTTAGCTCACTCCACCACCCCAGTTCAGACATGGCCATATGCAAATCAGTCTGACCCTGTGCCTCATGGGAACAGTCCAGCCCGAACTGCCAAGCCATGTCTTCCCTGGACCGGAAACAAGCATCCTAGGACCGGTTTCTGGCATTCCAGCCGTCATCAGCCAGGCTTGCTTGAATCCAGTGGCAAAGTGAGCAAGGGACCCACGTCTGGGCATACCCCCGCCAACTTAGGGCGAACAAAGCGATACAAAGGGGATGATGGACGGAACGTTTGAGCCAATCAAACACTCACCCCCAGTCAACTGATCTGGGTTTAATCCATCATCATTCTTTAGCTCACTCCACCACCCCAGTTCAGACATGGCCATATGCAAATCAGTCTGACCCTGTGCCTCATGGGAACAGTCCAGCCCGAACTGCCAAGCCATGTCTTCCCTGGACCGGAAACAAGCATCCTAGGACCGGTTTCTGGCATTCCAGCCGTCATCAGCCAGGCTTGCTTGAATCCAGTGGCAAAGTGAGCATGGGACCCACGTCTGGGCATACCCCCGCCAACTTAGGGCGAACAAAGCGATACAAAAGGGGATGATGGACGGAACGTTTGAGCCAATCAAACACTCACCCCCAGTCAACTGATCTGGGTTTAATCCATCATCATTCTTTAGCTCACTCCACCAACCCAGTTCAGACATGGCCATATGCAAATCAGTCTGACCCTGTGCCTCATGGGAACAGTCCAGCCCGAACTGCCAAGCCATGTCTTCCCTGGACCGGAAACAAGCATCCTAGGACCGGTTTCTGGCATTCCAGCCGTCATCAGCCAGGCTTGCTTGAATCCAGTGGCAAAGTGAGCAAGGGACCCACGTCTGGGCATACCCCCGCCAACTATGGGCGAACAAAGCGATACAAAAGGGGATGATGGACGGAACGTTTGAGCCAATCAAACACTCACCCCCAGTCAACTGATCTGGGTTTAATCCATCATCATTCTTTAGCTCACTCCACCACCCCAGTTCAGACATGGCCATATGCAAATCAGTCTGACCCTGTGCCTCATGGGAACAGTCCAGCCCGAACTGCCAAGCCATGTCTTCCCTGGACCGGAGAAAAAGCATCCTAGGACCGGTTTCTGGCATTCCAGCCGTCATCAGCCAGGCTTGCTTGAATCCACTGGCAAAGTGAGCAAGGGACCCACGTCTGGGCATACCCCCGCCAACTTAGGGCGAACAAAGCGATACAAAGGGGATGATGGACGGAACGTTTGAGCCAATCAAACACTCACCCCCAGTCAACTGATCTGGGTTTAATCCATCATCATTCTTTAGCTCACTCCACCACCCCAGTTCAGACATGGCCATATGCAAATCAGTCTGACCCTGTGCCTCATGGGAACAGTCCAGCCCGAACTGCCAAGCCATGTCTTCCCTGGACCGGAAACAAGCATCCTAGGACCGGTTTCTGGCATTCCAGCCGTCATCAGCCAGGCTTGCTTGAATCCAGTGGCAAAGTGAGCAAGGGACCCACGTCTGGGCATACCCCCGCCAACTTAGGGCGAACAAACCGGTCCTAGGATGCTTGTTTCCGGTCCAGGGAAGACATGGCTTGGCAGTTCGGGCTGGACTGTTCCCATGAGGCACAGGGTCAGACTGATTTGCATATGGCCATGTCTGAACTGGGGTGGTGGAGTGAGCTAAAGAATGATGATGGATTAAACCCAGATCAGTTGACTGGGGGTGAGTGTTTGATTGGCTCAAACGTTCCGTCCATCATCCCCTTTTGTATCGCTAACAACTGATAAAACCCAGCGTAAGTATTAGCGTAGTATGAATATATGGGCCCAAGTGAGTATCTGGTGTATGAATGCTGTTTGCTAATATCGCGCTGGATCAGTCTTCTGGTAGCAGAGGATGGTTACTCTTTGTTAATTGGGTAATGAGAATTTTATTTTTATGAACTAACATCCGTATATTCGAAGTTTGTTTTATGTTGTCTAGAATTCCCCGGGGTAAAAAGAATAGCGGATGGTAAGTGGAAGCCATACTGCAGTGAGGTTATCTGCCAGGCAGAAATAGTACTGAAAAGTTAAGCAGGACTATCAGTACTCGTTAGGGACTCTATGCGTGTGAGTAATAGCAAAAGAGTACGCTGGTGAAAATTTGATGTTATATCACCTAGAAAGGGTAACATTGAAGAAGTAACAGGTACTTCTGGAGCTTGTGTGAAGAGTAAACGGAAGGGTTTTACTCGTAGTGTATGTTTAGTAAACGGAAAGGTTTTACTAAGTGTGAAAGAAACTATCTTTTTCGAATTTAGAGAAACTGGCACGATAGCGAATGTTTTATGTTGTTACTGAAATTAAGAATTGTAGAGAAAATAAGTTTGCGTAAATTTTTGTAAAGGGAGGGTCAGTTGCCGGAGAGGGAGCTGACATCACAAAACGCCGCGCTGGGATTGGTTGAATCAGCGGGTGTGGAGAGACTCTTGTAAAGGAGGGGTCAATAGTTAGGAGCGAAACTGACGTCACAGGTGCCGCGCTGGGGTTGGTTAAATCAGCGAGGGACAGAAAAGCGCAGATTGTAAAGGAGGGGTTGACAGACAAACGTCACCAAAAGGCCGCGCAAGGATTGGCTCGGAAATAAAAGATAGCAGACATTTGATTGGACGAAATTATAGAAGTGAAATTCTTAGTGGATAAAGGATTGCATGTTAAAACGCGATCCGACTTTAACAGGAACTCGTCCGGATAGGAGATATTTAGGCTTTGCAGAATATAATTTTACACATCGATACTTACCCAAGATGTACGGAGAAAAGAGAAAAATGTCATTTTTACAAAAGATTAAGAATTATTTTAAAAAGGACAAACCAATCAAAACTAGAGAAGGAATTATTATTCCACCAGCTAAAACGCCTGCTTCATTTATGATGATGGAGAGAGGTTATCATACTTGTGTCTGGATGGAGAATTGGATAGAATATACCAAAAATGATGGAATACTAGCATTTCCCGAGAATGGCACGTTCAATGGGCGAATTCTGCAAAATTTGAGATTGAGGATGAATGACTTAGAACCCAGACTTAGATTAACTCAATACGAAGCTTTAGAGGAATGGGAAACCGAGGCATTTGAGCGTGACCGATCTAGGAGTAATAGGGGTTATCGAGGATTTTTTCCCAGGAATCTACATGAGTCTAGGGACGTTCAGATGAAACAATGGAGAAGGGCAATGATTACAGAAGGATTATAGCCATTGTTAACAGCAGAGGAGAAATTAGGAAGTAAATGCACAGAAAAGACAAAACATTTAATGAGAAGTGACGACTCTGAAGACGAATTTATGGAGGAAATGTTAAGAAACCCCCCACCATATCAGGAAGGGACAAGTGGATGCACCCCAAGTGCACCACCGATAAAAACTCCATTAGTACCACAGGTAATGCATGAATTCACCCCTAGTAGAATACTTCACGACAAAGAGAGGGAAGCCCTAGAGAAAACCAGAGCAGAATTAATACAGAAAATAACACAGATCAAAGTACATCCTGATTCATTGACCATACCTGTAACAATTGGTCCAGTAGTTCCATTATATGGTACTCAGGGAAACTGTCCTCCACCGATACTTGCACCTACTCCTGTAAAAGCTACAAACCCTGAAGCAGTAGTAATGGTTGAAGATCACTTTAGTGACAGCGAATCCACAATATCATTGATGGATTTACCCATTCGAGATTCTGTCAATATTACTCCCAAGAGGACTACACCTGGGTGTTCAAAAGATATAAGTCTAGTAACTTCATCAGGAGCAAAAAGTGCCACAATAGTCACCCCTGAAGATTTAGAAAGGTGGGCACAAGAATCAGTTAAACAGTGCACACCTCTGAAAATAATGAACATTCATAAATTGAAAGTTGAATTAGAAGAAATAATAGCAGGAAATGTAGGACTAGATCGCTTAAATACCTATGATGATGAAGAATTATTGTTCATGTGCAGGAGTATCACAAGAAATGTAAGGTTATTCCATGAAAAATTATCTAATTTAGCACTACAGATGGGAATAGAAATAGGGAGATCAAAAGTACTACAGAAACCCTATAGAGCAGAATTCTCAGACAAAGATTTAGAAAATATGAATGCCTCTGGAAGAAAATTACAAGTAAGAGAATTAATGATAGTTTTGCAAAAATGGGGAGACCTAGATAAATGGAGAACTAGGTGGGCCAAGAAAAAGGAAGAAGCACGATCAAGTAGGACAGCATCTGAATATGTGATGAAGGAAACAGGGAAGGCAGAACAAATGTATCCAATGCGAGAAGTTGCGGGAGGAGGATATGTACATGTCCCATGGAGCACACAGGATATTTTGTCATTTACGAATGATTTTCCAAAGTTGAGAGAAAAACCAATTGAATGGTACAAGCAGGTTGACCGGTTTGTGAAGGTGTCAAAGGTGTTGTTAAAGGACTTTGATGGTTTGTTTGACATAGTGGTACCTGCCGATTTATGGACAGATTGCAAAATCACAGTGGATTGGCCAAGTGACGAGTATCCTAGAGATCCGAAAACAGGTGCCCCGTCAAATGATGTGATGAAAAAGTATCAGCAGGTGATAACTTACCTGAAAGGGAAAATACCACCGAAAGAAATAGATTGGGTGAAAATAGATCGAACTACCCAAGAAGTTAATGAATCGGTACATTCATACTATGAGCGTCTATTGCAGGTATTTAAACAGTATAGTGGATTTGAGGACATTGGAGACAAGAACATGAGTCAGTTTGTGTATCGATTTGTTTACGGTTTGAAGCCAGAGATTTGTCATATGATTAAACAACACATGCTGTGTTGGCAGGGGAAGCACATTGATGAGATTTTGAAATATGCAAAATATTGTGGAGATGATATTGAGGATAGGCATAAGAAATTACAGGAGAAGGTAATGTGGGCACAGGTGAAAATGGCTGAGAAACAGGGAATTAATTTGTAAAATCCGAGTGAAAATCAAGGAAAAGATTCTGGAACGAGTGGTGATACTGGGAATAGTTTAAAATTTAGAGGACGAATGAGTAGAGAAGAAGCTAAAAAGAAATTTCCTTGTCATGGATGCGGAAAATTGGGGCATTGGAAGGATGAATGTAAAAAGATCCGGAATAATAATGGCCCAAATCAAAATTTAAATCCACAGACGCAGAATGACTCACAGCAGGGTGTAAATCCTCAGAGTCAGTTGCCACCTGCACCTATTCAGGGTAATGTAAGCAGAGCAAAGCACGGTACAGACATCGGATATCAAGGAGGAAGTGGTAAGAATGATTATATAACATCACAGTTTCTTTTGCAGGACGATTTCTGTCAATACAGTTCATGACGGTGCCTAGGAGAGGGGGAGAAAGAGTGCGTACTTGGCGCATCCTTACCGGTAGACCAGTCAGGTCCATATGTTGAAGGAAATGTGAAAGGTAATGATATTACTTTTCTTTTGGACACTGGTGCTACCCGGACTACTGTAAGATCAGCAGACATTCCAGACCTTCCTCTCTCTGGTGAAAATATCCAAGTAGTGGGGGTAGCTAATCAAAGGATTAGGACACCTCTTACCGAACCAATGGAAGTTAAAATCGGAAACTTCAGAGAAATGCATCAATTTGTAGTGTGTGATTCTAGTCCAGTAAACTTATTAGGTAGGGATTTGTTGTGCAAGATGAATTGTACAATTTTCTGCACACCGGATGGTGTGGCAGTTCAGACACCAGATGAAGACCATGTATATAAAATTATGATTGCAAAACAGGGTACAGAAGTAGATGAGATGTTTTCGGTGTTAACAAAAGACGAGTTGCCAGAAGAATTAAAAGGTACAGTAAACCCCATAGTTTGGGATTTCACAGGAAAAGAAGTAGGACTTATGGCTAAAATAGACCCAGTTAAAATTACTGTAAAAGAAGGTGCGATTTTCCCAAATACCAGACAGTACAAAATGAGTGCAGAAGTAAAGGCAGGAGTCATTGAAGAAATTAATCGAATGGTTGAACAAAACATACTAAAAGAAGTAATGAGTAGCCCATGTAATTCACCAATCATGGGACTAAAGAAACCTAGTGGAAAATATAGGATTGTTCAGGACCTGCGAAAAATAAATAAAATAGTGGAACCATGTTGTCCTATAGTGCCAAATCCTGCAGTAATTCTATACCAAATTCCTTGGAGTGCAGGATGGTTCACAGTAATTGATTTATGTCAAGCGTTCTTTTCAATACCATTGCATCCAGATAGCCAGTATCTTTTCTCATTTAAATTTGAGAACAAAGTCTATGTATGGAATCGTGTTCCTCAGGGGTACACAGAAAGTCCTTCCATTTTAAATCAGATATTGAAAAAGTGCCTTGAGAAACTAGTGATGCCAGGAAGCTCAGTCCTAGTGCAATATATCGACGACTTATTGGTGACATCGAACACCAGAGAGGACTGTGTTGTTGATTCCATAGCACTATTAAATCTTTTGGCCGAAGAAGGGCATAAAGTCTCACCTGAAAAGTTGCAGTTTTGTACAACAGCTGTTAAGTATCTGGGACACCAAATTGAGAGGGGAAAAAGAAGAGTAACATCTGAAAGGGTAAAATTAATAAAGAAAATGCAAATGCCTGTAACCCAAAGACAAGTAAGAATGTTCCTAGGAATAGTAGGTTACTGTCGGCAATGGATACCAGGATTTTCCCTACTAGCTAAATTTTTAATTAACATGACGAAAAAGAAAGCAAAGGATCCTGTTGAGTGGGATGATGAAAGTGTAGGAGCTTTTGTAAAATTGAGAAATGCCCTATGTTCAGCACCTGCCTTAGGCATGCCTGATTATAAAAGAGAATTTGCATTATTCTGTCATGAAAGAGAAAATTGTGCACTTTCTGTCCTAACTCAAAGACACGGATTAGACAGACGTCCTATAGCATATTTTTCTGCTACATTGGTCCCAGTAGCAGCCGCGTTGCCCGGATGCTTAAAAGCAGTGGCGGCTACTTGTTTGAGCATTGAACAAAGTGAGTCAATTGTGATGGGACATCCTGTAAAAGTGTATGTTCCACATGCGGTTGTAATTCTGTTGGCAAGAACTCGAACTCAGCATCTTACTCCAAGTCGGCTGACTAAATACGAAAGAATAATAATGGGTGCTGAAAATGTAACCATGGTGAGGTGTACTATAATAAATCCAGCAACCTTACTACCAGACCCATATCATGAGAGAATTAAAGATGACGAAGAAGACGAACATGATTGTTTACAGATTACAGAATTATGCACAAAACCACGCCCAGATATTGAGGAACAGCCTCTTAAAAAGCCAGACAGGGAGCTATTTGTTGATGGTTCATGTCAAAGACATGAAGACGGGAAACTAACTGCTGCCTATGCGGTATGTGAATTAACTGGAATAGTCGAAGCATCCTATTTACCAGGAGTTAAATCTGCACAAGTAGCTGAATTGATTGCATTGATAAAAGCCTGCAAAATTGGGAGGAATCAAAAAGTAACTATATTTACAGATAGCCAATATGGTTACGGGGTTGTGCATGATTTTGGCCAACTATGGATGCAGAGGGATTTCTTGACTTCTTCAGGATCCCCCATTAAAAATGGACAGTTTGTAAAGGAATTGCTGGAAGCAATACAATCACCAAAAGAATTGGCTGTGGTGAAATGTGCCGCACATCAGTCAGGAGATGACTGGGTGGTAGTCGGTAACAGATATGCAGATCTGGTGGCTCAACATTGTGCCAAAAATAGATTGTCTGTCAATAAGAGGGTGGAAAGAATGGGAATCAGCTGCCAACTTATGCTGTATATGCCGCCTGAAACATGGAATGATGTTAAAAGACTGCAAGATGAAGTTGATGAAAGTGAAAAGAATTTGTGGATCAAAGTAGGTTGTTCCCAGAGACGAGATGATGAAGTGTGGATCAGTGCTGATGGCAGACCAGTCATGCCAGATTGTCTACTCTCACAAATGGCCAGAATGTATCATGGAGACACACACATAGGGAGAGATGCAATGATTAGGCTCTTCAGACAAAACTGGTATAATCCTAAGTTCAGGGCTGTTGCAGAGAGTCTTTGCCAAAGGTGTTTAACTTGCCAGATGCACAATCCAGGGAGGAAGACAATAATTGGGTTTGGAAAGATTGGAAAAGCAGAAGGACCATTTATAAGACTTCAGTTCGACTTTATACAGTTACCACCATGCAGAGGGCTGAAATATGTACTGGTCATAGTATGTCTGTTTTCAAAGTGGGTGGAGGCTTACCCTACCAGGAGAAATGATAGCATTACAGTCGCAAAACTGTTGCTACGAGAGCTCAATCCTAGGTTTGGTTTCCCTGTAACTTTGGAATCAGATAGAGGAAAACATTTTAACAGTGAAGTGATCAAAGTAATCTGTGAAGCATTCCAAATCAAACAGAAACTGCACTGTGCATATCGTCCAGAAGCTTCTGGAGTGGTTGAACAATTGAATGGCACTATAAAGTCAAGATTGGGAAAAATGTGTGCATCAACATCATTAGAATGGCCAGATGAATTGCCACTTGTTTTAATGGGACTCAGAAGCATACCTGACAGAAACACAGGATTGAGCCCACACGAAATAATGATGGGAAGAGCAATGAGACAAACACATGTTCCCCAAACAAACTACTGAATATATCTGATGATATGGTACTGGACTATTGTAAAGGACTGGCTGACCTAGTGCGTTCTGTCTCTCACCAGGTTGGAGAAGACGCAGTTTCCAGGCAGCCTGAACAGGAACATGATCTGAATCCTGGTGACTGGGTGGTAGTGAAGAATCACACCAGAGAAACGTGTCTATCACCCAGATGGAGCAGTCCTTGTCAAGTCATACTAACCACAAACACAGCTGTGAAGTGTGCAGGATTTCCTAATTGGATTCACGTAAGCCACACCAAAAGAGTACCAGATCCTAAAGAAGAAAATCCTCAGACAGCATCAATCACTGAGGAAGCTGAAGGTTGCCCAGCTGAGGAATCTCAGGCTCGAGATTCAAGAGAAGCTGAAGAAGAACAACCGAGCACAAGTCAGTACTGGATACCGGTGGTAGAAGTTCCTGAAGTTTACCACAGAACAAGAAGTCAAACAAAATTGGAAGAAATTGAAGAAGCTCAGATAGGTGAAGAAGAAGCAGCTCAGGCACAAGAAGAAGAAACAATAAGAGAACCTGAGCAAGATCAGATAGGGAAAGGAAACTGGGCTCAAATCAACGAAGATCTGATAAATTTTGAGCAGGGACAGACAGGTTTAGAAGAATCCGGTCAGGCTGCAGAAGTACAAAGTGCAATAAGCCCTGATCAGAATAAGATAGATCAAGAAAAGAGCACAGAAGAAAAAGATCATGAAAATCAAGAACATGAAGAAATAAATCAAGAACAAGATCCCTTATTGGAAACTCACAGTGGAGCTGTTGCAGAGAAACCAATCAGACCTGAAAAAGAGCAAACAAGAAACACAGTAATTGCAGAACACGAAACAGTACTAAGCAGTGAAAATAAAAAGATTTCTGAAGACAAAGATAAAGAAACAGTGCAAACAAAGAAAACAAAGAAAACAAGAAAAGGAGATCATTGGCCGAGTGTCATTAAAAGAGTAAAATACCACATAACAACCAGAAGTGAAGATCCAGATCAAGTGAATGAAGTAACAAGTCAAACTGAACAAGAAAATAAAACTGAGAAAAGAAGAAGTAAAAGGCTGAAACTTGTGAATAACAAATTCAAGGGTCCTGATTGGACTTACATCATTCTTGAAGATTACGAAAGCTCAGAGTCAAGTGAGAGTGGTGACGAAGGAACAAGTGCAGAACTGACGTACGAAAAGAAACAAGACCACCTTGACTAAGCAAAAGAGCAATTTAAAGAAAAAGAGGAAATAGATAAGAAGAGCGATCTTCCTTGTCGAAAATGCCTGACGATAGAGTTGCTGGGAGACCAAAACAGAGATGTTGTAGAAGATGCTGTGCAATATGCATATGTAGTCTAGTAATGGTGCTTATAGTATGGTTAGTCCTGATTGTAGCAGTTCCTTACCTTATGATAATGGATAAAAAGATTAATAATGAAACCAAGGAGAGGACAGCAAACATGAAGGGCAATAGAGTAGAACTAATGGCAGAGAATGAACCAGAAATTCATCATGAAATAGCTGACAACGACACTAGTTTAAACGTTTTCATAAAGTTATTGTTTCAATATGTAGACACAATGGAAGTTAGTAACTGTTATGTCTGTATGAAGTTACCTGAATCAGTAGCAGAAGGATTAACATACCATCACTTACCACTGACATATGGCATATCATGTAGTGTTTTGTCTAGTTTATTTTATAGAACAGGGAGACTTCAGTATTATTATTCAAACCTAGATGTGATATTTTCTGAGGTTCCGATTCGCAAGAGTATGAACCCAGTGCTTAGTAGTCAAGACGCACAGTTTATGGGAGAATTTTTCTTAACAATGAAATCAATAGACATAACACATGCACATAGACACAATCTAACATGTTCTTTACATGAAGAAGAAAAGATATTTTTGAATTTAGTAGAAGATAGAAGACAAGATTTTCAAAAGAAAGCTTCTGAGCATAAGGCTCATTTACCACCTTGGGCTGAGAAAGAAGGGAGTTACACACCTGGCAAGGCTCAAGCTGCTATGGCTCTGGATTTTGTAAAGACAGGAAAAATGTGACTTCATAGGTTAAAAACTGATTATAACAATGTTTTCATCGGTACCAGTGAATGTGAACACAATTTCTTAATTCTTGGAAGTTGGGGAATCAAAGGAGGAACAGATTCAGTTTTTCCTGGGATCTATTACGTATGTGGGAATAAGGCTTACTTTAGGCTTCCTGCACGGAGGTATGGAAGTTGTTATTTTGGAATAGTATTTCCAAAGATATACCACGTAAAAAGAAACACTGGGAGCAATGAAAACAATAGCGAATTAATACGTAGTAAAAGAGCTAGTTTTTCTGAAATTGTAGGTGATATATTTGGTGCATCGATACCTTCAGTGGGAATAATTCTGAACTCAAGGAAAATATGTAAATTGTCTACAGTGGTTGATCATTTATCAACAGATACTGCTGGAGGTTTTCTAATGATTAATGCGGAAATGGTTGCGATTAGATCTATGGTGATGCAAAATCGACTTGCTCTTGATATTATATTGGCAAAAGAGGGCGGAGTCTGTAAATTATTAAAGACGAAACATTGTTGCACTTATATTCCTGATAAGAGTGCAGAAATTGGAACGTATATACAGAATATAACTAAACTTGAGAAGGAACTTAAACCACTGGAAGTTGATAGTGTATGGGAAAGATTGACAAATAGTATCTCGTCAATTGGTACCTGGTTTGCTAATGTAGGAAAAGGACTTATAGGTCAAATAGTAGTACCCTTAGCAGGGATAGCAATAATAATATTGGCAATAACAATATGGTGCAAATGCTGTAGAAAGAATGGAACATATAAAGTGACAGGTAGAGGGAAGACGCGAAAAATTGATGAAATAGCATTTGAAGAGTGGAGAAGTGAATTATACAAGAAATTGAAAGGGGATGGTAAAAATGGAAAGTGTCAAAATGAGAATGAAGTAATTTGCTAGAAGTTGGCATCTGATTGTGGGTAGTATTTTGATGGCTCAGAAACGCCATCAGAGAGGGGATTGATGGAGCAAGGTTTCATAAACGAAACTTGCTTGTATACAATCCTCCTCATAGTATTAATTTATTTAACTTGTATTGTTTATACTAACCTTTGCATACACTACACGAAAGGGAAGGATGCTTGCCTATGTGTTTTACTAATGAATAACACTTGTCTATAATCCAAAATGGCCGCTAAAGCGCGGGAATATCACTGCGCATGTCGCAACCATATCACATGGTGTGACGTCTTTCTTTGCTTGGTGGGAAAATTCTGCTTCTGCGCAGTGTGCATTAAAATGGCTGCTTGATGTCTTCACATGCTTCAGCTTGCTCCCATGTCATTATTAAACTGTCGTTTGTCTAATGCTACTAATGCGGGACAGTATTATAATTAAATGGGTATAGAGTAGAAAAAGTGGGCATACAGTGAAACATTTTATTTGTGATTTTAATATTTTCTTCTTTGACTTTTTATCAGTTCGTAAACTTGGGCCTGGGTTGGTGATCTGAAAACTCGAGAGGCAAATGGTTCTGCGCATGTGTCCTGTTTGGCTGGCAAAGCAACACGAATGAAGTCAACCTGGACGTCGTCCAAGGCCACGACCTAATGGCCGAAGATGCTGTACTCTTGCCTTTCCTGTTAAAAATTTGATACTTTGTACATGAAGAATGTATAACATTTGTCGTGAGACGGGTGGGAAATAAAGCAAATGTATTATTTTGAATGGGCGGGAGTTTAAAGACAATAGGCTTTACAATTTAGGCCAAATCAATATGGTGAGAGAATCCACCCCCTGTCCCTGTCCAATCAGAAATAGTGGTCCCATATTTTAGCAACATTAAGGGGAGGTACATGGGCGTGGAAGGGTATAATAGATATAGAATTAGTTAATTAGGTAGCTCAGACCGCAGAGTGCGCACAGGAGACTAGCGCTTTTAGCTCCAGACTGCCAAGCTGATCGATTGCAGACTGAATCGCTGTCCAGAGAGGTCCTGAGGAGGGGGCGGCGGAGTCCATTAGAAGGAAGACACGGGCGAATCGAGGAGAAGTCGAGTATCAGAGAGGGGAACGACGCAGGCGTCGTTGTAGAGAGGTCACCGGTCCTGTCCTGATCCTGGAGGAGGTCTTTTGCTCTTCATCCTTCCTGGGTCCTATTCTTTTCAACTCCTTGGCCAAGGGGTTTGGATCGCGCACTTAGGTAAATATAATGCACCTTTAGTTGCGCTGCTGTCTCTATCCTCTCCTTTTCTGAGGGACCGTCACTGATTAGCAATAATTATTCTATGCTTCATCTTGGGTATTGCGATTAAGTACCATGTGTTTTCTGTAATTTACTCTGCTAAAATTTAGATAAACATTTTAAAACTTCCTGACTCAGTGATTATTTCAGGATTTATGTATTATAATGAATGTCACTCATTTTAAACTTCCCAATTAGCAAAAGATTCATTGGTAAGTCATTACTCTTCAATCAGAAGGTAATTGGTAGCAGGGATTTTTGATAAAGAGTAACAACTGATAAAACCCAGCGTAAGTATTAGCGTAGTATGAATGTATGGGCCCAAGTGAGTATCTGGTGTATGAATGCTGTTTGCTAATATCACGCTGGATCACATAGGCTTCTCTTGTGCTGCGCACCAGTCCACCCCTCTGCGCCATTTCATTATGGTGGGTGGGACAGGGTTTATCCAGCTGGCAGCAATGTCCCTCTTAGCCACCACCATGGCTGTGCTCAGAAATAGTTTGTCAAATCTAGAGCCGTTTAATCCATCCATGATTCCCAGGAGCACATTTAATGGATTGTGTGGGACCTCCCAGCCCTGAACCTCTGTGAGTTCCTTTTCTATGGAGTCCCAATATCATACAATGACGAGGCAAGTCCATACCATGTGGAAGAAATCTGCTTGGTCTTGTTCGCAGCGTGTACATGATGCGGTTGGTTTCAGACCTGCACTATGAAGGCGTTTTGGTGTTAGGTAGGCAGCGTGTAAATAGTACAATTGGACCAGACAAGGTCTGGCTGAAGTGGATACTGTTTTGGGTGTCCAGTCGTCCTCCTCAAGAGGCCCGATTCATCCCTCCCACTGGCTCCTAAGTCAACCTAACTTATTTGGAGTGTTATTTGTTAGGGAGCGGTAAATACGAGAGATTACTCCCTTTTCCAGGTTACCTGTCATGGTTTGCGCCTTAGGGGGACTGTATTCTGGTAGTGAGGTGCCATTTGGTATGTGGAGGGCATGGCGCATTTGCAGGTACCTATAAAATTGTGAGGAGTGTAGGGAGTATCGGGTCTGCAAGTCCTGAAAAGTGCACATGTGGTCGCCCGTCCATATGTCCCCAAGCTGTGAAATGCCAATAAGATCCTAGGCCCGGAATCCCTCTAATTTGCTGACTTCTCGGAGCCAGGAACCCTGCAAAGCTGCGTGTATTGGGTCAACTTATTCGACCATTGGATGTGGCGCAGGGAGGCACGCCAGGCCAGGAGAACCACCTGTGTCACCATGGGTAAAGGTCTGGGGATAGGTCCCCCGTACATCATCGCCTGGATTCTGGGTAGGCCCAAGTTGTTCAGCTCTACTCTATATGCCGGGTCAGACCAGCCTCCGTTAATCCAGTCGTGTAACGAGAGTAGGCGGGTTGCCAAATAGTACAGGTATAGATTAGTCATGCCCATACCCCCGTCAAAGGATGAGATCCGGCATTGGGACAGGGCCATGCGAGGTCTCTGCCCGCCCCAAAGGAATTTAGTGGTCAGGCTGTCCAGTTCTTTAAACCAAGTCCGCGGGAAATGAAATGGGGTATTTTGAATTATGTAGAGGAATCTGGGAAGTATCATTTTAAAGAGGGCGACTCTTCCCAGAGGATTAAGCGGTAGTGTCTGCCATTTGTGGAGGTCATCTTGGGCTCTCTTCATCAGTGGGGTAACATTAAGTGACCAGGCGAGGTCTCTCACATTGCAGCCAAGACCTGGAACGAGCTACCAGCAGACATCAGACGCGCCCCCTCCCTGAACACCTTCAGGAAGACCCTCAAGACCTGGCTCTTCGGCAAAACAGATCTGCGGACCCCCCCTCAGCGCCTTGAGACCCTCACGGGTGAGTAACACGCTTACAATTCCCTTATTGATTGATTGATTGAGGAAGCAGGGCCACCCAGATTCCCAGATATTTAAACGATTGCCTTCTAATAGGTATTGTGGATTGCCAATCAAAGCAGTCTCTCAAAATGTGGAGAGGGACTAGGACGGACTTACTGGGATTTAATTGCAGGCCAGAGATTTGTCCAAAAGAGTGCAGCGCCCGAAGACAGTGGGGACCGGAGTGGGCCGGTTCGGCCAGAAAGAGCAGGACATCGTCCGCGTATAGAGCGATTTTGTCTTCATCAGAGCCTGGCCATTTCCATCCCTTAATTCGGTCGTCAGACCATATGAGGCATGCCAGAGGCTCCATCGCCAGGGCGAACAGGAGCGGTGAGAGGGGGCAACCTTGCCTCGTCCCCCTCTTGATAGGAAACGGCTCTGATAGTGCCCCGTTGACGAGCACGCGCGACTGTGATCTGGTATATAACACCTTAACCAAGTTGCGGAAGTGCTGGCCTAGGCCCATCTCAACCAATACGTCCTCCAGATACTGCCAGTCTATGGAATCAAAGGCCTTTTCTAAATCAATGAGGAGAAGTGCTACGTAAGGGGTCAGTGATTGGCGATTTGCTAAGGCTAGATGGAGGCGTCTGAGGCACTATCTGGTCCCATGAGATGGCATGAATCCACATTGGTCGGGGTGGACCAGTTTAGTAAGATAGGGCCTCAGTCGGTTGGCTAGGACCGATGCAAATATTTTAACCTCCGTATTAATGAGGGAGATTGGGCGGTATTCAGCGCAGTTTGCTGAGGGAGGTTGTGTTTTAGGGATCACCACAATGGTGGCGGCATCTGTTTCTAGCAGAAACGATCAGTTTTCGACAGCTCCGGCGTATGTGTCCAAGAGATGTGGAATGAGTGTCTCCCGATAGGCCGCGTAGTACTCCTGTGGGAAACCATCAGGGCCTGCAGTTTTACCTGATGCGGTGCGTGATATGGCGTCATTGATTTCCTCCTGGGTAATAGAAAGATCAAGGTCAGCCATTTCGGCTACACTGAGGCGAGGGAGGGGGAGGTGTTCCTGGTTGATTAGCTCTGAAAGGGAAAGTTCAGGGTGCTGTTCGGAGTAAAGTTTTGAGTAATAAGCAGCAAAAATCTGAGCCATCGCCGAGGGTGAGCGATGAACCGTACCATCTAGGCTCTTGATCTCTGGGATTATGCGATTAGCCATGGGGTATGTGGCCAATCAATGTAGGATTTTCCCATTTTTGTCCCCCCATCCATATACCCTGGCTACAGAGTGTAGGAAGGTGGAATCTGACTATATGGTTGCCCCCACTTTTTTTTATGGTGTTTTGCTGGTTTATGACTTAGTTGGACTGGGATCCTGCTATTCAGGGCCCCAGTCTATCTGCTTTCTCTGTAAAAAGGTTTCCATGTGCCTTAGGCACATCTCTGATTGGAATCTGGAGTGCCCTTATAAGTCCCTAGTATATGGTATACTATGTACCAAGGGCATAGGTACCTCAGAGGCCTACCAGGGGCTGCAGCATGTATTATGCCACCCCTGGAAGGCCATCCAAACTGACACCACAGGTCTGCTACTGCAGCCTGGGTAAGGTGGTGCATGCACCCCTTACTGTGATATAGGTTACCTATATCACTAAATACATACACACATATAAACCTATAAGTCACTCCTAAGGCAGGCCTTATCAATCCTAAAGGCAGAGGGCATGGTTCCTATGTGAGAGGGTGCCCCTGCATGAGCAGGGCCCCTCTGCAGCGTTCGGAGACCCTTCTCTGATGCTGTTTGTAGTGCAGCCTGACCATATACTCTTAAGCGCATTATAACCTCGCGTTAAATGCTAACTTTGGAATGGCTGCACCTAAACATGTCGTGTTTGGTGTCAAACATCTTGGAATACTACCCCCGCCAATTCTGGCGGCGGGGGTAGCATTCCACCCTTCTAGAGGAGAGACATGTTAACCCTGGCCTGGCCGGTAACTTCTTTCCAAAGCCCTGGCATCACAAAATGGATGCTGCTGCCACAGACACGAGTCTGGCCTCCTGCTGCTGGACGAAACTCCGGCAGGGGAGGCCTGGACAATAGGTTTCCTGTCCCAGGGAGGTGTGACCACCTCCCCAGACAGGATAATGTGTATTGGGGCTGGGCGGGAGCACTTTCGGGTGCTTTGAAGTCCTGCACTGGGGGCACATTTGGTGTCCCTAGTGCATACCCCAGTTCAAACCGGATCAGGGGCTTGCAGCCCCTGCTTTGGCGCGAACTGGACAAAGGGAAAGGGGTGTAGCCACCCTCTGCCCTGACCCACCCATAGGTGGGGCCACAGAGTAGTCCAACCCCTAAACTTAGTATAAGTATAGGAACCCAGTCCTTAGGACTTTAGATTATCCCTGGACGAAACTATGAAACTGAATCCTGGACCTTCGACGCTCTACTCACGATTAGAGGACAGAAGAATCTCCCTTGGGGTCAAGGAGTGACTCCCCTGCTTGGCAGGCACCAAAGAAGCATCTGTCCGGTTCGCATTTCTGAAGCTCCCGTCGGACGCCGAAGTCATTGCATCACCAGAGGTGGATTCTCAGACTTCCCGAGGCTACCCTGAGTCCCCAGCAAAGCTGAGGCCCGTGGCTATCGTGGGTGACTTGAGACCGTGACCCCTGGACACCGAGCACATTTGCAAGTGCATCCTCTTCTGGGTCTCCCAAGAAGTCGTGCTTGGGCTTCGAGTAGCCCTAGCCTCCAGCACCACCTGCACCGAAGATCACTGGCCCCCACTCCACGAGTGTCCTGTAAGCCAGATCCACGTGCGGCGTCACGAGGCTCCTTCGCGGTCGCTAGCCCGTTGGCTAGTAGCCCTTAACGAAGGCCAATCTTTTCCTAACTTGGCATCCTGGTTGCTCCAGGCCTGCCTCACTTACCCTCGCTGGGTGAGTTCCCCAGACCTTGCTGGTCTGCACCATCGACGATCTTCCTCTGCATCGAGACTTGCCGTTGCCAAGGCTTGTTGGGTCCAATCCGGTCGCCGACACCTCACCACTCGACAGACATCGTGTACCAGCCCGAATCCTGCTCCTGGTCGCCGACAACGCCTCCTGGACCTCGTGGCTGAAGAGACAAGACGACCGTCAACGCACCTGAAGCACTCGACATCGGTAGGCATCTGTCCATCGCCTTCCTGGTCACTGGCTAGTGACCCAGACTCTGTCCCCTCTGCTTTCAGGTTCTTCAGAACTCCGATCCACTCTTGGATCCACCCGGACACTTTTCACTTGGTCGCCAGCAGCACTTTGCAGCAGATCGCCATTCAAATCGACAGACGAAACCCGACCCCGAAAGGCACCTATGCACCCGGCTTCCCTGGGTGAGGTAACACGAGTACTCCGGTGCTCCCGTGGGTAGAGACTCTTCAAAGTCCTAGATCTCAAAGGGTTTGGTCCAAGTCCTCTTTTAAGTGTCCCTTTTCTCTAATTTCCCGATCACGACTTTCTCCATAGAAGTCAACGGCGTATCGCGGTTGTGTATTTACACTGCACGCGTCTCCCGTGGGTCCCCTGTGTCACTACCTTGGGTGGTTCCTTGTGGTCCAAGCACTTCTGGAGGCTCTAGGCCTAGTGTCTAGTTCAGTCGTGGTTCGCATACCACTTTATTGGTATATGGTTTGGTACGCCCCTAGGGCCCAAACGTGTATTTGTGCTATTACTGTGTTTAAATAACTTCTAACTTATGTACTTCGAACTCTAGCCTCATAAAGAGACTAGAGGGGTGTGTTTAGCAATAAATACATATATTTTGAATATATACCTGGTGTGGTGCTCTTTCATTTGATCACTCAAGAGATTATAGACTGGTAAAACAAGCTGCTTTACATTCCTTCAAGACTTAGCCTGAAGGCTGCTCTCCATAGCTACCACTAGGATAGCTTTCAATAAGGTTGTCTTTAACCTATCTCCAATAAGGGGTTGTTTGGACTGGTGCAAGGTGCCCACTATAATTAGTGGACAGCATATGCCAGGCCAACTTCTCACACAGAGGATCTCCACAATAGCTTAGCGGCCTCCATGGAGATCTGCTTGATCTCGTCTCGTAGAAGTGCAAGCTGTCCGTCTTGCGGGTCGCCCTGCTGCCCAAGCGCTCGGCTCTCAAGGAGGGTTGCTTGGGCCTCCAAGAGAGTGACTTGGGAGTCCTGGGTTAGGCGTTTGATCTTGAGCTGGCCCTTGGCAAAGCCACGAATAGTGGCCTTGCTTGCTTCCCATAGAGTGCCCGGGGAGGAGACAGAGCCCCTGTTAGTGAGAAAGTATTGTTGGAGTTCTGCCCCTACAGTCTCCTTGAAGTCTTTGTCCTGGAGGAACCATGCGTTCATCCTCCATATCGGGCGAAGTGTGTCAGGGGGGTCTCCTACTCTCAAAAATATGGGCGAGTGGTCAGATATACCTCTGGGAAGGATGGCAACATCTCTGATTTTCCGACAGTCCAAGTCGGGCATAAAACATGGTCGATTCGCGTGTGTGTATGGTGTGCTGCAGAGGTGTGGGTGAATTGTTTGCTCTGGGGGTGCCAGATTCTCCAGGTGTTGCAGATACCCAAGGTGCTTGCCCAGTTTGTTAAAAGTTTAGCATGGGTGGATCTTGTGGCAGATGGGGCGTTTGTGGTGTCGAGGTCTGAGTGCATAACTGCATTAAAATCGCCTCCAATTATTGTCAACCCAGGAGGTAAAGAGGCGATAGGGTCTGTGGTGCGTTTTAGGGTTGAGGTGAGCAGCGATGGAGGGAATATATGGAGACTAGGTTAAGAGCGTTTCCCCCTATAGTTCCTCCTAGGGCCATGAAGCATCCCTGAGGGTCATTAGTGGCCTTTGTAAGTAAAAAAAGGGAGATTGCGTCGCATAAGGATTGCCACACCCTTTGATCCCCGGGTGAACCCTGAGTGCCAAACTCTGTCATAGCTGTATCGTGCCAGAAAAGGGCAGTTGTTGCCCATAAGGTGGGTTTCTTGGAGTAGTACTATATCGGATACCTGGCGTTGGGCATATCGCAGGACTGCTGTCATTTTAACTCTGTCTAGTAACCTGTTGACATTCCAAGATGGCACACGGAGTGGGTCCCTGCCATTACATGTGTCTGTCACGGTGGATAAGAGCGTGGATGGAGGTCTGCGAGACTTGGGTTAGGTGCGGAGTGTACTGCATTTTGTGCAAGCTGTGAGATTACAGGTACATTTCCGCAGTGTGGATATGTGCGTGTGACTGTCTTGCTGTTGAGTAAGAGTGCTGGTGTAGTAAACAAGATACAATAACGGAAACTCGGGACAACGGTCCCCCCTCCCCTCCCTTCCCAAACCCCTCCCCCCACCCTATACTTCAAGAACGGAAGCATCTGTCGTCCCAAATAAACAAAGGTGAAATACCAAACTAGAAAGCCTGGGTGTGGAGATTCGTGGAGGACCCATCCTTACATAATGATACTTATCGTTGCCATAAGGAAGAACTTAAGTTGCAGTGAGATGCGTCTATTTGGAAATGTCCCATGCAGTGTGTCTGGGGCAGTACGCCATTTGCCGAGGTTATCATCCCAGGAGTGCCGGACTTCGAGAAAGGTCCGAATCCGCCGAGTCTATGTGAGGAGTTTTGGGCGAGACGTTCCCAGGTTCCGAACGGTCCATGGAACCAGATCTGTGTGGGGAATGGGAGCTGATCAGAGGTGCGCGGTCTCTTGGATGCAGTCTGGGACCCGCGGGTGAATCCGATCCGGCCCGACGCGATCCTCGTCCCCTGCAGGAGCATGTGCGTCTTCTGCTTGGTTTGGGCGATCCCGCTCGGGCACCTCCGGCTCGAGCCCCGGGGTACAGGGCCGGGGCGTTAGTTCTTAGAGGACGTTCTTCAGTCAGCCATGCCCAGGCCACCTCTGGGGACTCAAAGAAAAGAGTTTTGTTCTGGAACACCACTCGAAGGCGAGCCGGAAAGAGCAACCTGTACTGGAGGTCCAGAGCGCGGAGTTTCTGTTTAACCTCGACAAACGATCGTCTTTGAGTCTGGACCTCCCGTGTGTAATCCGGGAAGATCATTATTGGTTATCCTTGATATGTCAGGGATTTTTGGTTGCGTGTTTCGTTGAGGATGGAGTCTCTATCCTTGAAGTTAAGGATCCGAGCAATAATAGGCCTGTGTGGTGCTGCAGGCGGAGGTCTTGGGGCCAGGGAGCGGTGGGCCCGTTCGATCGCGAATCATGTGAAGAGGGAGAATTTGGGCATCCAGGATTTTATCCACTGTTCAATGAAGTTACTCATCTGCCCCTGTTCTGAACCTTCTGGGAATCCCACTAGGCGGAGATTATTACGCCTTGATCTATTTTCAGCATCTTCTGCTCTTTTGTGGAGTTCCTTTGTGTGGGTTTGAAGACGTGCGACTTGTTCTTTTAACTGGTGAACGTCGTCTTCGACTGTGGAGATACGTGATTCAGTCTCTTTAATCCGGGCCGTCGCGTTCCGGAGGTCTTGTTGGAGTAGAGCCATGTCCACTCGGACTTCGCCGATCTTGTTCTCGACTGAGGCACTGATTGCTTGTAGGATTGTATTGAGGTCAGCGACAGCAGGGGTGGATTTCTCTGTGGGCCCGCTCGCTGCTCCGGTTTCAGAAGTTGTGTATTGGTCCATCTTGGTCTGCTTTGGGGGGGGCTTAGGTCCTCGATCTTTCGCCATGGCAGTGGTTGGGTGTTCGCCCCACCTGAGTCCAGCACTTCTGGTTGGTCTTGGTGCATCCAGAAGAGAGAAGCGCGCCCTGTGACCTTAGAGCATGGGTACTCACAAACTTTCTCTTTGGGGCCAAATTTACAGTGTGGTTTGTGGCCGAGGGCCGCACCTGTGGGAGGCGGGGTCATTGGGGAGGGGCGGGGCTAGAGCAAAACAAAACTGTGACCATGAGGTGGAACACAGGCCCCTGCAGCGGACGCCTTCGTCCACTGAGCCACCGGACCCGGCATACACATCTCTCTCTCTCTCTCTCTCTGTCTGTCTCCTCCCTCCCTCTCTCTGTCTCCCTCCCTCTCTCTCTCTCTGTCTCCCTCTCTCTCTCTCTCTGTCTCCCTCCCTCCCTCTCTCTCTCTCTGTCTCCCTCTCTCTCCCTCTGTCTCCCTCCCTCCCTCACCCTCTCTCCCTCCCTCCCTCTCTCCCTCCCTCCCTCTCTGTCTCCCTCCCTCTGTCTCCCTCCCTCCCTCTGTCTCCCTCCCTCTGTCTCCCTCCGTCTGTCTCCCTCCTCCCTCTGTCTGTCTCCCTCTGTCTCTCTCTGTGTCTCCCTCCCTCTGTCTCCCTCCCTCTGTCTCCCTCCCTCTGTCTCCCTCCCTCTGTCTCCCTCCCTCTGTCTGTCTCCCTCTGTCTGTCTCCCTCTGTCTGTCTCCCTCTGTCTCCCTCCCTCTGTCTCCCTCCCTCTCTCTGTCTCTATGTCTCCCTCCCTCTGTGTCTCCCTCTGTCTCCCCCTGTCTCCCTCTGTCTCCCTCCCTCTGTCTCCCTCTGCCTGTCGCCCTCCTCCCTCTGTCTGTCTCCCTCCCTCTCCCTCTGTCTGTCTCCCTCCCTCTCTCTCTGTCTGTCTCCCTCCCTCTGTCTCTCCCTCTGTCTCCCTCTGTCTCCCTCTGTCTCTGTCTCTCTCTCTGTCTCCCTCCCTCCCTCTGTCTCTCCCTCTGTATCCCTCTCTGTCTCCCTCTCTCTCTCCCTCTCTCTCTCCCTCCCTCTCTGTCTCCCTCCCTCTCTGTCTCCCTCTCTCTCTGTCTCCCTCTCTGTCTCCCTCTCTCTGTCTCCCTCTCTGTCTGTCTCCCTCTCGGTCTGTCTCCCTCTGTCTGTCTCCCTCTGTCTGTCTCCCTCTGTCTGTCTCCCTCTCTATCTCCCTCCCTCTCTCTCTCTGTCTCCCTCTCTCTCTCTCTCTGTCTCCCTCCCTCTCTGTCTCCCTCCCTCCCTCCCTGTCTCCCTGTCTCCCTCCCTGTCTCCCTCCCTCTCTCTCTGTCTCCCTGTCTCCCTCCCTGTCTGTCTCCCTCCCTGTGTCTCCCTCCCTGTGTCTCCCTCCCTGTATCGCCCTCCCTCTGTCGCCCTCCCTCTGTCGCCCTCCCTCTGTCGCCCTCTATCTGTCTCCCTCCTCCCTCTGTCTGTCTCCCTCTGTCTCTCTCTGTGTCTCCCTCCCTCTGTCTCCCTCCCTCTGTCTGTCTCCCTCTGTCTGTCTCCCTCTGTCTCCCTCCCTCTCTCTGTCTCTATGTCTCCCTCCCTCTGTGTCTCCCTCTGTCTCCCCCTGTCTCCCTCTGTCTCCCTCCCTCTGTCTCCCTCTGCCTGTCGCCCTCCTCCCTCTGTCTGTCTCCCTCCCTCTCTCTCTGTCTGTCTCCCTCCCTCTGTCTCTCCCTCTGTCTCCCTCTGTCTCCCTCTCTCTCTGTCTCTCTCTCTGTCTCCCTCCCTCCTTCTGTCTCTCCCTCTGTATCCCTCTCTCTGTCTCCCTCTCTCTCTCCCTCCCTCTCTGTCTCCCTCTCTCTCTGTCTCCCTCTCTGTCTCCCTCTCTCTGTCTCCCTCTCTGTCTGTCTCCCTCTCTGTCTGTCTCCCTCTCTGTCTGTCTCCCTCTCTGTCTGTCTCCCTCTCTGTCTGTCTCCCTCTCTGTGTCTCCCTCTCTGTCTGTCTCCCTCTGTCTGTCTCCCTCTGTCTGTCTCCCTCTGTCTGTCTCCCTCTCTATCTCCCTCCCTCTCTCTCTCTGTCTCCCTCTCTCTCTCTCTCTGTCTCCCTCCCTCTCTGTCTCCCTCCCTCCCTGTCTCCCTCCCTGTCTCCCTCCCTCTCTCTCTGTCTCCCTGTCTCCCTCCCTGTCTGTCTCCCTCCCTATGTCTCCCTCCCTGTGTCTCCCTCCCTGTATCGCCCTCCCTCTGTCGCCCTCCCTCTGTCGCCCTCCCTCTGTCGCCCTCTATCTGTCGCCCTCCTCCCTCTGTCTGTCTCTCTCTGTCTGTCTCCCTCTCTCTCTGTCTCCGTCCCTCTGTCTCCGTCCCTCTGTCTCCGTCCCTCTGTCTCCGTCCCTCTGTCTCCGTCCCTCTGTCTCCGTCCCTCTGTCTCCGTCCCTCTGTCTCCGTCCCTCTGTCTCCGTCCCTCTGTCTCCGTCCCTCTGTCTCTGTCCCTCTGTCTCTGTCCCTCTGTCTCCGTCCCTCTGTCTCCCTCCCACTCTGTCTCCCTCCCACTCTGTCTCCCTCCCTCTGTCTCCCTCTCTCTGTCTCCCTCTCTCTGTGTCTCCCTCTCTCTGTGTCTCCCTCGCTCTCTGTCTCCCTCGCTCTCTGTCTCCCTCGCTCTCTGTCTCCCTCGCTCTCTGTCTCCCTCTCTCTCGGTCTCCCTCTCCCTCTCTCTCGGTCTCCCTCTCCCTCTCTCTCGGTCTCCCTCTCCCTCTCTCTCTGTCTCCCTCTCTCTCTGTCTCCCTCTCTCTCTGTCTCCCTCTCCCTCTCTCTCTGTCTCCCTCTCTGTCTCCCTCCCAGGCCTGAGCTCCCTGGCCTTGGCTCAACTCTCTGACTACAGGCTGGCGGGAAGCATCACATCACAGGCTCTTAACGCACACCTCACCCGGCTCTCACTCCCTGCTGCCCTCTGTCACCCTCTGCCATCTCACCCGGCTCTCACTCCCTGCTGCCCTCCTTCACCTCACCCGGCTCTCACTCCCTACTGCCCTCTGTCACCTTACCCGGCTCTCACTCCCTGCAACCCTCTGTCACCTTACCCGGCTCTCACTCCCTGCAACCCTCTGTCACCTCATCCGGCTCTCACTCCCTGCTGCCCTCCGTCACCCTCTGCCATCTCACCCGGCTCTCACTCCCTGCTGCCCTCCGTCACCTCACCCGGCTCTCACTCCCCGCTGCCCTCTGTCACCCTCTGTCACCTTACCCGGCTCTCACTCCCTGCAACCCTCTGTCACCTCACCCGGCTCTCACTCCCTGCTGCCCTCTGCCACCTCACCCGGCTCTCACTCCCTGCTGCCCTCTGTCACCCTCTGCCATCTCACCCGGCTCTCACTCCCTGCTGCCCTCCGTCACCTCACCCGGCTCTCACTCCCTGCTGCCCTCCGTCACCTCACCCGGCTCTCACTCCCTGCTGCCCTCTGTAACCCTCTGCCATCTTACCCGGCTCTCACTCCCTGCTGCCCTCTGTCACCCTCTGCCATCTCACCCGGCTCTCACTCCCTGCTGCCCTCCGTCACCTCACCCGGCTCTCACTCCCTGCTGCCCTCCGTCACCTCACCCGGCTCTCACACCCTGCTGTCCTCTATCATTCTCTGTCACCTCACCCCGCGTGTGTGGCAGCCCGGGCTGAGACAGCTTCCCGGGCGCGCACACAGCCGCACCCGAGTACTTCACAGGTCTTTAAAAGACCATTTGCATGATAACGAGGCTTTGTTGTATTTCACCTCTTAGCGCCCCTGCAGCTCCACTCGGACTATCGGACTATCGGAATCGCCCGGCCCCCATAGAGCAGAGTCTGTGTTTGCTGACACACTGTAAAAAATTTTTAAAAACACAGGTACGATGTCTGCAAGGTCCGCGGGCCGCCAAGGAAGGCTTGCCGGGCCGCTGGCGGCCCGCGGGCCGTACTATGAGTACCCGTGCCTTAGAGTGTGGATGGGCGAGGGGAACGTCCAGGCCCGGTGGTCAGGGTTCTATCCCACTATGTGTGTGAGTAGTGGTTCAACACAAGATGGTGGATGATTTCCTGGGCCTTGGTAGTGTCCAGTTGTCCGCCCGTTCAATTCCGCCCTCTCGGGGAGTCTGGTGATCGATTGGGACACCAGGCCTTGGCCTAGTTCGGGGTCCGGCTCCACCAAGAGCCCCCTTTGAGCTGCTTTCCTTCAGTCAGGCCACTGGATTGGGCATCCAACGCCGCGGTGCGGATCCGAAGAGGGGCTGAGTTGGTGGAAGCCCGCTACAGGTTTATGGTTAGGCGGGGTGTGAGGTCTGTAGACGGCAGTCTGCAGTCCCATGTCGTGGTGGTTCCGCCCCGCCACCCCCACTAACTGCCCGTCAACCCCATAGGGGGTGAGCGGGGGGGGACCCACAGGGGGCGGCCGCAGCTGTAGCAAGCAGTAGGGCCCCAAGGGCAGATCTCCAGGTTAGGCTCCCTCGGGCCGTCAGGCCAGGCAGTGGTCACTACGGGGGAGGGGGGCGAGCCCCCCTCTGTGCATCCACCCCAGCCCGTCCGCTTACCGGAGTGCCTGGGGGAAAGAGGGGCACTCTGCCGCCCACCGCCAGATCACCACCGCAGCCTCTTCCTCTCACCTTGCAGGCCGCCGTCTGCAGGGATGCTCCTGAGCCCCCGGCTATATCCGATCTCCGGGGGCCCACCTGGGTCGGGTCACCACTTGGGCCTTCTTACTCCTTGAGCCCTCCTCGGGGGCCCTCAACCATCATTTACCCCATTGGAGGCACAGGTCTAACCGGACGCCGCAGGTCCGCCAACTCCCGTATTTGGATTTATTGCAGGGCCCAGGTGTTAGAGTCTCGGGGCCATCCCAGCACCCCCAGTCTCGGCCGGGTCTCCTGCCCGTCATATGGGTGCTTGCAGGATGTTCCCAGTTATTCCGGAGCACCCCTTGGTCTTTTTCTTACTTCTGGGCCCAGGCCGCACATCCCTAGACTCACCCGGGTCTTCGGCGCGGCGAGTGCGGCTCCGGGAGGCAGGTATTAGGCCTCAGTGGATTATCTGCGTCAGACCAGGTCCCGGCGACGCCCGCGCTTCAGGGCCCAGAGCGTCTCCCCGTCAGCCGTCGGCAGTCTCCCAGCATAGTGGTTCCGCCGTGATCCTGTCCGGGCCGCAGCTGGGACGTCACCTCGGCCCCGGATCCTCTCTCCTTGCTGTTTGAAAGAACGGCCGCGGGCAGATTCCAGGCCTACTTCCAGACACCGCAGTCCGTCCGGAGATTGTGCTCGGACCGAACACGGGCCTCTGCTCAGCGCCCCGGTGCACCGCTGCGCGGGCCCCACACGGTCCAAGAGGCCAGAGCGGGTTGACTGCACAGATTCCACCGCCTGGGTCACAGGGAGCCTCGGCCGGCCACGTCTCACGCCAGTAGCCAGGTCCCTTGATTCAAGCTGCTGGGCCTCACCGCCATCTTGTGTAGGCGGCCGGGTCTGGATCTCGGCAGACGGCGTCTCCGACCTCCCAGCGACTTTGCTTCACGCTGGGCCGTTCCGCATGAGTTTAGCGGGTTATCGCCAGGTGTTGGGTCACATTTAACAGCAACGATGGTAACGGATGGCTGAGCGAATGATGGAGGGGTCCGGAGCACTCAGAGTGCGACCGCCATCTTGACGCTCCAAGCCACGCCTCGCGTCTGCCTATTTTCACTTTGGTGTTTTTGTGACAGAGCCCCAACTTTCAAATTCAAATGACTGCCAGTTGTTTTACTCCTCACCCATTAAACAAATCCTCCACTGCAGCGCTGGAACTCACAGAGGAGACTCACTCCCACACCTGCACTATCAAACTGGAGGGGGTGCGAGCCCTCCTGGATCCGAGCCATGGAACCGCTTCTATTGGCCAAGTGCCTCCTGCTGTGTTGTGCAGGCTGAATCTTTACTCTCCGGGTAACAGGAGCGTCATCCACAGCTCAGGTTCTGCAGTGTAATCTGGTGGTATGCTTTGCAGTCTGTTCCGCCCCTCCACGCCACAGTCCCAGATCACTAAAGTAGGTGTCCTGGCCGGTTACTCAGAATGTGGGTGCCATCTTAAAGCCTTACCACTATCGTGGCACAGAAGAGATCAGAGGGGCATGATATGGGCTCTGAAAAAGAGCACCATAGGCGGACACCTCCCCAGCACACACCAGTCAGCGGAGTCTAGCTTCCGCTCCATGGGACACCATTCTGCTGCCACCCAGAGATGGGTGATGCATCTATCAAGGGGCAGCCACCTGGCGGCTCAGATGACAGTAGCTATTCTCAGGCCTAGCTGGCTCTGCCCCAACTGAACTACAGTTGACCATTCGAAGATGCTACCTGTCTTTCCACACAAATACAATACAAGATATAAATGAAGGTCAGGCACATCTCACCCAGACACATCAGCAGATAATCAAAGTAGTCAATCATGGAAGAGCTGCATGCAGCATAATGCAGAGAGACGGCGCAGTCCACCTACAGGCTACATGAAGAAACAATCTGAAGGGTCTGTAAACTAAACCAACAACTCAATCAATAAGCAAGGAAACTAATTCACCTCTGGGACTTAATACATTTCAACACAGTTAAAAAAAAGTAGAGATGCAAGAACATTTAAAGATACCAATAATATAAATTAACAACAGTGTTAAGAGAGTGTGTAGAGAAAAAGGAGTAAAGAGTTCCAGACTTTAGAAACACAACCAGAGAATGGATGAGCAAATGTGCAGTGTTTCCTGAAAGCCAGGAGTGCAGGCCTCCTGAAATTTTCAACTTCTTCTACAAATAGTGTGGTGTGCCTGTGTGTAGGATTTTGTGAGTACGTCAAGCTTTTTACACAAATTGATAGCTGCTGTTGCTACATCAGAGCTGGAGTAGTATGGTCAAACTGTCTCCAATCTATTAAGAGTAACTCAACATGCTGTTATTTACAATGGTAGTGAAGGCTTCAATGTGTGCGTAGCAGTAAAATTCAAGAATACATATTATAATGTAGTGGATATGGATTCACCAATGGACCAGCAATATAATTAATGACAGCGGATAAACATAATTTTCAAAGAATGTGTGAAATTTAAATTCCACTTGCTAGGTTTTGCAAAGTCGATAAACTTTGAAAAAATCGCAATATTTGTTAATTTCACAAAGGCCTGCCTGTGGACGGAAATTCTTAAAAAAACGTTTTTACAGAAAAAATTATCTGCAAACATTTTAAAGAGATATCTACAGTAAAAATGGGGTGCATTGGAAATATTTCCTGCAAAACCTAGGTTTGGAGGATTTTTATAAAACTGCAGTGGGAAGTTTCTGCAACTTTGCTCATCCCTAACTGTTTTTACATTATGTAAAATATATCTTTAAAATGTGTATTACCTACATGGAAATCATAGTAATTATGTCACAAATGAACCAACCAGTATTTGATACCATCCAATTAATTGGTTTTAAAAATGGCTGGTGTAGGCTTGTGGTATTCGGTCATAATTAGCGATATCACAGACCAAATCATGCACCTCATTCACAGGCAAAGGTCTGGGTACCATACGGCCAGGAAGGTGATCCACATTGAAAAGTCATTTGGACTACCTAAAGATGGGCCCAGTTCTGTGGAGCCAAACTTTCCAAATACAACCACATATTAAAGTCGAGAGAACTGGTGGTGCTTGCTTATCAATGAAAGCAAAACACAAGTAAGTATGATAAAGAAGAGGGGGGATTGTTATCGGACAAAATCGCAGTTAACATGCAGGTGATAAGCATTTTTAATTTTTTTCCCACAAAAAGTCTTGCATTTCAAAATGACATCAAGTTGAGAAAACTAGCTGGAAAGTTGTATAGATGGTAGCACATAACAACTTAGAAATGTAACAACAAATTAAAGCAATATTACAATATGCAGTTCACCAAACTAGGCGCTGGATTTAGACAACATGATTTCCTGCATACATTTATTTTCTACTGACGAATTCTACCCTGGAGTAACTACCATGTTATGACAGCCATGCTACATGGCGGCAGGACTTACTCCGCGTGCAGAATCCTCTAAAGGAAATTATTGTTATGGAGGAAATGATGTCACTTCTACTTTTTGGAGGATTGTGCATTACACCCAACTCTACATTTGACGTTAAGTCCTTTGTTTTATGATCTGTTAAAAATGGCACAAAATGCAGTTGGCCATTACCTGACTTCCGTTCACTGTATAGCCATGTTTCAGTGCAAAGATTTTGGCCATTGATATGGTCATGGAAAATCCCACGATTGCGATTGCTATGGCGTCCACAAACACAGCTGAGAGGAGGCTGAGGTCAGGCACAGCCGGAGGCCGGAAGCTAGACGATGGAAAACACAAAGTTGTTCATTATGAGAAGCCTTTCTTACAAGTAAGAGATCAAATACTTTAAAACAAGGCACTTGTGGCATAGTGAGACCTCAGCATGAATGGAGGTTTAGATTCAGCCAGACATTGATGCTCTCGCCCTGGCCCCATTATTAACCGGGGCTATCAACCGACAGAGTTCCATATGCTGGGAAACATGCAATTGTATCTTGTATTATTATTTGTAATGTTCAGCAACCAAATAAATCAAAGTATGTTAAGATACTGGCTAGACTAGATCAGGGTTCTGATTGTTCCTAGTTCAAAAGTTACTAAAACACAGTGACACATGTTGCTGCACAGTGAAAGGCCCTGGCTGGTCACCTTTTGGTTGCTTATTGCTGCATTTTGGTATCAAACTGGTACTAATGAGGTGGAACCTTTGCACTATAACATAGGTAAAAACGACAAGATAATGAGGTAATCTTATAACCAAATGTGCTGCATTATGCCACATAATTTGCCTTTTCCTGCTGCATATTTTTGTCACACCTGCCGCATAATCGGGTCCTCCTGCTGCATATTTGCAGTGGCCCTGTAAATAAGTAGCTCCTATTATAGAAAGGGTTGGAGATCCCTGGACTAGATATATACACCGAGAATGATCAGAAATACCAATTCTGTGCAGGCACTGGGCCCAGTTAGCAACGTTTTTTCTTTGGGTACATATGACCTAATCCTGGAAAGTCGGGAGTAAATCACACAGAAAAATCTTTGTGAATAGTCCCGTTCATATTGATAATACAGATTTTTTTCCAATGTATTCTTTTTGTAAGGTCTCTTAGCCTTAAGCTGGAAACTGGCAACAATTGTTTTCCCCTGCACGTTTCATATCAAAGTTTCTGACCAAAGGGTGGTGGGACACACATTCCTTAATCTTCTGAGATCAAGTTTTTGATGCCTACAATGACTGACTGCCCCTTCAAAAGAATAGTTATTTTCTTAGCACGCCCCTCGTTCTCACTTACAGGGACTGCTGTCATTACGTTCAGTGAGATGCTTCGTAACAAAATGTATGATGCCGCAAACATTCCCACTTTGTACTTGACAACATATCAGTGTATAATGTCATGACAGCAGGTCTACAGCATCAAAATGTCACAAGCATCCAGTTCTCATCACACTTCAAATGTTTAACCCTTTTGAGCAACTGACCATTCAGCTTTCGCCGTGGAGAGGCATCAAGAGTGCCCCCTTCCACCTCTGACAACAGCCGCCGTCTGCTGTCACTGAGGACTCCTTATCCTACAGTGACTCTACTGCTGAACGACCTCAGTCAGCTCCCACCAAACTAGATTTCATTGATAGTTTTCTACCTAAAGAAGCACCCACAGTATTAGCCAAAATGACCACCATTAACTCTGCCCTCACCTGAACCCCTTCTCAATTCACAAAGTAGAAACACTAAGACCTCACTCGGACCGGTATTAACAAAGCCCCTAGAGTCCGCCTTATGCCCAAGTCTGTTCAACGTGTAGGGAGTGTTCTGCTGCCAAGTTCTTGCTTCAAACAACTCCAACTAACTGGGAACCTAGTAGGGGAGGTGGAGGGTCCTGCTGACAAAAGTATTGATCTCAGATATGGTGCATGGTCTGCAGCCGGGGTGGGGGGCTCGCCTAGAGTACTCATTTTCACCTGCAGATTGTAGATTCTCTCTGATGCAAATGCCAGTGTAGTATAGTGTATTTCCTATTGTTAACTGATAGCGAATTAAGAAATTATGCAAAAAGGCAGTATGGAGATGCCAGTGTTGAATACTGCAATCAGCACCACACATAGCCTTTTTTTGCAGTTTTATGCAGCGGGAGCTCCAGTTACATTACACAAGCCCAGATGAATTTTTTAGGTACGTGAAGATTAAGTGATGTGCCAAGAATCACAGGATGTTGAGACGATGCTGAGATTCAAACCGGACTACCCAGTCCCAAAGTTGTCAGCAGTGGCGGTAACCCCACATCCTCTATTCAGCCCTGGGTATCCCTTGTGGCAACGGGCAGTATTAAGACTAAGGGCGAGATTAGGCACCAGGTTAGGCACCGAGGGAGTTAAGGTGTGTTTAGCAGGGCAATTGCACAACTTGCATACTCCTTGAACATACATGTTCTTCCGTCTTCAGGATTACCTTCCCAAAAATACACAGCTCACCAGAAAGAGGACAAAACGGTTTCTGCTTCTGTGTAGCAAAATTCTAGAACGCCCAACCAGGGAAGATGCTGTAAATATCCATCCGCCATCAGATTCTCGGATGAACTAGCGTTAAAAACACAAACCGAATAGCTGGAGACCGCACTGGGGTGGAATCTGGGCCCCAGAGGGACTGGACATGCATAAGAGAGCTCGAATGGCTCCTTGTGCGGTGCATAACAGTTTCATTTTGCATCACAGTCCTATTGTAGAACTGGTTACTAATCTGGAACTGCGGAGGGATCCCCGGTGAGAGTGCGTCGCACGCCCTCATGAACAACTAAGGAATCTCTTCAGGTAATGAACATTTGTTAGTACGGTGCAGTGGTGAATTTTCATGCATATACATCTGTGCAGCTACAGTGACATGAAAAAAACTCTTTTTGCTGCATTGCAAATTGCATGTTACAATGAGTGACAATAACAACAGGAGCCCAACATATCAAAACATTCAAACACATAGCATAAAAAAATCACAACGTCCAAAGACTCTCTTCCCTTACCCAGTGGGGATGCTCCCAACAACTTCTACTTCATAGTTCTTTGACAAATCCAGCGCAGCTGAAACACCAGTCGAAATGATGACCTACAAACACAACACACAAGCTTTAGAAGAGGACCAGTGAACCAAAAGCCGTTTTATGGGACCAGCCCTGTGCAACAACCAATAAGTACATGTGGAATGGGCATTTTCCTTCATGTGAAGGAGCAGATCGCTAGCAAAGCATCTTTAGAGGAAAGAACAATACATCGTGACAAGCTTTTGAGGAATCTGGAACAACTAAGCAGACAAGAGAGACCAGGGGCATTGTGTCATGTTCTCAGGCAGCAAGTTTTGGGTGGGGCCGTGGGGAATGTGGTGGACAACTGGCCCTCATTTCAGTCTGCAGTCTAGTGGGGGTAAAGTCAGTAAACGTGAGATTGGAAGCAGACTAAATCTCAAGGAACAACACGGGAGTAAACACATGGGAATCGGCGCAGAAACACCAATTACTGCATATTAGTCCCCAAAATCTAATTTAAGGGAGTATTTCTGTCTCTGGCATTAAGAATGTCCCCGGTTTCAGCTTCTCCACAGGGAAATATCAAGTCAAACTCTGCCCGGCCCTGAATGGTTGCCCTTTTTCAGGCAAGAACTGGAACTTTCAGCCAAAACCTGATTACAAATAGAGGTGGGTGAGCCCCTGAAGCCTGGCTCTGGCCCAGCTCAAGGCCCTGCTGGAACCTCGAGCCCATAACAAGCTGAGCTTTCATAGGGCCGGAGCTGCCGACGCTGACCGTGTTGGTGCTTGAGTTTGCAATTAGCAGCCTGCAATGCCCACTTACATTCACAGGCCTGTGTTAAGAGGAAGTTCCAAACCTGCCTTTTTAACAGCTAAACCCACTGCCTGTCCGATTGCTCCTATGCCTAGCGCCGGGACACTCTGCCGAGTAGCCTTGCGCTTTATAAATTAGTATAACATAAGAACTGGTCTATGCCTGGTCATTGGTTCCCTGAGTCTGGGATTCTTCCCGGTGAACTCATGTTCTGCTATGCCCGAGCTACAATCTAGCAGTCTGCTGCACTTCGTTTTATCAGGTATATGTGGATTCTGCCTGCCACTCTCGCCTGGGGAACCAGGTTCGAGTCTTGGCGTCGACTCATCATCCTGTGAATCTGGGCAAACACTTAATCTCACCGTGCCTACCAAAAATGAATGTGACCTCGTGTGAAGAAACCGATGCTGGGTAAAGTGCTCCAATACCTTCGGTCACGCTCGCACTATACAAAAACGTCAGAAAATGCACAACGAGGTGAAAACAAAGAGTTAACATAAACAAGCATTGGCATAGCCAATAGGTCTCGCTTTTGGGACCTTATAAGTATTTAGTTTTGCAGCACAATATCCTTGGTGCAACAACATCAGCTGTTGCATGGCTAAACCTTGTACCTTATAAGTGTTTAGCCATGCAACAGTTGATGTTGTTGCACCAAGGATATTGTGCTGAAGTTATTCAGCACAATATCCTTGGTGCAACAACATCAAGTGTTGCATGGCTAAACACTTATAAGGTCCCAAAGGCGAGACCTATTGGCTATGCCAATGCTTGTTTAGTTGGGACTCACACTCCCCAAATGTCACTGATTAAGCTACATCCTTGTCCATACAATGCAGATAGCAGTAAGCCTATCAGTCACTTTGGCATTAACATAAGGATGAAGGAAAGAAGATGGAGCTGGCATCATCATTCAGCAGATGGTAGTCAAGCACCAAGAGGTTTTTTAGTCTGTAAATAGGTACTATAATACCACCTTAACTTGCTCAGTCATTCATTCAATCTCTATCTCAGTCATTGACTCAAAACATTGTGAGGAGATTGTGCCATCAACTGAAGTAGTATGCAGTGCAGAAAGGATGGGAGCTAGGACTGAGCCTTGTGCAAGACCCAGAGGGGTGGTGATGTACATGAGCCATAAGCGTGGATATCCGTGATGTAAGGGATGACAAGTTTGAAAGCAGGATGTTGTGGCTAAGTGTGCTTCATGCAATATCCGGGGAAATACACTACAATGCATTATGGAAAACTGGTTAAATGTGCGCGGCCTATCAGTTTGCCAAAGAGCAAGTCACAATTAGACAGCACATAAATCAAGTGTCTTGCTGTTGACGTGCGCTTTTTAAATGCCTCCCAGCACAGCGGCTCCAGTTTGGGTGTTGTGTGTAATCCAAAGCCCGGCCTGATTGTTCACAGCAGCATCTAAAGCTCGAAGACGGTGCGGCCGAAATCGAGTATTTCGCGCGGCGGCAGCCGGAGCAGAGGGCGAGCGGGATAAAGCAGCGCGCGAGGCTTGCCGGTTTACCAAGAGGTGGGAAGGCGGGATAACACGTGTTTAATTAAATCACATAGAGTAAAAGAGATGAGAGAGAGTAGAAGAGATATGAGAGAGAGCTACGGCATGCTGCAGTATAGAGAGGCGGGGGGTGGGGAGTGGAGGCCAGCAGAGTGACGCGATCTGTGGTGGGGGAGGGGGAGGGAATTGAAGCGCAAGCAAGCAAGGCGGAGAGAGGCACGCAAGGCTTAATGAGCCTTGACAGAAACCCACATGGGGCTGCGCGCGTGCACGCTCGCGTGAATGCAAGCCTTCGACACTGTCTGCCACCGCACTCTACGCGCACGCCTCCACGACGCAGGGATCCGAGACAAGGCCCTGGAATGGACCACCTCCTTCCTCGACGGCAGAACCCAGAGAGTCCGCCTCCCACCTTTCCAATCCGAAGCCTCCGAGATCATCTGCGGCGTACCCCAGGGATCGTCTCTCAGCCCAACACTGTTCAACATCTACATCGCCCCGCTCGCACGCATCGCCAGACAACACGACCTCAACATTATCTCCTACGCCGACGACACTTAACTGATCCTCTCCCTCACCAAGGACCCCCTCGCCGCCAAAGCCAAACTCCATGAAGGAATGAAGGCCGTCGCCGATTGGATGAAGATCAGCCGACTAAAGCTGAACACGGACAAAACAGAGGTCCTCATCCTCGGCTCCAACCCCTCAGCCTGGGACGACTCCTGGTGGCCAACGACGCTGGGAGCAGCCCCGACACCCACCGACCACACATGCAACCTGGGAGTCATCCTCGACTCAACGCTCTCCATGGCCAAGCAAGTCAACGCAGTCTCCTCCTCCTGCTTCAACACCCTCCGCATGCTTCGCAAGATCTACAGGTGGATCCCAACAGACACAAGAAGAACAGTCACCCAGGCCCTCGTCAGTAGCAGACTGGACTATGGGAACGCCCTCTACGCGGGAGCCCCGGCCAAGCTCATCAAGCGACTGCAACGCATACAAAACGCCTCCGCACGACTGATCCTCGACGTACCACGCCACAGCCACATCACCCCCACTTGAGGAACCTGCACTGGCTACCCGTCGACAGGAGGATCACCTTCAAACTCCTCACCCACGCACACAAGGCACTCCACAAAACTGGCCCAGCCTACCTCAACAGACGACTCTTCTTCTACGTCCCCAACCGCCAGCTCCGCTCCGCCGACCTCTCCCTCGCCACCGTCCCCCGCATTCGAAGAACAATCACCGGCGGCAGATCCTTCTCACACCTCGCCGCCAAGACCTGGAACCCCCTTCCACTAAGCCTACGAAAGACCCAAGACCTGCTGACCTTCAGGAGGCTACTCAAGACCTGGCTGTTCGACCAGTAGCAGCATCCCCCCCCCCCCCTTCCCTCTCCCCAGCGCCTTGAGACCCTCGCAGGTAAGTAGTGCGCTCTACAAATTCTGTGATTGATTGATTGATTGATTGAGGCCAGCAAAAGCCTCTGGTAGCACTTTCAAAAAGCCACTCACTAAATTTCTCGCAGAGCAGCGCATGCGCTGGCTCAGCGAGACCTAAAAAGCACTGCACACACTGCGTGTACATTTAGCACTCTAGTGCTACAGCAGAACACTTTTAGCTCTATAGACGGGTCGAATATAGTCAACTGAGAGCCAATGTTAATAAAGTAACACGGCTGCCCGGAAAGTGTGTCCTTGTGTAACGTAACTGGTGCTCATGTAAAGCGCGCTCCAATACCTTCGGGTCGAGTTCGCGTATATAAAAACTGCCCAAAAAAACATGAGTCACGTCTTGGTCATACCTGCATATGTGAGACCTATTGCATTGCAATTGCTTGTTGTTTGTAGTGTTGTGGCTGGATGTGGTGTAATTGCAAACTGAGGGGAAGAATGGGAAAAGAAATAAACTACAGGAAGGAAGAGGGAAGGAGTAACGAAAGAAAGAAAAATCATTAAAAAAATAATACAGAAAATGTGGAGTGTGAGGATCGACAAACTGTTCTGTGCTTTGAACATCTTAATTACCTCTGATTTGTTTTCCTATTCATTTTAAACAAATGATCTGTTCTGGCGGAAAAGAAGTTATTACTGTTTTTCTCAACATACCTCTGAATGTCTATTCCCTCAATGATTTATTAGTTCAAAGTCACTAGAGTTCAACAGTTAACACCTGCGGGCTGCGTGGAAAAGGTTTAAGGTCCCGAAATGACCGCGAGCCAAAAAGAAAGAAAATAAGATATGCCTCAGCAGAGCTGCTTTACTTACAACCGCTGAGTTGTATGTACTATTGCAGTTATTGGGCTGCTGACATTCCAAGGAAGGGGAGGGGCAGGAAGCAGTAGAGAGCTCCAGGTCACTGGAGCCAGAAATTCCAGTGCTGGTCGGACCACAGCATGGCTTAGTGTGGCAGGGGACTAGATGTGCCACTGCTGGGCTTTCGTTTGAACTACCCACAGCACTGTGGGAGTTGAAGTTTCTTTTCGCTTCAACAGGACTAGTTGAATTGAAAAATAATGGTTTGCATTAGTAAAGCGGAGGACTTGCATAAGCAGACCCAGGTTGTTCGAATAAGTCTCCTAGGGGAAAGCATTACCTGGTATCATACTCATCCATTTATATACAAGGAAAGCAAATGACAACTTGAAATTATTAGCTGTAATGACATTTTAGGGAATAAGTTAAGCAGTGTTTTGCTAATTTACAAACACAGCTTCAAACAACATCCTGGGTTCCAGCAGCAGGATATTTTTCACCAAGAATGTGTATTCCTTTACCGCACACGCCCCTCCCCCGCAAATGACGGGTTATATAAAGCCTTTGTCCTTCCGCAACCCCCTTCTGGATTAAGCGTCGTCCAGTTCGAAGGCAACCTTTAGAGAGGAATCCTTATTTCTCTGGTTTAAGGAAAATAAACATGAGAAGAAAAGGGAACGACAGACAAGTAGCCTGGTGTACGTCCCTGCACTAATGTTGGAGCAGATGTAACAAGTGCTAAAGTAAATAGTTTTAATTTGATTTCAGGGGCTGATGCTCTCGCCACAGCTAGGAATCAGCTTCATATTATTAGGACCCAGGCAGAATTGGAGCGAGCCGACTGGTGGCCACTGGTTGATATATTTATTGTGAAGGGTGGTGCTACCTGCGCGGGGCTCCCCGAGCTATTCCTGAAAGAGCAGGCGTGAGAGGTGGGCGTGCTATTGCTCCCTCCCCGCTATGCTTTGCTGTAGAGGAAAGTCTCTTTGAGGCAGTACACATTCCCTACAACATTGGAGAATGGAAACTTTACATGCATGGGGCAAGCAAAGGGATGAGAAAAAGAGCTGCTCCATCCCCCACCTCACTTCTAAATTCACGGCTGCACATTCAAATATAAAAATGTCTGAAGACATTTGCAGACAAAGTGTTGTTTTTGGATCCATTTCACAGGGGAACAAAATCGAGGAAAAAGAGGGTGAGAGACGTTTGTTGAAGTGATGCTTTTCGGCAAGTCAGCCGAGGAGCAAAGCGCGGCGAGCAGCCACTGGAACAGAAGTGCTGCTCACGTAAAGCCCTCCAATACCTTCCGGTCGGGTAAGCTCTAGATCTGCAAAATGCTAATAACAAGCCGAGCCACCCCTGCCTATTCATTCACACTGGTCTTCAAGTTACCCAGATTATCTTCAGATGAAAGGAGAAGGTCCATCTATATGACGTAACAAACCTGCAGCTGTCCGTCATGTCTGCTCTGCAGGGGTTGTAGTAGGAATCTCGGTGCTTAGCAACACAACAGGCCAATGCAGTCACGCAGGGAGAGCGGGCGGAAATGTTTGAAGCCGCCGAGCTGCTGACAATGAACGCACGGGCGCCATTGTTAAAGTGCGGCAATTTGGTGTTGTAGGGGAAAAAAGGATTTTTTAAAGTTGATTTTGGCGAGCCCCAGCACAAATGAATGGCGTGCTCACCATGTTAAATCTGCAGCGCGTGTGGCACATAGAAAAAAAAAATATTAAATGTTAAATCGCGACGCTGCAGCGCTTCAAAAAAAAAAAAAAGCCTTTGTTTGTAAGCCTCAATATAACGAGCGACCTATAAAGAATGGTGAAGCTGGTTAAATAAACAAGCTGAGAGACGTGCTCTCTGGTGGGGTAGGGGGAGGGGCATTAAAGCGAGGCGCGCGTGACGGCAAAAGGAAACCGGGAGTTGTATGCGCGCGCGCGCCGCGAAAGTGAAAGTGCATCGCGATCGCGATCCACTTAATGACCCGTGACAGGAGGAAAGACAGATGGCGGCTGCGCGCGTGCACGCTTGCGTGCACGCTTGCGTGCACGCAAGCTTGAGGCCACCAAAATGCCTGTGGTAGCACTTTGAAAACCAGCTTTCTAAATGTCTCGCAGAACAGCGCATGCGCTGGCTCAGGCGAGACCTAAAAAAGGAATGACTAAGGTTCCCTTTCAGTGGCTGATTTATACAAAGTGAAATCGGAAAACCTGGATAAATTGCGGCTTCCCTGCCTAAATTGTGTGATTTTAGGCAAATATTTTATTTTTCCAAAACTCCTGTTTTAGGTCTCGCCTAGCGTTGCTGCGCACATGCGCAGCCCGCTCGGCGAGATTTATTGCTGATGAGTACTTTTAGAAAAGGGCTTTAAGCCCCGCCCCTCATTTCCATTGGCTGGCGTCACCGTTTATGCTAAACGGTGGCCTGCCATTGGAAATGAGCTATCTGGGTTGCCTTCCTTTGGCTTTTTGGTCCGGCCCGTCCGGACTGGATCGCCTGCTTCACGGCTGTCTTGAGCAGTTTCTTATTGCTTATGTCAACAAGCCGTGCGATCCAGTCCGGATGGGCCGGACAAAAAAGGAGACATGGCGCCGCATGTTTATTTTTGCATCTCGCTTTCACTTTAAAGTGAAAGCGTGATGCAAAAATAAACAGAGGCTGCCTGGCGAGCGCTTGTTGCCAGTGTGGCTGTCAGCACTCCTCCCCTCCCCCTTCAGAGGCAGTGTGTGGAGAGGCTTACTGTTGTTCTTTCGTTTGTTTTTTTGGCGAGAGGGCTGTCTGGGCTGTGCTCCTATGGCCAGGGGGTGGGGAGGAGAGAGAGGAGGCAGGCTTTCGCTTTCCTGTTTGAATTTGAACACACAAGGTAGAAGCGGAGCTCGGCAGTGGAGTCCTGTCAGCAACTTCCAACTTAGCCCAGACACTGTTTCCATGCACACTGCTCGGAAAACTGTGGTCTTTCCTGCGTGGGGTTGGCCCCTGTGGCTTTTAAACAGAGATTTATTAAAATAAAATTCTTTTTTTTACAGAGATAAACTATATTGCATACAAAGCATCGGTTTCCAGCTGCAGCACACAACACATGCGAAGTGACAACAAACCCCGGTTTCTGCTTCCTGCCTGTGAGGGAAACAAACCAGCAGGAAACCACCGGGCCTCCGAAGAACTACGGGACAGCACAAAGGACACCTGGAAGTGGTGGGATTTTATTTCGGATTTTTCTGCTTCCCCCACATGGGGATGCGCTGTGACCCCTGAAGGGTTTCTTGGGAGCCTGCCGCAGGGATGCCTTTCCACAAGCGGGCTGTGGGGCCCGGTGGCCGCAGCCCGGCGGGGCCCGGGGTGCCGGTGGGCTCGCTGCAGGAGGTGAGCACCCGATCCCTGCTGCTGGTTCTGCGGCAGCTGTCCGAGCTCTCCCGCCAGGTTGGCAGCATCTTCGCGGAGCTAAGGGCGGAGGCAAGCGCGGTGAGCCTGCGGGGGGCCTGCCTGGAGCGCCGCCTCGGAGCCCTGCTGCACAGCACCCGCCGCCTGGACCACTGGAAGGTGCCCGTCCGTAAGTGATGCGCTTTTCTGCCTTGTTCAAAGTCGGCATGTTATCGTTGTGTGTGAAACCCTCCAAATGTAGAAACACGTGTTGAGACTCTGAAGAACTACTTGTAGTATTTAAGCTTCCAGACAGTACTTCTAGTGACACTTTTTAATATTTTTTTTCCACATTTCGCATAGTTCGGATCACATCAGGAAGACGTTATAGCGCTTTGTATACAGACAGTAAAATATGCTTGGCAGTTGTAGCATCTCATATATATACGTTTATATTTAAATGTACATCCCCCTAAGTGGGATGCCGAAGCACGTTTTCGGACGGCTCGAGTTACACTGTGGTGGAGTGCGGGGTTGGCATAGTGTTGTATATGTTATGATGCTCTGTGTGAAGCCTTTTGGTGTCGTGCCGAGCGACCAGAGAGATGCTTTTGTCTTTTGGTGCAGTGTTTAGTAGCGTGATAGTCGGGGCAATACCACTGCATTTATATGATGCCACATATTCCATCATTTACTGCATAATTTACAGATTTTAACAAAAAAGTTTTTAAAAGCACTGCCACGTGAATGTACCATTTAATGATTAAATTGATACTAACGAGGTTAAACTTTAACCCCAACAGTATTGTGTAACAAGCATTTGCAATACAATAGGTCTCGCATTTACGCGAGTTTGAGGTATTCACATTGCAAATGACAATGCCTTTTATTTTTGTTTTTATTTTTAAAACATAAAAAAAAGGCATTGTCATTTACAATGCCAATAGCTTAAACTCTCGTAAATGCGAGACCTATTGCATTGCAAATGCTTGTCTTCATTATTGCATATGAAAGTACCTTCAAACATGTGAGCTCAGAATTCCAGTTGTAAAAAACCCTACTGTGTTTGATTTAATTGACTATAATGTTGCTCTATAATAACCTGGGCCATCTATAGGGTTTACATGACAGCAGTCTTGTCTCTTAGTTCACTAATGGTTCATGTTTGAAAACTCTTAATAAGTACTTATCAGTGCAGTGCTATAACGTGATGTCTGAATGTCGAAACTTCCACACATTAAATAAATATGTTTCTTTGAATTCTGAAGGAACTATCCTATTATAGGTGATGTTTGATGAATGATTTACATAGCAAACGGGTTCAGGGTTCGGCTCGTGCACGGTCTCTTAGATCCGAGCCAGAACATTGGCTCGACTCTCCCTGTTGATGTGTTGGCTTGCTCCCCTATAATTACAAGTAGTGTGGTTCTACGACACTTGGCATTCCGATGCGAGTAAAAACCAGGCACAGTTTCACCTGCCAGAAGCAGATGGAACATGTGCCGAATAAATGGCCTGGTACTGGGTGAATGATGCGGAGACAAGTGTGGTAATTAAGCATCTCATATGTTGTTCCCCCTTATGTCTAAAAAACCCTTAAGTGCACAGTAATGATGGGGCGAAACTGTATGAAAACTGTTATTTTTGGTGCCGATTTACCACCTCAGCATTATAGTACATCTTGTAACCAGACTATTTTAGAGTATCTAACCAGAAAGGAGAAAACAGCCCAGAAGGAAGAATGAGAAACATGGAGTCCTGAAACTAGACGCTCTATTGAGCTTGCACTGTACTTCTTGCAGACACTTCACAGCAGCGTACAACCACATGTGCACTCAAGGGGCGACTTCAAAAAGTGATTTAATTAAAATGAAGGCCACTGGAAGAACCACCCGTTGCTAAATTGCCTCTTAATATGCCGCCCAGCAGCCTCAATGGCACAAGCTTTATTTAAGGGGTTGTGTGGCATGTTCTTCTAAGTGAAATATAAGCATGCGGCGTGTGAGTATGGAATGGAGTGTTTTGTGGTAGGGAAGGTGAGTATATGTATGGATGAGGAAATGGAATGTGGCAGGTGTAGCTTTTGGTGGACAGAAGTAGGGAACTGCAATTTTGGACTACTTATGGTCTAACCTGTCGCTCCTTCTTCAACTTGGTCCTCTTTGCAGTGTCACCCCAAAACTTACTTTTTGCCTTCACCCCTTCTGTTTTTCTGAATTTGTTTTTGTTGGCTTTAGGACTCTTACCACTTTAACACTGCTAACCAGTGCCGTAGTGCTTGTGCTCGCTTCCTAAAACATGGTAAAATTGGCCTACATTTGATTGGCACATTGAATTTACTTATAAGCCCCAAAGTATATGGTACTACAAGAAAACCACGGCCTGTAAACTAAATGCTACTAGCGGACTTGCCTACAATGTATACAAAAAGTCTTGTATGAAATGCTAGAGTTAATCTCAGCCACTGGTAATTACTAGGGGCCGCATCCCAGCCCATCGTTATTTTGCACACCATTCCACCTCTGTTAGAACCCAGCTATAAGCAACTCACTCTTGACCCTACTTCAGTGGGAACAGTACGGCCCGAACTGCCAAGCCCGGTCCTCCTTGAACCAGAACAAAAGCAACCCAGGACGGTTTTGCCCTTGTTATGGGTTCATCCACCATGTATCTTGGTTCCAGTGACAGTGTGCACGGGACCCATGTCTGGGAATACCTGACCCACTAAGGGCGACCTACAAAGTGATAGATGGAATGCTAGAATTAATCTCAGCCACTGGTAATTACTTGGGCCGCATCCCAGTTCATTGCTTTTGCACACCATGCCACCGCAGTTTGGACCCAGATATACGCAACTCACTCTTGACCAAGCTCCAATGGGAACAGTCTGGCCTGAACTGCCAAGACAAGTCCTCCCTGAACCAGAAAACAAGCAACCCAGGACTGCTTTGGCCCTTGTTATGGGCTCCTCAGCAGGGTATAGCTTGGTTCCAGTGACACAGCAAGTCCAGGCTTGGAAGAGTTGCCTGCCCCTGTATCTGGGGGAGTGGGGCGGGGCATGTCAGCCACTTGTCTCCCTTCCTGTGGTCCTCGCGGCCAGGGGAAGTGCACTGCTTGCGGGCGGGAGCAGAAGGGAAACTGCTTCCACTGGGCGGCAGCAGACCAATAGATGCACCAGCTCTCGTGCATTGTAGGCACTGCGAGATGGCTACAGGGGCCTTGGGACTCTTCCCACGGCCCCTCACAAAGAAAAAGAGGCTGTGTGTTTCCTAGGTGGGACTGGGGCACCAGGAATGAAAAATGAAGAGTGGGCAAGCTGCTTATTAATTATTCAGTGCTGATAGAATGGAGAGTCCTATCCCCCTACCCCCGAGAGGATTAATATGAGCATATCTTCTCTTTTGGTGCCACAAGAAGGGCAGGAGTACCACCAATGAGTCTTAAAGTGCATTTGGGGAAGCTGCGTGATGTGCAGCAGTCCCCTTGAATGTTGTAAAAACAAACTCTACCTCTCCCAGGGATTTGAATCCCTGACCCCGGGAGAGGTTTGATTTAAATGTAAGTGCTCTTGGAGCTTATACTTTTGTGCAGAGGATCTGGACTGCAAGTGCCATCTAGTGGCTGGTCCTAAAGCAGCATCAGCAGGAAGTAAAGGTAGAAGAAAGACTATAAGACTCATGTGACTGAAATCAAGGCTTCATCGATAATGGTAATTGTGCATAATGCAATGTTTCTCAATAAAATGAATGCTATTGAATGTGGCCATTACCACTCTTGACTTTAATTGTGTGTTATAACACAATGCACATTAATGCTTTCCCTATTGAATATAATGGGGTTACATTGATGAAATGGTAGAATTATAACATGTGGTTACTTTTACTGATGTGGTGACACCTTGACAAAGCCACTAGGCCTACCTTATTGATATTGACACCCCTTTATATTGTTGCATTAAATCCAGTGTAGGTGGGGAGGTATTGTAGGTATATGGTTAAGGAGCCACTAGGGGTGTAACATGACATAAGGGTGTCACCAAAGGCATTTCCATCTACTTATATTTGTAATGTAATGCATAGTATTTTAGTAGTGTGTGTGAAATAGTAGTACTGTTCCTTTTAAAAAGAAAGGCACCGACTGGACAATTATTTATTGAGTGTTGTTGTTGTTGTATACCAGTGAGCTAGGATTACTAGCTCACACCACCTCCCCTGAGCAGGCCTTGAACTGCTCTGATTCGCTACACCGAGAGAATCAAGAGCTACAATGAGGAACCTGGTTCCAAGTAAAAAGACAACTGCAGACTTATTACTCACAACCTTCACAACTAATAACTCAATGTCTTACAGTATGTATATGTTTTATGGGGCACAGCTTGTCCAGTGCAGAGAAAATGTTCTTGATTAAAGCACAGAAAGAGCGGGGCAATAGTTTGGAAGAATTTAGACATTTGCCAATGCTAAACGATGCAGAGGATATATATATTTTAAAGTATGTTGACAGACAAATGGAAGAATGTTCTGGTTAGTAGAGAAATACTGTTAATGGAAAGTTTTACTTGGAGGAGGGGGGAGTCAATTGATGAATACGTGGCTACTCTGAGGTCACTTGTAGTCATGCACGATTTTGTAACCATTTACTATGACCAGGTATTGAGAGACCAAATCCTAATGAGACCCAATAGCCAAAATGTACGAAAAAAATCTGTGAGGAAACACGGACATATCATTTAATGCTACTTTTAAAATAGCAAGAGACGTGGAGCAGCCAGAATGCTGCATCCATAAATTACGCTTGCATCCTTGTAATGACATCAATTACTAATCTTAAAGGGAAAATGTACAGGGAATTGTTACGTGTGGCAGCTCCAATCATACAGGGTGTGGGCGAGAGAAGGTGCAAAGAGCAATCACGTTGTTTTATCAATATGGACGACAAGGAAGTCACGTTAAGGTAGACACCTGAATGGCATGCCAAATTAGGAAAGGAGCTAGTCACCAGATTATGGGGGTAACGAGAAGTTGTGGACCTCTGATATTAGCCTGGTGGGCATATCTGTCACAGGATTGAGCGTGTACATTTTTTGGGTAAATATTAATACTAATGGTAGGCGAGGAAGAGCAAGTTGCATGTGGCCAAGAATTATGGGCGGTGGGGATAGATCAAAGGGCTAACCCCACAGTCTATGGGATAAATAAAGATGAGGATGGGTTGCAGGGTACTTGGAAACAAGGATGTAATTGTGACAGGAAGTGTGTAATGCGGAATTGGGGGAAGAGCACTGGTTTGAAACGTCGGATATTTAAAAAAAAATGCTGTTCCAGTTAGGCATAAAGTGAGCCGCTGACATACGGGTGCAAGCTGAAGATGTTGAGTGACCTTTGTAGTAAGGGGATCACTGAACCAATAGACTTCTCTCTTGCTTAGCTTCAGTACTGATTTCCTAGAAGGGGTCTGGCCCAGGGGCGTCGTGAACCCCCCGCTTTACCAGCTACAGTGGGCGTTGGGTTCTTTATCTGCAACTTGGCAAAAAAAGCTCATAATTAACGCTAAAATAGAGAGGGGGATGCATTGACAGAAAAGGGAAAGAAAAGTGGACGAGTGGATGCATGAGTGAGTGAAAGGATGGGTGGATAAAAGGATGGATGAGTGGATGGATGAGTGGGTGAAAGGATGGGTGGATGAAAGGATAAATGGATGAGTGGGTGAAAAGATGGATGGATGAGTGGGTGAAAGGGTTAATGGATGAGTGAGTGAAAGGATGGATGGATGAGTGGGTGAAAAGCTGGGTGCATGAGTGGGTGAGAAGATGGGTAGATGGGTGGATGAAAGGATGGCAGAGTAAATGGAAATTTGAGAGGATGGGTGGGTAAAAGGATGTCAGAGGAAATGGAAATCTGAGAAGATGGATGGATGGGTCGGTGATAGGATGGCAAAATAAATTAAAATCTGAGAGGACGGATGGATGGGTAGTTGAAATGATGGCAGAGTAAATGAAATCTTAGAGGATGGATGGCTGGTGGAAAGGATGGCAGAATAAATGGAAATCTGAGAGGAAGGATGGATGGCAAAGTAAAAGGAAATTTGAGAATATGGATGGAAGTACAAAAGGATCAGTTGATGGATGAAAGGCTTAAATGATGGATTTGTAAGTAAATGAATGCATGGCTGGGCGAATGAATGCATATGTGATGGACGCCAACGGATGGATGGTTAAAATGGTGAAAGATTGGACGATGGATGAAAGAATTAATGGATGACAGAATGTAAAGGTGAATCGGTGGATGGATGGAAGGGTGAAAGGATGAATGGATAGATGCTTGAATGGAAGAGACAAGGTAGCTCTTCTAGGAAGGTTCAGGCTCATTAGCTTTGCTTGCTTGGTGCCATCAATCCTTTGGTTCAAAGTGGGGGGTAATTTAATTTTCTGGCTACTCCCTTTGGGTCTGGCAAACTGAGACAGCATCTTACTCTGAGTTGTTTTAACAGATCCATATGGGTGGATAGCCGCCCATTACTAAATATTCATGAGATGCTGTTGTCAGCGCCAGGTGCTTCCATTTTTACTCCTCTTGATCGGCTAACGGCCTATCAACAGATTGAACTGGGTGATCATTCCAAGTACTTGCAGCTTTTGAGACTCCAAAAGTCACTTACCAATATAGAAGGATACCTTTTAGAGCAGCCAGTGCCATTTCAATGTTTTAATACCTAAAGAAAGTAATGTTAGATGGAGATCCTGGCGCAATGATTTTCCAGGATGGCATTTTAGTATATGATAGCACAGAACAGAAATATGATTACAATTTGAAAAGAATCTTCCAACTTTTAAAGAACAGGGTGGCCAGAACCAACTCAAATTTTTAAAGTGTTTTTAAACACTGTAAGGGTCAAGGGTGGTAGGCTATGGAATCTTAGTTGGGTGTCAATGTATGGTGGAACTTTGCATAGGGAAAAAAAGATATTGTGTCAATGAGAGTTCCAACGTGTTTTGGAATCTGGACAAATTGGAAGTTTTCGATAAACAAGTAACAGAGTAGGCTTGGCGATGTGGTTGCGGTCAATAGGGCAGTGAGTGTTTGAGAGAGAAGTAAGATGCTTCTATCAGATTTTAGGAAACCTCCACTTACGCTGAGAAGGGGTGATAGAAGCAGTTTCCAGGGAGGTTTGGTAATTTTGCTGTAGGTCAGTTGTGAGGGAATTTAGCATTATTCTATTATACTTTTGGGATTTAGTAATTGTGCTGGTATGGAATTTGAATGCACAGAGCACTATGCTTATGGTTTTGTCTATGGGGGACGGGGAGGTGAATGGTATGTTCTTGTAGCTGGAAAAGGAGCGTGTAATGTTGAGTATTGAATGGAGTTTTTCCTGGTATAGACTGTAAGCGTGAGTTTGGATGAGGGAATGGATTGCAGTGGTTGTGGGGAATGGAGGACTGTTGGGGGGAGCTGTGGTTGTGGACACTCTGTGCTCTGCCCAGTCGCTCCTGTCCTATTCATCATCAATAAAGATTCCTTGAAACTGTGTGTGCAGCACAATTGTTTCTAACCAAATATTGGACTACCAGAGAAACCTCTTTCAGACTGATAGGATCTTTGGCAGTCTTCTCTCTAGAGAAAGTGATGAGACCGAATTGAGTGCACATATTATTGTAACTATACTGTGGTTTGTAGCTTAAGCTGTACATACAGCGTAGAAATGTTTAGCACTCCATGTGCCATTACCCTCTCAAAAATTTCAAGTGATGCAACAATTTTGGGATTGACCCACATTACCTCTTCAAAAAAATGATCACAGCGGGTGTTTGTAGGAGTGTGAGACCACTCTAACAGAAAGGGGGCAGAATTAAGCAACAAGGAAATTGACGAGCATAAGGCAGAAATGGCAGAGGATACAAAAAACAGCAGGATTGGGAAAAGTGTGCAGTAGGGGGTGTAGGGGGATATATTAGGTAGGGAAAGGATGTGGTGTGAAATTGACATTCTTCCTTGCTTCCTTTACACACAAGTGCCTATGGGGAATCTGAACATCTTGACAACTTTGAACAACAGTGCCAAAAAAACTTCCGTCAGACCTGTAAACCTACCATGAGAAATGGCGCTTTCATGCTGCTACATGTTCTTGTTTGTTGTATAAAGAGCAGTGCTAAGACCTAGGCACCTGTGTCTGAAGGCAACATTATTCTTTGAACTCCTGACAGGATAAAACATTTTCAGTACAGTACACATTTTAAAATGGAGGTCTCTTTTGCTTCAAATGAATTGCCTCTCTCCCAACATTGTTCAAATTCGTGGGCAAGGTTCATTGCCTCTTTGTTCTACATTTACACTGAACATCTATTGAAAAACAAGTTAATTGAAGACATAATGAACTATAGCTTTACATTATGCCCGAGGTGTTTTAAGAAAATATTCACAAAGTGCAGGCAGGAAATTTCTCCGTTGGATCCTAAAGCAAAAACCTAAGAAGAAATGGAGGAATCAACATCACAAGGCCAAGGTAAAATTAGTTCTTTCTTTTATTACTTAGCAAACCTTTGAAAGTGACAAAAACAATACAGTGCCTGTGCACACCATTGTGTGCCTAAAGTGTAGGTCATAGCTCCCCACTCTGGGCCCTCCACACCACACAAGATCTTCAACAACTTGACTAACAAGTACTTACCACTATGATCTCCATCGGGATAGGAACCGGCAATTTATGTTTGAATCGTTGATTAATCTCCTTGGCGCCCAGTAGCAAGATCACACATATCAGTCCAACGATGAGCGCCGCAACGTTGGTTGTTGTGATATTTGAAAATACTGCAATTATACTCTGTAATATATCAATGAAACAGATCAATTTGCAACTATTGATCCTTTCAAACAGAATCTGTTTGACAATAGCGTTCTCTCAAGGTGAACAGAATTTCATAATTTGATTTATGATTTAAAGTATTAAAAAATATATGAGAGAACAATAAGAATCAGCTGTTGGTGAAGATCAGCGCAGGCATTAGTAGATCTCTCTATTTAAAGACTCTAGATAGTCCTTTTACCTCTTCCTTGTGGAAGTCCAGCATTAGACAGAATAGCTGTTGAACTTTAGCGCAGAGAGTGAAACTTTGGAGACATTACCAGCTTTCTTAGTTTCACAAGAGGTGTTCATAAGTGAAACTTCAACACTGGAAAACCCCACCATAGTTGAATGTGCATGTAGGGCTGGAAGCCATGAGTAGAGATGGGTCATTGGAACAGGTTTCATTAAAAGTAAGAGACGCGTTGCATAAGTCTGATTAACTTTTTGTCACTGCTTTTGGAGCATTTTTTTGCAGTTTTTTATAGCGCAAACTCGAACAAAGGTATTGGAGCGCTTTACATGAGCACAGGTTACATTACCTAAGGACACCTTCATTTTTTGTAGGCATGGGGAGAGTAAGTGATTTGCCCAGAATCACAGGATGTTGAGCCGATGCCGAGACTGGAATCTGGTTCCCCAGTTACAAAGTAGGCACCTCTGGCCATTACGCCACATCCTCTCCCCTATTGTTAATTGGCTTCTATGGTTGTGAATATAATTGGTGGACACTTTCATGCATTTATTACTACAGCGCAAAAGTCAAATTCCACAGTGGAGTAAAACTGACATAAGAAAAACACTTTTCAACTGCTTTACAGGTTGACTGTAGCAATTGCTTTACACCAGCAAACAACTCTCCTAATTGTAACGAAGCTTCTTCAATGCCATTTTACCAAACGGCAAATATTTAACCTACCTGAATTCTGGTTTTGGTAAAATTTCTTTTGTTACAAAAGTACACATGAAAGAATACCACGCTGTGAACCGCATAGGCAAATATGCAGGGTATATTATGGCATTTCTTCCCTTTGTTAAGAGAGGGAAGGGGCGTCATGTCGCACCCGAGGCTTCGCTTCTGGTGCGTCATGGCCCCTCCCCACACTCAACAATGGTAACAAATAGCATATTACACTCTGCGCATCTGCATACATACTATATATACGCGATGGGGCCTAGGATATAAGTTACTGTAGTCCAATTATTAGCTATATCTGAACTGCATTCATTCTGTGAAGTGATATGATAAACACAATATGGTTTTCTTTGCTACTCATGTTTTGTGTCGTTTAATATGTAACGATGTAGAACATTTAGTTTAAGAATCCAGTTTAAACTGTAGAAACACAAGCCTTTTCTGTTTTCTTTACGTGACTCAAAAAAAATCAGAAGGCATTAGGTGACAGTAGCGGTGGAAAATAAAAAACAAATGTAGCCCAGTAAGGGAAATGGAAAAAGAATGGACAGAAAATGTATTTGGCTCCACCTTTTATCTTAGATGACATGTCAAGCAAAGAAGGGAGGGTTGGCTCTAGACTGGCTAGCCAAGCAAAGAAAGACTTCAGTCAATCTCTGCTTAATGGCTTTACATCTACTAAGCTTTAGGTACAGTCATAAAAGTGCCAGACCTTGCCAAAGCGCCCAGGTCTTTTATCAAGATAAGCACCCACATGCGAACGAGGCACTGTGTGTGGACATGAACCCTTTCGGTTTCCTCTCAAGAGTAAGCAGTGGCGATTACGCCGATTGCGATTTTATTATAATCTGACCTTGAGACTTGAGTCTTGGTCAATGGGTGTTGAACCAAACACACAGTAACATCCAATGGTAATATGGTAGGATTGGTTTATAAGCTACTCATATGACCTGGGCTGGCAGGTTTTACTTGTCTACTATGTGCGACCTTTTCCACGACTTCATAGCTGTGAAACTAGCAGGGTCATTTTGATCTCGTGATGTTTTCAGCTGCAAAATGACCACAGCACAAATAAAATCTGCGCTGGGCATAAGGTATGTTTACTTGTTTGTTTTGTTTTAAGTAGAACTGATTAAAACTTAAGGTTGTGCAGGTAGGTATAAGATTAAGCATATTTGAGGTAAGCTGTCCTAATAGGCTAATTAGAAGCTAGCTGTGTTAATGATAAAATGCATGTGTATCACTACTCTTTTTCTACGTCTTATGCTGCCTTTGACACGGATTATCAAGTTATATAATTTGTGTATTCATTTAACTACATGTATGCCTGTTTTATTTCTCTGTATTTGTCAGTTTATCAATAATTCTTTAGAAATGTTTTTAATTAAGTACATAAGTATTAACATGGCAGAACATCTGGCCTACAGAGCTGGAAATCTTCGGAGGTGATAGTATTTCTTTAGTTTTATGATGAGTAACAAGATGGTATTCCCTGTTCCTGGAGGATCCACCCTAAAGTGCTGCTCCATGGAAATAATGACCAACGGTCAAATATCCAGTGGTTCAAGAGGGCTGGGTCCAGTAGGTATTCAGGACAAGCAAAGCAACAAAAAAAGGTTTTGAGATGAGTCCTACCAGATCCTCTATTTCTGCCCTCAAAAACTCCCTCCGCATAAAACTCTGGTGGTGAGTTTAAAAATATCTGAGTGTTTCGAGGTTTATGAATGAGACTGCTGCCCTTATAGCATCCCTCAAAGTTGCTACTAGTGTATCTCTAGGCTTGAAAATAGGTGGCAACATAAAGGAACAAAGTTCCAGCAGCGATTCTTGTCTGGAACTCTGTTCCATCCCAAGGTCTGCGTGCAATTGAGGGAGGTTAGGGAGGGCCTCTTCCACATACTAACAGGAGTGAAAAAGAAGGATGTTACAAAGTCAATGTTTGAACAAGATTAACAAATGCAGAGCGTTTCCTCTTTCCTGTTTCCATACTTATGTGCAGTAGAAAGGTTTCCTACACCAGCAGAATATTTAGGCAGTTAGGGTTCCCACACCAACGTGCTGAGGAGTCCCTTTTAAGGAACAGTCACATAATGCCTCGTGCTAAGGCGCTGCTACTCAGTGGCACTGAAGCAAAACTGAAAAGATAATGCACATATTCAAACGTGTTGTGTTGGAAAACCACTAGCTGGCAGACACCGACTATGCTTTGGTTCTTGTCTCATCTACACCATATACCTCTCTGCCAACTCTCCCCAGATAACCGAGTTCCCTGATACAGGTGGCTCATTTTCCACTCTTTCGTCCCTCACAATCTGGGAATTCTTGCAGGTTGACTAGTCATACTCAGTGATATGCACTTGACCTTTTGTCTTATGCAATCGAAGATTAAAACTACAAAATGAGATGTATAACGTTGTGATTGGCATCGTAAACACGCCCCCATAAATGGTTAAACATTAAAAACACGTACAAGATGAAAAACACTACTTACATAGACAATGGAAAGAGCACCACTGTATCGCTTTGTTTTGATGCCCAAGAGATACTTAAGTTGTGATGCGAAGACATGCACTGCTGCAGCTGTGGTAAAGCCTCGTACCAAGGGCTCCGTGAGATAGATAGCGACAAAGCCAAACCGCAGGATTCCCAGACACAGCTGTTAAAAATGAGAAAAACAATAAGAAAACAGGTTAACATTCCTGGAGCTTATGGGTTTATATAGATAAAAAAACTCCTACAGCTGTTACCAGTTTTGTAGTTTTATTTTCTGGTCAACTGAAGTTATAACCCTGCTTCCCCACTTAGGCCCTCATTATGATGTCGGTGGCGTTCCCACTGACATCCAGGCCATCAGTCTGACTGCCACATTACGAGGCAGACGGTCGGACTGCAGCGGTCTGGGGGACAGACCGCCGCCTCCGACAGGATCAAGGATCCCATCGGGGCAGCGGTGGAACTCCTATCTCTATCATAAGGGCGGTGCCTGCGCGCGCATCGCTGTAGGGATTAGGATGTCTCTTTCCGACTGCCTTTTCATGGCAGTCCGACCGCCATGGAAAGGCAGCCAGAAATGGACTTTGGAGGCCCCAAGCAGGGCCCCCGTCCCCTGTGGGCCACTGATAAGTGGCCTGGGGGTCACATGCGGTGGCCCCCCACACATCCATGCACCATGTGCCAGGCACCACATGGTACCTGGCACACAGTGCATGTATGTGCACTAAGTGCCTTTTACTACTGTGGCTTGCTCTGTGGCCCTTTTCCTGGGCCGCAGCGCCAACTGCAGTAGGAAGGAGGCCCTTTCCGACCACCTGCACATCATGATAGGGTAGGTGGGACCGCCGACTCATTGTCGGACAGTCACCTGCCCGCAGCAATGGCGGTCAGATGCTCATTCGACCGCCATCGTAATCAGGCCCTTAGTGTTTTTCATGCATCCTTGCTTCTCACCATAACTAAGGGTTGCAATCATAGGGTTGCATTCATAAAGCCTAGAATCGAAATGTTGCAGAATATACCAAGCAAGAACTGCCTGATCCAGTGCCCAAATATACGATTTATTAAAAACCGGGCTCAATCACAGTTGAGCTGACAAGTACAGTCAGGTTCCAGGTGACTTTTCAAAGTAGGACTATTTCGCTAGCCAACTTTAGAGGTTGGGCGTAAAATGATTTTTGAGGAGTTAAAAAGTAATTTGGGAGTATTTTTAAGTAGGTATAAAACAGAAAATATAGTCTGAATTTCATATTGGGTATTTATGTTTTTGTGACCCATGAATTATTGGTAGCGAGAAAAACCTGTGAATGAAGGTTTTTTTTCACCCTAAAGTCTGCTTTTGTACTCAACAGCAAGAAGAGTAGAGTCCCTTCATGCATTACACAGCTGCTGATGTCAGAGATTCTGACATGTTTTAGAGATTTGGTGGAACTTTTCATAGAACCCTGTTTATCTATCACCTCCTATTTTTAGCATTTAGTTACAGACAGCTTTATCCGTCTGCTGGCAGCGCTCTGCTAATGAGTTCTGCTAATGAGCCATAGCTCAGACATGTTCCAGATGATTATACTTGTGCTTATGTCGCAGGTGAAACAGCGAGTCACTTTCTGCTTCACAATTGCAAACACATTGAATAATGCTGCCACCTTGTGCCTATTTTGTGTAATACAGCCATGCCAGGCGCATCAAACTTGCGAAATGCCTGTTCTAAATTGGTATTATTATTTTGATAATAAGGAGTAACACAAAGCCATGCTGCTTGTAGGCTGAGTATAGGAAAAGCGCAAAAGCTACAGATGCCAATAAAATGTCAAATCCTGGTGGTCTTGGCCCAAAACAACATTCTTTGCTGATACTGTATGCCTGCTGATTTACATATGCCCTTAAAAATGCATTCTTTACTTATAGTTCATAAAGGTGCATAAACATCATTCAATCCTGTGACCTTCTGGGTGGACATATATCTCTGCAGAGTATGCATCAGTCCACTCATGTTTAAATAAAAGCTATGCACTGATCCATGTAAAATGTGCGCCTACTCATGCCGTGCCATTTATTTATGTATGCATTTTTAAATAGCGCTGGCATTACTCAAATGTGCTAGAGAGCTTTACAATAGACAACGATCGTTACATATGGTTCAAAATTACTAAGTAGTAGATCACTACATAAGAAATAGAATTAGAAATATTTATGTTTCAGCTTCATGACTGTTTGCTTAAAAATAAACATAGATCATTATACAGAGTCCAAAATTAAAATGACATAAGACACAGGACTGCTACTGTTCGAAGAAGTAGATATGTCAAGTTCCCGGTAGGGTCTAGCTAAGGCACGAAAGTGAAAGAGCCTATTCCCCGGAGGGGAAGCTGGGATGTCGTTAGCAAAAATGCGTTTGAAGGAGAAGGGCTTGCAGCTCCGTTTTGAAGACATATTGTCCACTGTGTGCATGTGATTTTGTGGTAGGCCCCTGCCATTGTGTGTTTGTTGTGCAGGGTCAGACTTATAAAGACTAAGGGGGTCATTATGATGGCGGGCGGATCGCCACTGCCCGGCCGGCGGTGGCGATCCGCCCGCCATCACAACATAATTCACCCCCCGCCATATTACTATGGCGGGGGTACCGCGGCGGACGGAAAGTCCGTCCGGCGCTTTTTCGCCGGTCGGCAATTGTCACGATTGCCAGCCGGGCGGAACTCAGGCACAATATGGTGGCGGTGCCCGCCATCCATATCATGATGCCTAGCGGTTCCGGCCTTTTCATGGCGGCGATGCCGCCATGAAAGGGCTGGCGGGAATTGCTGTGGGGGCCTGTTGCGTGCCCCCGGGGGTTGGGGGCGTGGGGGGCTGCACTTGGGGGATACCTATGGTACCCCCCTACATTGCCATGCTCAAGGTGGCAGGCACCGCGCGGTGCCTGTCACGTTGTGCATGGCAATGCACAACATGCCTCTTTGGCATTGCGGCGGGTGCTGCATCCAGGAGCGCCCGCCGCAATGTTGGAGATGCGGGATGCGACTGCCACGGTGGCGGTCGCATCCTAATTGGTGGTGCGGGACCGCCGCACCGCTGGCGGCCGGTCCCAGCACCTAAGCCTTGGCATGGACATTAAGGGGGTCATTACGATGGCGGGCGGAAGCACAACCGCCGTGCTGGCGGATGCAAAAACCACCAGTTACCGCCGGCACGCAGCAGTCCACACGCCCGCCCTATTACGATGCGAAAAGTCGGCCAAACACCGCCGGCAAGCCAGCGACACCGTCCGCCATCAAAGTGCGTCCGTACACGTAGCGGCGCAGCACAATTGACACACACCGTCCGACGAAATCACGTCCCGCCCGGCGTACAAATTACGATGCCGCAAACAAACGGCTCCCACGGCTAAGAGACACCGTACGACAAACCGAAGCGGTAACACGGACGCCGAGCACGGACACCGAAGAAGCGGCTCCCCGAGCATGAATCCAGCACTGCAGGCCCTCCCCATGCTCTTGCTGATGCACCACCAAGGACGCAACGTACTGCGGAGACGCAGGTAGGCACACACACAACAAGTGCACGCAAACAGCGCACACAGTGCAAGGGCGGCAAAAGCGGACAACCCCCACCCCCGCGTGTACACTACACATCCACCATTGCATCCACATATGACACACAGGCCAAATCGTAACATCTCGTAACACATGTGTACACACCACCTGGGACTAGGAACCAACGACCCCGTCACGGCCCCAAAGCGGCGATGACGCCGCCACACATGCGCACAACGCAGAGGCCAACCGCAGCGCCATGCATGCGTCGCACACAGACACAGGGACACAACCAAGCAGCACACACATCAGCCCCACCCCGAACGCACATGACACGTGACAGGCCTGCCACAGACATGTCCCCAACGCCCAATTCACGGACAACACCCAACGCCACACAACCGACGCACACATGTCAGTGAAGTCACGCAACAGCAGGACACACCCCAGTGTAACAAACATGGCGTAGCACACAGCGGCGGCAACACCAACTAGGAGAAGCAGGGCCCCTTCGGGAAGAGGAACGCCAGTACCACACTGAAACACCCATACCACCCTGCACATATGAACAAGACATATAAAACGGAACACCAAAGAGCCCGGGGACCGACAACAGGTGGCCCAAGAATAACATTCACACACAAGGCCCAACGCAGAGCGGAAAGGCAGCCTGCCGCCCACACAAGGGAGAGCAGACAGCACTGAATGACCTTCCATTCCAACTCCGAAACCACAGCCCTACGAAAGAAGCCGGTGAATACAGCCATTGTCCAAGAAAAGACCAACACAGGCATGCCGAGGAGACCGACCACAGGGCAGATAGCGCATATCACAGAAGAACACAACGGACGGGAAAGAAAAAAGAAAACACTCCCCCATGTCGGCCACATGCAAGTTAATTGGAAGGAGTCACACATCACTGACCTTGAACTGTCTGAGAAGCATGTGGGATGAGGGCCCGTGTCCTCCGCACAAGCCAACAGAACACAAGTCCTGTCTCCCTACGACTACACAGAGCTCACAGCAACCTCGGAGCGTGCACATTGCAGACTGCACACACAGCCGGAGCACGCCACCACAACGCACCGCTGCAAAATGGCAACCGCAACACACCTACCCAACTACGCCGGACAGGTCAAGCTGTACAAAACCAACCTGATACATATATTGGGATGCGAACTCCTGTCCCTGCTGAACGTCAGTTACCGACTGACTTACCGCATCACATTGTTCAGCTGCGTCATGCCCGTCTTCTACTGTCGGAGGTGTCCCTACCAGCATCCCGTGGAGATGTGCCTCTCCAACCCGGCATGTCTAAAGGCGGACCTGCTACCACTACTCCTCCCTCTGGATGCACACGACAGGGCCTGCTCTGCCTATGGGGGCATGGCGTATGTGGCCAACATCGCACCCGCACTGAAATGGGACCACTGTGCCTCCACACGACGGATCATCGAGAACAGCTACATCGAATGTCACCCAGCATGCCCCATCATGGTCCTCCAAGGGACAACTTACGAACAACACCTTGACAGCCACCATCCGCTACATTGGCTGGCAAACATGTACACCACCAATGACATGGAAGCCCTGCTGGACGGCATCGCATACCTGACAACCTGTAAATTCGTCGGACCACAACGCAGGTTCCCCGATTGACCTATGATGTCCAACCCCGCACCCATGCTTAGCTTCCGCACGGACTGGCCAGTCACCACCACAACAGCCATACCAAACGACCGGCAACTGTTACCACACCATCAACGACATCGCCATGACATCGGATATGACCGGGACATGCACACTGTTCCCCATCACATCCAGGAACACCGCATGCATCGTGGGAGGCAGTGGCATGGGGTCTGTGTATCGCACCCACATGGACGGAACTGCACGAACAACCAGGACACGACATGGATCCAGCGCCCATGGACACACACACCGCTCAGTGGACATGAATAGGTCGCCTGGAGTCTGTGGGTGCTGCACCCCTCCCACCCCCGCCCCGGGAATCCCATACCAGGACCTTTGCATGGACGACAAGTGCATACAACAACAACACGACCCCAGTGACTGTGACATGTCCAGTAACCACCACATTGCAACAACAAGTGGCACGCCGCTGCATGCACGCAAGCACATGCCCTGATGTCATCTCACATGCACGCGTGCATGAGGAACAACCGCAGCAAACCTGTCACATGGAACTGAGATGGACTGTGCCCATGATGCCAAGCGGTCTGGTAGGCTACATGTATACCGTCTGTGTCAAAGTCCGCAGCTCCGCAGCTATACGTAAATGTACATTAGCACAGCCTTGGCCAAGCAGATGTAACTCTGAAGCCCACATCCCACATGCAACAGCCAATCACATGTAACCCCACACCCTATCCCATTTGTAATCATGCTCAGTATATCCTCAACATGTATTCCGCTGCCAGTAGTGTCCACTATACTGCATCACAGAGGACAGAAGACTCAATATAATGTTTGAAACTAAAACTGTCTCCGCCGACTCATTTTACAAGTACGAATGAGAGAGGATGAGAGTATGTGAAGTACACGGCAGTCGTGACATGACCATGTAGTCCACTGGTATTGGATGTCAACGCAAATGAGTAGCACAACTGTGGAAGACACACATGTGTCGTGTGAAGTCGTATGGACGCAGTGCTCAGGTGGGTGGGTGTGACGGGTAGATGCGCACATGCCAAGTTGGAGCACGCCGTGTTGGGAGGGGTCATGAACAGTACACCACCGCTTCCCTGGGCATTGTGAGAGGACACCTGTCGGGGGGAGTGAACACGTGTGTGCACAGCAGCCGGGCACACGAACAATGCGGTACCAGGCGCACACGTCAGCCCACCCTCCGTGGACAAGCTGGATCCTGTTGTGCGCACGCCATGCCCCTTGACAAGGCACACACAGCCCCAGTCGACCAGGTGTAACCCCAACATAGTCAATCCGCACAGGCGATACAGGGCACGGGATGGCAGTGGAGCATGGTGTGTGAGAGGTCTCCTCGCGCTCCTCCTGGTCATATCACGCAGGCAATAGAACCTCAACGTGTAGCATGGCACAAGTCAAATGGAAGTGTAGGGGGACGCACCACAGCACGAGCAGCACTGACGTCACGGGAGGTGGCTCGCACCATCCCATCCATTGCCCATCATACCAACCACGCCACATGCCATTGCGACTAAGTGCAAGCGCGTGCGCCACCACCCCCGAGCCCTCCCCAGAGAGGCCAAAGAGTGAATGTGTGGGCCATCAGCCACAGACGGACGCGGCATGGCCGCAAGGGCAGCCACAGCCACTGGGTGTCGCAGGTGGCGGATCCGGAAGGCGAAGACTGTGATGCATAGTCCATGCAGGCCGGGTCTCCATTTGGGGCACCACGCAGGTGGACGGCGTCCCGCCACACATCATACCCTGAGACAGCCCACTCGTGCAACTGGACCCACACATACACTCCTTGCCCTCTCTGGTGCGAGCTTGGGGCTGCCTGTGCAAGCGCTAGCCTCGCAGGTGCACATGCATATTGGGGGAGCGAGGGGAGGACATGAGGGCTGGGGCGAAGATGACTGTATCACTGTCAGTTAGTACAAGGGATGACCCAGATGTGGAAAGGAAGAGACGTGTCCCGTGTGTACTGCAACTAGTCGCCAATCCAACTACCCCCATGTCCGGAATGTAAGCCCGCACCTAGGCCCGCCCATCCGCCACATCGAATATGCCACCAGCACGACAACCTTCCCATTCGAAACACTGACTGGGGGTGGCGACCAGTGAACAATCATGTGTAGCCTACCCACGCGTACATGTGGGCCCTCCATGATCCATGTCACCTGCGGCAAAGTCATGACATGCGCAATGAGGGAAGTGAGGAGAGCTGTCCGCCCCACGCACAGAAGGTGCATCAGCTCCACAGACCCAGCAGCGAGTCCAGCAGGGGTCACATGTGCAGGGGCAGCTGTGCCTGGTGTGAAGGCACATGCATATAGACAGCACATCGACCAATGTGTAGTCTGCCCACATCTACAGTCCATCATCATGCGGACATAGGAATTGAACACAGGGCAACACATCTTAGTTGGTGCACCCACCGTGACCAACAATGCGCAATCATCGACGTACCCGCCCTGTGCATGGCCCCCCACCCAACGGAGGCACATCCAGTGCCACCATTCCACACACACAAGCCTTCCACGGAACATGCTGTGTCCAATGGTCAGTACAGAGTCAGCGCCCATCTGGTGGATCCTGAACAGGAGACACATGCACACACATGCCAGTTCCCACTATGTACGTCTGCCACCTGGCACGTGCAATGTAACCTCTCACCTGTGACGTGTGACTGCAAGCACACAGCCGTCTTGGCATGGGGCTGTCAATGTGGACACCTGTCAATGTTTCGGGAGGTGTGATCCGTACAGTGCTGTACATAGGGTGCAGTGCTGACACCTACTACTGTCTCATATCCCCTCGTGCCACAGGTCCCACTTGTTTTGGCCGCTCAGCCTGTGCCCACATCGTCGTCGTCGTGTGCCATACTCATCCAGCCTCGGAAGCAGTGCCATGCTCAGCAGACATTCATGTTGCCGTGGCGTTGCCGCTTGACGAATATGCAGTCAGTCCCCATCAGCACGCCCCGCAAGTCATTGGGGCCTAGATCCCCATGTGCATGCACATGGCAGTGGTTTGTATCACTAGCCATTGCCATTGGTGGGAGACCTGTGTAAGTGTATTGTGGCCGTGCCGTCCCTGCTTGACAGCTGGGCTGTGACTCATGTGCTTGCTCAGTCATGTCAGTGATGTGTATGCGGAATTGCTATGTGTCGTGTTGCTTTGACATGTGTCCACTGCCATTTTCCCTAGGCGGAGACCGAACATTGACCGCCCATACCAATTGCTGGCGGACATGGACGATACTGAGGTCATTAGGAAGTTTCGGCTGGACAGGCCAACCCTGCATCGACTGTGTGCCATGTTGGAACCCCATCTCCGTCCCCGCAGGGTGTATCCGACAGCAGTCACCCCCACGGCTAAGGTGATGGCCGCCATGCATTTCTTCGCCACTGGGTCATTCCAGCACACAGTGGGCAGTGGAGGAGGGATGTCCCAGCCCATGTTCAGCAAGGTGCTGAGGGATGTACTGGCAGCCATGATGCTGTACCGAAACAGGTACATCCGCTTCCCCAGGGCTCGTGAATTGGCGGCAGTGAAGGGTGCATTCTATGCCCTTGGCAGGATCCCACACGTCGTTGGAGCCATTGACTGCACACATGTTGGCCTTGTTCCACCACAGGCCACTGAGCACCTGTACCGCAACAGGAAGCACACGCACTCCCTGAATGTGCAAGTGGTGTGCCTTGCGGACATGGTGATAACCCACGTGTGTGCAAAGTTCCCAGGCTCGGCCCATGACGCACACGTCATGCGCAACAGCATCTTGCCACGACTGATGTCCAATCTGCAACAGGATCGTGGCTGTATTGTCGGTGAGTATGTGGAGTGGTGTAGCGTGCTGGCTGTGCGATGCTGTCCCCTGTCCAGTTGGATTAGCAACGGTTCTCTGTGTCCCTCACACCCAGGTGACTCTGCGTACCCGAATGGGGCATGGCTGCTCAGTCCATTGAGGAATCCTCGCACCCCAGCAGACGATCGCTACAATGAGGCACATGGGAGGACCAGACGTGTGGTCGAGCGTACCTTTGGCCTCCTCAAGTCCAGGTTCAGGTGCCTGGACCGCACCGAGGGTGCGCTGGCGTACTCCCCACAGAAGGTGTGCCAGATAGTGGTGGCGTGCTGCATGCTGCACAATCTGGCCATTCGGAAGCAGATCCCCCTCATCGTGGATGACGGAGATCAACCAGGGCCCCAGCCCGCAGACCAGGACAGCTCGAGTGAGGAGGACAGCGGAGAGGAGGAAGCTGGTAATGTGCGGCAGCAGCTCATCGCCCGCTACTTCACTTGACGGTGAGTGTCCATGTACGACGGCTGATGTGGCTGTATCTGTGCAGGTGTGTGTGTGCTGTGTCAGGGTGGCCGTTTGTTCACTGCGTGCTGTGTGTCAACGCTCCATGGCCAGGGTAGTATGCCACTGTTGGTGGCTGTGGCATTGTGCCCTATTGCTCTGTGCGATGTGTGTACATTGCTTGTAGTTGTTGACATGTACTGTGTGATGGGTGTGTGACACACTCATTGAATGTGCTCCTGTTCTGTCTCCCACCCCTAGGTCCCTACAGGCCCTCCGGTTCCATTGCCATGCCACGCATCAGGTGCCTTTCCGCCCAAGGTGGCCGTTGTATTCCGTACAAATAAAACACAGGGCACAAACAGCAGTTTGTGTAAGAGGTGCATTTATTTCAAACTGTGACATGTGATTGTGTGCGAGGTGATGACAAAAGTGGTGCGTGCAGTGACAATGAGCTGTCGGTCACGGCTGCGTGATGCTCAGGGTGTACCCACTTGTTCCATGTCCATGGTCCAACAGACACATGCCATCCAGATGGCTGTGTGGAGTGGGATCGTAGTCCAAGTCAATGCAGTGGGTGGTCAAGGAAGGCTGGCTGGCTGCCTCACTTGCGTCTGGAGCGTGCGTAGTCCTCCCGGGAGATCTGTTTGTACTTCGGACGGCCCCTTCCACGTTTGGGAGGGGGGTGTGTGGTGGCGACCTGCTGGTGGGGGGTGAGGTGTGCTCACTGGCTGTGGACGCAGGGGAACTGGACACTGCTGCTCGACCCTGCGCCCCGGCAGGTGGTGGCGGTGGTGGAGCTGCTGTCCCTGGCTGTGACCTCACCACCAGCTGGCCCATGAGGTCCACGAGTTGGCCCATACGGGCGTCCATGGACCTCAGCACCCCCAGCACCTCCCGCGTGTCTGAAGCAGACCTGGCCCATTGTCCTTGGGCCTCTTCATAGGCCCCAAGGACTCTGGCCATTTGAGGCAGGGCATGGCTCCCAGGGGAGACTGGCGTTTCCCTGACCCTGCTCCTCCTACCAGTACTGCTGCCACCGGCCTGCCCACTAGCCACATTGCCCACCACGGTCCTCGCCCTGGCTCCCAGGGTGGATCCAGTCGGCCGGGCCACCACCTGCGCTGGGGCTGGTGCCAGCGAAGACGTGGTGGTGGTGGCGGCGGTGGTGGTCGGTGCGGCGATGGTGGCGGTTGCGGCAGTGGTAGTGGCCGCAATGACCGTGGGTGTGGCCGCAATGACCGTGGGTGTGGCCGCAATGACCGTGGGTGTGGCCGCAACGACAGTGGCAGCAGGGGGCTGGGAATGTTCAGCAGCCCTGGATGATGGGTTGGTGGGTAGGAGGGGTCCTGGGGAGCGGCTGGGCCCTGCCACACCAGATGGGCCTGCTTGGTGGTCCGTGTCCGAAGAGGAGGACAGATCCTCCACATCCGTGTGTCCTCGTTGGGGGCTTGTAGGCTGGCTGTGCTGGCTGCTGTCTCCATCCCCAGCATCCAGCAGTTCGTCACCTGTGGAGAGAATGAGATTTGTTATTGTGTTGCACCTGGCAAAGTATGTATTTGTCGTCTGACATTAACAGTTCGTGCAATCTCGTACATGGGTTTCCCGGAGGCGTGTGTGTGGCTGTACCATTTGTAGTTGTGTGTGCTTGGCAATGGGACTGTGTGCTGTGCACATGTGGCATGGGACGGATTGGCCATGCCGATGGGTGTGTTGCTGTGCCCCTACTTATTGTGACTCTGGTGTATGCGGGCTCCTGGCCCATCCTGGGTCTGGTTTGTACTTTGCTTTTGGTGTTCAAATGGGACGCTTAGAGACGCATATGGCAACATGGGGGCCATGCCCCAGATTCGCATTTGGGATGGAATATGCTTTTGGGGTACATGCTGTGAGCCATGGGTGCCGAACGTGACATGTGTTGTGGCAGCATGACAGTGCATGGTCTGAGGTGTGTGCATGCCTGACATGGCCTGCATATTTGCTGTCTGTTGTGATTACTGGACATGGCATTGGACGCATCGTTATGAGTGAGTGATGGTTGTGTGCCAGCCAACGTATTGCAGTTGTCCCATCTCCTTGGTGTGCGTGCTGCCCTGTGCCATGTGCATCACTGCAGTGCTCGGGGGGGGTGTGGCCCATGTTGTGTGTTGTTGCTCACAGTGTGGCGTGCGCTTCATTGACTTCTGGCACATGGTTGGTCATGGGCATGTATCTTAGCGTGACTGCTGTATGTGTGGCAGCTGTGCGGATGACATGCCTTTCATGAGACTGGGGCTGACGGATGGGATGGATGGTATGTTGTATGTGCATGGTGTGTCTGTGTGTTTGATGGGTTCAGTGGTGTTCGTGTGCATTTATGTTGTTCCGCTCTGTTGCGTCTAGTGTTGTTTGTCTTACATAGGCGTAGTTGTGGGGTGTGTGGTTGACAGGCAGTAGGGGCTACATGGACAGGACTTCAATGGTGTTTCGGTTGTGTGTGATGGGTTGCACAGTGGCTGCCGTGTGGTACTATATTCAGTGTGGCTTGTGCATGCAGACGTGGCTCCTTGGGTGTTGCTGTGTCTGTGATGGGTCATGTGAGGTGTGAGTCTGTGGTTCATGTCCGTGTGCACATTGTTCACTTGTTCGTGACGGTGGGCGGTGCTGCGTGTTCGTCTGCTACGTGACATGTCCCATGTGTTGGTCGTGTTACGGTCCTCATGCCTCCAGTAATCCAGCCCTGTCCAGTTTCCCACCTGCAGGTTGTTCGGGCATGCACTGTACTGGATGCCACATGGTTCTAAGCGGGGGTGCTCCATGTTGCAGGTCTGTGGGGGTGGGGGGTGTTGTGGGTCGTGGTGGTGGCTGGACACCCACTGACACCGATTGTTGTGGACCGTGATGTCTACCTTTCGGCTGTCGGTGTGCACTGCGGTGGCTGACACGTGGCTGTGGGGTGTGGGGGATGCTCCTCCTTGCTGTGCTGTGGGACTAGGGGCCTGGTGTGTGTTGTACTTGGGCTGTCCACCCTCCCACCCACTGCACTTTGTGTTCCTGCCACTTACCTGTTACTTGTCGGTTAGTGCAGCTATGGCGGACACATGGGTGTGGTGGGTGCTCGTTGTGGCGCTTCTGGCATACTTGGGGACCTGTTGGTGGTTACGTGGCTGGCTGAGTGTACACATGTCCCCACGTATCTTACAGTTGTTCGGTTTGGGCTGTGTGTGGTGGTGTCTGTTGCATGTGTGTGTGATGTGTTGTGTATTGTGTGCTGGACATGGGGGTGTTTGTCCCTGGGAGCTGTGGCATGGTGGTAGTGCATGTGATTACATAGCGGTGTGCTGGTATACATTAGTTTGTACTTACCAGCCTCCACTCCCCCTGCTAATCCGGCGAGGATCTCCGGATGTATAATGACTCGCACCTTCTCCTCCCACGCTTTGAAGGTCTTGAAGAGCGCGGGATTCCCTCCGCCAGTGACGGCAGCCAGCTCTCTGTTCTTGCTCTCCTTCTTCTTGACCAGGCTCTTGACGTCATTCCACCGTTTGTTGATTTCAACTCTGTTCCTGGGCAGGGTCCCGACTGCATTGACCTGGTCTACGATCCGGTTCCACATTCTGTTTCTGGTGGCTAGTGGTGTGTGCTGGACCAGGTTCCCATAGATTTGTGGGTGCACCTTGATAATCTCGTCGACCATGACCGTCAGCTCCATGGGCGTGAACTTGGGCATTCTTTGTGGTGCCATGGTGTTTGTGGTGCTGGTGCGGTGTGTGTTGTGTAATGTGCAGTGGGTTTGTGGTGCCGGTGTTGGTGGTGGTGGTGGTGGTTGTGATGTGTGCGTTTCTGTGGTGTGCTGCTGTCCTTGCTGTGTCACTGTGTCCTCTTCTCTCCTCTCTAGTTTGCAATGTTGCAAGGGGTTGTGGTCTGTGGGAGTGCTGCTTTTGTACTTACCTATGTGGGTGTGTCCTCATGGTCTGTTGTTTTCAGGTGTGTTGTGTCTGGGGTTCTGGCCTTTGTAGTTTTTGTTTGTCCAGGGGGGTGTTTTCGGGATGTGTACTGTGCTTGTGTATTTGTGCGTGCCTTGCTGTGTGGACTTGTTGGCCATGTTGTGTGCGATTGTTTTTGTCAGCGGATGGTTTCTGTACAGGGACGTGGGCGCCATGGCTTCTGCCGTGTCGATTCTCATCGGCGTTGTTTGCGCTGGCGGGCGGTATATTTGTAGTTTTCCCGCGCTCATGGCGGTGCGATCGTAATCTCACGTGCGGTGTGTCAGCCGTGAGGGCGGGCGGTTTTGTGTTGTCGTGCGTGTTTCCGTCCGTGGCGGGCGGTTTGACTCCGACTCGGACGATGGCGGGCGGTATCTTGTGTGATTTTTCAGCCGATGGCGGTTTTCGGTTTGTGTCATCGTAATGGCGTGGTCGGTGTTCAGACGGTGTGTGCGGGCGGATTTTTGCCGCTTTCATGCCTGGCGGATTTTTTTACGCCGGGTATCGTAATGGCCCCCTAAATGTCTGAAGTCTAGGACAGGTTTGATCTTTTATGTGTAACAGCGCTATATAAATATCTCTTGTGTCATAATCACTGCCTTATTGACTTCGCCATCTCGTTTATAGCTCTTGATGTTGCAGAGACTGCCTGGATCTCATTTTATAGGCCCATTTTGATATCAAAGGTGCCAATACCATTCATAAACCACAGCACCCTCGCTGCTTCATGGCTGAACAGCAGTGGTCGATCTAGAGACTTCATATCTAGCTTTCTCCTTCTACTACAATACCAACTCCTCCGACATCGATCAGCTAAATACCGTGGCAGCAAAAGTCATGACAGAGAATCCTACACAACGTATAGTCAAAACAAAACAAAACAAAAAAACACAGCACAGTTCTTTTTCTCCCATTTAACTCAATGAGAACTTTTCTTTGTAAAAAATTGTAAGGGTTGGGTTAGGATAAGGGTGGGCATTAAAGGAAGGAGTATGTTCAGAGTTATAATCAGGGTTTTTAAGACTCAGACTTAGGCTATAGAGAGGGTTAGCGACAGGTTCAGGTTTGCGGTCTAGAAAAGGAGAAACAAGAGAGGGACGGTGAAGGAAATGATTAAGGAAAGTATAAGGAATAGAGTTAGTTTTAGGGTTGGTTAAAAAGATTGGTGAAAGGGGTTAGGCTGAGGGTAGCAAAGCACCACGTTCATTGTGGAGGTCGTTGTTGTAGACGACACAGTAATTTCTCATGAATTAGAAAAATCTTAGTGAGGGTTTGATTTGATGAAATTATATTTGCAGAATAAATAATGTACCTGTATGAGCCCTGAAAGTAAGGTAACAGCAACAGCCACTTTCACCCTCATTGCATCTCGTGCTTCATACTTCTCTAAGAGGTCGGTAGTGTTGGTTAAGTTCGTACTTGCAATGTCAAACATTTCATCTGGCGCTATCCTCACAGCGACTCCGCCAATCATCAAACTGATCACGGCAAATGTACCTGCGATGAGAATCAGACGCCACATTTTTCCTGATACATAATGCAATCAGCTCCATATTGTTACACAAGGCTTCCTAACCGTTATCACCACACATACATCAACAAAGGGCATGAGGAAATGAAAAGGTACAAGAAAACTACACCCAAAAACAACAATTTACATATCAGTGAAGAAGTTGTAGGCGTAGTCAAGGAAAAGCAATAACATGTCTAGTCTAACCGCCTACTTGATGATATTTCAAGCATTTTTTAGTTGAAATTCCTTGTCTTTTTTGACAGTCTACGTCCTCTCAACCGATGCACATTTTTACTTTCCAGATGAGGGCTTTTGTGAGTGTGCATTATACACCTAATTACATCTATTTACTCCACTGTGTGAAATTGTGTCCCCTTTCCCACTATCCCTATCCTGCTGGGGTTCACAAAAGCCACAAAGATTCTGGATGGAATTGGGGATTATCGGCCATATGTACAAAAGCATTTTTGTAGTCGGTAATGGCCCAATTCGCAGAATCAGGTCGTTTCAGACTGCAAAAATGCTTTTACATATGTACAGAGCAAAAACTGCGATTCAGTAAAATGTTACCGAAAAGCAATTTGTGTTTAGCGATTTGGTATTTAGAAGGGGGGGGGGGAAGGGGGAGAAGGTGTTTAAGATGTACCTTCCTAATACCAAAATGCAGTGGTATGTATAAATGTTTTGCGACCAAATTATGGTCGCAAAAAAATAATTTTTTACTGACACCTCAAGAGTGATGGTAACCATTGGCAAATGCACCCCACGGGACCCCTTCTCCTTTGTGAATTTTGAAACCAATATCTTTTAAGAGCAGGCAGTGGTCCAAGGGACCATTGCCTACTGTGAAAAAAATGTAACTTCGAACTTAAAATTTTTCTTTTTAGACACATCTCGTTTTCCCTTAAGGAAAATAGGCTGCATTTAAAAAAATTAAAAAAATAACTTTTTTTTATTAAAAAACAATCACAGACATGGTTGTCTGCTGGCCCCAGCAGGCCACCATCCCTGTGATAGCAGCAATTCCTAATGGGTAGCACACTGGGACCTATCTCATTCAAATTTATGAGGTAGGTCGATTGCGACCCCATTAGGAATGGCTAAATGAAACTCAATAGGTTTCATACATTAGGAATTGCTATTCACAAATAAATTGCAATCCCTAAAATTTGTACATATGACCCTATATACTTAAATGCAGCACAGGGATGCGTAGTCCAGCACTGCTTTGAGGTCTTGTTCTTCTGCCTAAAGCGGGTGTAGCCACTTTAACTCCATGACGGAAAGCAAAAGAAGCAGTAAAGACACAGTGAGTATTCTGTAGGCTACCTCATGAGTCCGAATGAACTTTTGAATAAAGAGTAGCTCTCCTTAGTTTAAAAGAAAAATTAGCAGTAATCGACTACAACAGTCTAATCACCAGCCTCATTATGAATGTTTGTGCTAAACCTGCTGACTGGATACAATTTTAAAGAGTGGCAACAACCTTTATGAATGTGTCTCTAGGTTCCACGGTAATGAATGCCCATAGTTTCCATACTTTGCAGTTAGCTTTATTTACTTTCAAACCTGAGATTCGAGACCTAACTATTCAGTTTGTTTTGTCACTGCACCCTGTTCCTCAGAGCTCTGTTGTCACTTGGAAGAGTTGATGGTCATACACTCTTCAACATCTGTTAACTACCATGTCCACAAGGAAGGCAGAAACAGCACAGAGATGGTAGACCTACACAAACACTCAAAGCAGTGAGTGTCACTTCTATAGCCTTATAGCTCGCCGTAGAGGGCTATACCGGCCATTAAAGGCCCGCTCCAGCGTTAAAGGCCTGAGCCAAAGCCGAGGGCCTTTAACAAGGGAGCAGGACTTTAATGGTCATTATAGCCCTTCTACAAAGGGCTATAAGGCTATTAGAACATTCTGCCACTAGAGGGCAGAATGTTCTAACAAATTAAACAAAGGCCTTTCGGAGCCCGAGGGGATTGAAATCTCCTAGGGCTCCGAGAGGCCTTTGTTCAAACAACATTGGAGTGTTGCTCTTCGGGCTTTTACCGGCCCGTAGAAGTTCGGAGCACTCCATTGTATTCAATGGAGTGCTCCACATTTCAATGTTCTAATAAAGGTTAGTTTTTAAACAGTGTGGAGAATCTAAGCAATGACCCATAACCACTGGCCTTTGCCAATCTCTTAGAGCAAGCAAAAGAAATGCATATAGGCCTAATACAGTCTTTACCTATTGATATATGCCTTGAAGTACCAAAGAACGTATACAAGAAAACTGGATAAAATGAAGAGTAGAGGCCAAACACCGGAGGAACCGCTGCCAGCAACGCGTAGGCCAAACCTGGGAAAGAACAGAAAGGCATGAGTAAGAGGTACCTGCAGCAATCAGAAGCACTGGCAAAGCCAATAGGTCTCGCTCTTTTTTAGCATATGTTCTTACTAAATCACAGCGGCTAAGTTTCTATATGTGTGGGACTGTATGGAGGAGTAAGTGAAGAATGATGCAGGCATTGGGTGATTGTGAGGGATAGACCGAATGTAAATCTGTGGGTGAATTTAAGCGAGAATACCTTAAGTGCTATTTTGGGACATAATGTGTTGGTGTTCACAAAGGTATAAATGAAATCACATTGTCATTCTTATGGTTTTCAGGTCTATAAGTATTTCTGACATTCAAATGCATGCAGCCCACCCCAAAAATCATGTAATACCGTCCTCTACATTACGCCATAACATACATTTGTCATGAATATTATGAAAGAAGTGTTCTGAGGTATGGACAGGCCTGCTTCATCAGTTAAACACTTGGAGAAGTAAGAAGATGAGTAATGTATGTTGAACATGTGCCTCTTTGGAGCATGTTGTTGTAAATAACTAGCGGTGATGATGCTAGTCTACCTTATCAGTGAAAACACTGGAAGAGGAATTGTGGTAACATAGTTCATGTGTAGTGGGGCTTTAGGCAATGTAGATCCTCTCGCTCATGGGTTGAAAATGGTGCAGTTACTTCATATTTGAGGTTCTCGGGAGCAACTCTAGTAAAACACCAATTCCCCATTAAGTTTCTAACATCCAGTAATGCAAAAAGCAAAAAAAAAGACAAAGCGCCATCTAAAAAAACAGGAATTAGCAAAGCCCATAGATCTGCCTTTAATGAACTAACACGTGTAAACAGCATTTCTGTTCATGCCTGTATTTTCATGTTAGATCATTAAAGCCACCCCTATTGGATTTGGTGGCAATGGTGAAGTACTTTTAGTGTCGATAAATGGCGGTGGTGGTTACGGCGGTAGTGGCAGCGGTCACAGTGGTAACGAGGCAGAGATAATTATAGTAATTTTAATGGTGGTAGTGGTGGCTGGAATGGTGGAATTGGTGGTGGTTGTAGTGGTGATGGGAGTAATGGGGAGGTGGTAGTGGTGGCGGTAGTAATGAAGGTGGTGGTCGCAATATTGATGGTAGTATTGGTGGTAGGACAGTAACAGTGCTAGTGGTAATGGAGGTTGTGTTGGTAATGGTGATAGTAAAGAGGGTAGCAGCAGTGGTAATGGTGGTGTTGGTAATAGTGATGATTGAGAAAGTGGTAATGGTGGTTGTAATTGTGTTGATAATGGTTATGGTGGTGCTAATGTTAGTAATGATGACTGTAAAGGTGGTTGTTGTAATGGTGGTTGTAGAAGCAATGCTGGTGATGGTAATGATACTAATTGTGGTTATGGGGTACTGGCAGTGGTCCTAATAATGGTAGCAATGGTGGTAGTGGTACTGGCAGTGGGAGGACTAATGGTGATGGTGGAGATGCCAAGCAAGGGGACAAAGCCTTATGGACGTCATTTAGGGGGGTCACAGCTGTGACCCCAGGCTTGCCCCTTGTGACCTATGGCACTGCACTTGCGACCTTTGGCCTCAGAGGTATCAAAGTCAGTGTCAGGAACACAGGGGCAGTTTGTCCTTATGGAAATCGGTTGGGGCTCCAATTTCTTTGTTTTAATTAAATAGTGAATAATGTTATATTATTTACTATCAGTGTAATAAAAAATTGTGTAGAATTAGCTGTAATAGTTCCCTCCCTGGCAGCAGAGGTAACTAAAATATGCTTTGAAATGTATGTTGTGTGCATGTGCGCAGGTGAGAGTGTGCTTATATGAGAAAGAGCGTGTGTTTGTGTAATTGTGTGTGTATGTGTAAGCATCTGTGTGTGAGTGAACGTAAAGGTCAAATGGCGTGTGATGTCACTTCTGCTACCTCTGCCCTTTTGGGGAACTGACGATCATGCCGAGAGCCAGAGAACAAACAAGAATACCTGACAGTAGGGTGGAGCTGCTGGACACAAGGGGCAGTGCAGCAGCATCACCGGGGCCCAGAGCCGTGGCCTGGCGAGAGCTCGATGGGGGAGCACAATAGACCATATAACAGGAGCTGTGGGGTGTGCTAAGAGTGTACGCAGGGACCCATCAGCAGAAGATCCTGGCTAGCAAGAAGGACCGATTGAGCTGCAGCCAGGATTTCTTATTATGGGATGGACATTCAATTAGCTGGCCACTTATGTCCTGACAAAAGCTTTGGAAAAGCCTCCACACAAAAAAAATGTTTTCTGTATGCAAAGCATGTGTGTAGATTTTATTTTCAGATGTAAAATGAATGATACATCAAGCAACCAACAGCATGCGGTGAGTGTAATATATTGTTTGGCTGAGCCAAAAGCCTTTTTACATCTGTATTAAAGAATTAGCAAATAATATATATGCAACGCTGACCCTAAAAAGGCGAATGGTAAAACAGGAATAATCAAAAAGCTCTGTGAGCCCTCAACATAAGTCAGCCTTGTTAATGACACATTTAAAGGGACCAATAGATGCCGCCATCTTGGATTGCTACTGTGCATTATCTTTTAATGTTTGATTAAAGGTTATAGGTGTACCAATAAAGGCTATGTGCCATCATCTGCACTGTGTGGCAATGCCAGCCTTAGATATGAATCATGGGAGACTTACAAATGAATTACCTATTTGTGTAAACAGAGCAGTGTATCGATTTAGCAGAGCTAGCGCCCAGAAGGAAAGTGTGACTCACAGGAAGGCGCCGGATGTTCATGTGTGTTAAATATTTGAAGACATGAAGTAGAATGAGTAATCACTGGATTTCTTGACGTCAGAGTCAACCTGCCCTGTTGTAAGTACCTGACTCTGGGCTGCATTGTAATTTCTGTTGATGATGGGAAATAAAGACATTTTAGGAGGAAGGTTCAACAAAATTCGTGAGCAGGGAGCCGTCCAGCGTCCTATAGCGGTTAAGACAACTGGAATTCTTTGTTTAAAGGAACGTAAGTTTATGACAGGAAAAGAATAGTTGACTCCCCTTGGCGTGTAGACGATACACATGCCAAAGGAGAGATTACGCTAATAAAAGAGGCAGTGTGAAGGGCGAGCAGGAAGTAGTGCCCCAGGACACGGCCTTGGTGTGCACTGGCGTGCCAGGAGAGGGGGAAAAAGAGAGGTTAAAGAGGGAAGAGCAGAACTAATCGAGTCCAAAGTCTGCGAAGCCAGGAAGACACTGGTAGACTGATTTGAACGTAGCAATAAGGAGGAGCACGGCAATGGACAAGGGGTGACTATGGTGGGCAGAGGAGGAGACATAGTCAAGAGGTGTTTCAGCAGAGTGGAATTCATAAAAAAAAAATAGAGTGCTGGTTTTAAGAAGGTTAACGGAGGAAAGGTAGTCAGATAATCAACAGCGCAAGAGAGGAGGTCAGGAGTGTTAGAGAAGAAAGGGAGCTGGGAAGGAAGATGAACCGCGAGGAGTAGTCAGTGACCAGGAGTTCTGACCCGTAGATCGATAGCACATTGGAAACTCTTTAGTAGATTGTGAGGACAGAATGGTTGGAAAAAAAGGACTGATGGAAGAGCCCACAGTTTAACAATTTGAGGGAAAAAAGCACGGAGGGAACAGAGGGGTTTGCAGTAAGGAGCATGGGGATCAATACCAAGAGATAGAGCGGAACAAGAGTCAAACTTGGCAGCATTGGCAGCAGGAGAGGAGCAAAAACAAGGAGAGGCACAGAGACGGGTGCAGGGATACTGGGAGGAGAGATTTGTGTATGAAGTTTAGGAAGCAAAATCATTACCAATACAGGCTGTGTGGGTGTGGGAAGGAGAAGAAAGGGAGTTAACCAATCGGATGATTCCTTAGGGTGGGTATTAGCAAACATTTTGTATGCCCTTTACACCAGTCTCTGCACTTCTCAACGCATGCCTGGGCGATCAGGGCATAAGTAGTGTAGTTCTTTAACGAAAGTGCACAATGTTTTGGGTTGTGTTGGGGAAGGGAAAACTTTTCATAGGAAATTATTTTCCAATAAGTGGTAAAGTAAAACCTATTTTTTAAATTTCTGTAAATTCTCAGCCTTATGCCAAGACATGGAAAATTAAAGAAATTAAAATCTATTCTCTTTTAATTAAAAGTGATTTTCATGAATAGTTCTTAATCAAACCCAGATCATCCAGACGTCCAGTATGGTAAAATTTGGGCTCCATGTGAAAATTAGGTGGACAAAAAATGAAATAAATAACATAACATGTAACCGGATTGTGTTTAAAATAAAGGAAGTTTGAAAAAGAACAATGAATATGCATATTATGTTTATGTATTCTCTCTGCCATGATAAGTACTGTATTTTCAGAAAAGATGTACTTTTTACTTTTCTCGATTTCCTATCAGTGAGAAGGAGGTGGGAAACCACCCGAACCCCACAAATATTTAACATTTGAAGAACCATTGTTTTTTATTTTTTAGAAATGAACGTGCTCAAGACGTTTCTATTCTAGAAGTTGAGTTGGTGCGTGAGTGTATGAGTGGGTCTGTCAGTGAGTGCGCGGTAAAAAAAGTATGGGGACACACAGGAGAAGATCCTCGTGCCAGCTCCCCCTGTGATTGTCCTCCTGTCCAGCTGGCCTGCAGTCCGCTACCCTCTGCTGCCTTCGGTTTTGTGCCTCTGCTCGTTTTCTGCTCGTTTTTCTGCCTGTTCTCTCCTCCCTCCTGCCCTCTATTTTGTCTCTTTCTGCTCGCACCTGACCTTTATTCTGCCTCTTGCTGCGCACTTCTGATCTCTATTTTGCCTCTTACTGCTCGTTTCTGACCTCTATTTTTCCTCTTTCTTCTTATTCTGCCTGTTATTTTGCCTCTTTCTGCTCGCTCCTGGCCATTATTTTGTCTCTTTCTGCTCGTTTCTGACCTTTATTCTGCATCTTGCTGCTGGTTTCTGACCTCTATTCTGCCTCTTTTTGCTAACTTCTAACCTTTTCTGCCTCTTACTGCTCCCTTGTGACCTTTATTTTGTCTCTTTCTGCTCGTTTCTAACATTTATTCTGCCTTTTTCAGTTCGTTGCAGACCTTTATCTTGCCTCTTTCTGCTCGTTTCTTACCTTTATTTTGCCTCTTTCTGCTCATTTCTCACCTTTATTCTGCCTCTTTCTGCTAGTTTCTCACCTTTATTCTGCCTCTTTTTGCTTGGTACTGACCTTTATTTTGCCTCTTTCTGCTGATTTCTCACCATATTTTGCCTCTTGGTGCAGGTATCTGACCTCTATTTTGCCTCTTTCTGCTCTTTTCTCACCTTTATTTTATCTCTTTCTGCTCATTGCTGACCATTATTTGACCTCTTTCTGCTCATTGTTGACCTTTATTCTGCCTCTTTCTACTAGTTTCTGACCTTTATTCTGCCTCTTTCTGCTCATTTCTCACCTTTATTCTGTCTCTTTCTGCTCATTTCTCATGTTCATTTTGCCTCATTCTGCTCTTTTCCCTGGGACCGCGGCCCTCACGGTCCCAGTTGGCTCCCCGCCTCCTGCGGGAGTCGGCAGTGCTACTGCACGGAGGGAGCTGCTGGAAAGGCAGCTCCCTCCATGCAGGGGCAATCGTTTCATCTTTTTCCCTGCCAAACTGTCTGTGGGCAGGGAAAGGGATGAAACCTCCACTTCCATGGGCGGGAGCACTTTGGCAGCTCCCACCCACTGTAACCGGAATGCTTGCTTTTGTTTTGCGGGAGCTGTCAAAGCTCCCACCAAGCTAAAGCAAACAGGAGCCGGCCTTAGGGGGTGGAGGTCCCCAGGGTCATGTATGGCTCCAGGAGAGGAGCCTCACTGCCCCCCTCCTTCTGTTTGCACGAGCCACCCCGGGCAGGTGGTGGTCCCCGGGGCCGAGGACGGCCAGAAAGGAGAAACACATGGCCCCTCCTTTTTTTAAAAAGAAATCCCCGAAGAGGTGGTGATCCCCAGGCAGCGGGGGGGGGGGGGGTCCAAGAGGGACTGTCCAACTATACAGATATACAATTTTTTTCAACCTGAATTTGTCAAAAACTACTGAAATAATTGTATATCTGTATAGTTAGGTCTGCGAGAGTCTCGAGAGACTCTCAAGAGAGCGTCCGTTTAAAAATAGAGCATTCTGATTGGCCCAGGGAGTTTTATTTCCCTTGGGCCATCTCACTCCTGTGGAAGTCAGACTCCAGCAGGAGAGAGAGCTCCGATTGGCTGCAAGCAACATGAGAAAAATGTCGCTGGTAGCCATTGCAGGACTCGGGGACTTAGTCCCCCGTCCTGAACAGGGTATGGATACCCTGACCCCTTAGGCTCCATGAGGGGTACCCAGAGGGACCCTTTCTGAAGCCAAAAAGGGGAGGAAAATCAGCAAAATATTTTGTGATATTGCAGAAATCCTGCAGCATCAGAAAAAAAAAAACGGCGGCCTGTTCTGATTACTCTAACAGAGGGAGACCGCTCAGCCCCCATCCCGTTCAGCCCCCATCCCGGAGCCATTAATGGCTGCGAGGACCCCATCGCCCGCGAACGGCTCGCAAGCTAGGTCCTGGGGAACCCACCCCAAGGACATAGCGGTTTCCCTGCCTGCACCGGCGCGAGAAGTGAAACCTGCGTTTGCTCTTGATTGGCGGGAGCATTTTCAAAACTCCCACCAAGCGGGAGCAGACACAAAGGGGTCGATTCCGATTCGGGCCGGAAATCTCCCCGACCGAGCCGGACCCGGAGAGATTTCCGACCGAATCGGACCCGTGCAGTCCGACCGAATGAGTACGATGCGCACGTATGCCATCGGACTCGAGTCGGTCGGACTCCCATTGAAGTCAATGGGAGCCTGTCGTATAACGCGTACGCGGGCTCCCATTGACTCAATGGGTGCGAGGCGGACAAGGGCGCCCCCTACAGCGTGTACGCGGCGAAGCGGTTCGCGCCGTACACGCACAGGTAGGGGGACCCATGGGTCCCCCTGTGTGCGACTCGCGCGGCTACGCTACAGGGGGTCCGACACGGACCCCCAAAGTACGGCTCCGACAGCTCTTTCGAGCCGGAGTGCGCGGCTCGGTCGGAGACTGCTCGCGGCGCGCATCTTACTTACCCGGCCGGGGAACGTCTCCATTGCGCGGTGCGAGTCGCGTCCGTGCGAGTCGGTCGGTGCGGTTCGACCCGGGATCGAGTCGGTCGGAGCGGTCGGGACGCCCGGATGAGTCGGTCGGAGTTTTCGCATCGTACTCACTCGCCCGGACGCGCGTACGGATCGGTCGGGAAATAGGGCTCCGAATCGGATCCGGTTAAGCCGAATCCGATTCGGAGCCCTACCGGCCGAGATCGGAATCAGCCCCAAAGTGAGCTCCCAAGGGGCGGGAGCTTTGAAAATGCTCCCGCCCACTGGGAGCAGACTTTTGATCTGTTTCCCTGCCCACACTTAAGTGGACAGAGAAAGATTTCAAAATATTGCTGCCACCCGGCGGGAGCAGCATTAGTAGCTGCTTCCTCCGGGTGGGAGCAATGCGCCTGCCACTGCATGCGGGGAACCGGCTAGAAACACGGGGGCCTTGGGGCTCCCCTTGTGGCCCCAATAAGTATTTGGTGGGTACCCTAGGTGAGCACCAGGGCACCCACCATCAAAAAATGCGGGCACCAGGGGATGGGATCCCATTGGATGGACACAGGCTGTACAAAATTAGGTCGAAAAGTAATGTGGTACTATGTAAACTATAAAACAAACTAGCACGCTCATTGGATGATGTCATTTGAGATGTCATCAGTGATGTCATAAATGAAGTCATAGAACATGTCATGAGTGATGCAATATGTGAGGTTATGAGCAGTGCATGGTGAGGGCGCAAGTTATAATTAGCTCGCTAACTATAACTGGTGAATGTCTGTGTTTTTTTAGTTCAAAAACATTAATGTCACAGACAAATTCACCTAACTAGAACGTTACTTCAACTTTTAGTTTTTTCAGTGAATATAAATATATATATATATATATATATACATACATACAAAAAACACACACACACACACATATATATATATAGTTAATATATATATATATTAATTATTGCCCATTGGTGGTCCCAACTGGGTAGTCATAGTTAGGTCAGCTGTTCCATAGGAAAAGCGTTTTTGTGTTGTTAATAACAGTCCCGTTTGAAGAATCTCTACGAAACTTTCCAAAAAGGTACTACTTTTTGACTAGCTTGTGCATGGAAAGTTTCGAGTTGAATTGTCAAGCAGGAACCGAGAAAAAGGTGGGGACCAAAACGCAAAATCACCATGCATTTTACATAGATTTCTTTAAGAAGGGCTACAGCAAAAACTGCAGAATGGAATTACACCAGATTTGACAGGAAGCTAGATCTTGCTCCGCAAATTGTGCTTTCTGTGATTTGGTGTAAATCCGTTCAGTAGTTTTTACTACAAATTAAGGGTAAAAAATATTCGTATATCTGGATGGTTGGGTCCACAAGAGGCTCAAACAACTCTTGCAGGAGTGCCCGATTAAAAATACAGTGTTCTGAATGGGCGAGGGAGCTTCATTTTCCTTGGGCCAATTCGCTCCTGTGGGAGTCACACTCCAGCGGGAGCCAGCGCTCCGACTGGCTTCCAGCAACATCAGAAAAATGTTGCTGGCTGCCATTACAGGACTCAGGGACTTAGTCTCCTGTCCAGAAGTAGTAAATAAAAGAAAATATAAGGGGGCAGGGTAGGGATACCCTGTCCCTCTAGGCTTCATGGGAGAGACCCGGAGGGACCCCCCTGGGGCCAAGATCAATGGCTCCCCGAGCCATTATAGGCACTGGGGAGCCCACCCCGGCTTGAAATTTGCATAAAAGGGGAGGGGGCGCGCAGCCCCCCTCCCCAAGCCTCTGGAGGCCCCGGGACCACATCCCTTGGGGCCGATTTCATTAATAAAGGGGAAGGAGGGCACATGGCCCCCCTCCCGAGCCATTATACACCCCAGAGAGCCCACCCATGGGGCCAAAATACTCCAAAAAAGAAGGCCCCCATCCCCCAGGGTTGCTATTTACATTTTAAGATGCGTTTGCACCCGTTTGGCGGGAGCTTTATTAAAACTCCTGCCAAACGGAACAAACACAAAGTCTACTCCCAGCGGCAGGACATTTGAAAATGCTTCCATCAGCTAGGAGCAAACTTTTGATCCGTTTCTCTGCCTGCACTGATGCTGGCAGGGAAACAGATCAAGAGATTGCTCCCACCCCAGGGAGAGCAGCAAAAATAGATGCTCCCTGTGAGCAGGAGCATTGCCGGCTCCTGCAGCATGCAAGGAGCTGGCGGGGGCCCTGGGCCTCCACTCGTGACCCCCTTACAAGTGTATGGTAGGTGCCCTGGGGGGGGGCACCAGAGCACCCACCTTAAATTAATGCAGACCCCAGGCGATGGGGTCCCCTGGGCCAGAAAAGGCTTGGGGAGGGGGGCCGTGCAGCTCCCTCCCTTTAAAAAAACATGGCCCTGGGGGATGGGGTATAGCATTAGAGCTATGAAAGTAAGTGCAACATTGCTCAGAATAATATGAAGGATCATTACTGCTTTCATACATACAACCCCCATAGGTAAAGCAAGCTTTAGGAATATGCACCATTTAATCTATACCATACACTTCATGGGTAACCGAGTTCATGTCGACTATGAACCACAGATAAAAGGGTAACCTATCCTGCACACAGTGTTCAATCTGTTTACAACTGTTCAGGGAAAACCAAGTTTCTCCAGATACTCAAGCTCGGTTACATAACTAATAACCTTCCACGGACAGTATTTACCTGTATCGAACCCCTGACAGTCACTGAACCTACACTGAGAAATGAAGTGGATAAGAGTAGGAAGTTGGTACTCTTAACACGGTTTACTCTATGGAGAGAGTTTACTGTATATCACACTGTTTACAGAAAGTGAAACTCTCATTAGAAATACACCACAGAGTATTAAAAAGTTACCTACTAAGAACAGTGTGCACTGATGCAAAACGTGTCCAAAGAACAACTATTCACTTAAAATAACCAAGGTCTGAAGGTGCTAAAGATCATACTACCTGCAGCCTTCATACTGTGGTGAAAACTTTACAGATAGCCCATCTTCTGAAGCAAAACAAGCACATGTACATAGGACAGTACCTGGTACACACAGTCTACTGTGTTATGTACAAATTGTCATCCTGAGACTATTCTGTCTAATAACTCAAGGCTGCTTGCAATACTTAATATATTTTACGTAAAATCTTTGTCCTGTTGGAAACTTTATCTGCAGAGCCAAAAAACTTGTGGAATATGCTGAACACAAGTCGCCAACTGTCACCTGCACACAGGGTTAGTCTTCAATACAAAGATTTATAACATGTTCAATACCTTTACACATCTAATATGCAGTAAGAGCACATGCGGTTTGTAAACACTTGCACTTATTAGCTGGACACAGGCTGTACAAAATTAGGTAGAGAAGTAATATGGTAGTTACATGCCACTATCTAAACTATAAAAAAAAATAGAACACTTGTTGGATGATGTCATCATTGATGTAATTCATTATGCCATTTGAGATGCCATCAGTGATGTCATAAATGATGTCATAGAACATGTCATGAGTGATGTAATATGCGAGGACACAAGCAGTGCATGGCGGGGGCGCAGCTAACTATAACTGGTGAATTTCTGTGGTTTTTTTTAAAGTTAAAAACGTTTATGTTGTCACTGACATACTCACCTAACTATGGGCTCTATTACGATGGCGGGCCCGCTGTGCCGATTACGATGCGCCCGCCACAGTGGCAGGGGCATCACGCATATTTTACATTGGTGCCTGCCACCTTGTGCATGCAAATGCAGGGGGGTACCATAGGTACCCCCCATGTGCACCCCCCACGCCCCCTTCACCCTGGGGGCCCGCAACGGGCCCCCAAGAGCAAGGACCGTATGCCTTTCCATGGCGGCAACGCCGCCGTGGAAAGGCCATTGACCGCCAGCATCGTAATATGGATGGCGGTGTCTCGCAGACACCGCCACCATATGCAGGCACTTTTTCCGCCGGTCGACGAGTCGCCCGACGGAACAGAGGCGGACGGTCTTCCCGTCCGCCGCGGACCCCCCAGCCATCCTGTGGCGGGGGGTCATTCTAGTGAGGATGGCGGGCGGATCGCTACCGCCGGCCCGGCGGGGGCAATCCGCCCGCCATTCTAATGGGCCCCTATAACGTCACTTTTGACCGTTGCTTTTTTAGTAAATATATATATACACATATATGTATATATACACATATATATATATATCCACATATATATATATATCCACAAAAGTTTGCCCTGAAGCAAGGACGCTACTTCCCAGCTGAGTTGCTTTTCAAAAGCCTTTATTGTAGAAAACCGGCATTTTCAGCTCCAAACATTATCAAAATCTTGACGCGTTTCAGAGCCCCCAGGCTCTTTCTTCAGAGGATGACACTGCCAAACTGAAATGCAAGGTAGGCGCCATTAACTGCATGCATATTATATACAGCCCACGTGGGCTTCTCATGTGAGTCACGATTACAGCATGCTGGTACCTGTAGTTTAAAGTCCAAGCAGATTGTTCCCCATGTGTGTTCAGTTTAGGAAACAGTATCCTTTCTTTTAAACGAATAAAATGCCACAGTGGGTTTCGGAATGAAATCCCCAGTTTTCTTTTTCTTTAACTCGGCTGCGCCTAAAGGTCATGAATGTTCAAATGAATGTTCAAACCTCTCTGGCATTTCAGTTTGGCAGTGTCATCCTCTGAAGAAAGAGCCTGGGGGCTCTGAAACGCGTCAGGATTTTGATAATGTTTGGAGCTGAAAATGCCGGTTTTCTACAATAAAGGCTTTTGAAAAGCAACTCAGCTGGGAAGTTGCGTCCTTGCTTCAGGGCAAACTTTTGTGGACATATATATATATACACATATATATATATATTTCACAGTTCTCTCACCAAAACAGAGAAGAATATATCCCCAGGCAAGAATCACGGCACTACTGCAGGATAAAGTAAGTTCGTTTTATTTCTTTTTTACATGCACACCCTGTGCAAGAATAGCAAAAATGGACGGTCTACGCGTTTCGGCTACCACTAGCCTTCTACTGGACCATAGAGTCCCTTGTGTCTAGACAACATTATATAAAGTGCAACGTGCTTAACCCCTTGTTTGTGTCAGTCATTTTGAACAACTAGACTAGCAACCTCAATCACTTTTGGTGGAGTAATTTTGCCACCATTTTTTCTCTCTTTCTTTCTTTTTCTTTTTCTTTTTCGTCAGTCACTGTAAAGTACATTCTGTCACTTAAAGTAAAGTGCAAATAGTGCATATATCCTATAATTACAATAAATAGACCTTCAAATCATAATGATATTACAGAATTAATGTTATCCCATAAGGGCGTGCTCAAAAATTATACATTCAGCTTTCTTGTATTTGTGTGTGTCTTCATGAAATAAAGTGAGAACTGCACAATTTAAAAGATAGTTTTCAAATAATCCACTATTTCCATCATAGTTCCTGATGAATCATTAATATAAGGTGAAATTCATTTTCGATGGTTCATTAAAACAATTTAAAATATTTTCTTAAAAATATTTCCAAAAAAGTGTAATATTACTAATAGAAATGCTAAAAACCTACTGCCAGTTGCTAAGAAATGCTAATAAACTTTTTGTGTAAAGTACACAAACATAACATTTTCTACCATTTCATATATTTACAATATAGCAGCATTTATACATTTTTTATACATCTCACCACATCAGGTTATTCTAACCAAGGATTTAATCATTCTTTTATCTTATCTGGAAGGATCTCTAAGATATGTTCTCAAGATCTTTCCACGTCATTCCCTTCCTTCCATTCTAATCGGACAATCTATATAATTTGTGCAGTCTATTGCCAGTATAATCCTAAGGCACTACCAAATCAACACTAATGCCTCTATGTAATTCATGAGCAAACGCATTTATACTTCATAGCTGGTGCCCACCATCTGCGACACCAATTTGTCAGATTATTCTGTCTATACATTGCAACCATTTCATTCTAAGGCACCATCTATACTTTTTAAGATGACAGTCAACATTAATTCTAAAAGGATTTTTTTGGAACAAAGTTTTTTAAGGCACATATACAAGTATATTAATATGGGGAGAAATATGTGAGAGTCAGATAAAGAGTGAAAAATGGTTAAAACTAGAGGTCAAAGTCAATATCAGTGAGGGAAAGTCACAGAAGAAATTTCATCATATATACAATTACACATTCAATATAAAAGCTTGTTGAAAATCAAACACTAATCATATCAAATTCATTAAATTCATTAAGTAATTTCTCGGCAAAAAACCATCTTTTGACCACAATAGAGTTAGTTCTTATCCTATTTAACAGTTCAGTCCTCAACCACCATTTTCACAGATGTACATGCAATTCAGCATCTTGATTGTGGCCATAAGGATGTTCTGTACCAATTGCCAATATCATTCTGGATTCTGCTCGTCTTAATTTCAAAGTTCTATCTCCACCCCTTTCCGTTAGTTTGGCAATTTTTAATCCAGAATATTTCAAAAGGTTACAGTCACTTGAGTGAAAGTCAAAGAAATGTTTTTTAAATCGGGTAGCTAAAATCCTTGTTCTTTATGGCACGCAAATGCTGTAAAATCCTTAATTTCAATTTATTAATAGTGCTGCCAATGTAATGTTTTCCACATGGACAAGTTAGTCTATACACTACATACTTTGATTCACATGTGATATGATCTTGAATCAACTCTGTTCGTCCATTCTGTAGGTCAAAAGATGTGATATTAGAGCCATGTTCACAGGCCCGACACTTTGAGCATTTCCAAAAGCCTGGAGTTGAGAGCCACGACTTGGACCTCACTTCTCGTGTTTTTAAGTGACTTTGCGTTAAAATGTCTGCTAGAGATGCTGTTTTCCTAAACGTAATGCTGGGATATGATGTTAATGTCGTTTTCAATGTCTCATCCAGCATTAAAATTTTCCAATTTCTTCTAATAATACCTTTGATTTCACCACTTTGGTTGTTAAAATCCATAATCAATCGTGTGGTGCTATCACCCTGATCCCTTTCATCATCAATGTATCCTTTTTTGTTTTTCTTCTTCTTTTTGCTTGTGTTGGAGTTAGCAGATCCTTTCTTATTTTGCCTTTTACACGCATTCTTGCATTTTCAATGACATCCAATGGATAACCTCTCTCTAAGAAGCGACAACTCATATTATCTAGTTCACATTCCAGGTCAGTTGTTTCTGTGCAATTTCTTTTCGCACGTAACATTTCCCCATAGGGTATGCTCCATTTCAAATTTTGCGGATGACCACTATTCGCATGCAATATACTATTGCAAGATGTTGGCTTTCTATGCATTTTGGAGCATACCCTATGTTCTTTTATAAAAATTTCAATGTCCAGGAAGATGATGTTGGTTTCACTAATATTAGAGGTAAAAGTGAGGTTATACTTGTTGTTTTCTAAAGAGTCAATGAATTCCTGTAGTTCAATCTGATTCCCTTCCCACACAACAAATAAATCGTCGATAAATCGACACCAAGTTCTTACTTTCAAGTGGGTTTGGTTAGCCAGGATCTCTGTCTCCCAGACTGCCATCAGCAGATTTGCATATGTGGGGGCAAATGACGTCCCCATTGCCGTTCCTTGTTTCTGCCGATATAGATCTCCTTTGAAGAGGAATACATTGTGTTCTAGGCAGTAGGTAAGCATCTCCAGCAGCATTTCTGAATGTTGTAAAAAATTTATAGATCTAGTCTGTAAAAATGTTTTGGCTGCTTCTATTCCATCCTTGTGTCGGATAGATGTATACAAGGATGAAACATCTATTGTTGCCATTATTAGCCCCTCTTTCCACTCAATTTCTTGAATTTTATTTAAAAAATCCATCGTATCCCTCAGATAAGAAGGTAAGGAGGTCACATAACTCATTAAAAAAATGTCCACAAATCTAGAAGTTGATTCCAGTAATGACCCAATAGAACTAACTATTGGTCGTCCAGGCGGATTTTTCATAGTTTTATGGACCTTGGGTAAAAAGTAAATAGTGGCAGTGATAGGATGTTCTGTCTTCAAATATAAAAATTCTTCCAAATTTATCAGATCCTGTTGCTTCCAATTCAATAGCATTTGATGGTATTCAGCAGTCCATTGCTCGATTGGATTATCCGTAAGTTTTTCATAGTGGTCACCATTACTTAGCTGTCTCATTGCTTCAGTTGTATAGTCACTCAGATTTTGGACCACAATATTTCCACCTTTGTCAGAGGCTTTAATGATTATTTCCTGATCTTCCCTGAGTTCTCTCAAAGCTTTGTGTTCTCCTGCTGTCAAATTCCACTTTTTCCTTTTCCGCTGTTTTTCAGTATACTTATTTTGTACACCGTTTCTTGCTATTTTGTTGATTTCTTCCACCATAATCTCATGAAACAAATCTATTTTATTCCCAGATGGGAACTGTGGACAAAAGGTTGATTGTTTTCTGAATCCACTTTCACCCCCTTTGTTTGTAATTATCCCCAGTCTCTTACACAGTTCTTGATCCGTTTCCAAGGGTTGTTCATTATTCCCATTATTTTCTTCTGTTTCCAGAGATGTTAATATTCTAAGGGTTGGTAGGTCACTCTGTGTTAGGGGTGAGTCTTGATCACCAGTCGCTCTGCACTGTGGTTGCATGGTCTTTTCCGCAAAGTATTTCTTAAGTTTTACCTTTCGGCAGAATTTGTATAGGTCTATACGTAGGGTGGGTATGTCTATATCATTATTGGGGCAGAAGGATAATCCTTTTTCTAGTAATTGGATTTGCATATTGTTCAAGATCTTATTCGATATGTTGATTACAAGATTATTCTTTGTGTGTCTCTTATTCATTTTTGCTTTTGCTTTCCTTTTCCTCTCTTTGGGTTTGCTCCTTCTTCTGCTCCTTCTGTTAAAGTTTTGTTTTGTCCTCTTCCCCATGTTGTTCCTCTGCCTCTCCCTCGTTGCCGCGTTATCATCTGGGCCAGACGCATTTCCCCACAAAAATCCAAGTGTGTGGCATCCGTCTCCTCGTCTGCTGAGCTCGGGTCAGAGCTATCCGCGGTTTCTAACGCTTCTTCCCCTATATGTTTATCCATCACCACTCTATTTCTGTGCATATCGTACTTCCTGGCGAAAGTATAGATCCGCCCACTGGTGTAATCAATTCTGTCTCTACTGAACTTATTCGCCTTCCTCTTTTCCACCTCCGCTTCATGTTTGTTGATTTTCTTCTCCATGTTTTCAATTAATTCTTTATTTTCCTCTGACATCGGAAATTGGGTTAATTCATTTTCCAAATTCTCAATTATTTTCATCAATTTCTCCAATTTCCGCTCAGCATGAATAATCAGGGTCCTCATCAGTTTGAAAGAACATTCATTAGTGTCTGTCTGCCATTGTTTTATTAAGTCCATGTCAAGATCATTTAATGTGGGCATTATTAAAATTCTCAAGCCTCTGGGTATTCTTTTGTATTCGATATACTTTTCCAATGTGGTTTTCTCCCACCATTTATTCACCTCCAATAATCGATTTTGCTGTAATTCCCTCAGGACACCACCTATAGTTTTTTTCTTGTCTTCTGATGTTTCCCTTGTATTGGCGCTTGTACTGGGGACCGCATCATCATTCAACAGCTCACTGGCTCTCAGTAAACGATTTCTCCCTTTCTCAGCCATATTAAATATAAAAGTGATAAGGGTTGCTATTTATCTTTAATTGCTATCTTCACCAGGGTGTGCTGTTATTATTTATGGGTACTCGTTAGTCCTCCTCCGGATTTTCAGAGTCCCAAATTCCTGCAGTGGAAGCCAATAGCTTGTTGTATTGGTTCCCCAATGGATATGTTGGCGGGGTATTTTAGATACTGTTTGACCCCCTTTAAAGTAGCTTTGCACTCGTGTGGTCCAATTTTCTCGGAGGTGCCGGCTATTGTAGCAGAGTGATCCTTCACTCAAACGTGCCTTTACCCTCCCCCAGTACGGCTCTGAGTGAGTCGGTTTTCGCCGAGCGGGTCTCAGCGGGTGCTCGTTTCCCTCACGCTGCCTCCGCCGCGCTGCGAGCTACATGCACCACGCTTCCCCCCTGCCCCTTTACTCACCGCTCAGCCTCGCCGACCGGCTCCACAGCATCGAGTCGCGAGTTGCTAGTCCTCTCCAATCTCTCGACCCGCAATCTCACGGTTTCAAAGTCCTCTTGCCAACAGAAGCGTCGGCTGAAATTCTCGGCAATTGTTTCACATCAGCTGCAATTCTCCACGCCGTATCGCTTCACTCCTCTGGTGCCCGTGACATGCAGTACAGCCGCTGCACAATGTATTTCACAGTTCTCTCACCAAAACAGAGAAGAATATATCCCCAGGCAAGAATCACGGCACTACTGCAGGATAAAGTAAGTTCGTTTTATTTCTTTTTACATGCACACCCTGTGCAAGAATAGCAAAAATGGACGGTCTACGCGTTTCGGCTACCACTAGCCTTCTACTGGACCATAGAGTCCCTTGTGTCTAGACAACATTATATAAAGTGCAACGTGCTTAACCCCTTGTTTGTGTCAGTCATTTTGAACAACTAGACTAGCAACCTCAATCACTTTTGGTGGAGTAATTTTGCCACCATTTTTTCTCTTTCTTTCTTTTTCTTTTTTCGTCAGTCACTGTAAAGTACATTATATACAATATATATATATATATATTATCAGCAAACACGGTCCTTTTCGGGGGGAGCACCCTCCAGCTGGTGCTCGTGGCGAGACAGGGCCACCTCTCGCTAATTATTTTTCAACAACAGCTTAACACGGCACTCTCCTTGGTACAAAAATATTTCTTTTTATTAAGACCTCCTTCTCCTCCACCTACGCGTTTCGAACACAAAGTTCTTGTTCACGGTAGTATACGGAGTCCTACTTCAATTTCCAATCTTTTATACATAGTCTCCACGTTGCCCATAATGAGGCATTGTGGGACCGATAGTTTTTGCATGTTATCCAATTACTCTTTTTATTTCTTTAAACCAAAAATGTTGCAGAAAAAAGTATTATTTTTATAAGCCATTATTACGCATTTTCATCATATACAGAGTCTACCCAGTATATAGTATACCGTCAGAAATGTTCGTTACATCTGACTTGCGAAAATTGTCCGTATTTACAGAGCAACTTGTCAACTTCAAATAAATCATGACTTAGTGTCCCATATATCTTTAAGGGCTGAGTGCCCCACTATCTTACAGACACTTGAAACAAATGCTATTAAATTAGGCTTTTTAAAAGAAACTACTTGCAACACAATGAAAATGTGATACCGGCTGTGTGTTCTCTTAACATCTAAACAGCATTCTATATTAAGGAAAATAAGCTTATATGTGGAAAGTTAATGTCTCTGGAATATACTCAATATAAGTCTGTATGCCAAAACTGTAACAAATATTTACAAGTGTATATACATTTCTTCGTCCCCGTTGAGCCCAAGGGGGACCTTGGTTTTGAATCGAATAATCAGTTTTGATTCCATACGCCTCAATTTGAGAGTTCGATTAAGCTGCTGTTGAAAAAAAAAAATATATATATATATATATATAAAAATAAAATCATAAATTAATTTTATTTTTGGGGTCCTTTCAACCCCCTCCTTTTTTTATCATTAAATGAAATGTAAATTTTTTCTTTAGGGGAGGGGCATTCCTAAACCCCCTTTAAAAAAAAATTTAAATCATTTTTTATAAATTATTTTAAACATACATATTTATTTTAATTTGGGGGGAATCCCACCAAACCTCCCCTTTTTTAACCTTACCACCCTATACCCCTACTCACCCCAACCTCTAAAAAACACTTACCACCCTATACATCTACCCACCCTTAAACCCTAAAATGCTCTTACCACCCTATACCTCTACCAACCGCTATACCCTAAAACACCCTTACCATCCTTTACCACAACCCACCCCTAAAAGCTAAAACACCCTTACCACCTTATACCCCTACCGCCCATACCCTAAAAAATACCCTTACCCACCTCTAAACCCTAAAAATACCTATACCACCCTATACCCCTACCCACAACTAAACCCTAAAACACCCTTACCACTCTTTACTAGTACCCAGCTAAACGCTAAACGCGGCTAGGGGTATACAGCGCCCCAGGAAGGCCACCTGGTTCACCACCGACCTCCAAGAATCCAGACCCACCTTCAGGCGTCTCGAGAAGAACTGGAGAAACAGCAAGACGACAGAAGACCACACCACCTACAAAACCACCATGACAGAATACCACCAACGCACCAGATCCACCAAGAGAGCCTTCATTCAAAACAAGATCCTCGCCAACTCCAGCAACTCCAAGGAACTGTTCAACGTCATCCAGTAATTCACCAAGCCCGCCAGCGAAACTAAGGACATCACCCCTTCCCAGGATCTCTACAACAAGCTCGGAGCCTACTTCCATCTGAAAATCAAGAACCTCTACGACAAATTCAACGACCAGACACCCGACTCCGTAACCACTTCCCCCTCCTGCAACACCAGCCAACCCACCATCTCCTCCTGGACCCCAGTCACCACCGAAGACACCACCTCGACCATGAGAGGCATCCACTCAGGGGCCCTCATGGACCCCTGCCCACCGCACATCTTCCACAGAGCCACCACCGCCATCGCTCCAGAACTACGACGCACCATCAACGCCTCCTTCAAGACCGGCATCTTTCCAGATGACTGGAAACGTGCAGAAGTCAGACCCCTGCTCAAGAAGCCCTCAGCAGATCCCACGGACCTCAAGAACTCCCGCCCCATCGCCCTCTTCCCCTTCGCGGCCAAAGTCACTGAGAAGACCGTCAATGCACAACTAACAAAATTCATCGAAGAAAACTCCATCCTCGACCCTTCCCAATCCGGATTCCGCAGCAACCACAGCACCGAGACCACCCTACTCGCCGCCACTGACAACATACGCACCCTCCTCGACCAAGGACACACTGCGGCCCTGATCCTACTCGACCTCTCAGCAGCATTCGACATAGTCTCCCACCGCACACTCACCACCAGACTCCACGACGCCGGCATACAAGGAACTGCCCTCGACTGGATCAGCTCGCTTCTCACCGGCAGAACCCAAAGAATCAGACTACCACCTTTCCTCTGCGAACCTACGGAAATCAACTGCGGAGTACCCCAAGGATCATCGCTCAGCCCCACGCTCTTCAACATCTACATGGCCCCCCTTGCAGCCATCGTCAGACAGCACGGACTCAACATAGTATCCTACGCCGACGACACCCAGCTCATCCTCTCCCTCTCCAAGGACCCCATCACCACCAGACTCAACTTCCAGGAAGGAATGAAGGACATCGCATCCTGGATGAACAGCAGCTGCCTGAAGCTCAACTCGGAGAAGACAGAGGTCCTCGTCCTCGGACCCTACCCTCTGCATGGGACAACACCTGGTGGCCCTCCGCCCTCGGCAGCCCTCCCACACCCACGGACCATGCTCGGAACCTCTGCATCATACTCGACTCCTCCCTCTCCATGACTCGACAGGTCAACGCCGTCGCCACCAGCTGCTTCTACACCCTCCGCATCCTCCGAAAGACCTTCAAATTGATCCCCTCCGCATCAAGAAAGGCAGTCACCCACATACTCATAACCAGCAGACTGGACTACGGAAACGCCCTCTACGCCGGGATCAACAAGTCGCTGCTCCGCAAGCTCCAGACCATACAGAACACCGCAGCCAGACTCGTCCTCTGCATCCCTCGACACGAACACATCACCCAACACCTGCGGAACCTCCACTGGCTCCCTGCTGAGAAGAGAGTCACTTTCAAGATACTCACTCACGCCTACAAATGCCTCCAAAACACCGGACCCCAATACCTTAACGAAAGAATCTCCTTCCACCAAACCAAGAGAAACCTTCGATCCTCCGACCTCGCCGAAACCCCGCGTATCAGCAGAGCCAGAACAGGTGGCAGAGCCTACTCCTACATCGCGGCCAAGACCTGGAACGAGCTCCCGATCGACATCAGACACGCCCCCTCCCTGAACATCTTCAGGAAGACACTCAAGACCTGGCTCTTCGACTGAGCGGAGCCGCATACCCCCCTCCCCTAGCTCCTTGAGACCCTCACAGGTGAGTAGCGCGCTTACAATTCCCCGGATTGATTGACTGATTGATAAAACACCCTTACAACCCTATACCCCTACTTGCCCCAAATCCTAAAAAACACCCTTGCCAACCTATACCCTTGCCTACCTTTAAAGCCTAATACCCTTCCTACCCTATACCCGTACCCAACCCTAACACCCTTACCATCCTATGCCCCTACCCACCCCTAAGCCCTAAAAACAGCCATACCACCCTATACCTCCAACCCACACCTAAACCCTAAAAAAGCCTTACCACCCTATAACCTTGCCCACCCCTAAACCCTACACACTCACACACACAGACATACCTTAAATATTCTTACCTTTTGTTGTAAAGGCATGCATGGTAAAGGCATATGTGTTGTTAAAACATGAATGGTAAAGGCATTGCGTGGTAAAGGCACTGCATGGTAATGCCTGCATTGTAAAGGCTGTTAACCCATCCAGTCTGGGGACAACCTTCCTCTCTCATAAGCTTGAGGACCACCACTGACTTGCAATAACTGGCTGTAAGAGGATCCCAGCTCCAAATTCTTTTTGGGAATACCAGTTTTTTAGGTCTTTCCTAAGCTTTGCTTGCGGTGTCTCTTTGAGACATGCTGTATTCAGGATATGGGCATAAAGCCCCGCCCACTTTCTGCCCATCTTTTTAATTGGCTCCCGTCCCTGTCCTTTGTAAATGCTGGCTTTTCATTGGTCAATCCTTAGTACCGCCTTGTCTCTTCTTGTAACCTCCCATGAGGACACCCCCTGTTACATGTGTTGTTACTCCCTAGGTTTTAATTACAGCCTCAGGGCACTATTTTCTTAAAGGGCTTCAGGCAGGACACATGCTTAGTCCTAAGCAAGGCTGGCAGTGGTTACTTAACTCACTAGCACATCTCACATTTATATATGACCTACTATAGATTTCCTTTCATCAGCTCCACACAGAGTACAACTTAATCTGGAATTAATGTAATAATTCTTTTGTCATATTTCAAATTTACTAATTGTATATATGGAGATAGCTATTTGAATGTACTCATGGTACTGTCTTGCATGCAATGCATTATGGGTAGGGTGGATTTACCATATCTTCCGCAGGTGTGCTGTACTATATGTGGCCAAAAGAGGTCCAATGGGACCTCTTTTGGCCACATATGGTACTGCACCCTGCAACATGGCTAGAGTAAAAACATTGGCATTTATAATGCCAACAACTCCAACTTTAACAAATACGAGACCGATTGCATTTTCAATGGAATCGGTCTAGCATTTGTTAAAGTTAAAGCTGTTGGCGTTGAAAATGACAATGTTTTTTACTTTTGCTTTTTTATACCATTGGCAGTAGTGCTATGCAATTATAATAACTCCACTGCAAATAAAAAAAACAAAAGTAGAAAACATTGTTATTTTCAACACCAACAGCTCTAACTTTACAAATGCAAGACCTAGTGCATTGCAAATGCTTGTTTTCAAGAGGCTACTCACTCTCTTCCGAACTTTTATACCATCACTTTCCTATCCCAAACAAACCCATCACTGAGCATATTTTGTGCAAATCAGTTTCAAACAAATAGTAAGGGCAACTTAGGAACCGAGCTTGCTGTCGCCTCAAGGCTCGGAAGACCATATTTGGAATAGTATTACTGTCAAAAGTACAGTCCCCGGCAGCAAGGGGAAGTAAACCTATGAGTAATCCAATTAAACATTGTTATAACATTGCAGCCAATTTTCTCTTGAAAGAAACGAATCGCAAGTGGGCTGGCATACTATTCAATACAGGAGGCAGGTGGTTACAAATTGCAGAGGAACAATTGAATGCACACCTTTACCATTTCATGAGTCAACACAAAGGTGACCTTTGATAAAGAAAATACTTTGTCGTTGATGTAATTTGTAAGTAAGGAAATGAGGCATCGGGCGTTTCCAAACCATGTCACAGTGCTCTCTGCATAAAGATTGATAAGAAAGTGGTAGATTCGTCACAACAGTTTTCTGATCCATGAGAAAGGTGTGTCAATAGTGTTTATATTACTTTAAAAGAAGAATGAGTAGACCTGCTGGTAGAGGTGCTCAGCAAACATTGATACCTCCACATGGAACCAGGCTGCTGCTATAACTCTACCTCTCAGAGCATCTCTGGGCCTCTCCTCAGGATATTGTCCCCATCACACTGAACATTGTGTTGTCTTGCGCTTACAACTTTTCACTTCTTTTTGGACTGTTAATGCTGGTCCACCATGAGATACATTTGCTTGCCTTTCAATAATATGCAAGATTCCTTTTCCATTGCTAACATAACCAGACCTTTGAACGGTGTCTAGAGGGTGTCTATTATGTTAGCGCCTCCCCTAAACGCACAACTGATTAGCCTTATTAGTCGCTGAAGAAACATGTTTCGCAACTAAACAGATAGTCAAAGAGCTCAGCAAGAAATACTTCAAGGGGAGCAGTGAAGACAAGCTCAATGTCTCATGCATGGTGTATGGCAGAGCATGCATGGCTAAATCACGCGTGCCTCTACTACACTACCCGAACAACGAATGAGTCTTAACAATGCATTCCTTTATCATGCATGCCTTTACCACACATGCCTTAACCATGCAATTTTGTGGTAAAGTCATGACTGGTAAAGGGATCTGTGCGGTAAAGATCACACCCCAGTCTCCCTGCATTGAGCCCTAAAAACAACCCGACCCCCCCCCCCGAAGCCCTAAAAACAACCCCAACACCCCCTGAGCCCAAAAAACAACCACACTCCCCAGCCCTAAAAACAACCCTGACCCCCCCTGAGCCCTAAAAACAACTCCGACCCTCCCTGAGCCCTAAATACAACCCAGAACCCCCTGAGCCCTAAAAACAACCATAACCCCCACCCCAGCCCTAAAAACAACCCCTACCCCCCCGAGCCCTAACAACAACCCGACCCTCCCTGAGCACTAAAAACAACCCGACCCCCGCTGAGCCCAGAAAACAACCACACCCCCCAGCCCTGAAAACAACCCTGACCCCCCCAGCCCTAAAAACAAACCCGACCCTCCCTGAGCCCTAAAAACAACCCGACCCCCATGAGCCCTAAAAACAACCACAACCCCCCCCACCTCAGCCCTAAAAACAACCCTGACCCCCCCCGAGCCCTAAAAACAACCCGACCCTCCCTGAGCCCTAAATACAACCCGACCACCCCCAGCTCTAAAAACAACCCGACCTCCCATGAGCCCACAAAGCAACTCCAATCCCCTCCTGAGCCCTAAAAACAACCTCGACCCCCCAGCCCTTAAAACAACCAGACCCCCACCTCCGAGTCCTAAAAACAACCCCAGAGCCCTAAAAAGCCCGAACCCCCCAACCCTGAAAACAACCCTGACCCCCCGAGCCCTAAAAACGACCCCACCGCTAAAAACTGTAAACATCACCTACCCAAAATCCTAAACAAAAAAAACATACCAGACCGCGTCCACGTCTCCCGATCCTTCCTCTTCCTGTGCCCACCCATCCGCGCATCTAGAACACGCACTGCCTTAACCACACATATGCGTGGTTAAAGCATATGCATGGTTAAGGCAAGCGTGGTTCAACTTGCGGGGAAACGGCATGGTTGGATCAGCCTGCATTGTAAAGGCCGTTTCCCCTCATGGATTCACTGTGAGCCAAGAACCTGACCAGGAACCTGGCTGTCTTATCAGCTAAGACTTTAGTATTTGCTGCTCAGTGACTTCTTGTCCAACCAGCCCTGAAGCTTGACTCCCCTTGAGAGCTCTGGGAGACGTTATACATGGCTGTCCATGTCATGTCACAAAACATAAATGTGAATGAGATCTCTCTTTACAAACCTCCAACACATTACTCATTAGGGACAATATACCAATTACAAACAACACTGCACAGAAGTGCCTTTAGTTAGTTATCACAGTGTTACCAATCTCACTAACCACTAAAGAACCAGCTCAACTAAACATACTACACAAAACATTTAACAGGACACCTTTCATACAACCAACACAGCCCACCTACTTGTTTCCTAACATTTCTTTATTTTGTTTTTTTAACAGGCGTTCATTGATATTTCAGCATTTAACGTCTATGTAACAGGTAATGGCGGTAAAACCCTGAGGGCAATTGCCAGTGACAACAGCAGACATCTTGCACATTGTGTACTAGAGGTTTCCACAGTCAGGCTTAGTCCGCTTGATGTTTAGCAGATCACTGTGTAGGTCAATAGAAAATTAGAGCATGAAAAAAAAAAGAAAAAAACTTTCATGAGACCCGAGTAACTGTTATAAATACATTAACAGCAAGTCACGTATTGATTTACTTGGAAGTATAACTAAAGGTACAAACATGTCTGTGTCGCACTATATAAACTAATATTTCACATTTTAAACATTTGCATTCACAGACTGAGACATCTTAAGCACCAATCAACAATCGTAGAGACTTAAGTAGGAGGGATTAAAGAAGAAGAGAAGAGAAGAGATTGGAGGCGCAGGAGAGAGCAACGCCTTGCAATTTGAGGACATGTCACTCCTGCATGGGGGGATGATGCAAAGGGTAGGTTGTAGCTTGTCCCCTTCGCTACTCGGCGCAAAGTGTGGAATAGTGAAACCTCCACCAACGTGTTACCATACTTTGAAACCAAGAGTAGCACCATTTCGAGGTAACGAGCTGCGGTCTTCTGTTTAGTGCATGGGTACATTCCTAGGGCGTAGACCTCCTAGCTAAGTGCACTGGTCTTTTCCACCCTGTATAACAGTCTGGTAATGATCTCGGACCAATAATGGGAGAACGAAGGACATGACCATATCATGTGGCACTTATCAGCACCAACGAGGGAGCAGCGGGCAAGCACCGTGGGCCTAGGAGGAAAACCCATTAAACTTAGCTAGGGATATGCAAGCCTTGTGAATCATGAAATACTAATACAAATACTTGCATATGAAGAGACTGTAGCTGGATATGCTAGTATTGTTTCCCGCTCTCTGTCAGGGAGGGCCCAGCCAAGCTCAGTCTCCCATTTATCATGGAGGCAAGTAAGAGGAGGCTATGCATGCTACTCATTTGCCTTCGCAACCCAGGTTACCAAGCGCCGACCAGTGCCCAGGGTGGTGTATCTTTCCTCGTGCCAGTGTCGTAATGTGCGTTGGGTTAGATGTCCTCTATTCTGTGGGAAACCTATGAGCGGGATAGCCAGGGCGTATGGGGTGGTCGAGGACTTCAAGCACAGGATGTACCTAAAGCAGTAGTGGGCCACCTGAAGTAGGCGTAGTGGTGGTGTGGTCATGTAACGTACCGGGTGAAAAAGCTGAAGGGGGTTTTAGTGAGGCGGAATTGTCAAGGTGGCACTCAGCATGCCACCGGCTGACCCACTATAGTTGCACCCAGATGACTGGCAAGTCGCCATAATCCTGAAAAGTCTTCCTGTGTTAAGTGATGTACTTTGCCCCGGCACAAAGCCATTTTGGTCATCATGGACTAGCTGCAGAATCAGCAGTAGCAGGTGATCCGCCAATACCTTGCTCAGCATCTTATAGTCAGTATTTAGAATCATCAGCGTGCTATCCGAAAAGGTCTGAGCTGTCTGTACCAGGCTTCGGAATAGAATTAAGCATGGCTTCGTGCATAAACATAGGAAGGATACCTTCGTATAATTGAGCCAGACGTGGTGCTAATAAAGCAGAAAAGACGTTCTAGAATTCTAGTGGGAACCCATCCGGACTGGGGGTTTTTAAGTGTCCAGGGCTTTAATTGCTTCTTTTATCTTGGTTTCAGGAATAGGGAGGTCCAGGCGATGACTCAGTCTCCGAGAAGCTTGGGGTATAGGACTCCCTGCTAGGTAAGCCAGCGCCTCTCCATCGGCAAGTGCTGCTCTGCAGTGTATAGAGTCAAGTACAATTCAGCGAAAGCGTAGTGTATTTCTGCCTGTGTGCACATAGCTATGTGGGGATATTCTGATGGATGGAATGAGGTTACAAGGCGTTTCTTGCTTAATCAACCAAGCGAGTAGGGCTCCAGGCTTGTCTGCTTCCTTATGCGATTTAACACATCGCAGCCATTCCAACAGTTCGGCGTGTGTTTTATGAGCGGCCAAGAGAGGTCCAAGTTGTTTCTCCTTCAGAATCGTTCGAGAATCGAGACTCCAACCCAAGCAAAGACTCCTCACTAGTGCACAGGCCCGCTTCTAGTACTCCCCAATCCTCCACTACTGCTGAGATGCAGTGCCCATGAATGGTAACCTCAAATACATCCCATTCTAGAGCTCGGGTGGAGGCGGCGTTCATGTTGTGATAAAAATAGTCAGTTATTGTTGTCATGTAAACTGGTACGGAGCACTTGGTTCTCCAGCAAGGAGGGCTGGAGTCTCCAGGTTGGAATTGAGGCCGTGGATCGCACCCCAGCAGAGTTCTGAGATCAAAGCGAGCCCATGGAACCAGTGTAAACATTCCTATGTAGGCAGGAATGTAGATAGTGGAAGGAAGAGTAAAAATTAAAAGGAATATTACCTTATGCCTTCATTGTGCCAAATATCCTCCAAGGACCATTGTTGTAGCCAGCTGGAAAAGCGTTTTGCATTCAATGCGTTTGGGGCTGGAGGAAGAGGAGGAAACAACCTATACAGCATACGGTCCAGCGCACTATTAACGTTTTTCCCACGCAACCAAGGGATATCAGCCCATGCACCAGAACACCAGACAGCCGCTGTCAGAAAACCGCGTGCTCCACATTAGAGGCATAGATGCCACCCAAAAAGAGTGGTCTTCTGTCCTGCCCGCCCTCCACAAGAACGTATTGTCCCTCACCATCCACGACAATCATCTGTGGCTGGAAAGGTACCCCAGCCTGCACCCAAATTAATGCCTCCCCCCCGGATAATAAGGTGTTGGAAAGTGTATTATTGGTAGGGGCAAATGTAGGTCTGTCACTGGCAATAAGGCCACTAACACATGATAGGACTCAGCATAGGTCTTAGAAAATTATTCCTCTGCTCAACCCTTGGTAACGTGGCTGCGAGCAGACAGGCTTAACTTCAAAGACAGGTATGTAGAGCATTTAAAAACACAATTTCAGTAAATAATTAAGACACAACACAAAATAAAAATCCAACACCAATTTATAAAAATAAGAAATATTTTTATCTTTAAAATGACACCAAAACGACAAAAATCCAATGTAGGGAACCGGAGATATGAATTTTCAAAGATTTAATAAAATATAGCACTTAGAAGTTTATAGCACCATATTGGGATACCTGCTCGCGATAGACCGGGGCAAAGTCAAAGTTTCAGGCCGACCGCGATGGAGCCCTGGGCGGCTACAGCTTGCGGCAGGTCCCGGTCTCAGTTTCTACCTTCACACTTAGAAACTTTTCTGGAGCTTTTTCTCCCGAGGCCCCTCGAAGCTCCCAGCCAGTCCGGATCCGGTGAGGGTTCGCCGGCTTGCCTTTCGACGAACTCCCGGTCAACTTCCCTGGAGCGGACTTAGAAACTTTTTCTTTAGCGCTTCAGCGGGGCAACCCAGGAGCCCTGGCCGACACGCGATGGAAGACAGGCGGCTTGGCTCGCGCGGTTGCTCCCGGTCGACTTTTCTACTAGCGGACTTAGAAACTTTTCTGGAGCTTTTTCTCGCGGGGTCTCTCGATGCTCCTCATGTAGCCGGATCCGGTGAGGGTTCGCCGGCTTCAGATTTCTTCTACTCCCGGTCAAACTCTGGAAGTCGGACCGACAGAACTTTTAGCGGGGCGAACCTGGATGGCTTGGCCGACTCGCGGTTGAAGGCAGGCGGCTTGGCTGACCAGGTTGAGTCGGTCCCTCTATCGAGCTTTTTTCCAAAGTTCCTCCAAAGTTCTCCAAACTTCTTGAACTTCTTCCTGAAGTTCCTCAAAGGGTCCCGAAGTTCCTCAAAGGGTCCCAAAGTGTCTCAAACTCACTCCAAGGGTCTGGAAGCTCCAAGATGGTCCTTGAAAGTTGAGGACTTCAGTTCCCACAATCCACTGGGACGTCACCCTTACAAATCCACTGGTAGTTCCCCAAGGTGCAGATGTTCCAGATGAGCTCTTTTAACCTGTAGCTTTCAGGGAGTCCACTCTTTAGTTCTTTTTCAGCAAAATAATCCACAGGGCTGTAGTGTCAGATGGTGCAGTTTTCAGAGGTCAGGCCTTAGAAATCTTTGCACAGCAAAATCTTCTCAGCTTGGCAATGTCTTGCTTCGGTAAGTTTCAAGCAGCAGATCTGGAGGGCTCTGCCCCTCTCAGATACTTATTCAAAATTCTCTGGGTCAAGCAGCAGGTCACTCCTGCCCAATGGGAGCAGGGTAACTCCTCATAGTTATGACCACATCCTGTAGAGTGTGGCATTATTTTGTCCCAGAGTGCATCAAATCTTCCAAATCCATAATGGCAGAATTTCCAGCAAGGAGGCAAGAGCTGGCTAAACACACCCCTAGGATGGCTAATTTACTTAGACTCTCCCCCCTGCATCTGCTCATACCTTCCTTAATCCCCCCATCTGCCTGAGTAATAAAGTTCAGAGTTGTAAACTGACACTGGGTTCTGCTTTTCCCTTTGAAGCCCATGGTTTACGACCCCTCCCCCTGGCCTGGCATTCCTGTGGACCAGCACACTGCCCTCCCAGCCCAGCTGCATAACCCCAGGGGCTCTTTATCACCTCTCCAGGCAGGCTGGCTAATCCACTTAACTCTGACCAATCAGGGCAGACCACTGGAAGGCTGGATTTGGACTTACAAACAAGAAAGTCTTATAACTTCTTGTATGTACACTTTAGGAGAAATTCAACAATATGATATTGTTGGATTTAGCATTACTATTCTGAGAAGTCTTTGAACGGTAGCTCTATCTCCCTCCTATCAGGAGTTATTATTTAATAACTTCCTGCAATGTTAACCTATGTAACTGGGGATTTGCAATGGGAAAAATGACCTGGGCCATTTTTCCAGCACCAGGACTTACAAAAACACATTGTATAAGTACTTGCCTTATATCTACAGGAACCCCACCCCATGTGCAACTAGGGGAGACTTTAGGGGTTCTGAATCTGCAAAAATATTGCAGATCCTCACTTCACACTGCTCCTGGCATCAAAGTCGAATTTGGGCAGCACTTAACAACAATGTGGGAGTGAAATGTGAAATTTCACTTTACCCAGGCATATAAAAACTCATTTTATAAGGGTGTACCTTATAAATATCTGACCCCCCACCCCTGGGATACCTAGGGGAGACCCTGGGGGTCCCGAATATGCCAAAACATTGTATGTTATCCATTTTTAAGTGCCCCAAACACCAAAGTCGAGTTTGGGCACAATTTACTTTTTAAAAGCAGTCCTGGCACCCAGGGCTGCTTTTAAACTGACCTCAGGCTTCAGCAGTGCACACATGCAAGTGCAAAAAGAGCTGCTGGCCTCTAAACTGCCATGCCCCAGGGTACTGGGGACTTCTAGGTAGTTTCAATCCCCTGCCCTATTATATACTAGGGGCTTATGGGGTAGGTCATGCCAATTACAGGGGTACCCCACCATTCCATAGTGTACCCTAGTGTATGTTAGGTGTTTTAACTGTATTCTAATGTGTTCCTTTCAGCTTGGCACTGGCCCTGGGCCTGGTTAGGCAGAGCCCAGGGTCAGTCAGAGTCAGTTACCACCAGTACCAGTCAGCAAAAAGTTGGGGGTGCCCATGGCACAGGATGACTTTGCAACATAGCCCCCCAAACGAAAGGTGATGGGTTACCAACCTACACCCTGGTAGTCCTCATCAGCTAAGTGGAAAAACCTGGAAAGTCCATCTGCATTGGCATGGGCAACCCCAGGTCTGTGTTCCACTGTAAAGTCCATTCCCTGTAGGGAAATGGACCACCTTAACAGCTTGGGATTCTCCCCTCTCATCTGCATGAGCCATCTGAGAGGCCTGTGGTCAGTTTGAACACGAAAGTGAGTCCCAAACAAATATGGTCTCAACTTTTTCAGGGACCAAACCACAGCAAAAGCCTCTCTCTCAATGGCACTCCATCTCTGCTCTCTGGGAAGAAGCCTCCTGCTAATAAAGGCAACTGGCTGATCAAGGCCCTCTTCATTTAGCTGTGACAACACTGCCCCAATCCCTTGCTCTGAAGCATCTGTCTGAACCACAAATTCTTTTGTGTAGTCAGGGGCTAGTAGCACTGGTGCTGAACACATAGCAGCTTTCAGAGTGTCAAAAGCCTTCTGACACTCTGGGGTCCAAATCACCTTCTTGGGCCTCTTTTTAGAAGTGAGTTCTGTTAGGGGCCCCACAATGGTCCCATAATTTTGAACAAACCTTCTATAGTACCCTGTCAGTCCAAGGAATGCCCTGACCTGAGTCTGGGTAACAGGAGCTGTCCAATCCAAAATAGTTTGAATTTTAGCTTGGAGAGGCTGTACATGGCCCCCACTTACCAGGTGGCCCAGGTACACCACAGAACTCTGTCCTATTTGGCACTTGCTTGCCTTAATAGTCAGGCCTGCCTGCTGCATGGCCTGAAGCACTTCCCTTAGGTGGCTTAAGTGATCCCCCCAGGTAGAACTGTATACAGCTACATCATCCAGGTAAGCTGCACTGAACTGTTCCAACCCAGACAAGACCCTGTTCACCAACCTTTGGACGGTGGGAGGTGCATTCTTTAATCCAAAGGGCATTACCTTGAACTGATAATGTCCCTCTGGTGTGGAGAATGCTGACCTCTCCTTTGCTCCATCAGTGAGGGCAATCTGCCAGTAACCTGAAGTCAAATTAAAAGTACTCAGGTACTTAGCAGCCCCTAACCTATCAATGAGCTCATCAGCTCTAGGTATAGGGTGAGCATCAGTCTTTGTGACTGCATTCAATCCTCTGTAGTCCACACAGAACCTTAATTCCTTGGGTCCCCCCTGAGGATTAGGTTTAGGTACCAGCACCACTGGACTGGCCCATGGATTCTCAGACGGTTTAATTACCCCCAGTTCCAGCATCTTAGCAACCTCAGCTTTAATGCTGGCTCTGACATGGTCAGACAACCTGTACCGTTTATTTTTGACAGGTAGGCTGTCACCAGTGTCAATGTGGTGCACACACCACTCAGGGATGCCTGGGGTCAAAGAGAACAGGCCAGCAAACTGCTCCAGCACTTGCTTACAGTCTCTGTGCTGCTGGTCTGTCAACTTGGGAGAGAGTATCACCCCCTCCACTGACCCATCTTGCACATTAGTGGACAGGAGGTCGGGCACAGGCTCAGTTTCCTCCTCCACACCCTCATCAGTGACCAGTAACATGGTCATGTCTGCCCTGTCATGGTGGGGTTTCAATCTATTCACATGCAGGACCCTATGAGGGTTCCTGGGGGTGCCAAGGTCAACCAAATAGGTAACCTCACCCTTCTTTTCTAAGATTGGATAGGGCCCACTCCACTTGTCATGGAGGGCCCTGGGAGCCACAGGCTCCAACACCCACACCAATTGTCCTGGAGTATACTCAGGCATAGTAGCCTTTTGATCATACCAGTGCTTCATGAGCTCCTGGCTGGCCTCCAGTTTCCTGTTTGCCTGGTACATGTACTCTGCCATTCTAGATCTCAGGCCTAGCACATAGTCAAGCACATTGTCCTTTGCTTCTTTAAGAGGCTTCTCTAAAGACTCTCTCAGCAGGCTCAATGGCCCCCTCACAGGGTGTCCAAACAACAACTCAAAGGGATTGAAACCAACCCCTTTCTGTGGCACCTCCCTGTAGGCAAACAGTAAGCATGGGAGGAGAACATCCCATCTCCTCCTGAGTTTCTCTGACAACCCATTTATCATGCCCTTCAGGGTTTTGTTGAATCTCTCAACAAGACCATTTGCTTGTGGGTGATAGGGGGTGGTGAACTTGTAGTTGACACCACACTCATCCCACATAGCAGTCAGATAGCTGGACAGGAAATTCATGCCCCTATCTGACACTACCTCTTTTGGAAAACCCACTCTGGTGAACACACCAAGCAGTGCTCTAGCCACCGCAGGAGCATCAATGGTTCTAAGAGGTATGGCTTCAGGGTACCTAGTGGCATGGTCAACTACCACTAAGATATACCTATTCCCTGATGCAGTGGGTGGGTCCAGGGGACCAACAATGTAAATCCCCACCCTTTCAAAAGGAACCCCCACCACTGGCAGTGGTATTAGGGGAGCCTTTGTCTTGCCCCCTGCCTTGCCACTGGCCTGACAGGTGACACAGGAGCTGCAAAACTCCTTTACCTTCTCAGACATATGGGGCCAGTAGAAATGGTTCACCAACCGGTTCCATGTCTTCGTCTGTCCCAAATGTCCTGCCAAGGGGATATCATGACCCAAAGTCAGGATGAACTCTCTGTACCTCTGGGGCACCACCAACCTCCTGGTGGCCCCCTCCTTGAGGTTTCTGGCCTCAGTATAAAGCAGTCCATCTTCCCAGTAGATTCTATGAAACCCACTGTCATCCCCTTCCTCTTGCTTGGAAGCAATCCGCCTCAAGCTCTCAAGGGTGGGACAGTCACGCTGTCCCTGACTGAACTCCTCTCTGGAGGGTCCACCTGCTCCTGTCAGTTCTGCCAAATCTGACAGCTCTGGCAGGGATGGAGTCCCTCCCTCAGAGGCCAGATCCTCCCCATCAGGGTTAGATTCTGCCTGCACCTCTGGAGTTCCCTGGGCTGGCTCACCAGGCCCAGTACCCTTGTCCTTTGATGCTTGGCCCTTCGTTCCAGGGTCCAAGTGTCCAGCCCCTCCCTGCTGGCTAGTCTGTGACCTAGTCACAGCACATACCCACTCAGGGAGCTCCAATATTTTCATATGGAGTCCTCTCTCCACCTCTGACCACACAGAGGCTTCAAGATCATTGCCCAGTAAACACTGGACTGGGAGCACCTTTGACACAGCTACCTTCATAGGGCCTGTCACACCTCCCCATTCCAAATCCACCACAGCCATAGGTTGGAGTTTGGTAGTGCTGTCTGCATAAGTCACCTGGTGAAACTCACCAGGTAACAACCTCTCTGGAGGCACCAGCTCATCCAGGACCATAGTTACACTAGCCCCAGTGTCTCTGATAGCCTCAACCTCAGTCCCATTCACTTTAGGCCTCTGCCTGTACTTGTCCATGTTTGGAGGTAAGGCAGCAAGGATTGCAATATTCACCCCACCCAGGGACACTAAGGTTGCTTCCACCACCTGACTACTCCTCACTGGGGCACCACTCTCCACCCCTACACTGACACTGGCAATCCCTGTGGATGGCCCCTTAGGGGGAGCTTCTTGGCGCAGACAGCATCTCCCTGCTTGTGCCCTGGCTGGTTACAGTCAAAGCACTAACCCACTTTTGAGGGATCAAAGAACCTACCATTCTTTCCCTGATTCCACCTCCCTTTGGATTTGGGTTGGCTCGGGGCCCCCCCTCCTTGTGCAGGTTTTTGTGGGTCTTTAGAGGACTCCTTCTGGTTTTGACCTTCTTTCCCTTGGGCTTTCCCCTGGGGAGGGACCTGTCCTCCTTTCTTCTGGTCACCCCCCTGGTGCTGTATGGAAACCCGGGTTCTCACCCACTCATCAGCTGCTTCACCCAGCTCTCTGGGGTCTGTCAGCTTAGAGTCCACTAGATACTGGCGTAACTTCTCTTTTGCACAATAAGTCAAAATATGTTCTTTCAAAAACAAATTATACAATCCCTCATATGTGTCAACTTTGTTACCAACAATCCAGCCTTCCAGTGCCTTCACTGAAACGTCCACAAAGTCTACCCAAGACTTTGAACTCAATTTCTGGGTGCCTCTAAACTTCACCCTGTACTGCTCTGGAGTCAGACCAAACCTCTTGACTAAGCATGCCTTCATCTGCTGGTATGATTCTGCATCCTCTCCCTTCAGGGTCAGGAGCCTATCCCTCCCAGCTACTGGAATCAACTCCCACAGGAGTGCACCCCAATACCTAGAGTGGACCCTGCTCATTCTAAGGGCCCTCTCAAAAGCTGCTAGCCACTTGTCAATGTCATCCCCCTCAGTGTACTTGGGCACTATGCCCTTGGGAAGTTAAGGTTCAAATCTACCACCCCTGGACATCTCAACCTCTTCTTCACTTTCGCTGCCACATTTCTCTTCTCCTCCCTCTCCCATCTTCTCTTAGCCAATTTGAATTTCTCCTTCTCCAAGGCAATCAACTCTAATTGAGCCTGCAGCTGTCTCGCTGCAAGGGACAGTAGTGGTTCCTGAGTAAGGGACCCTTCCCCACTCCCACCACCACCTTGATTCACTTGGCTAACACTAGTTAAAATGGAAGAGGCATCATCCTCAACCTCCTCCCCCTCTTGGAGGAGGTTGGGGGGGGGCACCCTCTATCCCCCCTTGACTCTCCTCAGCTGCCCTAGCCCAGGCTTTTAGGGACTCAAGCAACCCTACCTTCCTAAGCTTCCTGCAAGCAGGCAGTCCCCTAAGCCTACACTGTTCCCTAAGATCAGCCATCTTAAACTGGGACAGTTTAGCCAGGTCCAGCTCCATGGTTCCCTAGTTTTGGGTCACAAAAAACTAGTCACAACAGACTTAGAACAATTTGGAAAAATCAAAACAATGGATTAAAAATAGTTTAGTCCAAATTCCAAAAATCAAACTCAAAAGTTTTGTTCTAAGGCAATTTAGAGGATTTTTATAATCTTAAATCATTCACTGAAAGGTGTACTTTTTAAACACAAGTCCTCATCCACACCGCTGAGCACCAAATGTTGGAAAGTGGATTATTGGTAGGGGCAAATGTAGGGCTGCCACTGGCAATAAGGCCACTAACACATGATAGGACTCAGCATAGGTCTTAGAAAATTATTCCTATGCTCAACCCTTGGTAACGTGGCTGCGAGCAGACATGCTTAACTTCAAAGACAGGTATGTAAAGCATTTAAACACCATTTCAGTAAATAATTAAGACACAACACAAAATAAAAATCCAACACCAATTTATAAAAATTGGAAATATTGTTATCTTTAAAATGACACCAAAACGACAAAAATCCAATGTAGGGAACCGGAGATATGAATTTTCAAAGATTTAATAAAATATAGCACTTAGAAGTTTATAGCACCATATTGGGATACCTGCTCGCGATAGACCGGGGCAAAGTCAAAGTTTCAGACCGACCGCGATGGAGCCCTGGGCGGCTACAGCTTGCGGCAGGTCCCGGTATCAGTTTCTACCTTCACACTTAGAAACTTTTCTGGAGCTTTTTCTCGCGAGGCCCCTCGAAGCTCCCAGCCAGTCCGGATCCGGTGAGGGTTCGCCGGCTTGCCTTTCGACGAACTCCCGGTCAACTTCCCTGGAGCGGACTTAGAAACTTTTTCTTTAGCGCTTCAGCGGGGCAACCCAGGAGCCCTGGCCGACACGCGATGGACGACAGGCGGCTTGGCTCTCGCGGTTGCTCCCGGTCGACTTTTCTACGAGCGGACTTAGAAACTTTTCTGGAGCTTTTTCTCGCGGGGTCTCTCGATGCTCCTCATGTAGCCGGATCCGGTGAGGGTTCGCCGGCTTCAGATTTCTTCTACTCCCGGTCAAACTCTGGAAGTCGGACCGACGGAGCTTTTAGCGGGACGAACCTGGATGGCTTGGCCGACTCGCGGTTGAAGGCAGGCGGCTTGGCTGACCAGGTTGAGTCGGTCCCTCTATGGAGCTTTTTTCCAAAGTTCCTCCAAAGTTCTCCAAACTTCTTGAACTTCTTCCTGAAGTTCCTCAAAGGGTCCCAAAGTGTCTCAAACTCACTCCAAGGGTCTGGAAGCTCCAAGATGGTCCTTGAAAGTTGAGGACTTCAGTTCCCACAATCCACTGGGACGTCACCCGTACAAATCCACTGGTAGTTCCCCAAGGTGCAGATTTAGTTGGTGATGTTCCAGATGAGCTCTTTTAACCTGTAGCTTTCAGGGAGTCCACTCTTTAGTTCTTTTTCAGCAAAATAATGCACAGGGCTGTAGTGTCAGATGGTGCAGTTTTCAGAGGTCAGGCCTTAGAAATCTTTGCACAGCAAAATCTTCTCAGCTTGGCAATGTCTTGCTTCAGTAAGTTTCAAGCAGCAGATCTGGAGGGCTCTGCCCCTCTCAGATACTTATTCAAAATTCTCTGGGTCAAGCAGCAGGTCACTCCTGACCAATGGGAGCAGGGTAACTCCTCATAGTTATGACCACATCCTGTAGAGTGTGGCATTATTTTATCCCAGAGTGCATCAAATCTTCCAAATCCATAATGGCAGAATTTCCAGCAAGGAGGCAAGAGCTGGCTAAACACACCCCTAGGATGGCTAATTTACTTAGACTCTCCCCCCTGCATCTGCTCATACTTTCCTGAATCCCCCCCATCTGCCTGAGGGATAAAGTTCAGAGTTGTAAACTGACACTGGGTTCTGCTTTTCCCTTTGAAGCCCATGGTTTACGACCCCTCCCCTGGCCTGGCATTCCTGTGGACCAGCACACTGCCCTCCCAGCCCAGCTGCATAACCCCAGGGGCTCTTTATCACCTCTCCAGGCAGGCTGGCTAATCCACTTAACTCTGACCAATCAGGGCAGACCACTGGAAGGCTGGATTTGGACTTACAAACAAGAAAGTCTTATAACTTCTTGTATGTACACTTTAGGAGAAATTCAACAATATGATATTGTTGGATTTAGCATTACTATTCTGAGAAGTCTTTGAACGGTAGCTCTATCTCCCTCCTATCAGGAGTTATTATTTAATAACTTCCTGCAATGTTAACCTATGTAACTGGGGATTTGCAATGGGAAAAATGACCTGGGCCATTTTTCCAGCACCAGGACTTACAAAAACACTTTTTATAAGTACTTGCCTTATATCTACAGGAACCCCACCCCATGTGCAACTAGGGGAGACTTTAGGGGTTCTGAATCTGCAAAAATATTGCAGATCCTCACTTCACACTGCTCCTGGCATCAAAGTCGAATTTGGGCAGCACTTTACCACAATGTGGGAGTGAAATGTGAAATTTCACTTTACCCAGGCATATAAAAACTCATTTTATAAGGGTGTACCTTATAAATATCTGACCCCCACCCCTGGGATACCTAGGGGAGACCCTGGGGGTCCCTAATATGCCAAAACATTGTAGGTTATCCATTTTAAAGTGCCCCAAACACCAAAGTCGAGTTTGGGCACAATTTACTTTTTAAAAGCGGTCCTGGCACCCAGGGCTGCTTTTAAACTGACCTCAGGCTTCAGCAGTGCACACATGCAAGTGCAAAAAGAGCTGCTGGCCTCTAAACTGCCATGCCCCAGGGTACTGGGGACTTCTAGGTAGTTTCAATCCCCTGCCCTATTATATACTAGGGGCTTATGGGGTAGGTCATGCCAATTACAGGGGTACCCCACCATACCATAGTGTACCCTGGTGTATGTTAGGTGTTTTAACTGTATTCTGTGTTCCTTTCAGCTTGGCACTGGCCCTGGGCCTGGTTAGGCAGAGCCCAGGATCAGTCAGAGTCAGTTACCACCAGTACCAGTCAGCAAAAAGTTGGGGGGTGCCCAGGGCACAGGATGACTTTGCAACATAAGGCAAGTAATTTGTGGTAAAAAATTGGCCCTACCACTGTTTTTGTAAACGGGCTATCTCTAGGTCGGTCATACGGGATTCCTGCAAAAAGGCTTTGCGTGTTCCTCTACACAACACTTATTAACCAAACACACCCCCCTTAGATTCCATGTAAAGAAATTGTAGTCAGATACCAACATGGCTGAGTTATTTCAAAAGTAAGGGTGTAAGCACAGGCGCCATCTAGCGCAAAAAGCATACCATTTTTGTACCCTATAGTGACCTCCATTATTGTGGACCACATAGCCTGCAATATTCTATGAAAAACAATTATTAACCAAAACAAGAACACAAATACGAAGGGCAGAGGGTGGAACACCCCTGTCCAAACTGCTTAACATAAACACAAGTGATCTTGCATAGGGGTAGGCTATTGCCAAAGCTGGGTGGTCTGGAATTTGCGGCCCTTTATGAAGAGAGTAGAAAGGCGGGTACCACAGTTCAGGACAGTAGGAGGTGCAGCTCAGTTCTTAACAAGTGTAACAGGGTCAGTTTGGTGGTTGCTGTGGCAAGGGTGCTGAAAAGCAGTCTCTGTACTCAGCCTTTTATTAGACCACCGCATTCAGTATTACCAATCATGGTAGTAGTCTCTTGTGGTTGCCAGGGGTGTGAGAGGAGGAGGACTGCCATAGGGCCCTTACAGTAAGTCATCACTGGTTTGTGTTGTGACGTCCGGAGAAGCCATTGATTCGGAAAGTGAGATGAGTGATCCAGATGATTCCTTGTAGCTCGATGTTGCTAACCCCTCTGGGGAGAGGGGCAAGCCAAACTCATGCAGGGATGCAGCAGCTTCCAATGCAGAGCATCTGTCAACATCAAATGAGTGCTCCGAAGGAGTAGAACCGCCAAGAGGTGTCCCCGCCATATACCGGTGAGACCTCTTACTCCTATATCTCCTCTAAGGGTGTACTCCATTGTCCTTGTCAGAGGATATATTTGTGGTCTTTTGCTGTTCCGCCCAGTCCCATGCTTCTGCTGGGTCATCAAAGAAGTGTGACTTATGCACAGTCACTATGTGGAGCCTGGCAGGGGAGAGTAACAAGTACGTGAGACCCAGTTCTAGAAGCTTCCACCTTCATCCTGAGGAAAGAGGCGTGCTGTCACTGCCCCACCAGAGTTTAATCTGGAAAGAGCACGATTCTATTTTGCTCAAGTTTAAGCGGGGCAGTGCAGCACACCTCACGTAGGATGGCATTGCGGTCTCTGTAGTTGAGGAACTTCACAACCACGGGGGGGAAGCCCCAGGTGTACGGCACTGCGCCAGGACAAGAAGCACCTATGCTATAGAACAAAATGCTGCTAGATTAGCGGCAGGCATCTGATTCAGTTCTCAAGGGAGGCTCAATCAATCAATCAGGGGGTTTGTATAGCGCGATCTACTCACCCGGAACGGGTCTCAAGGCGCTGAGGGGGGGGGGGGAGGGTTTCGCAGATGCTGCAGGTCACTGCGAACCATCAAAGAGCCAGGTCTTGAGGTCCTTTAGGAACTTGGGGAGCGATGCAGTCTGTCGGAGGTGGAGAGGGAGGGAGTTCCATGCCTTGGCCGCAAGGAGGGGGAAGGAGCGCCCTCCTGTTCTGCTTTTCTTGATCCGAGGTACAGTTGCGAGGGAGAGCTGGGCCGAGCGAAGACAGCGCTGGGGTGTGTGGAACATGAGGCGGTGGTTCAGGGTAGCGGGTCTGGCATTGTGAAGGGCCTTGTGTGCGTGGGTGAGGAGCTTGAAGGTGATTCTCTTCTCGACGGGGAGCCAATGTAGGGTCCGTAGGTGTTGGCTGATGTGGCAGTGGCGTGGTAGGTTGAGGATTAGTCTGGCGGCGGCGTTCTGGAGTTTGCAGGTGAGGTTCTTGTTGATCCCGGTGTAGAGTGTGTTGCTGTAGTCCAGTCTGCTGCTGACGAGGGCGGGCGTGACCGTTTTCATGTGTTTGGGGGGGATCCACTTGAAGTTCTTGCGGAGTAGGTGGAGGGTGTGGTAGCAGGAGGAGGTGATGGCGTTGACCTGCCGGTCCATTTTGAGTTCGGAGTCCAGGATGATCCAGAGGTTGCGTGCGTGGTCCGTGGGGGCGGGGTTGGTCCCCAAGGGCGGGGGGCCACCAGGTGTCGTTCCAGGCATTGGGGTATGGGCCTATGATGAGTATCTCTGTTTTGTCCGTGTTGAGTTGGGTGTCGTCTGCGTACGATGTGAAGTTGAGTCCCTGTGCTCTGACGATGGCTGCGAGCGGGGCCATGTAGATGTTGAACAGGGTCGGGCTGAAGGAGGATTCCTGTGGGACTCCGCAGGTGGTTGGAGTCGGTTCTGAGAAGAATGGAGGCAGTCTGACTCGTTGCGTTCTGCCAGAGAGGAAAGAGAGGATCCAGTCGAGGGCCTTGTTCCGGATTCCCGCGTCGTGGAGTCTGCGGGCTAGGGTGTGGTGCGAGACAGTGTTGAATGCCACGGAGAGGTCGAGGAGGATGAGGGCCACAGTCTCTCCTCTGTCGAGGAGGGCGCGGATGTCGTCTGTTACTACGAGGAGTGTGGTTTCAGTGCTGTGGCTCTTTCTGAAGCCTGATTGGGAGGGGGTCGAGGATGTTGTTCTCTTCGATGAAGGTGGCGAGTTGGCTGTTGACAGCTTTTTCCATGACTTTGGCCGGATAAGGGAGTAGGGAGATCGGTCTGAAATTTTTGAGATCGGTGGGGTCCGCTGAGGGTTTTTTCAGGACAGGGTTGATCTCGGCATGTTTCTAGTCGTCGGGGGAGGGGGCGGTCTCGAAGGAGCGGTTGATGATGCGTTGAAGTTTGGGGGCGATGATGTCTGCGACTTTGCGGTAGATGTGGTGGGGGCAGGGGTCCGTGGGGGCCCTAGAGTGGGTGGTCTTCATTATCCTCAGAGTGTCTTCAATGCTGAGGGCGGTCCAGCTGTTAAGTGTCGGTTGTGTGCTGCTGGGAGCAGTGGGAGGGGGTTCCTCATGGGGGTTGTTGACGTCGAAGTTGTCATAGATGGTCTTGATTTTGTGATGGAAGAAAGCGCTGAGTCTGTTGCAGAGGTCCTGGGAGGGAGTGATGTCTGTGGACTCGCTGGTGGGTTGGGCAAACTCTTTGATGATGCAGAAGAGTTCCTTGCTGTTGTGAGCGTTGGTGGAGATTCTGTCCTGCAGTGCTTCCTTCATGGAGAGTCTGATGAGCTTGTGGTGGGCCGCGGTGGCTGTTTTAAAGTTGTCCAGGTCGGCCGTGGCTTTGGAGTTCCTCCACAGTTTTCGAGTCATCTGCAGGTGCGTCTGGAGTCTCGGAGTTCAGTAGAGAACCAGCTGGCTTTCTTGGCGTGGGGCTTGGATGTTTTCTTGAGGGGGACGATGGTGTTGGTGCAGTTGGTGATCCAGTTGTGTAGAGTGCGGGCGGTGGTGGTGGGGTCATCGTCTGTGGTGGTGGGAGCGGAGCTGCTGAGGGCGGTGGCGAGCTGGTCGCCGTAGATCTTGTTCTAGTTCCTACGTTGGAGCTGATGCGGGCGTCTGCGGGGGATGTTGGATTTGAAGGTGAAGTGAACACAGTGGTGGTCCGTCCACGAGAGGTCGGAGGTGTGGCTGAATGTGACGAAGTTCTCTGCTGTGAAAACGGGATCGAGGATGTGCCCAGCTGCGTGCGTTGGTTCGGGTACGATCTGCTTGAGTCCGATGGTGTGGAGGTTGTCCAGGAGGGCAGCGGAGTTGGGGTCCAAGTAGTTGTCGAGGTGGAAGTTGAGGCCTCCAAGTAGCGTGAAGTCGGTGGAGGTGATGGCATGTGGCGTTATGATGTCGGTGATGGAGTCGGAGAAGGGAGCGCGGGGTCCGGGGGGTCTGTACATGAGGGTGCCTTGGAGGGTGGAGGACAGGTTGGTCTGGATCTTGAAATGGAGGTGTTCCATCAGGTCTGTGGGCCCGTCGGAGTAGGTGCTCAGCCGGAGATTGGCCTTGTGAGCGATGGCGATGCCTCCTCCGGGGCAGTTGGGGCGATCCTTCTGGGTGAATTTGTATCCTTCAGGGATGGCGATCGCGATGTCTGGGCCGGAAGCGGCATTCGTCCAGGTTTTGGTGAGGAAGGCGATGTCCGGGCCGGAGCTGTCGAGGAGATCCCAGATTTCCGTGGCGTGTTTGTGGAGGGAGCAGACGTTGAGGAGGATGCATCTCAAGGTTTGGGGTGCGATGGAGTTGTTGCTGGAGGGTGGTGGAGGGTCAGGGTCTCGGCGAAGGTGAAGGAATGGTGGCAGTAACGGCAGGTGAAGGGTCCGTGGGTGTCGAGAGGTGAGGAGAGCTTGCAGTTGAGGTTCTTGCTGGCTTTGAGTTTGTGGAGAGCCGAGGAGGTGTAGCGCTAGCGGGCCGGAGGACCAGGGGTCCTGGCGCTGGTCGCGGTCGGATCACGGACAGGCGCAGTTGCGCTTGCCTTTTGCGCGCCAGCGGCGCGGCCGCCACTAAATAGGGGAGGAGGGAGGGAGACGCAGCTGGGAGGCGGGAGCGGGAACTGGCGGGGGAGGGAACGTGGGGGCAGCAGCGGCGGGGAAAGGCTGGAAAAGAGGGTGGCGAGAAACGGGCAACAAGAAGCCTATTCAAAGACTACCAATAAGGCAAAAACTGCCAAAATAAAGCACAGTAATGCTGAATAAAGCCAAAAAGGAAGCCGAGCAAAGGGATGCAGGAATTGACAAAAGCGAGCAGGAGAAAAGCGAAGTAGGGCGGGGGCCGGCCTCGAACCGGGGTCGGCTCGGAGCTCGGAGCTGGAGGCAAAGGCACTAAGGTGGTGCTACTCGCCTGGGAGAGCAGTCTCCTGGCCGAGGTCAGGGGACTTGCATCATCTTGTCTCTCTGTCTCTTCAGTTAGCACTACTATATGAATATTATTTCTGCGAGAACGGCCCCCAGAGTCCTCCACACGCCCTTCAAGGAATCGCATCCCGTCAGTTCAGGTAAGTATTTTCGGGCATCCGCTGATTGTGGCATCTTGTCCCTCTGTCTCTTCAGTTAGCCTTACTATAGGAATATTATTTCTGTGAAATCTGCCCTCGGCGTCCTCTGCGCGCCCTTCAAGTAATCGCATCCTGTATGTTAGTTCGGGTAAGTGTCTTTGGGCATCCACAGAGTGTGGCTGCGTATCTTTGAGTATTCTCTGTGTGACCACTCATTCACTAAGCTTTCGGCAGTCGTCCTTATGAAGGCTTAAGTAGGTAGCATCAGAGTTGATTTTCTAGTCCAGTCAAGTTCTGGAGTGTTCAATCGTGGCAAGAACGCTGTCCAGCTTACCACTGATTTCCAATGAGGTGACATGCACTCGATGAGGCCTTAGACCTAGAGCCCGCAGTCTGCCCTCCAGATGTTTGGGACACTGAGGTAGACCAAAGTTTCCCCATGACTCAGACAGCAAGACAAGGCAACAAACATGTGGTTGTTCGAAGAAGGTGAGCCCTGGCCTGTTTGTACACTGTGGCCAGGCCAGCAGGGCCACGTCTACGGCATGAGCTGTTTGGCCGCCAGAAGTGCAGGTCTCAGGTCATTACACAAGGGTAGGAGGTCAGTTTCTAGCAGTGGACGATGGCTGTACCAGCAGAAAAAGTTTGTGGCTGTAATGCTCATCTGACAAGACTTCCAACACATCTATTTGGCAGTCCATTAGCGCTCCATTTGGGGCATCTTGCCCCCTTCTCCAGGGTGCTGTTGGAGCAGACTTGCCATGAGGGGGAGAGGGAGGAAGGGCAGTAACCAGCAGGTCGTTATGTCCAGTCTATGGAACACAGAAGTGGTGGGTTGCTGAGGCCCAATCGGGTTTAATAGCCCAATTTGCAGGCCTAGTCAACCCTGCCAGCCATGTACTGGCCCAGCCCAGCAAGTTACCGCTCACATCAAAGCATGGGGGAATCAAATCTGTCCTCAGCAGTGCCTCACAGAGCAGTGTTGTAGATAGTTCCCTCACCCCTGTCTTCGGTGGGCTCAATAGAGCCCCACTGACGACCCCTACAGTCGATACCGTGGGGGTTCCAGAACAGTCACCAATGTCGCCATAGTGCTCCGCTGATAACGGCAACTTCAAAAATGTCTTAGGTAGGCAGGCGTGCCCAATTCCGTAGTTAGTCCTTACCTCCTCATACCAGGCAGGCCCAGCAACTCTCTCTCCATGCAGCTGCATGCCACCCCCCCCCAGCAGAGACATAAGCGGGGCCACGGCAGCTCTCATCAGGGAGATCCTTCAAATTATACAGAAACACAGAGGTCCCAAAAACAAATTGCCAATGCTTCTCCCTGCTATGGGAGCCAGACGCCTCCAGCCGTTAGCATGGGGTTTCGCAGCGGGCCACAGTCACCCAGTAAAAAGCCTCTAGGCTGCAGAATCTGCAGTAACGAAACTGGGTGAACCCAACAGTGCCTGGTCTCCCTCCGCGCTCGACCCTCGATCCAGGAAGGGAAGCATCTCAGCAGTGCAGTCCCAAGGGTTAATCGATGGCTCATCTTCAGCAGAATAAACACCGGATGGCGTGCCGCACTGGCGGAGCAGCTGAATTATATGTGACTGCCATGTTTGCCGGCTTAGCCACGCCCCCCCAAACCCAGCCTACCTACACTTCATACCCTGATATTACAAGGTTCCCAACAGCACTTTCACTAATATATAACAACACAAAGCATTAAATAGAACAAATTACATAGAAAACGTACAATACATCCAACACAGAACGGAAATGTTTTATACTTATCTATCACTGTACTCATAATGACACTCACCAAGATAATATGGAACATACTTACATGCAAAAGAAAACAATAGAGAACACTTCTAACAAACATCCAGCACAGTCCAGATACTCCATATCATTGACTATAAATGTATCCAACAGTACTCACTGACAAGAAACACCACACACATAGTAAAGGTATTTAGCTTCAGCCCTCAGATATCAAAACATACACCCACTGCTCAATGAATAAGCCACTTAATAGAGAAACAAACCAAAATACAATATCTGTAACTGATCCCCAAAAGCGGCATCGGACCCTGATCTGCAAACAAAATCTCAGAACAATGACGGAAAGTTTTTAGGACTCCTAAAAACACTAAAAGGCCATATCCGTGGCAGCATGCGCTTTAAACAAATACCACTAACCTACCCTCACAACATCACCGAAGCTACATTTGGCTGTTGGTATTGAAGTGCATAAGCCATAAACTTCTAGGCCAGGTTTCTTCCAACAAGTAGCTCGTGAGCTACTGGTAGTTCTCCATCTACCTGTAAATAGCTCCCTAGTGTGCCACTCTTAAATGCTTTTGTTTGAATTAATATAGACACACCAAAATTGAAAAGCGCGTATTCAAGACAAAAATGCGTGTATTTTCAGAACTCATGATTTCAAAAAACATATTTGAAGCTGATATCTGAGTGATAAATCATGTGGCATTGGGGCGACTTATTACTAATATTGTTACTAATATATTGTGCAATGAGCATTGTAGTTATGGCTGTTATGTAATTACCCATGCAGAGGCATTTCAAATTGACAAAGCCTTTTTTACATTACTGCTGGTACCCTACACTGCTGTGATCATTAAAGTATTCTTGTTTGATGTGGTCACTATTGCAACAATATTAATATTAGTAGGTTGGGACGATTTTAATTTAACATAAGTAGCTCTTATTACTGAAAAGGTTGGAGACCCCTGTCGAATAGTACTCCCTTCAGCGGGTTCATTAACTAGGCCAAAATAGTTCAAAACTACAAAAGAATCCACTTGGATTATTATTCCTTTGGACAGATTCTGTCTCCTGGTTCTTGTGAAAAACCAGTAAAAGTTGAAACATTCTTACTATGAGATTTGCCGGCAAAACAAATGAGATGCATGAGTCCATACATAAAAGAAAAGGATCAAAGAAGACATTTTAAAAGTTTATGAGTTGGACAGAATGTTTGAAACCACATGGTGTTAATGAGATTCTTCGTGAAAAATAGTCTCCTGTTGAGAAATGCGTTCTGAAATATCACAGAGAAATGCTTTACTGGAAACCCTGGATTAAATCAGGCATCCACAGTTTAAAACTAGTATAGAAAAATTAGGGCTGCGTGTCTTTTAAAGGTTTGCAGAACAAATACAGAATTCTGGAAAAAGAAAGAAGTATGGCATAGAGTTTTATGTGAAACTCTATTTATTTTTAAAGATGTTGGAATTCTATAGGTATGTCCCTAGGCATTATTTCATGTCATCTTGACATCTGTGATATCAGCTTCAAAATTCTACAAGCTGCTTGGGGGGGGGGAGATATGGTGCCCTGAGCTCTGCTTTCTCCCGAAAACCTTTGCTTTTGCCAGAGGTGGGGCCCCGACTTGTTGCCCCTGGGAGGAAGAATACAAGGAGGATGTGGAGACGACACACCGAGCTCCAGGTTACTTTAGGGCACAAGTTATAGTTACTTGGGACAACCATAATTGGTGAATTTCAGTGGCTTGGTTCATTTAAAACAGTATGTTTCAACTGACATTTTCACCTAACTATAACGTCCCTTCAACTTTTAGTTTTTTCAGTGAGTTTCTAGTTAAAAATGAATAAATAAAGTAAGATATTACAGTTCCTAACTGTTTTTTTCAGAGAATTTCTTTTTTTTTTTTAAACTAAAGTAAGATGTCCGTCACTCTGTGCAGTGTGGGGTTGGGCACAGGGCCTGGCCTGCGCACAACCCCTACCACCATGCACAGCTGACTCTCCATGTATTAATGTAAAGGGTGTAATTTTAAGTGAGGCACACCTACATCCTTTGTTAGAGGTAGGGGTAGGAGATAAATTCCACTCTGCCGGCGGAGTTCGCAGAGGTTTGCCCACTCAGTGTTACGCTTGTAACGCGGAGTTCATTCTCGCGCGCAGCTCGCCAATGGTAAGTTGACGAGCATGAGCGAGAATTGGCGTCCTCTTGCGAGATTTTCTCAACACGGGTGGTTGCAAACGTTCGCGGTGAGAATGCTACCGCTTGTGTAGAAAATCTACTCGAGCAGCAGCAAAGAAGCAGCACCCCCTGGCACGCTGTGTGGTGCAGTTCACGTGGATTTTGCAGTGCACAACAACCTCCCGGTGCTAAAAATCAGCGCGAACAGCACGATGTGCCGATTCCGTCCGCTTACGGAACTCCGTGGAATCTCGTGGAGGTTTCATGCAATTCCGCAGAATTCTGCGGAGTGAAACTCCACGAGTTACACCCACCCCTAGTCAAAGGGTCAAAATACCAAAATATAAAAAGTGTCAGGTCTATAGGCTTTTTCAAGGGGGCAACACATCAACAGGTACAAAGCAGACCTACTGGCTTTGTCAAAAAGTCACCAATAATTATAACCAAGAGTATATTTTATAAATTCACACAATCAATGTTTAATAGCAATTGTCACAATTTTTCTTCAATAGAGCATTACTTTAAAAAAACATTAAACATGCCTTTGAGTCTGAGGACATAGCAATCTGGAGAGAGTTATGCAGGGAGTTGTTAAACCCAACAGGAAATGGAACTGGCCAGGTCAATGGATCTGACAGCATAAGCGAAATGTAAAGTTGGTAATTGTGCAACACCCTGGCTATGTACGATGCGAAGTATCCCGATGTGTCATAAACGAATACATAATTACGATGTGTGTCTAGGACTCAGATGCAAACTAAAAACATACTGGATGGTGATATGTTGGTAAGCTCTATGTACGACCGCTCAGTTATTGTGTGAAAAATTGAACAAATAAAGTTTTTTTTTTTTTTAAAACATGCCTTTGAGTCTTTTTTAACATTTTTCAGGCACAAAATGCAGCCATAGAACCAACCACAAGTGGTCCCATGCACTCCATCTGAAGTGCATATAGCTTTAAAAAATATATGGTATGCTCTCCTGGGGTCATATGACCTAGGAGACAAAGTATTTTTTCTATATGTTGCTGGGGGGCTGCTGTGCTCCCTGGAGCCCACAACATTAAAAAAAGGTTGGTGGTACCCATGCCCCACCAAGGGGCAATAACAGGAAGAAAAGTACAAAATTATAATTTCAAAAAGCCCAGTATGGGGCACTCCTTACACAGAGCAGAGAATAATAAATGAGTGGTTTCTGCAACACATTTATTTTTCCTTTAATAATTTTTATTTTTATCCATTTTTTGGATGTCCCGGTCCCACCTGAGACACCCAAAGTTTATATTAAGTTTAGGGCTGCCGGAGGATCCCCAAGGCCCCCGCAGCCTTTGCCTGCTCCACAGCTAGCACCCATAGTGGGTGCCAGCAGGAGCGGGGCACCCGCAACTGTCCAACTCGTTGGGTGCTGCGGCGGGAGCCTAAAGAGCCTTGCCGGTTCCCCAGCCAGCACACTTCGTGGGTGCTAGCAGGAGTCTGCTGCATTCCAATGCTCCTGCCCTGTCAGGACCAGCTTTTTTCCTCTGCTCCTGCTCAGGCGGGAACAAAAATGTGTTCCCTGCCTGGGAGAGTGCATGCAGGGAGCACAGCAGTGTCCCAGGGAATGAGGCCTCTGGGGCCAATATACGGCTTGGGGAGGGGGGCTGGACACCCTCCCAAAAAAAGAAATGACCCCAGGGATGGGGTCCTCGGGGTCTCTCTAAGGCTTGGGAGAGGGGGGTTCACGCCGCTTCCCCATTATATGAACATATCGGCTCCAAGGATGGGATCCACAGGGCCTCCATTAGGCTTGAGGAGGGGGGTCACACACTCACCCTTTCCAATAAAAAAAATACCGACGACCCTCGGGCCCTGGCCCACCCCAGTGGGGCTTATATTTGAAAAGGGCAGGAGTCCATGATTTTTCTTTTTCAACTGGACCGCAGATAAGCCATCCCTCGGGGACTCCTCTCCTTTCCCCCAGCAGGCCTAGGGTTTTTTTCTTAACTGTTGATAGGAAAGGGGACTGGGCCCCCGATTCATAAAATGGGAGCCGCCACATCTTTGTTGAAGTGGTGGCAGCCAATCATATCTTATAATTAGATCTGTCAGCTCCATGGATCCTCTGCAATGTGAAATATACATACATTTGTACCTTAATTTCTCAAAAAATACTGAACGGATTTCCACCAAATTATAAAAAAGGAACCTTTCTGGACCCAGATTTAGCTTTCTGATAAATTTGCTGTAATTTCGTTCAACTGTTTTGGCTGTAGCTGTGTCTAATTTTCCTATGAATGCCATTCAACAAATCTGCACAAGACTTTCCCGAAAAAAACGTCATCCACTTTTGGTTTGGCAGTGGAAGTTTCATGCAGATCCTTAAAGTAGTTGCCATTAAAAATGTAGGGGGTCAAAAAAGTTATGTTTCTCATTTTAATCCCTGTAGGAATCTTTGTTCTCCGATACAAAAGAAACAACTGAATGGATTGAATGTGCATGAAGGTAGAACTTTACTCAACGAAGTGCCTTTGATTGGGTTGGTGAAAATCTGTTCAGTAGTTTTCAAAATATTAGGTTGTTAAAAAAAAAAATGTGGCCTTGAAAGGGTTAAATTATACAGATATATGGACTAGTAATTCACAGAGGTTCGCAAATCCGGTGTCAATAACCCATAATTCTAACAATACTCAAATCGGATTGCATGAGGGACCCTTTTCTCCCGTCATCCCTTTTGGGTCTAGGAGTCAAAGTTCTCTGAATCGCTGGCTATGCGGCAACCATTATAAGATGCAAGGGACTCAGTGCCCGTGATAAAAAAAATGAAAGGGCAAATGGGGAGGGGTATGGGTACAACCTGATCCTCAGGCTCATATTTGAGGAGGGGGGGGGGAACGCATAAAGGAATTGGCTACTTGTGGTATGGCCTGGCCAGAAGCCAGGACTAGCGGGCAACCCCTACTATGCAAGGTGGAAGACCGTGTGCAGTGGGAGTAGGCTGCCTGTTTATGGGTTGGGGACAGGGCCTAGCTGAATGCCAGGCCATGCAGCCAACGCTTGCTGCACATTGCCTTTGGCTGTGTGTAGCCAAGGTTGGCCTACTTCAGCAGGCTGGGCGCAGGGCTAAACCGAAGGCCAAGTCCTGCAGCCAACCCCTGCTACGCATAACCGAAGGTACACTTGCACAACAGCCATGCAACCTTAACTTGCACAACAAATGCAATGCTTAGGACTGTAGGAAGGTGGAATCTGACTATATGGTTGCCCCCACTTTTTTTATGGTGTTTTGCTGGTTTATGACTTAGTTGGACTGGGATCCTGCTATTCAGGGCCCCAGTCTATCTGCTTTCTCTGTAAAATGGTTTCCATGTGCCTTAGGCACATCACTGATTGGAATCTGGAGTGCCCTTATAAGTCCCTAGTATATGGTATACTATGTACCAAGGGCATAGGTACCTCAGAGGCCTGCCAGGGGCTGCAGCATGTATTATGCCACCCCTGGAAGGCCATCCAAACTGACACCACAGGTCTGCTACTGCAGCCTGGGTAAGGTGGTGCATGCACCCCTTACTGTGATATAGGTTACCTATATCACTAAATACATACACACATATAAACCTATAAGTCACTCCTAAGGCAGGCCTTATCAATCCTAAAGGCAGAGTGCATGGTTCCTATGTGAGAGGGTGCCCCTGCATGAGCAGGGCCCCTCTGCAGCGTTCGGAGACCCTTCTCTGATGCTGTTTGTAGTGCAGCCTGACCATATACTCTTAAGCGCATTATAACCTCGCGTTAAATGCTAACTTTGGAATGGCTGTACCTAAACATGTCGTGTTTGGTGTCAAACATCTTGGAATACTACCCCCCGCCAATTCTGGCGGCGGGGGTAGCATTCCACCCTTCTAGAGGGAGAGACATGTTAACCCTGGCCTGGCCGGTAACTTCTTTCTAAAGCCCTGGCATCACAAAATGGATGCTGCTGCCACAGACACGAGTCTGGCCTCCTGCTGCTGGACGAAACTCCGGCAGGGGAGGCCTGGACAATAGGTTTCCTGTCCCAGGGAGGTGTGACCACCTCCCAGACAGGATAATGTGTATTGGGGCTGGGCGGGAGCACTTTCGGGTGCTTTGAAGTCCTGCACTGGGGGCACACTTGGTGTCCCTGTGCATACCCCAGTTCAAACCGGATCAGGGGCTTGCAGCCCCTGCTTTGGCGCGAACTGGACAAAGGGAAAGGGGTGTAGCCACCCCTCTGCCCTGACCCACCCATAGGTGGGGCCACAGAGTAGTCCAACCCCTATCCTTAGTATAAGTATAGGAACCCAGTCCTTAGGACTTTAGATTATCCCTGGACGAAACTCTGTAACTGAATCCTGGACCTTCGACGCTCTACTCACGATTAGAGGACAGAAGAATCTCCCTTGGGGTCAAGGAGTGACTCCCTGCTTGGCAGGCACCAAAGAAGCATCTGTCCGGTTCGCATTTCTGAAGCTCCCGTCGGACGCCGAAGTCATCGCATCACCAGAGGTGGATTCTCAGACTTCCCGAGGCTACCCTGAGTCCCCAGCAAAGCTGAGGCCCGTGGCTATCGTGGGTGACTTGAGACCGTGACCCCTGGACACCGAGCACATTTGCAAGTGCATCCTCTTCTGGGTCTCCCAAGAAGTCGTGCTTTGGGCTCCGAGTAGCCCTAGCCTCCAGCACCACCTGCACCGAAGATCACTGGCCCCCACTCCACGAGTGTCCTGTAAGCCAGATCCACGTGCGGCGTCACGAGGCTCCTTCGCGGTCGCTAGCCCGTTGGCTAGTAGCCCTTAACGAAGGCCAATCCTTTTCTAACTTGGCATCCTGGTTGCTCCAGGCCTGCCCTCACTTACCCTCGCTGGGTGAGTTCCACAGACCTTGCTGGTCTGCACCATCGACGATCTACATCTTCACCGAGACTTGCCGTTACCAAGGCTTGTTGGGTCCAATCCGGTCGCCGACACCTCAGCACTCGACAGACATCGTGTACCAGCCCGAATCCTGCTCCTGGTCGCCGACAACGCCTCCTAGACCTCGTGGCTGAAGAGTCAAGACGACCGTCAACGCACCTGAAGCGCTCGATATCGGTGGGCATCTGTCCATCGCCTTCCTGGTCACTGGCTAGTGACCCAGACTCTGTCCCCTCTGCTTTCAGGTTCTTCAGAACTCCGATCCACTCTTGGATCCACCCGGACACTTTTCTCTTGGTCGCCAGCAGCACTTTGCAGCAGATCGCCATCCGAATCGATGACGAAACCCAACCCCGAAAGGCACCTATGCACCCGGCTTCCCTGGGTAAGGTAACACGAGTACTCCGGTGCTCCCGTGGGTAGAGACTCTTCAAAGTCCTAGATCTCAAAGGGTTTTGTCCAAGTCCTCTTTTAAGTGTCCCTTTTCTCTAATTTCCCGATCCCGACTTTCTCCATAGAAGTCAACGGCGTATCGCGGTTGTGTATTTACACTGCACGCGTCTCCCGTGGGTCCCCTGTGTCACTACCTTGGATGGTTCCTTGTGGTCCAAGCACTTCTAGAGGCTCTAGGCCTAGTGTCTAGTTCAGTCGTGGTTCGCATACCACTTTATTGGTATATGGTTTGGTACGCCCCTAGGGCCCAAACGTGTATTTGTGCTATTACTGTGTTTAAATAACTTCTAACTTATGTACTTCGAACTCTAGCCTCATAAAGAGACTAGAGGGGTGTGTTTAGCAATAAATACATATATTTTGAATATATACCTGGTGTGGTGCTCTTTCATTTGGTCACTCAAGAGATTATAGACTGGTAAAACAAGCTGCTTTACATTCCTTCAAGACTTAGCCTGAAGGCTGCTCTCCATAGCTACCACTAGGATAGCTTTCAATAAGGTTGTCTTTAACCTATCTCCAATAAGGGGTTGTTTGGACTGGTGCAAGGTGCCCACTATAATTAGTGGACAGCATATGCCAGGCCAACTTCTCACAAGGACCTCACAATATTTATACCATTAAAGAACAACACCGAAAGGCACAATCTAATACAAATAAAAACACATACTCAAACCACTACATAATAGTACATTCATAGTTATATCTTTTATAGTGTTAATAGTAATGTGGTATGCAATTTCATCTGTAAGATTATTTACAACATTTGTAATTGCATCCGTTACATCAAGGGTGAGGTCATGAGCATTGCTTTTGATATGTTTGTTATGGTTTGCATGGCTATTGTATGAGTTATGATTTGCGTTCCTAACCATAAATTGTGAATCTCAGTGGTTTTCGGTTTTAATTCATAACTATAACTGTAATTTAACTGTGATTTTTTTTTTCAGTGAATTTCTGAGCTTTATTAAAATCTATGCTTAAGTGTTACAACCAAAGCTGATCATAACATCACTTAAACCTTTGTTTTTTTAGTGTATATATATATATAATATAGCCAAAGAGACACTGAAAAATAGCCTGTTACAATGGAAACGTGAGGGACTTATATCAGTGGAGGAATACAGATTTATGCACAAAGAATTTCCGGTCATACCAGCGCTATATTTAATCCCCAAAGTCCATAAAAATATAGTACCGGTCCCGGGAAGACCAATTATCTCGGCAATCAACAGCGTGGGGGAGCAGGTTGGACAATATATTGATTATTTCCTCCAAGATATGGTAAAAGAACTCCCCAGTTATATAAAAGACACAGGTGATTTTTTGGTCAAAACCCGAAATATTGTATGGACAGATGAATTATTGTTGATAACACTAGACATAGAATCTCTCTATACGAGTATAGACCATCATCAAGGGTTGGAAGCAGTGAAATATTTTCTGAACAACAGACCCTGTGAATTTTATGAACACAACAAAATGCTTTTAAAACTTATTGCTTGGTGCCTCAATAATAATTTCTTTATGTTTGGCAGAGAATTATTCAAACAGCTACGTGGAGTGGCGATGGGAGCCTGTTTCTCCCCAGCTATGCTTGTTTACATGTAGGCTGGTGGGAGGAACAGGTTCTTAAAGTCAAACACCAGAAAGCATTTAATCAACATGTTTTATATTGGCTTAGATTCATAGACGATGTTTTCATAGTATGGAAGGGATCTGAAATAGCAGCCAGAGACTTCATAGAGGCCCTTAATGCAAATGAAATGAATCTTACATTTACCTCACATATAAGTAATACTTGCATTGAATTTTTAGACATCAAGGGGTATATTAAAAATGGTCGGTTTGAAACTACTTTATTTAGGAAACTTACAGCTGGAAATGCAACATTGCATGCAAGTAGTGCGCACCCAAAGCACCTGATACAGAGTATACCCTATGGTGAAATTTTAAGACTCAAGCGTATCTGTAGTTGTGAATCTGATTTAGAAAAATGTGTCATTGACACTACTAATAGGCTTAAAAAACGTGGATATAGTGACAGCATATTAGAAACCGCCATACTGAAAGCTAATGCAAAACCAAGACATAGCCTCTTCCCAACTAATGTAGGAGAAGAGAGAATTAGTACTGTTAGGGCTGAGACTAAGCCAAATGATATTGAAGGCCCGCGTCTGATCACTACCTTCAGCAGTGAAGACAGGAAGATCAGATCAATAATAAAAAAGAATTGGCCCATAGTACTAACGGATGGAGTTCTGAGTAATAGACTTCCTGAGACACCGACTATTACTTTTAGAAAATCAAAAACTATGGGATCAGCATTGGTTAAGAGTAGCCCAGAAATAAATCAGAAGGGAACATGGCTTAAACCAAAACAGGGCTTTGCAAAATGTTGATCCTGCAGAGCCTGTAAATTTGGTATCAATAAAACACATTACTGCACCCCATTTTGCACCGATGAAATTACCATCAGGGGAAGTTTTAACTGCAGAACAGAATATGCAGACTATGTTCTGACATGCACCTGTGGCCTCAATTATATTGGAAGTACAAAACTACAGGTGCATGTCAGAATTTTGCAGCATATACGAGCGATCATCAATAGCGACACAGCCTATCCTGTCGCTAGACATTTTAAGAAGATACACAACAACGTTAGCTGCCTTACATACTATGTTATTGACGCTATCCCCAAACATTATAGGGGTGGTAATAGGGAGCGTCAACTTAGACAGCTAGAAACCCGTAGAATCCTTGAATTTGATTGTAAAGCACCCAATGGGCTCAACACCACAGAAGATATGCATAATTTTTTATAGGTTCACTGGAAAATTTTAAAATATAACAACTAATATAATTATGCACTCCCATCCCTGTGTTCCTTTCCCTCCCTTTTTTCCTACCCTTTTTTCCTACCCTTTTTTAAATCATGAAGTAATGGTTTTAATAAGGGCAGTTTTTTACTATTCAGTGTCTTATTTTATATGTATTAACTGACAATTTGCAAGTTTTTACTGTTATAAGATGTATGGGAACAATATATATAACTATGACTGATCTGTTATGATGTAACCTGCCGCTGCTATGAATCTCATTGCACTTTTTTTGCACATTTTGCACATAATCACTTTTCTGCTGCTATTGCACTTTTGCACAATTATCGCATTTTTAACATTAGTCATGAAGGACAAGGAATTGGGATGTATTTATACAGTAAGAGCCCAAATCTATGGATTATCCAATTAGTCTGGCAATGAATTTTTGAGGAGAACAATAAAGTTTTTTTTTTTTTTTTTGTTCGATCATTGTTGAAATAAGCATTTATGTGGAGATAAAATTCAGATTTATCAAATTGTCTTAAAGATACAATATTTTAATTATGTATGCATAGTAATTGTATCAAACAAACAATTGTCGTTATGAACACTGCGTTGTATTTAATGTGTAATTCTTTGCCAAACTACAGAGCATTTGTTAAATCCGAATGTCAGTCTGTCTTTCATGTCGTTGATCATGTGATATGCACGTCATAGAGGTGTGCACAAAGCTCATTATAAAATTCAATGGCGAACTGCGCTCCACATGTGAACAAGGGCTTTCGTGTCCCGAAACGCGTTATCCTTTGTGAGGAGTGAGCAATAAAATATACTTCTTGCCTAATACGCTGGGTCTGTCGCTCTCCTTTCACCGTAAGGAAACAGTGGGAGCACATTGGTTCATAATATATATATATATATATATATATATATATATATATATATATATTTCAATCGCCCTAAAGCTTGGGAAGACACTTGGCGGGACACCTGCCCTCTGGCTTCATCCTCCGCTCTCCTCGTCGTACCGACAAATATTCCTCAGCGCCTAACGCGTTTCATTGCAACAGCATCTTAGTCATAGGCTTGCTTTTGGAAGGATGCAGGAAGTGCTCGTCTTTTATTTTCAGTGTTCACATAATTACACGCCCATAGTGGGCTTGACAAAGTGTATTGCTTGTTCTGTGCATGATGGGATATGTAGTCCCTTGTGAGCATACATTGTTCCCTTAGTAGGGTCCTGTGACATTACTTTCGTTACCAGCTTGAAAACCTTTGTAGGCTTCGGGACGGCGTGAAGAGTTCAATTTTTCAAGGCATCCAGCGCTTTTTAATCAGGAATGGTTCCTCATCACAGCCCCTCTGATTGTAAAGAGGTGGAGCTCCTCCCCTACGACGAGGGCCACCGCGAATATGATATTTTTCAATCGCCCTAAAGCTTGGGAAGGCACTCGGTGGGACACCTGCCCTCTGGCTTCATCCTCCGCTCTCCTCGTCGTACCGACAAATATTCCTCAGCGCCTAACGCGTTTCAATGCAACAGCATCTTAGTCATAGGCTTGCTTTTGGAAGGTTGCATGAAGTGCTCGTCTTTTATTTTCATTGTTCACATAATTACACGCCCATAGTGGGCTTGACAAAGTGTACTGCTTGTTCTGTGCATGATGGGATATGTAGTCCCTTGTGAGCATACATTGTTCCCTTAGTAGGGTCCTGTGACATTACTTTCGTTATCAGCTTCAAAACCTTTGTAGGCTTCGGTACGGCGTGAAGAGTTCAATTTTTCAAGGCATCCAGTGCTTTTTAATCAGGAATGGTTCCTCATCACAGCCCCTCTGATAGTAAAGAGGTGGTGCTCCTCCCCTACGACGAGGGCCGCCGCGAATATTATATTTTTCAAGCGCCCTAAAGCTTGGGAAGGCACTCGGCGGACACCTGCCCTCTGGCTTCATCCTCCGCTCTCCTCGTCGTACCGACAAATATTCCTCAGCGCCTAACGCGTTTCAATGCAACAGCATCTTAGTCATAGGCTTGCTTTTGGAAGGTTGCAGGAAGTGCTCGTCTTTTATTTTCATTGTTCACATAATTACACGCCCATAGTGGGCTTGACAAAGTGTATTGCTTGTTCTGTGCATGATGGGATATGTAGTCCCTTGTGAGCATACATTGTTCCCTTAGTAGGGTCCTGTGACATTACTTTCGTTACCAGCTTGAAAACCTTTGTAGGCTTCGGTACGGCGTGAAGAGTTCAATTTTTCAAGGCATCCAGCGCTTTTTAATCAGGAATGGTTCCTCATCACAGCCCCTCCCCTACGACGAGGGCCGCCGCGAATATTATATTTTTCAATCGCCCTAAAGCTTGGGAAGGCACTCGGCGGGACACCTGCCCTCTGGCTTCATCCTCCGCTCTCCTCGTCGTACCGACAAATATTCATCAGCGCCTAACGCGTTTCAATGCAACAGCATCTTAGTCATAGGCTTGCTTTTGGAATGTTACAGGAAGGTTTTTTAAATGCTAATTTCTAACTATAACATCCCTGAAACCTATGGTTTTTTCAGTGAATTTCAAAGGTTTTTTAAATGCTAATTTCTAACTATAACGTCCCTGAAACCTATGGCTTTTTCAGTGAATTTCAAAGGTTTTTTAAATGCTAATTTCTAACTAGAACGTCCCTGAAACCTATGGTTTTTCAGTGAATTTCAAAGGTTTTTTAAAGGCTAATTTCTAACTATGCCTACAGAGGTAGGACATGTGCAGAAAGAGGAAGAAAGGCGCAGAAAGAAGCAAGAGAAATGCAGAAAGAGGCAACAGAAGTCCAGAAAGACGAAGAAAGGTGCAGAAAGAAGCAAAAGATATGCAGAAAGAACCAACAGAGGTGCAGAAAGAGGCCTTGTTGCAAAGTCATCCTGTGCCCCCAACTTTTTGCTGACTGGTACTGGTGGTAACTGACTCGGACTAACCAGGCCCGGAGCCAGTGCTATGCTGAAAGACACTTAGAATACAGTGAAAACACCTACATACACTAAGGTACACTAGGGGTTGGGGTACCGCTGTGATTGGCATGACCTCCCTGTAAGGCCGGCGTACATAATAGGGCAGGGGGATTAAAACTACCTCTAAGTCAGAGGTACAGAAAGAGGCAAGAGAAGTGCAGAAAGAAGCAACAGAGGTGCCGAAAGAGACAAGAGAGGTCCAGAAAGAAGCAAGTGAAGAGCAGAAAGAGGCAAGAGAATTGCTGAAAGAAGCAACAGAGGTGTAGTAAGAAGCAAGAGCAGTGCAGAATGAACCAACAGAGGTGCAAAAAGAGGCAAGAGGGGTACAGAAAGAGACAGAAGGGGTGCAGAAAGAAGGAAGAGAAGTGCAGAAAGAAGCAACAGAGGTGCTGATAGAGGCGCAAAGGGTGCAGAAAGAGGCAAGAGAAGTGCAGAAATAAGCAACAGAGATACAGAAAGAGGCAAGAGAGGTGCAGAAACTGGCAGGAAAGGTGCAGAAAGAGGGAACAGGGGTGCAGAAAGAGGCAAGAGAGGTGCAGAAAGAGGCAAGAGGGGTGCAGAAAGAAGCAAGTGAGGTGTAGAAAGAGGCAACAGAGGTGCAGAAAGACGCAAGAGAGGTGCAGAAACAAGCAAGAGAAGTGCAGAAAGAGGCAAGATAATTGCTGAAAGAAGCAACAGAGGTGTAGAAAGAAGCAAGAGAAGTGCAGAAAGAGGCAAGTGAGGTGCAGAAAGAAGCAAGAGCAGTGCAGAAAGAAGGAAAGAGGTGCAAAAAGAGGTAGGAGAGGTGCACAAAGAGGCACAGAAAGAGGCAGAAGTTGTGCAGAAAGAAAGAAGAGAAGTGCAGAAAGAGGCAAGAGAATTGCTGAAAGAAGCAACAGAGGTGTAGAAAGAAGCAAGAGAAGTGCAGAAAGAAGCAAGAGCAGTGCAGAAAGAACCAACAGGTGCAAAAAGAGGCAAGAGGGGTGCAGAAAAAGGTAGGAGAGATGCACAAAGAGGCAAGAGAGGTACAGAAAGAGGCAGGAGGGGTGCAGAAAGAAGGAAGAGAAGTGCAGAAAGAAGTAACAGAGGTGCTGAAAGAGGCGCGAAGTGTGCAGAAAGAGCAAGAGAAGTGGAGAAAGAAGCAACAGAGGTACAGAAAGAGGCAAGAGAGGTGCAGAAACAGGCAGGAAAGGTGCAGAAAGAGGGAACAGGGGTGCAGAAAGAGGGAACAGGGGTGCAGAAAGAGGCAAGAGAGGTGCAGAAAGAGAAAAGAGAGGTGCAGAAAGAGAAAAGAGAGGTGCAGAAAGAGAAAAGAGGGGTGCAGAAAGAGAAAAGAGGGGTGCAGAAAGAGAAAAGAGGGGTGCAGAAAGAGGCAAGAGGGGTGCAGAAAGAGGCAAGTGACGTGCAGAAAGAGGCAACAAAGGTGTAGAAAGACGCAAGAGAAGTGCAGAAAGAGGCAAGAGAATTGCTGAAAGAAGCAACAGAGGTGTGGAAAGAAGCAAGAGCAGTGCAGAAAGAACCAACAGAGGTGGAGAAAGAGGCAAGAGGGGTGCAGAAAGAGGCAAGAGCAGTGCAGAAAGAACCAAGAGATGTGCAGAATGAGGCAAGAGAGGTGCAGAAAGAGGCAAGTGAGGTGCAGAAGGAGGCAAGAGAACTGCAGAAAGAGGCAAGGGAGTTGCAGAAACAGGCAAAAGGGGTGCAGAAAGAGGGAACAGGTATGCAGACAGAGGCAAGAGGGATGCAGAAATTTGCAACAGAGGTGCAAAAAGAAGCAAGAGCAGTGCAGAAAGAACCAACAGATGTGCAGAAAGAGGCAAGAGGGGTACAGAAAGAGGCAAGAGAAGTGCAGAAAGAAGCAAAAGAAGTGCAGAAAGAGGCAAGAGAACTGCAGAAAAAGGCAAGAGAGGTGCAGAAAGAAGCAAGAGAAGTGCAGAAAGAAGCAACAGGGGTGCTTAAAGAGGCAAGAGGGGTGCAGAAAGAGGCAAGAGCAGTGCAGAAAGAACCAACAGATGTGCAGAAAGAGGCAAGAGGGGTACAGAAAGAGGCAAGAAAAGTGCAGAAAGAAGCAAAAGGGGTGCAGAAAGAGGCAAGAGAACTGCAGAAAAAGGCAAGAGAGGTGCAGAAAGAAGCAAGAGAAGTGCAGAAAGAAGCAACAGGGGTGCTTAAAGAGGCAAGAGGGGTGCAGAAAGAGGCAAGAGAAGTGCAGAAAGAAGCAACAGAGGTGCCAAAAGAGACAAGAGAGGTGCAGAAACAGGCACGAAAGGTACAGAAAGAAGCAACAGAGGTGCCAAAAGAGATAAGAGAGGTGCAGAAACAGGCAAGAAAGGTACAGAAAGAGGGAACAGGGGTGCAGAAAGAGGTAAGAGGGATACAGAAATTTGCAAGAGAGGTGCAGAAATTTGCAAGAGCAGTGCAAAAAGAAGCAAGAGAAGTGCAGAAGGAAGCAAGAGAAGTGCAGAAGGAAGCAAGAGAGGTGGAGAAATAGGGAAGAGGGGTACAGAAAGAGGTAGGAGGGGTGCAGAAAGAAGGAAGAGAAGTGCAGAAAGAAGCAATAGACGTGCAGAAAGAGGCAAGAGAAGTGCAGAAAGAAGCAACAGAGGTACAGAAAGAGGCAAGAGAGGTGCAGAAACAGGCAGAAAAGGTGCAGAAAGAGGGAACAGGGTGCAGAAAGAGAAAAGAGGTGCAGAAAGAGGCAAGAGAGGTGCAGAAAATGGCAAGAGAACTGCAGAAAGAGGCAAGAGGGATGCAAAAAAGGGAAGAAGGGTGCATAAAGAAGCAAGAGAGGTACAGAAAGAAGCAAGAGAAGTGCAGAAAGAAGCAAGAGAGGTGCAGAAAGAGGGAAGACGAGTGCAGAAAGAGACAACAGGGGTGCAGAAAGAAGCAAGAGAGGTGCAGAAAGAGGCAAAAGAAGAGCAGAAAGAAGCAACAGAGGTACAGAAAGAGGCAAGAGGTGCAGAAAGAGGGAAGAGAGGTGCAGAAAGAAGCAAGAGAAGTTCAGAAAGAGGCAAGTGAGGTGCAGAAGGAGGCAAGAGAACTGCAGAAAGAGGCAAGAGAGTTGCAGAAACAGGCAAAAGGGGTGCAGAAAGAGGGAACAGGTGTGCAGACAGAGGCAAGAGAGGTGCAGAAAGACGGAAGAGGGGTGCTGAAAGAGGCAAGAGGGATGCATAAATTTGCAACAGAGGTGCAGAAAGAAGCAAGAGCACTGCGGAATGAACCAACAGAGGTGCAGAAAGAGGCAAGAGAGGTACAGAAAGAGGCAAGAGAAGTGCAGAAAGAAGCAAAAGAGGTGCAGAAAGAGGCAAGAGAACAGCAGAAAAAGGCAAGAGAACAGCAGAAAAAGGCACGAGAGGTGCAGAAAGAGGAAGGAGAGGTGCACAAAGAGGCAAGAGGGGGTACAGAAAGAGGCAGGAGTACAGAAAGAGGCAAGAAGAGTACAGAAAGAGGCAAGAGGGGTGCAGAAAGAGGCAAGAGAAGTGCAGAAAGAAGCAACAGAGGTGCAGAAAGAGGCAAGAGAGGTGCAGAAACAGGCAGGAAAGATGCAGAAAGAGGGAACAGGGGTGCAGAAAGAGGCAAGAGGGATACAGATATTTGCAAAAGAGGTGCAGAAAGAGGCAAGAGGAGTGCAGAAAGAAGCAAAAGAGGTGCAGAAAGAGGCAAGAAGGGTGCAGAAAGAGGTAGGAGAGGTGCAGAAAGAGGCAAGAGGGGTACAGAAAGAGGCAAGAGGGGCGCAGAAAGAAGGAAGAGCAGTGCAGAAGGAAGCAACAGAGGTGTTGAAAGAGACAAGCAGGGTGCAGAAAGAGGCAAGAGAAGTGCAGAAAGAAGCAACAGAGTTGCAGAAAGAGGCAATAGAGGTGCAGAAAGAGGCAAGAGAGATGCAGAAAGAAGCAAGTGAGGAGCAGAAAGAGGCGAGAGGTGCAGAAAGAAGAGAGTGAGGTTCAGAAAGAGGCAAGAGAAGAGCAGAAAGTGGCAAGTGAGGTGCAGAAAGAGGCAAGAGAGGTATAGAAAGAGGCAAGTGAAGTGCAGAAAGAGGCACTTGAGGTGCAGAAAGAGGCTCGAGAAGTGCAGAAAGAGGCAAGAGAAGTGCAGAAAGAGGCAAGAGAGGTGCAGAAGGAAGAAAGTGAGGTGCAGAAAGAGGCAAGTGAGGTGCAGAAAGAGGCAAGAGAGGTACAGAAAGAGGCAAGGGAAGTGCAGAAATAGGCAAGAGAAATGCACAAAGAGGCAAGAGAGGAGCAGAAAGAGGCAAGAGAGGTGTAGAAAGAAGCAAGAGAAGTGCAGAAAGAGGCAAGTGAGGTACAGAAAGAGGCAAGAGAGGTGCAGAAAGAGGCAAGAGATCTGTAGAAAGAGGCAAGAGATCTGTAGAAAGAAGCAAGAGATCTGCAGAAAAAAGCAACAGAGGTGCTGAAAGAGGCAAGTGAGGTGCAGAAAGGGGCAAGAGAAGTGCAGAAAGAGGCAAGTGAAGTGCAGAAAGAAGACAGTGAGGTGCAGAAAGAGGAAGAAAGGTGCAGAAAGAAGCAAGAGAAATGCAGAAAGAGGCAAGAGAGGCACAGAAAGAAGAGAGGTTTGTGCACCATTAGTACCAATTTAACACCCACATTTAGCAATAAGTAACACATGACCATTCCAGCTTTGCAAAGGGCCTTCCACCATGCTGTAACACGTGACCCTGCATTTATGGGAACATTTGAGCCGTTTGAGCTAGAAACAAGGCTTTTTTTGTTCAAAACTGCAGATTAGGCAGCGGATGATGGAATATTTGGCAAATGCGGAAAATGTTTAATTATGTGAAAATTGGTGCAGCTGAACAGTCACATAATTCCAGTGGCCCTGCTCATACCTCCGACTAGGTCCAGAAGTGCTCCTCAGTGGTTCCTTCTTTTTTTGTGTCTCATTGAGTTTATAGTTTAGTTTCTATGGAAACGAGGAAGACTAAACCTGAGGTTACCACTCCACAACACAGACTACAATACCACATAATTACTCTCCAAAACACATAATCCCACTCCACATAATTCCTATACACTAAATACCACATACTTTCTATTCACATAATTTCACTGCACAACATACCACATAATTCCACTACACACAACGTACATCCACTCTACACCAAAAATCATTAGTAAAAATCTTTTACATTTACAACGCCAATAGCTCTAACTCTCGCAAATGCGAGACCTATTACATTACAAATGCTTCTTTAACTGGTATTTTTTTATTTATTTTAGAAAGTTTTGTATAGCGCGAACGTGACCCTCGAGGGTATCAGAGCGCTTTACATGGAGATAACACGATTAGCACTTGGTCTGATCAACATGCAAACATATGCGTGAGAGACAAACAAATCAACGATTAAGAATAGGCTAACAGTGGTTGTACTAGAATAAAGCCAGTACTAGGCAGGATAGTCTACATAAGAGTTTGCTATCTGAGTCTATTCAATGTCATCGATATGTTGACTTAGGGTAAGAACTTAGTCAGTAGATAAGATTTGGCTTCTCTTTTGAAGGCGTAGGTGGAGGAAATTGGGCGAAGGTCCGGCGGTAAAGAGTTCCATATCTTGGGAGCGACAGCCGAGAATGCTCTAGCCCCAGTTTTCTTTTTGTGGGTTCGTTGGGGTTTCAGCAACAAGGTGAGCGCACTTCGTGAGGATCTGCTGCCCCCTGATTTTTCTAGCTTTTGGGCCAGGTAACTGGGGGTGTTGAAGTGTAACGCTTTGTGCGTCATGCAAGCAATTTTCAGTTGGATTCTTGCTTCGTATGGTAGCCAATTTAAGGTTTTTAGGGCTGGTGAAATGTGTGCATTTCTTTTAGTTCCGAGCCAAGTCTTGCTGCTGCATTGAGAGAGGCTCTTAGTGGTGCTAGTTTGTATTTTGGTAGGCCACATAGTGTGGCACTACCGTAATCCAATCTGGGTAATACTAGGGCATGGACCGCTTGTTTTAGATCTTCATGAGGCAGGTATGGTTTCAGTTTCCGCAGAATGCTCAGTTGGTAGTTTGCTCCTTTGGTGGCAGCACTAATGTGACCCTGCATATTTAGGTGTTTGTCTAATGTAATACCTAAGGATCTGACAGAGTCTATGATGTGGGGCGAGCATTTGAGGGTTGTAAGATGATTCAGCCACAGATCAATCTTGAGGTTATTTGGTGGAGAGATGAGAAGAAATTCCGTTTTATCAGCGTTGAGTTTGAGGTGGTTAACCGTGAGCCAGAGGTGTGTATTTTGTAGGATGGAATTGAGGGATATAATGTCATCTGGAGAGGCAATTTTGAGATATAGCTGGGTGTCATCCGCATACATATGGTAGTGGATGTTAGCTGATTTTAGGAGGTTTGCTAGTGGTTCCAGGAATAAGTTAAAGAGAATGGGGGATAGAGCGGATCCTTGAGGAACACCAACAGTTATCGCTTGTGACTTAGATAGAGATTGATTCATTTTGACTCTTAAGGATCTGGTTTGGAGGAAAGAAGCGAACCATTGTAATACGGCCCCTGATAAGCCCATTCTTTGTTCCAGTAGTTTTAGTAGGGTGTCGTGTTTGACGGTGTCAAAGGCAGCAGATAAATCAAGCAATATTAGAAGGCATGATTCGTTCTTGTCCAGCATTTTTAGTATGTCATCTACAATATGAGTAAGGGCTGATTCTGTGCTGTGATCTTGACGGAAGCCTGATTGGAATTGATCGAGTAGTTGAAACTTTTCTATGTGATTGCAGAGTTGTTTCTGTACACATTTTTCTAAGAGCTTTGCCAGTGTGGGGATGTTGGAGATGGGCCGGAAGTTGTTAGGGTCAGAGCTGTATGCCATAGGTTTTTTTAGAATGGGTGTTACTTGACCGATTTTTAGGCAGTCTGGGATAGTGCCTTGGCGTAGAGAGGCGTTTACAATCTTTGACCATAGTGGGAGGATACAGGTTTTGATCTCTTTGAATATGCTGGGAGGTAGAGGGTCCGTGAAGTGGTTAGATGGGTTTAAAGACGAGAGAATGTTGTAGATTTCCTGTTCGCTGATTGGGGAGAAGGCGTTCCAAGTGGCATTATTTTTGGAGGTGAGCCAGGGTGGTTCCATCCCTTCCGTAGATTGGGAGTTGTGAGATAGGTTGACTGGGAGGGCCGGTAGTAGTTCCTTCGCTAGTTGAAGTTCGTTCTCTATCTTTGTTGTTTTATCCTTGAAGAAGGTGGCTAGTTCTTCGCAATTTGGTAGGGTTCTGGGTCCGGAGTCTACGGGGTTTGATGTGTTACGTGATTGCTGTTTGACTATTTTGAATAGTTTTTTGGGCCTATTTCTGGCCTGGTTGAGTTGGGTTCTGATCAAATTAGCTTTCGCCTGTCTTATTCTTCGATTGTATGTGTTCCTCATTGATCTTAAGCGTTTTAGTGATGCCACTGATGGGGAGTCTTTCCAAGCTCTTTCTGCCGTTCTTAGATTGCGTCTTTCTGTGTTCAAGTTGTCATTAAACCATGGCTTTGAGTTTTTAATGGAGATGTTTTTCTGTTGTAGGGGTGCGATAGAGTCCATGACTTCTCGTATCGAAGTATCGTAGTAGTCTGTGAGGTCGTTGACATCCTCCATGTTGGTCTGTGGGATCAAGGTGTTGTTGCATAGAGTGGTTAGATCATTGTGGTTTATATTACTAAGATTCCTTTTCCACTGTTTGATTTTCTTCGGTTGGCCATTCCTTGGGATCTCCTTTAAGTTGATGAGGAAGGTGATGCGATAATGGTCTGACCAATCACATGGGGTAATAGACTCTAAGGAGATAGTGTCCGACTTAGAGATGATAAGGTCCAAAGTCTCTCCCTTGTTGTGTGTGGGACTGTCGCAGATTTGGGACATCTCATGGTTTAATAGGAAGGATTTTAAGCTATTCACTGAGGGGTCATTTAGGTCATTCCAGTGCAGATTAAAATCACCCAGGAAGATCTGGGGTCCTTGGAGATTAACATTTATTGTTAAGATTTCCATGATTTGTTCGATGAACTCTGGGTTATCACCCAGAGGGTGATAAAAGGCATGTAGATTACAAATGGCTTTGTTGTTGCAAGAGATATTGATGCTAAGATATTCACGTTGTTACATCTATTGTTTCCAATTGGCGTAATGATAAAGTATTGTGGTAGATGCATGCTATTCCACCACCCGTTTTCACTGGTCTGTCTAGTCGTATGATATTGTGACTAGGTGGGACTAGTAGATCTATGATGGGATGAGTTGTTTAACCATGTTTCCGTGAGGATAACTATATCGAACTTATGTGTGAGAATGAGGTCGTAGATATCTGCTGCTCTGCAGTTGAGGAGCATGCACTTTAGCTGTTTATTATTGTGATGAGAGGCCATTTGTGATAAAGTGATTCGTTTAAGGTTGTTCTTGTTTATTCCTCTGTGATTGTGAATCGGTTCTCTGAAAGGGTTCGCTTGGATGGATTGGATTTGATTTTGATCAGCCTTGCTCGTATTTATTCCAGACTTCTAATATAGAAGGAGTTCATGGATCTCCTTGTTTGATAGGTCTTGCTTTGATCTCTTTGGTCTGGAATCATCGTTGGGTGAAAGTGTAGTTTGCGATCCCAGGTTGGCTGTGTGAGTGGACTGGGGTGGGGTGATGTCTGTGGTAGTCGCGTTTGCAGAGTGGTGCAGAAAGGGGGCTGGGCCTCCGACCAGCGCTCAGGAATTCTGCTGCGTATGACTTACAGGAGGTGCCAGGAGGGCCTCTTGGCCCCCAAAGTCCCTCAGGAGTAAAGTGGACTTCATCCCCCAACCAGTACTGTGCCAGGAGGCGCGTTTGCAGAGTGGTGGAGAAAGGGGGGGGGGCACAGCCTCTGAAGACCTCTTAGCAATCCCACTTTGTGGGACTTAGTGGAGGTAATAGGAGAGGTAGTTGGCCCCCAAGGAACAACCTTGGGGGCCAATTACCACTTCTATTACCTCCACTAAGTCCCACACAGCGGGATTGCTAAGTTGTCATAGCAGGCCACGTCCCCTTTCCCCACCACTCTGCAAACGTACTCCCTGGCGCACTCTTCGATGGGGATTAAAGTCCCCTTCACTTCTGGGGGTCCTTAGGGGCCAACTAGCCTACCTGATACCTACAGTATACCCCAGATAGTGGGATTGCTGATAGGTGGATACAGGCCATGCCCCCTTTGTCCACCACTCTGCAAACGCGCCTCCTGGCGCACTCTTCGATGGGGATTAAAGTCCCCTTCACTTCTGGGGGTCCTTAGGGGCCAACTAGCCTACCTGATACCTACAGTATGCCCCAGATAGTGGGATTGCTGATAGTTGGATACAGGCCATGCCCCCTTTGTCCACCACTCTGCAAACGCGCCTCCTGGCGCGCTCTTGGTTGGGGGATGAAGTCCCCTTGCCTACTGAGGGTCCCTGAGGGCCAACTAGCCCACCAGGTACCTACAGTAAGCCCCACACAGTGGGATTGCTGAGAGGTGGTCTGAGGCCACGCCCCTTTTTACACCACTTTGCAAACGCACCTCTTGGCGCACTGCTGGTGGGGAGATGAGGTCCTCCTGTGTCCTGAGGACCTCAGGACACAAGTGGACTTCATCCCCCGAGCAGCAGTGCACCAAGAGGTGCGTTTGCAGAGTGGTCACACTTTGATTTTGGAAATAGCCCCGGGGAGGTGGCGGTCCCCGGGGCTGCGGGGAGGCCGCGTGGCCCCCCGCATTTAAATCATGTAGCCCCGGGGAGGTGGTGGTCCCCGGGGCTTGTGGGAGCCCGCGAGGCCCCCCGACCCAAAATAACTTAAACCCCCGGGGAGGTGGCAGTCCCCGGGGCATGGGGGGGCCCGCGAGGCCCCCCCGCCCTAAAATGTAAATGCCCCGGGGAGGTGGCGGTCCCCAGGGCAGCATGGGGGGGGCAGAAGCCCCCCCACGCATTTTTTTTTAAAAAGCCCCGGGGAGGTGGCGGTCCCCGGGGCTGCGGGGGGGGCCGCGTGCCCCCGTATATAATTAATTAAGTTCCGGGGAGGTGGCGGTCTCCGGGGCTGCGGGGGCCCCCGCTAATTAATTGGGCATTGCCCCCGGTACCTGGCCCACCTGGGGGCTTATAGAAAACGAAGCGCTTCGTTTTTTAAAAACAATTTCGGCCAGATTCACGCACCCAGCGCTAATTCGGACGATTTTAAAAAAAAAATGCTTTTGTGGCCCTGGGGGTCCTTGTGGGACCCCCTGAGCAGGCCGAGGGGGGTCAGGGTGTTTCTACCTTGCCCCCTTTTCTTGTTTTTTACCTTTTTTCCTACTGTTTTCTTGTGACTCATTTACCAAATCACAAGATGGCTGCCAACACAGTCTGGTTTGGAGTGTTGGCAGCCAATCAGAGTGAAGCTTGTGCTCAGGAGGGTTCGCGAATCCTCCTTGGTGCTCAGATATATATATTTTTTGAATTTCTCAGCAACTACTGAACGGATTTACACCATTTTAAAAAAAGCACGCTTTCTGTACCAAGACCTACCTTTTTGCCAAATTTGGTGTAATTCCGTTCAGCAGTTCGGGCTGTAGCTTTATCTAAAGTTCCTATGGAAACTAACATGAGGAAAACGCATTTTGGGACCCCCCTTTTTTCTTGGCCCCCGCTTGACGAATCACCCCGAAACTTTCAAGACAGGAGCTTACCTGAGTGAACCGTAGTTTTGAAAATTTCGCGAAGATTCGTCAAACGGCACCAAAGATATTGGCAAAAGAAAAAACGCTTTTTGAATAGAAACAAGGTCCTAACTATAACTACCTACTGCCAGTAGGTAAAAAAAAAAAATATATATATATATATATCTCTTACTTCGCCACTCACACTCCTTTGGAACAGGAACAGACAAATGCGAACCCAGATTCTGGTGCAATAAACATTTTATTTTGTGCCCTGCACCACCGCCATAACGCGTTTCGGCCTTCAGGAGGCCTTGATCACATGACGCGCATGTGGAGTGCCTTCACATTCTTAAAGTGACAGTGCTCAAACTCGTGACCTACAAATGACATTGTCATAGACATGGAAGAATAGTTCTCATAGTCTCAACTGTATTTCACATCGATACTTGAGTGCTTATTGTAACTGTGTTTGTTATTTTCAGCAACAAGGGTATAAATATTTATAAATATATAAATAAATATTTAAAATGGGCAATACATGATTAAAATTCAAAATGCAAACGAGAGTTAAGAAAACGATGCTGAGTAAAATACATATTAAAAATTGATCTAGTGCAAACTTTTCATACGTAAAAACAACCCAGTCTTATATCATTTAGTAAAACTCTCATGCCCATATCGACCCCCACACAGACACACACACCTTTTCAGATATACATGCCATTGTTATAAAGATTCACAATATAAGTTTATTTCGAATTGTCACAGAGAATTCATTATTGGGGTTTGATTAAACCAAAGACAACATAACTTTTCATTTGAATATTTAATATATTGTCCAAAACATGTAGAATATTTTATATATAAAATGTACATACCTTCTTGTGCTTATAATGTGATAAAAACAAAATGCATCAAAATAGATCAATAATGTAAAAATGTCAGTAAAATATTGTGGTAAGTCATGAAAAAAATTTAATCTTCAGTTTAATTTTCATATAATCAAAACACGGGACTAACCTTGCGGGAGTTGCATAACTCCAGTACTGAGGCCAGAAACAATGTCCCCCAAAATATACTCCTTCACAGGATACCGTGGAAGCCATTTTAAAATTGGTAAAAAACTGTAGAGATGAGACTTGGCTTTTTTGGAAGAACAACTGGAAACACACAAAGACAAAAACATGGAAATACATTACAAATTAAAAGAAAAACACCCTTTCCGTTAAATTGCAAGGGTCCTCAAAATCCTCGGAATGTAACTACCAATTGTTTACATTTATTCAGAATTTGATAAACTATGACGCAGATGAAGCTAGTACCGCGGTGCATTTTTCATATCATCTTTCTGTCTCGATTTAAAAAAACAGAAAAGATTTTTGATGAGGTGCTCTAACAGTGCATTAGATCATACGAAAGCATCTTTTAGTTTCAGAAAACGCCTGGAAAAAAAGTTGCAAGTTTACTCTGTAAGGTAGCTCCTAGTTTTGGAGTAAATATTGGATTTTTGGGTATTTTGTTTGGCGCAAGCTCTAGATATCCATGAATAGTGAAACCTCTAATTATTTCTGCACAGTCAAATGATACAGGTATACATTTTCGCGCACTAAAGTGCAGTTGCACTCAACTCTTCTTTCGTTTATATTTCCTAGGGAATGCCCTCGCAGCTAGATTTTCTCTCACGGAAATTCCAATATTTTGAAGACCGCACCAAATCATTGAATACAACCTGATGGATTAAACGTGAATATAACTTACATTTTATTGGTGCGTTACAGTATAAAAAAAATGGATATCAGCATTTCAGCAGCTGGCTATGGTAACTACAAACTGATTCCTTCTGGCTTCTTTAAACGCTACAGTACCAGTGAAAATTTTAACCAATGTGTAATCGTATCCGGGGTGTCCAATGTTTTCAGGATAACTAGTGACCACATAAACGATTCAACCTCCTGACTCACCCTACAAGGCCCTCCACGACTCCGGGCCCACCTACATTAACCACCACCTGACTTTCAATCGACCCACCAGGGAACTCTGCTCCACCTTCATCGCCCTGGCCCACACCCCCGCATCCGCCAGAACCGCTGCGGAGGTCGTTCCTTCTTATAAACGATTCAACCTCCTGACTCACCCTACAAGGCCCTCCACGCCTCCGAGCCCACCTACATTAACCACCGCCTGACTTTCAATCGACCCACCAGGGAACTCCGCTCCACCTCCATCGCCCTGGCCCACACCCCCCGCATCCGCCAGAACTGCTGCGGAGGTCGTTCCTTCTCCTACCTTGCCGCCAAGTTCTGGAACGACCTCCCCCTTCACCTACGTACCTGTTAGTCACTTGAAGAATTCAGAAAGAAGCTCAAGACATGTCTCTTCGACCAAGGACGCTAGGACCTAGCGCATGGAGACCCCCCCGGGTGACAAGTTGCGCTATACAAGAACGCTTTGATTGATTGGTTGAGTCCCATTTAGATTCACTGTAGTTAAATGTACCCCTTTGCGGATGTTCTGAATTTCTTGCACAATCCAACTCTCATTAACTAGTGCCGGGTATACCTGATTTGCAGCCTTTAAAAATGCCGGTTTTAATTTAGTCTGTTGTGTGCAGTCTTTTATAGTGAACACAAAAAATTGAATTAAGCCCATGATATAAATGGTAGTGAAAGAGAGGAGGGTGCTGAGAGAGAGGGAGTTGAGGAATTGTGATGTATTAGAGAGTGGGGGAAATATAAGGATTGGTGAACATGAGAGTGGGTCGGTAGAAGAGGTGGGAGGGTGAGTAAGTGGCCAGGAAATGAGGATGGCGGGAATCAGAGGGAGTGGGAGAAAGGAGCAGGGGGTGGGAAGATTCTGTGGAGTATGTATCAAAAGAAGCCTGGGCATCCAGGAGAAGAGGGTGGAGGTAAGTTGTAAGAGGAGGGAGTAGGAGAAAGAAGGGGGTGGGTGGGAATGCCATGGCGTGGAATGAACCAGAGACAGGAGGGGCTTCTGGACCAGGGTGTGCACAGAGATGAGAGTGGAATTCACTCTCACCTTGGTAAAAGAAGGACACATACAACTTAAGGAGAGGGTACTATCAAAACCACAACTACTTACTGTATCTCCTGCCAATCGATGCACAGACGGTTGTCTACTAGGTGGGCCGTTTTAAATGTCAGTGGCTCCAAAGGGGGCAGATTTTGGAAAGAATCTAAAAAATCCATGGATGCGTTTCATTGGTCGTGTGCCTGGGCTTGATGCAGGTGTCCTATCCCTGGTGTTGATATTATTTTTTAATGGGTGCAGATCTTATTGACAGTAGATTCGAGTTAGTGGTTATGTGCTCTGGCCTAGCGTCCTTTCACAAAACCACGAGTGTGCCTATTAGGTATTATGTTTCAGTTGCAGTGTGCATGTCATGTCTTTGGCTTTTAGGCTGCTGGTTGCTTGCTGTGGGTTTCCCTTAAGTGGGTGGGATTAGCTGGTCCTGTGAGTTTGTCTGTATTCCACACCTTGCCCTCCTGACTCATATCTTGTTGTTCGATAGTTCAGTGCTTGCCTGCTGCCTGTCTTAGTAAATGTCCCTGTTTCCATTTTACTACAGGAAGGTGCTGTGCTGGGGACCAAAATACCGGTTAAATATATATATGTTTTTAATTTGCCCTAAGGGAGCGTCTCTTGGGGGCTATCAAATTTTCATTTGTTTATAACTTTAGTACCGTTTCATGAATCTGTAGCAAATGTGGCAGGCAGCTCGAGAGTTACACCCAGTGCAAGTACTTCAGGATTCCTGCATGTCCGATGGGGGCAGGTGGAGGCAATGTGAAACCATTTTTGATTCACTATTTACTTTGCACTGATTGCTGCATCTTCACGAAATGTGGCAGAGATTTCATATGACGGTCCATTGGTGGAGGGAGGGGGTAGATTAAAAATCGGGAGGTGAAACAACGTTTATTGAGTAGTACATTTGGCAACGAGCACAGAATTTGGGACCTTTACCAGGTTTAGCTTCCTATGTGTTATGGCAAGTTTTGTGCATATCCTTCAAAGTTCAGTAGGGCAAGGATAAGTGGGTGGCAATAAACGATTCATTCACTAATACCCATGGTACTGCTAGATGAACCTGCTTGAAATTTGGCAGACAGCACATTCAGCCCACAGCAAAGCTAGGCACGCCCTGTGGCCAACCAGGGCTGTGCACGACAAAGGCAGTGGGGTACATGGCATGTGAATGCTGTACATCATAAAATATTCTCATTAAATTCAACTAAAAAAAACCCCACAAAATGAGTTATAGTTCAGCAAACACAAAACCCTGAAATTAAGAAGCTAAGGTGTGCAACACACAATGCATATCATACGTTACACCCCTGCCATGCTCAGTACTCCCTTTAGCCACAGGCATGTAAGACTAAAACAGCAAAACATAGCAGGAGAGTCAACTATGGTGTGCAAGAATTCAAAGTTTATCTGTGAAGATATGATTTAACGGTTCTTTTGATGGAGTGACTCTGGCTTTCACTTGAGATCAATGTTCTGTGAGCATGGCAAAAACAGCACAACCTACCGACAGTAGCGCTTTAGTCTTTCAGTGATGGAGGTCGCCTTCTTTTCTTTCACATGCAGCTGTTCTTGCAGTGTTTCCAGGTTATATACAGGTCGTCTCACACAGTACGGGTGTGTTTGATCTGCACAATCCTGATGTTCTGCAGGGTGCTCCATAGCACATTTCTGGTAGTTCAGGATCTAGCCCTGGGAATTTAAGAAGCACCTAGAATGAGAAAGTCACATATGATTTAGTTTCTCTTTCACTTTTTTTTAACAACTTTATACTATTGATTTTTAAAACATACACAGTAGTAGGCAGGCATCACAGTGTCATTTTTTATTCACAATAAGGAAAAGGGTAACAATATTAATTCAAAGTCAAAACGTGAAAAAGAAGCAATGATATCAGCATAAGCAAACAGTCACGTCACATTTGATTGAAAAATATATACAACCTGGCCAATGCAGACATACATAATCACGTTGAGACAGCCTCATTAGAAGACTCTTCAGTGGAAAACTTTACAAAAACCTGAGAGCGGCTTACCAGTTCTAACAATGCTGCTGGGTTTCCCCCCAGTATCTGCGATTTGTTTTAACAAGTAACAAGCGGGATCAAAGTTCTCTCAACTTTGTAAAGTCGATCATGGATGGTAGCTGAGAGCTTCTCCATCGTGTAAATAGTCCAAACCTTACTCCACTACTGATTGCTAGTAGGAATAACGGGTGATTTTCACACTTAGGCTAATGCCAATCTAGCCGCAAGAAAGACATTAGTAATACATTTCCAGAATGAGTATGTAAGGGGCTGTTGGAAATGACAATCTTTTGATTGGTATTGCCCCCCAGATTTTGCCGTTTATAGCTGAACTTGTTTTTGTTGGCATTAGGACTCAGGGTACTTTACTCCTGCCAACCAGTGGCAAAGTGTGTGTACCAGTGAGAAATTGGGTTGTCGGTTGAGGAGGGTGGTGAGCCCTTCTCAACTAACAGCCACAGTCCTTGTCAGGGTGAACCACAAACGTCATTACATTGACCTGTGCTTAACCCTCTGGTAACTTGGCACCAAAACAGTCAGGCTTAACTTATAGGCAAAGTGTAAAGTACTTATGCAACACTCAAACAAAAATGAAAACACATTAAACGAAAAATCTCACACCAATTTAGAAAAATAGAGTAAACTTTCATAAATTGTTCAACACCAAAACGACAAATCTCCATTCAGTAGAACCAGAGTTATGAATTTTAAAACTTTTTAGTAAAATATGGTGCCTATAAGATTAAAGCACCAACCGCAGACATCTAGTCTTGCGAGACTGAGGCAAAGTCAAGTGTTATGGCCGATCAAGATGGAGCGCGGCTCAGATACACAAGGTGGATTGAGCCTGGTCTCCACTTACCTTTGGACTTTAAAAAAATTTTGAAGAACATTTTCTTGAGAACGTAAAGTTTAGCAGGGGGCAAGGCAGTCAGCAGTGTCCGAGGAGGAGGCGATGTCACCCGGGAGCTCACGGTGCAGGTTTCTACATTCAGGCGTAGTCTCTTTTCTGGAAGTTGAAAATCTCCGGCGGGACGAGGCTGCAGGCTGTAGCAGACTAGGGCTCCACGAGGCTCGACACCCTTCTGCAGAGGAGTCGCAAAACAGGATTTGCTGCTTCGGAGAATACCGTAGCGGGAGCTGCCGCAAAGTCAGTGTGACCGGCGATGCACCTTGGGCGGATTGGCGAGCAAGGATGTCCCAGTCTCCTCTCGGTTCTTAGAGGACTATTTTGCAGAACAAAATGTAAGTCTTGGGTTTGAGCTATCTGGGCACCTTCAGCACCACTTCCAAGGGTCCAGGACTAGAAGGGCACCATTTGGAGGGTCAGAACTCACCCAGGCTGGGTCCAGGTGTGGGTTCAAGATGGTTGGATCCTTTTCTGACCCTGAGGCTCTAATTAGGAGGCCATGCAACTAGCCCTTGGAGTCACTCTGGTGGTCTTGGATTCAAGAGAAAAGCAGGGCAGTCGTCCAAGAGCACAAGGCAGGCTTCAGGCAGCAAGGCAGTCCTCTTGGTGCAACAGGGCAGGCTGCAGGCACCAAATGGTTAGAACAATAAAATGCCAACTTTCTTAAAGTGCCATTTTCAGAACTGTGGCTTAAAATCTGACTTTAACATTAAAGAGAATTTTATATCACAGTTCCTTAGACACCAAAGATAAAACATTGTTTGCTTCAAAATAAAAGTTATCACTTACTAAATGTAATAAGGTAACCCAATGTTATCCTACGGGAGGAGTAGGACTCACAGCAGTAAAAAATTAATTTGAGAGTTTTCCATTACCAGGACATGTAAAATTTAAAAGTACATGTCCAACTTTTTAAATACACTGCACACTGCCCTATTGACTGTTTAGGGCCTACTTTAGGGGTGATTTATCTGTCCTAAAACCAGAGTCTCAGGCCTGGCAACGGGTCTTTTCTGTCAAGTCAGATTGGCAGTTTAAAACTGCACACAGGCAGAAATGGCTGTTTTAGGGGCTTCTTATGTGGGTGGCACAATAGGTGCTGCAGGCCCACTAGTAGCGCTTGATTTACTTGCCCTGGGTAAATGGTATGACACTTTACTAGGGACTTAAACATGACAATCAGGGGTAAGTCATTTTTACCATGTTTAAAGGAGTGATCCCAATCACTTTAGCACTGGTTAGCAGTGGTAAAGTGCACAGCCAGCAAAAAATAAATTCAGCAAAATAGAAGGGGAGAAGGCAAAAAGTTTAGGGGAAGACCACCTTTCACTGTTTATTAAATATGGCCTCATTGCCCATGTTATGTATCCATTTTAAAATTTGCGCCACTTTTGCTGTTTTTTGCACTTTGCCACGTGTCTCACTTGCACCGTTCACCTTCAACCAAGCACTTTGTGTGCACTATTTCCTGGATTACACCTGCATATAATGTTATAGTGCTGTTATAACTAATATATTTGGTATTCCAAGATTCCAATACAGACCGCATTTTTTCAAAAAACCTGTTGCTGTTGCCCTGTTTCTGTTCTTTCGTAATTGATTTTGCACTTTACTAAATCGTCTTGAAGTACTACCTGTTGAGGCATTGTCATTTGTTATCAAATTCACCCAGGTCTCAACTGGGTTTACGGGTTTTCTCCTGTAATTTTTTCTGTCCTGATAACAATGGCATAGAAGTATGGAAGGATGCCTTGTACAAATAACAAAAAAGTGTGAAAAACAAGTTGTGGGGAAGATTGTCCTAGCACTAATGGCAGAAGATTGAGGAAGGATGCTCTTGTGCAAACAGCAAAAAAGTGTGAAAAACTAGTAGTGAGAACGATTGCCCTGGAAGTAACGACAGGGGGTTTGGACAACTGGTCTAGGACTGATTTAGAGTAGCAGGGAAGACTGCCATGGGACTCAAGGCAGAATAGTGGAGCACTAATGAAGAGGAGCAAGGCAGGCTGATAGGGCAGAAATGGCAGAAGAGAGCAAAGACTTTTCTTGGTACTCTTGCAAAGTAGTGAAGACTGCCAGGGTCTAACGGCAGGGAGCCGAGGAAGGCGGCCCTGGCACCTATGAAGAGGATCAGGGAAGGCTGCTATTACACTAACAGCTGCCCTGTAGGTCACGGCAGAGGAGCAGGGAAAGGAGGAGCCGGGAGCAGGGAAAGCTGGCTTGGCACTAAAGGCGAAGGAGCACAGACGGTGGTAGTAGTTCTAATGCCTGGGGAAAGGAGAGGGAAGCCCTGAGAATAATGCCAGACTAGTATAGAAGTTTGCTCTCGTACGAACGGCAGATGAATGGGAAGGCTGTGTTTGCACTAATGGCAGAGTAGTGGGGAAGGCTGCTCTGACACAGACAGAGGAGCGGGGACCCCTTAACGAACTAAATGGGAAGGACTGGAGCACGGCTGCCTTAACAGCATTATAGTCCCCGGGCAAAGCAGTGCACTGGGTCCTGCCTACACAATCACTCACAGGAATAAAAATGTTTAACGGAAAATTTGTGTTAAATTCTGGTCTGGACGGATTAAGACGGCACTGGATGGGAGCCTGGATTAAGAGTGAAAAACAGGAGGTTTCCACAATGGTATATGTTAACGTAATTTAGTTTGCAAAGCTATAAAAATATCTTGATTAATTTATTCATTCATAGTAAGGCAAGAAAAGCGTCATTCTGGTTGCTAGGAATTTTTATTCGGGCCAACATTTACATGACTTCCTTGAGAATGACAACTGCGTGGCAGCACGCGCTCACTGTGCTGGAGCCCAGACTACGGTTGATCCCTTCTGAGCACCCCCTCATGAAGTGGAAGCGAAGCGGGGTGAGAGCCCACTGAGTGCAGGTGCTCTGCTGCTATCGCTACTCAGGACTGTGGCTTCCCAATGAACAAAGGAGAGCACTTAGGAGTGCACATGATTGCGTCAAAGAGTTCCGTGTGCCAAGCAACCAACGTAAAGAAAAGAACGACTGATTAAAGGTTACAAGCATTAGTAAAGTTTATGTCAACAGGCTGCTCTGTAAACGACCAGTGACGGCAGAGATTATCTCAAATCAGTTAAAGCTTGGCTAGCGTTTACTCGTCTGACAAGTTCTTGTCATGTTCCATTTAACAGTAACCTAAGATCTGACACTTCACTAAAATCATTTTACACTTTAAAATGAATACTGAAGCTTAAGTACTCCTCCTATACACGTTTTACCCCATAGTAGGAAATGGAAGCATTTGTCCCATTACCCATGGCGTTTTGCTTTTAAATTTGCTCAAGCGTGACACGCACTTAGGCTGTGAAGCTGTTACCAGGCCTTAAAGACACTGGTCTTCATGCACATCTTGATTGGAAGGCCTATGCTACCTTTAGAGACAGTAAAAGGTCTAAGTAACGTTTTCTTTTTCGTAATCTCAGAGATAGGGTTTTTATAACGTTATGCAAAATAACATGAACACGACAGAAGACAATTAATGTGTAATGAAAATGCAAACATTATGCCGGGTGAATCGTGTTTATGCTAACATTAGTCATTAGACTCAAATTCAAAATGGCAACTCTGCATGCAGCCATCTTTCAAGAATAATTTTGTAAACATTGTTCTGAGATGTAATGTCACTTTCCCAGGCATAAAATGATGACTGTTTCTTTAGAGCTCTGTAGCACAATGTTTCACTGAGGTGAATTGTTTAAAGGCCTCATCTACTGGGACTACAGGGTGACTCCCTGGAAAATTGTCCTTCTATTTAAAGTAATGTAATTTGTACTAGCTATTGAGGTGCCTGAAGAGCACCACGGATCGGAACTGCATTATGTGGATTTGTGGGAGAGTGTTGCCAAATGTGATTTCAGAAACATTTTAATTATTTCTTTAACGTAATTGGTCCAAATCACAGGACCCCGTTAGACCTGGCATCCTTGGTGTGGTTTTCCTCCTAACTTTTTGCCTTCAACCTTTCCGTTTTGCTGACATTGTCATGACTCATACTGGGTGCTCCCTTAGGCCTGGACAAGGCAGTACCTCTCCGATGAGCGCTAACAAGATCGAAACACATGGGTTAGGGGTTGCTTTTATTCATTTCAGGATGGCTTCGATGTTATTTTACAAATACAAAGCTGTAATACTGTGCCTGGAGTGGTAAAAGGCTTTTGCGGTTTTTCAGCTCCGCTTGGATGGCACTGTGCTAATCCTATGCTTAGAACTTGACTGTAAAAATGGCAAAAGACTGCTCTCCCCCTAAACCTGGGAACTGCCCTGAGCTCCTTGCTGCCTGTTTTTCATAATTCATTCGACACCCTAAGCCTTTGTCTGTATATATATATATATATATATATATATATATATATTTTTTTTTTTAAACATGTTTTTATTGGCATTTATCTTATTATAGACTTTACATACTGAAGTATACAGTGTACGAGACTGTCAGCAACACAGAGTAACCCATCATCGTATGCAGATCTATGTAAACATTGGTCATACAACAGTGCCCCGGTCTTGTTTTTCACGGTCACCATATCTGCATAAATCGGCGAGAGGGATGCGAGTTTGTATGTCTCAGGTCAGACCATGTAGCAAGTGAGTATTGTATTTACGTGCAATGAGAGAATAGTTTTCCGAAGCATACTGATATATGCGTATACAATAATAATAGTAAGGGGAGCCTGTAGGGGAAATGCACTCAGATTTCCTAGAACTATAAAAACAAGCGCTTTTATTAACTAACCAACTGTGCAGGGAGGGTCCATGTAACTTAAATCTATAGTGTTATTTAATTGTGTATGTGAGGCTATGAGGCGTGGCGCCACGTATAAGAAGGGGAGGGTGGGGCCAGGCTGCAGGTTGCGGTTGCTAGTTGTGGGCCTTCAGACTCATATGGTGCTAGCTTATACCCTAGGTACATTGGGTCAGGTAGTCTGGTGGGGGAGGTCAATCGACTGCTGGCGCGTTTCCTGTCTGGCAACTCAATATCCACCAATCCTTTCCTCAGTCTATGTTTGTGACTGTATCCCCAACAATCCCCGCCACCGGCTGGGTGTATTCACCATCGGTTTGTGTGCCGTCCCCCCTCTGTGCATCTTCCCCCTCACCGTTTACTGGGTTCTCCCATGCATCCAAGACCTCCCTCCAGAGACCCGCAATCAGACGCTGCCTCAGACCCCTCATCTCCTCTCTGGCCAGGACTCTACCCTCTGTACCTGCCCAATGTGTTACATCTCGTTTCCATGATATATATAACATGACACCGGCGTCTACGTCAGCATCCGAATTAAGCTCGGCACCGGAGAGTGAATCCGATAATGAACAAGCAAGAACCAGTTCGGATTTGGGGTTTACCAAACTTTCCCTTGCCCAAGAAGTGGACTGCCTCCACCAGGACAGGCGGCAGACACTGAGACCTCGCGCTCAAAAGATGCAACATGCCAAAGAAATAACCAGAAGCGCTGAGAAAGATGGCAGCGTAGGAACCAGCAGAAAACAACCAAACAAAAAAACAGCGAATGTCAGATGGAAACGAAATTAATTCAACATGGCACATCCATAGACTCTAATACAGTGATCAGTCTAGTCTGTCTGACATAAATCTGAGTATGGCTGAAAAACAAATTCTGGCACTAGGCTTGTCCTACAGTCCCGAAAGCAATTTTAATTACGCAGAAACACGTATGGATGTTTTTAGATTCATACGCAAATATCACCTATTACAGGCGAAACAAAATAAGGAGCTGCCTGCACGAACAACCGGAAACACTCAAAGTCCATCGATGTTGGTTGCAGGGGACGTTGATTTACTGTTAGATCTACACCAGCTGCAAAGCGAGCAGAACATTGGTGAACATGAAACAAGTTCATTGAACATCAGTGACTCAATACGTACACCTTTTAAACCTAAGTCTACTTTCCACTAACCCTGGGCATAATACTTTGCTACGCTCACGGAGCATGCAAAGTTTGTGTTACTACGCACTACGCAAATTGCACGTAGCAGAGTAAAAAACTGTGCTAATCGACGTAGCGTAGCAGCAGTATATTAAACACATACAAATGCTTTGTTAAAGCAATTTTCTATGCTAAAAAGCATATAAGAAATTCACAAAAGTGAACTTTGACAATGAAAATATCAAGCAATGAGAGAGGTGATGATTTTGGGTTCCCCTAACCTAGGGGAGGACCAAGCAGATGCCTTGAACACAAAAAGCATATCATGTGAACGATTCAGTGGTGGTCCCTTCCTCCTAGGACCACCCCAAGCACAGTTATGGGCAAAAATACAATCCCAACCAAAGGCCCTGCAAAGCATTATGGGACGAGATTAGCAGTGGGCAGTGAATATTATAGTGTCCAATATCAAAATAATTCTACAAAGAGCTGCAGTTCAACTAGTCGTTACTAGATGTCCCTCATGAGTCAAATGCAAAAGCATTGAAATTATTAATACATCAAGCTGCAGTTCCACTAGTCGTTACTAGATGTCCCTCACGAGTCAAATGCAAAAGCATTGAAACCCTTTCATGAAGCTTTTGCATTTGACTCGTGAGGGACATCTAGTAACGACTAGTGGAACTGCAGCTCTTTGTAGAATTATTTTGATATTGGATACTATAATATTCACTGCCCACTGCTAATCTCGTCCCATAATGCTTTGTAGGGCCTTTGGTTGGGATTGTATTTTTGCCAATAACTGTGCTTGGGGTGGTCCTAAGAGGATGGGACCACCACTGAATCGTTCAAAAGATGTGCTTTTTGTTTTCAAGGCATCTGCTTGGTTCTCTCCCTAGGTTAGGGAGGATACCAAAATCATCACCTCTCTCACTGCTTGTTAATTTATTGATTTCACTTTTGTGAAATGCTATATGCATTTTAGCATATAAAGACAGAGATACTTATTTTATCCTAACTTGCACTGTGCAAGATGCCTTTGGCAATTATTGTACAGTGCAGTCAAACACACAGCTATGCACTACGCAATTTGCATAGCTACGTGTAGTTCAAAATGTACTTCACGTAGCTACGTGAAGTGCTACTACGCAAACTACGCCCAGGGTTACTTTCCACCCTGTAATGCTACATGACAATTTGGATATTTTTCATGATCAAGCAACAGCTGAATTGAAAAAACTGTATAAAACCACTGCACATGCCCAACACAACATCAGCCGGAGAAACAACTGCTATGTACAATTAATGAAGAAATTGCATGATAATGACAATGTCATCATACGGCAATCCGATAAAGGGGACAATGTTGTGTTATGGCCACGAGAACTATATATGGAGGAAGCCCTTGCCCAATTGAATGACAAAGACTGCTACAAGAGGAGCAACATGCAGAGTGTCAAACAAGCACAGAATAATTACCATGCCAAACTTCTAGCATGGAAAAGTGCAGGTCTTTTGAGCTCGGACGAATTTAAATTCCTTAAAAATGAATATCCAGTAATTCCTGCAATTTACTTCATCCCAAAGATACACAAAAATGCAGTGAAACCTCCTGGCAGACCGATCATTTCTGCATGCAACAGTCTCATGGAAAATACCTCAAGATATGTTGATTACTTTTTACAAAGTCATGTGAGAAATTTACTGTCATATTTGCAAGATACGAGTGACTTTTTGAGAAAGATAAGTGATGTTACCTGGGACTCAGAATGCATCCTGATCACTTTGGACGTCACGTCACTTTATACAAGTATACGGCATCAAGATGGAATCAAGGCTATTGAACACTACCTGAATGAGAGACCCATGTGCTTATATATGCACAACAAGATGTTGGTTACAATGATAATGACATGCTTAGAAAACAACTATTTCCTTTTCCAAAACCAGGTCTACCAGCAGACTCGGGGTGTGGCGATGGGGGCTTGCTTCTCCCCTAGTTATGCCTGTTTGCATATGGGCCTATGGGAGGAGCAAGAACTCAAATCAAAGCATGCAGATGTCATGGGTCAACATGTATGTCATTGGTACAGATATATTGATGATCTGTTCTTGATTTGGAGGGGCCCGAGGATCTGGCACTCCAATTCATAGAACAGATCAACTGCAACAACCTCAACTTGCAATTTACTGCACATATGAGTAGAGAAAATGTCTGTTTCCTTGATGTTGAAGTATACGTATGTGATGGAAAAATTGAAACTAGAATGCATAGAAAACCTACGGCTGGGAACACAGTATTACACGCTACCGGTAATCACCCCAGACACCTTATCCAAAGCATACCTTATGGGGAGATGCTGCGCATTAAGCGTATCTGCAGCACTCCTCGAGATTGTAGTTGGGCTCAACAAGAAAGTAGGGAAAGGTTCCTGGCTAGGGGCTACTCTACTAAGATTGTGGACAATGCCATTTTTAAGACGTCTGCCATTGAGAAGGCGGTTACTTTGTCCACCAAGCCTAACTTACAAAAAACAAGTCCTAATTCAACCAACCAAGTAACGCGAATGATTCTAACATACAACCGACAACACCAAATCCTACGTAAAATATTCAATAAGAACTGGGGGTTGGTGCGTAATGATCCGGTCCTGGGAGATCAAATAGCTAAAACCCCTGACCTAACATTTAGAAAAGCATGCTCTATGAGCAGTATGTTGGTGAAAAGCAGCCCAGAAATCACGAATGTTAAGAACTGGTTGTCCTCTCGTAAGGGATTTGTGAAATGTTCCTCCTGCAAAGCATGTAGATTCGCTAGTAGCAAAACATCTTACATCAGCCCATTTAGGTCAGAACCAGTACCTATCACGAAGCTGTTAACATGCAAGACGGAGTACGCAATATATGTGCTGGAGTGTCCATGTGGCCTGCGATACGTGGGCAGTACCAAGTTGCAGGTCCACAAGAGGATACTCCAGCACATCAGGGCTATCAACAATTGCGATCCAACGTACCCGGTTGCGAGACATTTCAAGGACACTCATAGTAAAAATTCAGAATATCTCAAATACTATGTGATAGACACAATCCCGCCATTAAGAAGAGGAGGCAACCGTGAGGCTCGCTTACGCCAGCTGGAAACTAGGTATATCCTGGAGTTAGACACAAAGACACCTCTTGGTCTTAACTCCAGTGAGGATTTTTACACCTGCCTTTAAAAAACTTCAGTCTCTTCTTTGCTCAATTGCACAAATATAAGATTAATTGCTCATGGCAAATTTCAAAGTTGCTCACATGCTTCCTTACTTTTAAGTCTTCAAATATTAGCACTTAGCACTTTATGAACCGTGATCGGTTCAATCGGGTGGCACTTTTAGCACTTGCACTTTATCATAGCAACAGAAGATTCGATTTAATGCCCACTGTGGGCTTCATTGTTATGCACCAGCACGTTACATTAATAAACAGTAACAGCATCTGGATAAGTTGAGGTATAACTTTATTTATTATTTTTAAATGGTAATAACAGATTTGGATTTTACTGTTTACAGTTGATAAAATGCACTAGCATGTTATGAATCACCTGTTTTCAGCAATGACATTAGATATAATTTTATACCTCTCTAAAAAAGCGTAAAATAAGGTTTATTTTCAAAGTTAATGTATTGGCTTGCCTTTTTAACATATTTACATGTTTTTAAGGTTTTTTGAAATTATTTATGCCAACATTTTCTTATTTAATGTATTTACTGTCCAGCTGGTGACGTTATGATGTGTTTAAACTTGAATTAACTCTTCTATGTCTATTAGTATACCATGTGATTGGTCACGAGTTATAGCACTAGCACTTTATAAATAAGAAGGCACTCCGCATGCGCGTTATGTGCACAAGACCTCCTGTAGGTCGAAACGCGTCGTGGCGGAGGTGCAGGGCATCTAATAAAATCCTGTGCACTGAATTTTGGGTCCGTTTTTGTCTTTTTCCTACGATTGGATGATGTGTGGCGAAGTCCTGTGAGATATATATATATATATATATATATTTTATGCATTCGAGCGAAAAAAACATATTCAGCTAAGTTTAGGTAATAGCAAATAAAAGGCAAACGGCTGTTTTGTTCACATTTCTATCAGTCGTGCAAACTTCCTCTTCTTTCCCTGAAATTGTTTACTTATGGCAAGCTCTAAATATAAACCAGGTTGAATAGTTTTTAAGCAAAATAAGTAAAGAGCTAAAATTATTAAACTATACCAAATTTGGGAGATTAGTGACGTTTTAAAATTACATGTGCTCATCAGGCAATAGACACATTTTTGTATCTAAGTTCATTCCAAAACATGAAAACTGTTTTTACACTTTACTTTAAATATATACCCGCATTACTGCATTTTTTGCGAAATCCTACTAAACTATTCTTTTTATACAGTCACAGATTGATCAAACATCAATAATGCAGAAGAGGGTCCCTATACATTGGGAATGATTCACTAAGCTTTTTCGCACGTCGGGATTAATTACTAATCAAGATTCAGGAGTAAATCACACTCAAGTCTAGAGTACGGTGACTAGTTATGGAAGAAACCCTGTGAATCAGGGCCTGAGACAGAAGAACGCCTAAAACAAATGGCACTTCTGATGTTTAAAAGCAGAAAGAAAAGAAAATATGGTTAGAAAAAAATCTGCTTTGTCTACATCTATGAAGTTATTAAAACGATTTTGTCAGTGATGAGAAGAAAATGTTCTTGCTCAGCTTATTAAGCAAACACTGGTGTAATATACTAGGCTCAAAATGCATAAAAGTTTGAGAGAGCAAAGACATTTTGATTCTCTGGAAGAGGGCACACAATGAAGTAGAGAATAGACACAGAGGTACAGACCGTGAACTGCTCTCTTTTTTATGTTGAAGCACATTTCTCGAGAAACTAAATATAGATCCAGGAAATAGGGAGGCAAAAGAAACAAGTGTTGATAAAGCCAGCAAGTCTGGCTTTAATGAGCTAACACATAGATGCAGGGACAGGCAAGTAATCTGGCTTTAATGAGCTAAAACAGGCAAGTACAAATTATGATTGCATGTGTTGCATGCATACATGCTGTGTAGCATATTTAAGCCAGACATAGGCCCTTATTACAAGTGGGCAGATTGTCAAACCTACTGATATTTATCAGGGGAAGAAATCCCGGTAATACTGAAACATGCGGATTTTGGTTGTTATTCCCCAAACTTGATATAGTCGATAATTATGGCACGTGATAAATACCGAATACTTCACGGTAAGGTTGTTATCAATATTTATTGCATTTGATAGTGGCCAACTCATAATAAGGGCCACATTGGCTTGGCTTTCTGGAGTGTGAGTGAATGTATATAGCAGAGAAAAGATTGAGTGTGAAACAAATATGGTGATTGTGCATACTTTTCAGATGTTAAATAGCTCCTAGAGCATTGCAATGGAGCATGCGTACATGCCATCAGCCACCTTGGAGTGGCTCGTCTTAAATCCAAACCCAATTAAAAGATGGTGACACTTGCATCCATCCACATGCTTGCACAGGCATCATGACACTCTGGCAGCCATTATGGCATTTGATAATGACACTACAAACAGGCATCGTCAACAGTTTGGCATTTTAATGTTAAGACCTAATGGCATCGTCACCAGTGATTCTCTCTTTGCTGAGATTCCTATGCAAGATATGGTAATATCAATACTCACTTCTCTTCAAAGGTAAACTCTTTAGATTGCACAGCCCATGTCTGGACCCTTGCTATCTTCAACCATCATTAGTACTCTTCCTGCCTTCAACTTGCTGCCTCTTGCCATTCTAGAGAGTTTTTCCACAATAAAGTCGGACACTAAGAGCCCGATTTATATCGTGGCGGTAAGCAGACTCCGTCGCAATGGCAAAATGGAGCATGCTTACCGCCAAGATAATGGTCTGTCCTCCCGATTTAGATGCTGGCGTACCTTTCGTTTAATCAAGGCGGAAACGACTCCGTCTCCAGCATGATTAAACACTTCGACAGCCTTGTGCAGTAAGAGCCGTCAAAGGCAGACCTGCAATTCCGCCCACCTAATTTAGATGGGTGGAATTAGAGGTCAGTTTTCACTGCCCATCACTGCCAGGAAAACTGTGGTGGTAAGGGGCAGTGATAACAGCTAAGTGCTTCCCTCGTAATGGGAGAGCACTCCCATGGCGAGGGGAGCACTGCCTTTTTTATTTTCATAATGAAAATCCCGTTTTGGGATTTTCTATTTGAAAATAAAAATGAAAACTGTTTGTTGCAGGGCTCCAAACAGTGAAATGCTACCAAATGCCGTGACGGCGGTTCCCGGCAATGCTTTATAAATGACCGCCAGCTTGGCACTCATTTATAAATCTGGCGGGCGATCCCTCCACCAGGGCGGCGAAGTAATTTACTCCGGCGCTCTGGTGGAACAACGGGCCATCCACCAGTAATTAAACTGGTTAAAGGCTGCAGAAGCAACCCATAAGCCTAACGAAGGGCAGGGTACATTACAATAAAGCAAACAGCAAAGGTCCTTCTAGGTCTGATATATTCCAATATGTAATGCATCAATTGGCAACCAAATCAACTAAAAAAACAAATGAATGTCAACATTAGTAGACCTCAATTACGTACAACAATCCTCTATATACACATGTTGTTCTTCAGGATCTACACTAAGGCAGAATCAAGCTCTGTGGACAGGTGACCACACAGTGCAAGTAGGTGCAGTGATACAAAAACAGTGATGTGATCATAAAAAGGCAATAGACAGTGAAGGGGTCACTGGTAGGGCTAAATATAACAAATGATTAATTATACCACTAAATAAATCAGTTCCTTATGGAGTAGCAGATCCTAATTGACCAACTTCTAAATTGCACTATCTGTGTTTCGACCCATCAGGGGAAATTAAAGGGTCATCACCAGGACTAAAGACATTTTCATGTTCGGAGCATACAAGTAGATCCCAAATGAATCATGAGAAGCTGTCCACAATTAACAGCTATCTCAATATCAAAGATCTATGCAATAAGTCAAATTCCTCAGCTGTCGGGGGAGGGGGCTGAGTCCCACTGACAGCATGCCTGCATTGGAATCCTTTTCTATTGAATATTAGGAAGGAGCAGAATGGGGATATACGGTTTAAGAAAAAAAAGTAGAACTGAGTGTTAAAGTCTAGCAAAAAATGATTGCTTAATTTTTCACATCTAAGGGCATTAGATTGTAGTCCTTTAAATTGTACACAGTAAATAACTATCTTAGCCATAAAAACAGAAAAACGTACAAGAAAACATTAGAGTGCATACGAGAAAGCTATGCGCAAAACAACTACTGCTCTATAATATTTTAATAGAGAGCCAAACTAAAGAACCCAGAACATACAGGAAACAAGCAAGTGCAAGGTGAGAATGAAATTCCTGAGATGAATCTGCCAGTATATCTATAAAAGACAGATTTTCAAGGATGTTAGTTTGGAGGATTAAATCCTTACCGTATAAAATTAGTTCACATATCAGATGAAAATGTATCACCATCCTACACATAAAATAATAACCTTGCTGGAAAATAATTTAAATGTCAAAACAACCCAACATTTTACATATTCTATGACTCGACAAAACACACTCTTAATATCTCTAAAAGAAAGAAGTACAACATTGGAAAAGAAAAATTGAATAGGAGAAGGAAAGAAAAAGAAAAGGAGACTCTCACCCTATTTCTTTAAACTTTCAGTAATGCCTTGTTGATTTGTTTCAGCCTGTCCCCACCAACATTAAAAAGAAATGGAAAAGGAAACACGAACACACCTTTTGTTAGTGATCAGATTCTGCATATCCTACTCAGGAATTTTTTTAGGGAATGTCATTTCTTGTTTTCATTTTAAATATTTCCTGATAAAAAAAATATATATATATTTCCTGATAAAAAAAATATATATATTTCCTGATAAGACATAAAATAAACCAAGAGTTTAGATCTAGGTATTTTTTTTACTTCATTCAACTCTATCTGTTCTATTAGCTACCACATGTATCTTTACTCAAGTCCTTTAACTGAGGTGTTACTCTTAGATAGGAGTAATCTTAAAGATATCAGCCCGACAGCAGAGAATCATTAACAAAAGCTTAACAGACGTGTCGCATAGAGAGAGTAAGACTATCGGACTGAGAAAAAGTGAAACACGATGGTGATTGTGACAGAAAAGGAAGGACCTAGACAGTGTCAGGGGTGGAATATAGAGAGGAGATCTCAGGAGTCTGTAAAAGAGACCCATAGGTATAGTAGATATCATATCATAGGAAAGAATGGATGATTATTCAGATTAAAAATCAAAGTTAAAAAGTGGAACGACTGGAAGGTATCACAACGTTTTCAGAAAACCAAGCTTAAATTAAAAAGAAATGATTGCACACATGTCTGGCAAGCACAAAAGAGGCCTAAAATCTTAGTAGCACCAGGCTGAAGAAAGCTGTTAAGCGTGCCCACTGCCAAAAGTGTAGAAGAGCATGAACCACAGGTTTGTAGGTGTCTGTACATTTATTCAACCATGGTTCTAGGTTAACAGTTCACTTAGTCAATGTCTATAAGGGAATTACTAATCCGGAGCAGCTCAGCAGATATCGGAATATGATTCTGCAGGTTGGCAACATGTCAAGCACAGGCATCTTGTAGGCACCAAGTTAAAATTCAAGACCTGAACTCTAGGTCATAAGGTCATTTATGGAAAAGCCCCTCAATATTTAAACTGGTTCCTCTGAGAAGCATCAGGAAAAAGGGGCGACAAGACAATTTCCCAACAGGGCTTGTGCCTTGTGGAAAGCCCTACGTGAGGAATTTTGGATTATGAATCAACTACTTCTCTTAAGAAAGGCACTGAAAAAGGTTTATTTTCTGAAGTACTTGGCTAGGTGATCAAGGGAGTGCTAAGGTAACTTTTGTGTTTCCAATCTCTTTATAAATGCTTTTAAGGTTGTGATGGTGATGAGTATATATGGGCCTATGTATTAAAATGTGCTGGTGTCAGACGAGGAACACTACAGGGGCTTATGTTACTAAGATATCATGTCATTCCCATCCCCACCTCTGTTTTCCTTTTGCTAATCCATACTTTATCACTGTTTATTGAAGATACTGATGTTATCAAGGCACTATGGGGCCTATTACGATGGCGGTCGGAAAACCTCCCCGACCGCCATGGTAGCAGGAAAAGACCGCCCGCATGGACCGCGACATCACCGCCGGTCGAATTACGATGACCCGTGCTCGAAATCCGACCGCGGCGGTCTGATCGCGGGCCTTAACATTGCGGCGGTTGCTGCTGCCCGCAGCACCGCCGCGATGCCGAAAGGAGCATGTCCTGCATTTCCCTGCACTGCGTGGCAGGCACTGAACAGTGCCTGCCACCTGGTACAGGGAAATGTAGGGGGGGACCATGGGTACCCCCCCAGTGCACCCCCACCCCCAACACATTGGGGGCCAGCAACGGGCCCCCGGAAGACAATATCCGCATTCCTTACCATGGCGGTTTGACCGCTGAGGAAAGGCTGGCTACCACCGGCATCATAATCCTGCCAGCGGAGCCTGCTCTGCACCGCCACCATTATCCCGGTCCTGCTCCGTCCGCCAGGCAGGAGTGCGGATGGCAACCGGCGGAAAAGCGGCTGTTGGAATTTCCCACTGCCGTGGTCACCACCGCCATCCTAATGTGACCGGCGGTTTTCTTGGTTGCAATCGCGGGCGGATGTCCACCGCCGGTCCAGCGGGCGCCACCCGCCAAGTGTTTTTCTTATTGGTATCTTTATAATTGATAACGAAAAACCGTACCTTAAATTCAATACAATTATACAAACAAGATAATGACCTGGTGTGGGGTAAAGTTGCCAAAGCCAGAAGGACTGATCTGATTTGGCCTGGCTTATAAATGTTTGCAGACAATCTTCTATGAAAACCTAATTTCCTAACGTCTTTTTCGCCATGAAATGTGGGGTGAAACTTTTAGAAATCCCGGTCAAAACATGGAGGAAGTAAGAGTCGATGTGAGGGACCTGCGTGAGTAGGGAAAAAAGCGACTTGTGTTACAATATAATTAAGGCTCCCTGTTCTCCGTTTTTACTGATTTTTACAGATAAATACAGACAGAAAACCATTTATTTTCTTGTCTGTATTTATTTTTAAATGTGGATAAAAACGGAAATTGGGTGCTTTTTGAGTGATTCTAAATACACTTTGCCATGACTGCCAGGCTAATAACTCTGTGGCTTGATAGGTAAGGGGGTGAAAAAAGAAAGCAATTTTAGTAAGGAGGCTTAAACAGCAGTAACTATGCACAAGACTGATACTGAAATGTGCATATTTTCATACAAGTGTATTGATTTATCTTCTGCAGGTGTTCATATCACTGAAATCTGGCAGGCATTCAAGCATGACTGCATATTTATTGGTTAAATAAATGTGGAAATATACCAGTTTCAGCTTTACTTTTTTCACAAAACCCAAAAATAAATATGAAGAAATACAGATAAAGTTAACAAAAAATAAATATGGATAAATACAGACGGAAATGACAAAAAAATAAATACCATAAAACCGGGAGCCCGAAATATAATGTGGAGAAAGAGAAAGTAAGCAGGTGACTTAAAAAAACGAAATCATAGTTCATCAGTACATAAGACACAGCATTGTAATGTACTGCGAGGTACTGTAATGAGTGGGAGGTTAAAGTAGGGGAAGGGAAAAATACGCAATTAAAATATACACTCTAAAACATGTATAAAGGTAAATACATATTATTTTAACAGACAAACAGCACAAAGAGCTGCTAAAATGTGCCACCTGGATTCAAGACTGCTTCTACTAACTTGTCCCTCCTCACACTTAGATATTTTAAGGCTTAAAAATGCTTCATTTAAGGTTATGAAATGTGTGCAGTGATGTGGTGTTGGTTTTCTGCTGACTGACTTAAACGTTTGAAATGTTGAAAACTATTTTAGCGAAACTTCAAATTAAACCTGCCCAGGGTTGGATCCAGAGTGGAGACTTTTCGCATAGCATGTTGAGACAACTGATTCTGCAACAGAAATCTGCATGATCTTCATTCAGAGACAGCTTTATACAGACTATTCCACGTGCGGATCATTCCATCTCTTTCTTGTCTTGTGTCTAATGATCACAACTGCCAGTTACAGCAAAATAAAGATAACACATATCAGGCATTGAACAGCCTTGGCTTGCCACTCCTTTAATGCTAAACAGGTCTTAGAATTCATTATCTACCAAATCACTGCCGTTACACAATGCCTATTTAAAAGATTAAAATCTCTATAAACCTAATTATTAAATCAAAAGCTCTCTAAACCGGGGGTGTGAGAGTAGCTGGGAACTTTGCGTATTATAGTTTAGAGTTTCACTCACTTTGTGTGTGTTCTTGAATAACTGTAGAGTGGGAACAGAAACTCAGCGTGATTAGCGTCTACCACTAGCCCACAAGGGACTTAAATGAGTACTTGTGACTTCTTTTGACAATAAGCTGCATTCACACTGATAAGACTGATGAGAGGATAGGTGAAATTGTCTAACTGTGTCTTAGTTTAATTGGCTATAAGAGCAATGGAATTTCTCTCATTTTGGGCAAGAGGGGCGGGGGACTAGGGTGCTTTATGTAAGAACACTACCGATATTTTTTTATACATCCGTTTATGGGTTTTGTTCGACATATAACAAGCAACATAACATAAAGGCAGTGTAGTTAGTGGCAATGAGTAATTATAGTTTATAATTCGTCCAGCACCCATGGCATAGTATCTGATAAAAGACAGAGAGAAGAGCTTAGACTCTATTACGAAGACTATCGAACTCTTCTAGGCCTTAGAGCAGCAGTACTGAGAAACATGCATTAAAGGTCATCTAACTTCCACCAGTCTACCTGGATTTTTAGGTGAAAGTGATTAAATTAGTTTCAGCTATACTAATGTCCTTGCAAGATATTGAAAACGATTAGATGGAACTGTGAATTTGTACCTTATTTTCACTGGTTTTTTTTTTAAATTCACAGACAAAAAGAATCCTTTCTGTGAACAAATCTCTTCAGTATCACACAAATAAATAAAGTTGAGTGATCTCTTCCCTTTTCTGACCCTGGCTGGAAACACAGTCACACCAACTTTTGTTCATTAAATTACAATTTGATTCCAGGGCGAGAAACTGCTTGGAAAGTCTTTGGAAATGGAGAATGCTTTTCCTGGTTTCTACACCTGTTCAACGTGTATTTCGATGGTGCATTATTTTCTCCAAAATGTACTCCTCTGAGGTCATCCACAGTCTGCCGAAATCTGAATCTACTACCCAACTCCTTGCTGTTTCAGCAACGAAGATGGAATCATTGCTCCTCGCTTTCTCTTTTTATTTATTAGTAAAACGATAAAAGCAAACACTTTGAATGATTTTTCTTTTACATAAAACAAAGGTCCTTCGCAGGCCTCTTCACCGAGGCAATTTAATCCATTTTTCTTTAGCAATGGAGAATTTTAAAAAGGAAAGACCCTGACCACCAGACTCCTTGACTTCCTGAATATGATAGGTGGTCCATGTCCACAATGGTCCCTCATTGTGGTTTCTGGGTGATCCCAGAGGACAATATTACTAACCACCCTTATTGTCCACACTTATAGGCCTTAGGTCCACTGGATGCCGAGCCAAACACCTAACGAGTGCCTGGCTGCCCCATTTATGAAACAAATTTGAGTGTCATTAGTGTGGCTCTGTTTCTATAGTTAAAGACTGACATAAGTGACAGTCTTCAATTCGGTTTGGGGTGTAAAAAGCAGGGGAGACAGGCACTTCTCAAAATCAAGGCTGCACTACACCTCGGAATCCGGTTCCTTCTCGCTCCTCGTCTGCAGTTCGGTGAAGGCCACCTTTACCAAAGGAAAGGCAGATTGGCAATGGGGCAATACTTGGTTACAACATAGACTTCATTATCTGAGCTTTTTATTAGTGGAAGGGCAACTTTCGTCTTTTTTATAAGTACGGGGGACAACCTTAACCAAAGAGATCGGAACAAGACTTTTGTTCATCATCTGGCAGCAAGTTATTGCATGTTACTGTAACCTTGACGTTTGCAATGGTACTCATGGCCAAGATATTTATGCTGGTTTTGATCTTCCCAACAGGGTATACCAGTTGCTAATCTTGTATCCCTTTTGAGCGTTATGCACTATCTGTACTGCGAATCTGAACAACTCATGCAGCTTTTGTAACTGATTCACCTTACTGGGTGTCTCGGTCATATGAATGTTCTCTAAATTGTAACTGTTTAGGTAATTTCAATGTCCTGTGAGATCTCGTGGCCATCTCTGGCACCGTGCACCTATTAGAGCCAGCTATGATCAAGATCCATCAGTGAATGGGTAAATTCCTGAAGACAGTTATCAAGCATCATGTCTTCTTTGGTTCTTTTCTGCACAGCTGCAGACTACCATTCCTGCTGCAGACATCACACATCCAGACACAACTGCTCTTGTCCTCCACATCCTGGGACAGTATCGGTTGGACATCATGCCACTCTTGCCTAGACTCCCTAAGCGAGAGCAGCACTAACCGAACCAGCAAGAGAAGGCAGGAACCATTTGATCAAAAAACTACAGCAGGACTTATGAGGCCATTAAAGAGACTGCCCAGCTGGAAAGTCTGCAGTCATACAGTAAAGCTACCGACGCAGTCATACAGTAAAGCTACCGACATGACACGGGGGATTACAGACTGCAGTTCGAATCTCTGTCCAAGTCACCTGTTCTTGGGTCTTCCACTCGTTAATCAAGATCATGCTTTGTGCATCCCCAGAAGGGCTTTGGTTCTCATCTGATTGTTTAGAAATGTAATCAATGCTTCTGTTCATAACATAATGTGGATATTTGGCGATCACTGATTCCTGAGAGTTTGGGGCTAGAGGACACCTTTGCAGATGCGAGGCACTATAGTGTACAATTACAGGTGTGAACTGTTCAAATAGGATAAAGAATGCAGTTTTTGGAGCATCTAGTCCCACCTTTCTGGAATGAATTCCCAGTGCTCTGCTTCAGTCTGTGTTGCAAGTACCATTCCTCGAGGCTAAGGTTGCATGCTATTTTCAAGCATAGAAACAAAGGAAACCTAACCATTACCTCCATTAAGCACGGAACCACTATTCCGAATGTAAGTAACCATCAGGGACAGTGATCTATATTATCGGGGAGAGGGGAGGTCCTGTTCATCCCAGCTGCAGAGTAAGAAGGACTGGGGAAGAGACTGAGCTAAAGCCTAGGGCGATTATTATTTACTAAGGGATTTTGGTTACATAAAGTAGTATTCCTGTAGTATCTCGCTATGTACTCTTACATGCTTTTGTTAATTGGCCCCAAACATCTAAAATGGGAATAAAATGAGACTATTCACAGAAAGTTTGTATACAGTTTGTACATATAGAAAAGACTGTGTCTTCTTAACTTTTTTACTAGACCACTGACAGAATATCGAAAACACACGCCAACGGACGAAGGGGCGACTGGCAGGTACACATATTGGTGGGGTGGGCAAACGGGTGGCTGTGTGCACGTAGGCAAGGTGAGTGGCTACGAATAAAAAAAATAAAGTCACTTACTTTGCTTGCTGCACGTCCCACGTCCTCCTCAATCAGGTCCCTCGGCTCCGAGTGCTCCTGCTCCAGCCAATTCCATCAACCAATCCTGGCGCTACTCTCATGATGGTAACCAGCATGGCAACCAGCATGAGAGAAGCGCCAGGATTGGATTAAGCGAGCTGGCTGGATGCTCCTTCAGGCCCTGGCGGCCTCTGCTAAGTCCGCAGAGTTGCAAAGTGTGCGTGTCACTTTGGCTGGAGCAAGAGAGCCGGCCAAACTGACATGTGTACTTTGGAGCGTCCAGCTAGCTCCTCCAGTCTTCTAAGCTGCCAATCGGCAGGAGAGAAGAACACGCCCCCATTTCTCCCAGCTGTGGGCAGGCTATCGGCTGCGGCGCGCCGCATGAAAAATAAAATGACAATAATATAATTTCATTACAATTTTATTTTTCACGTTTAGCGCTACTGCAGCAGGCAGGGGGGGGGGGAAGGGGGCGACGCTCCCCGGCACTCATTCAGAAAACATGCCTGAATGGACGTCAATAAGGACGAGCTGCCTATGTGTTCTTGGCACTGATTTTGCTACCTCTGAGGCCAGGTGTCGCAACGACAGTGCCAAGGGTTGCAAGGGGCAAGTCCGAAGTCGCAGCTGCGACCCCTGGTGACCCCTAAAGGCCATCCATGGCTGTGTGACAAACACCTCCTTTGCCAGGAGAACTGCTCCCTTGGTCCCCGGCTGGAAGATGCTAGGCACCAGCCAGTTAATCTCATAATGCCCCTTGTCTACTCATTCTCTTAAGCAGTACTTATGACAAGGCCAGGGGAAGGTTCGATGCGTGACCAGATTGCAACACAGTAAATGAACCCATATGTAAAATAAAGCGTCTACTATCACACATACTAGTATCAATAGTGGATGAGGCAGATCAAACTCATCACTGCAAATCAACTTCATTGACTATGCAACCATTATACTAACTAAAATAAGGCAACAACTTCTACAAATAGACCATACATTCCCTCTTACACTAAGGCTTGCTTGCTCCTTGTTTCCACGTTGTTACTTGACAAGCAAACTAGCAGCCACCAACCCTTGCGCAATATTTATGCATGAAACAAGCGCTTAGGAAAGCTAACACCCACATTAAATTCAGGCACGTTTCAAACCAAGCTGGGGGTTGTAATTACCACTTAAACTGAGTGCAGTGCTCTGCTCACTCATCACTAGCGGATGCTTTTGCAATCCTCGCATGACATTGCATCGTTTTGCAAGTCATGATGCCGAAGCACTTCTGTGAGCCTCTAAAGTGCCATAGCCTCTGGCGTGTACGTTTTATTTCCTGGAAGAGGAAGCTTAATTTTTTTTTTTAATCCATCAAATATGTTTTTATTTTTTATTAATAATCAAAAGCATACTTTAGACACACAACTCAAGGTCTCGATCGCCAAACTTGCCCCATATGTCAAGAGTCATTGTGAACAAGTCTCCTTTTCTCAGGTTTTGTTCATTTTGCTCTCTTTAGAAATTTTAGAGGTAAAACAACCTCTATTTTCATCCATTAGTAGTTTAACATTAAGGAGCGATTCCAAGGCCAGCAGAAGGCCTGCGTCAGTAGTCTCCCTCATAGAATGTTCCAGCATCGGTCGCCTTGCACCCGCAAGTTCCAATAATGCTGGTTTTCCGGCATCTTGGAATCCAATCTGATAGGAGTCGGCACCTGAGAAATGCTTTCCACAAGAATATTGTGTTTTAAAAATCGCAATACAAAAATATCATAGTCAGAATATCGACTACCGCCAAAAAAGGATGGAGAAAATATTTAAATATAGATTTAATTATTGTTAACTCCACTTACATGTACCTTAATGATATCGTCATGGTATGCAGATAAAGCAAATATACACTTACCTATATATACTTAGCTCTCCATGCTATTGTAGAAGTCCATATTCTGGCTGTGACCTTTTTGTTTTTTTACAATAGTTTTTATGCGGTTGCAAATATTTAAGATGTAGTGCCATTACGTAATAGAACAATGCTGCCGCAACACCCACTGATCGGCCCCCCCCCCCCCCGGAGAGTAGCCCCGGCATATAATTACTACGTATACATAATTCCTGTACATCACAATTCTCTAAAAAATAAACCATCTAAGGTGTTTTTCCGGGCAGACCCGTGATTTATACACAGATTGTTCTGCTACGGCGCAGTAGACCATCCCACTTGCCCATTCAGATATGGGTGATGTCCTGACACGTCTGGTGGAGTAAACATCATACATGCAGCATTCCAAACAAAACATCCTGTGATACCGGATTCGGATGGTTCTACTCAATAGTGTACACAGACTAAATTTACGAATTGCAATTTAGAACACACTGGCAGAATTTCCTCCCTACTTGTAAATGCATTGTTCACATGAAATACACCACCAATCCCAGATCTTTAAAAAAGGATCGGGAATACGGGTGTAGAAAATTGAAATTTTGCCCACATAAACTGAACTAAAATGTGCAAAATCAGTTGTTGGAAGTCAGGCCCGTTATTTGGTCTACAGGCTTTCTGCATAATGAATTCCTGTGGCTTCTGAAGCACCTCTGTGGGAGAATCCTTGACCTCTACCAATATTAACCCATCACAATACACCACTGTTTGGCTGGTGAGAACACCCAAACAGGATGTAAAGTTTTACAATTATTGATGTGAACAAGTACATTAGTTAATCATGTAAGTGCTTAAAATCTAGTCTTCTGCCACATGTTTGGTCTTTCCAGCCACAAAATAGAAGAAAATATTTTGTAAAAAATTAAAACCCATAGTTATAAAAATAAGACATCCTCCTTTGGCGAGCCCTCGCCCCAAACAGTCAGCCATGTCGTAGGCACTGAACACAGAAATAAAAAAAAAATGTGTTCGTCAGAAGGAAGGTCTGCGATTTGGAATTTACAGTGAGTCAGAATTGGTTTATCTTACGTTCAGGTTCCGCGTGAACTTAAAGAACTTGAACATAGCGGACAGATATCTCCTTTTATGACTGAATATACTACATAATACATGTCTGCACAACTAGACAGTGCCACACACGGCGCAGTCTTTTCCTATGAGATGTAAAAGGGCTGGGTATACACAGACCAGGTGAGATAACCACAAAGTCTGCACTTAGCGCTAATTGAATGTTTCTAAGGTAGATCAAACTCTCGCTAGTGAAACAAGGAGAATTTTATTTATTTATTTACACAACTGGGAACGCCTCGTTACGAAATAGCTTTTTCCCTAATGCAATTCAATTATCGGGTATTTTGTACATATCTGAGCCTGCAGGGAACAAGAAGAAAGGGACCTTAAAATGCATGGGCAGAAAAGAGTCTTGGGTGAGGGTCTTCAGTCGTCTTCAAAGAGAAAAAGAAAGAAGGGTTACTGTGTGAGCGGCTGGACTTCAGAAAGGACAGAGAGGTCAAAGGGTCCTGCTGCTCACACCCCACTACCCTGAAACACAGTAGAAGAGATCTAGAAAACGTTGCTACCCATGCAGGTGTTGGACTCCATCTGCAAAACCCAGGAACTATTTTTCTTTAATTCTATAAAAGATGAGATGGTCGGATTGGACAAAAATCCTTGGGGTGTGGCCTCCTTGAACAATTACAAAATCACTCTTAATGAATTGGCATTGTACAAAGATATACTCCCAAAGGGGCTACGTTTCTGCTTTCACTGGCATCTCTGGTCTGTAATGATTTATTGCCCAATTTCCTGAAAGTTTTTTTAGGTTCAGAAGAGGTTTGCTTAGCATACACAATGGCATAGACATTGGCTCGCCAAGATGGCAGGGGAGTGTATGTGACATCACACATCCTTTGAACTATGATGAAATGAGAGGACTGCTGCCTTTCCCCACCCCGAGTCCCTCAACAGCCTCCCACTTTGCTACTGAGAGGCAAGGGGAAGGGCACGAAGTAAACATTACAGAAAGTAAACCGGGCTCATTAAACCACATTTACTTTGAATTCCTGTTGCTGCCTTCATGACTCCCAAGACCAGAGGCATCATGACACGAGTCACAGAATGGCAAACCAGGAGTGGTAGCTGCTAGCCTTGGCCACCTCTCTCCTACCTCCCCTGTCCAGGTCCTCCCACTGACAGCTGTACTGCTATATTTTGGCTCACATTCTGTTATGCAATAATTGCATGCCACATTGTGGAGGACATACTTGTTTTAGTGCTTAGATAGAGGAACATGCTTAACATATAAGAAGGAAGAACAAACATATTATAGATAGAGGAACATGCTTAACATATAAGAAGGAAGAACAAACATATTATAGATAGAGGAACATGCTTCACATATAAGAATGAAGGACAAAAGTAACACATCTTAGCAGAATCAATATCTCTTGTCTTGGCATCCCAGAAAGGATCTTCTTCCACAGGCAACAAATCTGAATTTAGGAGGGGCTCCTATCAGCCCATTGCCCTTTTACTGCTGATTCTCGATCTGTAAAGCAGACCTTCTACATCAACAATATCTGGCAACAAGTCAGCCTTCTTCTGGGCAATCCTACAATGTTCCAAGCCAAAGGTCTTACTTGTTTTACTAATGTAGATGTCGAATGAGCTGGCGCTGCAAACTTGCAGCATCCTTTTTGGCAGACAACTTCATGCTATCTCGAGCTTTATGAGCCTGGCGCCAACTAGGCCATAGTGTCAATACTGATAAAGAATGCCTCTGCTGACTCTGAGAAACCAAGGCCAGTCCAGGCTGACTGGAGCAAACTGTACAGTTTACTAAAGTCAACAAAGACATTGTTGGATGGGAATGGCTGAGTCAATACTTTTTTTCTAAATCCTTACTTGTATATACAACAAATGCATAGCAGCTTACGAATGTGCACTGTGGAATAAGGGAATATGAAGAAAGCTATTAAAATCAGGCTAACAAGCTTATAGACCTAGACCCTCAATCCAGTGCCTTTCATGGAAACCTCTCTAGGGGGCATTCTAATATATGGGTTTTAGTTCACCTGTATAATTTAAGAAGGAGGCCAGCCATATTAAAATCTGTCTCCCCCCACCCTTTAGACGTTGTGCATCTGAACAGGTACATCATATTTCTGACCAAGTAGCTTGCAAGCTAGCTGTGCCGTCAGAATTCAAGCTGCTCGTCACCAATAAGTTCCAATAAGGCAATAACATATCTGAGATGCCTGGTGACGCCATGCAGGTTGCCTGCAGTTTCAGCTGATCTTTGTGGTGGGATCATAACTTATTTCAATGTTTGGTCCTTCCTATAATGTACAGAAGCTATAAACAAGCATTGGGAAAGTCAACAGGTCTTGCCTTCGGGATCGATTGGCTTTGCCAATGGTTTTTAGCGATACTGTACAGCATCCTTGATGCTGCGCAGCATGACTGAAGAAGAATTTAAGAAAAGCCTATTACACAACCACCCAACTTATTTCGTAGGTGTGTGCACCACGCATACATGTGTCTACAAAATGATGCGGGCTCTTTATCTTTTTTCGTTTTATTTGCTGATCAGAGTTGGATCCGTAAATAAAATGAATGGGGGAAGCAACATGGGATAACGGATGGGGGAAAGCAACACAGAGGGCATGGGTGGGGTGGAGAAAATCACACGGGTGAGAGAGCAATGTGAAGTGGGGAGAGGGAGAAGCACACAAGCGAGAAATCTAAGAGGGGGTTGACAAGCAAACAATGGGCAAGTACATCACGGAGGGGGTGGGGGAAAACACATGGGTGAGAGAGAGCAATACAAAGCACAGAGGGCGAAGACAGCAGAGCAACACATGCACTCTCGTGGAGTGCTTAAGAAAAAAGTAGTTACATAAAAGTGTGCAAGGCAAGGACACAAGTAAATTGGCCTTGGCACACGTGAAGGGACAGATACAAAATGGACAAGACAAGCCATGGAATTTGAAGCAGGCAAATGAGAGTGGCAGTAAAGCCAGCCAATGGTAAGCAATGGACGGGCTGCAAGCTCAGCTATGTTTTTGGTAAGCCCACAGAATGTCTTTTGCAGCCAAACAGCTGCGTTGTCTGGTAGGCTTGACCTAAAAAAGGATGGAATGTAGTGCTACCCAGGCGAATTCCCAGTTTATTAGAATTTCTTCCATTAGTTTGTTTCTTTGTGGGAATCTCCAACCAGATTCTTAAGTCTGCACTAAGGGCGTTAATCTGCATGTCAAAAGCCCAGCAACACTGAATCTCAACTGGGAATGCTTTTGTTCCTGAGCAGAGGGGGCGTGGCCCGATAGTTCTGGCAGGATGGACCAAGACTGATTTGCATATAATTAGACCTGTTCCGCAGTGCCACACATGAGTTACAGAATGGAATGCTACCCAGAGGAATCTCCACTGTTTGGCATGCATTGGTTCAAGCATTTCTACCCATCATTGATCTGCTGCCTAAATCTTCAAGATACCCACTTTTGACATGATGACTGCAATGAGACTCGCCAAGCGCTGTGCTAAGTATGATCAACTGGAAGTCTAGAGCCCAGGTAAGCTCCCATGTTACATTTTAAGATGGTTAGCATTTGGTTTTTTTTTCCAAGGGAGAGGATATATAGGGGTTTAATGTAGCTTCTGAACACATAAATAGCTGTAGCATGTGTCCTAGAGGAATTGTGAACTTTGTTGTGTGACGTATTACTTCAGGTGAAATTCAGTGCATAGAGTTCTATAATGACAACATTTCAGCCGGATCAGGGCTGCACGTCTGCACTAAACTTGAAGCTGTTTAGATAATACTTGGCGTTTATTTTTTACATTTTTGGAAACGTGCAATAAGAGTAAGTGGGCATAGTTAGTATTTTCTGACGAATCAGATATTTGAATGAAGACTTTATTTTATGACCAATTTGGGAGCTTGTCAACGCGACTCTTTCACTTTTAGATGTGGAGACGGTGCTCGCATGAAAGCCACATATCAATGAAAGCACATAAAATGTAGCGTTTGTAATGAAGGAAGGAACAGAAAAACAGCAGGTGTTAATTCAGTTGGAGAGAAAGTCAGAATATACAGGAGTTTGGGGGAAGGAGAGGAAAACGAACAGTGCCCGAACCAAGACAGCTCTACAAGAAACCAGTGATTCATTTTAACTAACACGTAATGGGATTTACTCTTGCTTTTGCCAGGAAATATTCCTGCTGAATGAGGTCAAATTTGGGTTAATGGAGCATCTTCATATAGGTTATATCATATATGAAGATACTGCATCAAATGCAATTTTCCATTTCGTTGGTAGGTCGGCAGCATGTAACCATTCTATTAAAATAACTACTTTACAAAATGACTAGTTTTCCCACAGGCTTTTTAGGTTGAGCCTGGGCAGCGCATGCGCTGCTCTGCCAGGCATACTGTATTCGAGTATGGATTTGAAGCTCCGCCACCCTCCACCCATAGTTTTCATTGGCTTGTGTCATTGTCCTTTGTAAATGCTGGCTTCTGATTCATTAATAGACTTGTTAGTCTCTCCTTAGTACCGCCTTGTCTTCATTTGTAACCTCCCATGAGGACTGCCCCTTTTACTTCTGTTGTTACACGGTACGTCTTATTTAGTCTGTAAGCACTATTTTCTTTAATGAGTTTCTCCTACTGCAGGCAGGACATGCTTTCCTGGAACATTCAGCGCGTCATGCGTGCTTTCACTTTCCAAGCAGCGCCGGAACAATGGCGGCCTCTTCTTTGAAATTAAATAGGTCTCACATTTACAAGAGTTTGAGCTATTGGCATTGTAAATGACAATGCTTTTTATTTATGTGTTAATTATCAAAACAGATTACTAAAAGTCATTGTCATTTACAATGCCAACAGCTTAAACTCTTGCAAATGCAAGACCTATTGCATTGCAAATGCTTATTCAGAGATGTCTCTGATGAAAAATATTCCAAGATCCCGCAAGCCGCGCTCTGGCACGTTAATATGACACAACGCAGCAGAGTGCTGGACCACAGTCACAATCACGCAAAAGAGCAGAACAAATTGAATCCAGGCGGCATTTACGCCATGTATAGGTCTGGCTGGAGAGCTGGGGAAATGCCAAAGTAACTCTTTCTGTAAAGGAAGTACGTCATGTTGCTGTCTATGTCAGGCCGTAGTCAGGCGTGTGCTTTCAGTGCACAGGAAGATGAAGGTTACCCCATCGATTATGAGTTGTAGAAGGAAATAGCGGGGGTTCTAATGAATAAATGAATAGAATTACTGCTGAGGATTAAATCTATGCCCTGCCACATCAAAACTGTACTAGCCCGCAGAGAAATGCTTCTCAGGCACTGCTAGCCTATGTGCTCCATTAATGTTTAGAAGGGAGAGAAAAGACTCCATTCTCTTTCAATCTGTGCCCTCACTGCTGCCACTTCTAACAAAAGTCGGTGCTCTCTTCACACACAATTTTATAGTCACAAATATTTAAAAAAAAAAAAAAACATACGTTCACCCTAAAACATTCAAGGCCTGTTTGGCTGGGCAAATGATAAACGAGTCCAGAATATATTTTACCTTAATATTTTTGTTTAAAAAACAAATACTCTGTAATCCTTTCACAGCAGTAAATAAGCACTTGGCCTCACTTAGGTAAAAAAGACAATACCACGGTTTAAGGTATTCAGAAATATTTCTTCTAGCAGTGGCTGTCACTTGACAGGCCAAGGCATTGAATGTTCTTGTGCACAAAAGAGCCACAGAAGAAGTGTAGGTAAGAGGGCATTCACAACTAAAGGGACACTCAAATTCCTGAGGGACAGAGTCCCAACTTCACTCATCAAACGGCAGCAGTCAGATAGGTAAGACTCTCGAGTGGAAGGGGAATATTACAGGATGTTAACAAGACACGATCACTGTGTGTATTCAGGCTTCTTTCATGGCCTGTATTTTTCACTCAGCCTGGAAGGTGGGAGTCATGTGTGGAACATTAGGTGTGTCACTGTGGGTGAACCTCAAACGCACAGCAGTACCATTTACCATGAGAATAAATCTCAGAGGGAAAGGGTATATAGAGCCCAAGGTACTCTCCAGTTCAGGTCGGAGGCCCTTACTCACTTAGTAGTAGTAGACTCTCTATATATAGCCTTCCCCCTCAGAGATTTATTCTAATGGTAGTCAGTACTAGTGTGCATTTTTGCATGTAAAAAGGAGGATGTCCTGACTTTGCCTTATTTCCTCCGGAATTCTTAGTGACTGAAAAGTGTGGGTGGACGGACAGCCGGATTCAAGGTGGAGTCTGAGCAGGAGGGAACACTGCGCCTGACGGAGCGCTCCTTATATGTTATGTCCTTGAACCCTGCCTTGAAGAGTCCTGTTTCTAGCAATAGGATTCTAGCCCAATTCCTGCATCAAGAAAGGGCTTGGTGAGAAGTTAATTTTACTCAGGTGTGTCCACTAGGGAAGTGGAGAAAGTAAGAAAAGAGATCAGGGACACTCGACCGCTACCCATGCCGAGAGACATCCTTAAGTTGTCATCTTTCAGTAAGTGATCGGTAATTTGTGTCATCATACAGAGTAGCAAGGATATAACTGAAGTGCTGCGGAGTGCTTCCAACCATATGCCACCAAAGCTGCTACTGGAGGCATCCTACATGGCGTTGGTGGTTCTTATTAAACACTGCATATTACTACGTAACCCTCTGATTTAGCTGGAGAAGTTTTGGACCCTCTGTGAAGTGTTTTAAAATGACTGTTGCAATGTACTGTGCTAGTACCTGTGTACCTAATGTGCTGCATGCAGGAGCAGGTGCCTGTCTCACCTTAAATTTCACTGCATTCTTTGGTTTTGATTGACAGCGCAGCTCTCCATCGCCCTATTGTGACCAATTCTTCAAAATATGCATTGAGCGGGCGTTGCCCCCACCCCATAGAGGAATATTTCTTTCGCACTTTATGCTCTTGGTGGTTCACTTCATCATTCCACCTCTTATGGAAAGCTTGCATTGCAATAGATGAGGGACTATTTTACATCTCAAAAGTACACTGAATGGTTATACATTAAAATCTTTTTCTCAAAGATGCACTGAATTCAGAAAGCAATTTTTCTTTTTGGTTCGGTTTTTCACTGAAGCAGGCTTTTAATGTTTTAGTCAGGACCAAGGCCGGCTCCTCTATCTTTTACAAAGAAAAGCCAGAGCTGAAAAATAAAATGGTAATAAAGTTTATCACCATTTTATTTTTCGGCAACCAACCCGTCCCGAACTGAGGGTCAGGATCAGACGGGGCCATTGCTGCTGAACGGCAGCATGGAGCTGTGTGCTCAAGTTTAAAATTTGCTTGTCTCTTTTGCCGGCTGTCTTGCGACAGCCAGCTAGACATGCACATTTTAAACCTCGCTAACCCAGCTGTCTTGAAACAGCTGGGTTAGAGAAAGCAAAAGTCTCCAGTGATTTTATGAGCGCTGATAGAGGCCGCTCCCACCAATCCTGGTCCTGTTCTCATGATGACAGCAGTGTCAGGATTGGCTTGGGGGTTTGGAGCCTGCCTGCCTGCAGGAGAGAAGACCATTGAGGAGGATGTCGCGCTCGTAGGTAAGTGCCTTTAATTTAAGTTTTTTTAATGTCCCACCCGCCTCACCATCTTCGGGACATGTCAGCCGCCACTGGTCAGAACTCTAAATGTAAGCCAAACCTACTGGTTTTGCCAGTGCTTGTTGATAAAGAGGTTATGGATTGTTGCACGACAGTTTCACTGCGTTCAGTGGTTGTATTGCAGTGTAAAAGGCATAAAACCCAATGTGACTTAACTGCACAATTAGGTATGTGCTTGATTTGACTGAGGTATCCCCATGTTTGTGCCTGATCTACCAGGTAAGCATGTTAAATATTGGAAGTGCTAATGGCTGTATTTCAAGTCTTCTTTGGAGACAGTGGAAGACAAAACAAGCATTGACAGAGCTGCCTGCGTGAATAATGGCTTTTAGCCACGCTGCACTCCCCAATGCGGTGCAGCTTGGCTAAAGTTAACAAGAAAAAAAGACTTTGTCACTGCCACCTAATTGATTTTGTGGCCATGCGCACCCTGCATGTGCGCGCCTACAAAATTACATAGGTGGTTTTCTTTCTTTGTAGTTACTGATCGGAGTTGGATCGGTCATTAAAAAAAATTAAAAACCACAAACGTTTTTTTTAAGTAAGCTGGGGGGGGCAACATGGAGGATGCAGGTGGGGGAAGCAACACGGAGGGTGAGAAGCAGCAATGGGGAGAAGCACACAGGAAGCGGCACAACGAGGGGGAGGGCGACGGAGAGCAACGCAAGGGGAGAGAAGTACAAGAGGGAGACAGCTCGCAAATACACACACTCTCATTGAGTGCTCAACACATAAGAAAACAAGCATTTGCAATGCAATAGGTCTCGCAGTTATGAGAGTTTGAGCTATTGGCATTGTAAATGGCAATGCCTTTTATTTACGTGTTGGTTTTTAAAACATAAATAAAAGGCATTGTCATTTACAATGCCAATAGCTTAAACTCTCGCAAATGCGAGACCTATTGCATTGCAAATGCTTGTATAGACTGGATGTGGTTTTCAGTGCAGGCACTGTGAAAGAGGATGCACAGGAGTGGGGCCACGTGTTTTTTTTGGGCTATCTAGACAGTTTGTCAAGGAATGTATTGAGGCATCCTATACATAGCATTAATAACATTATTAATGTTAACAGCACGTTTATAAGCATAATATGCCCCCAGAGGTGCTACTCACATGTACCGTCTCCATGGAGAGTTCCTGCTCGCTGTCCTGGCTCTCCCTGTTGTTTTCTTCCTTTTTGGAGCTCCCCCCGCAGCTTGGGGAGCTGCTGCTTTCTTTTTGCATCCAGGAGGCGGGGAGGGGCTGAGGATCCCCAGAGAGTGGTGACAAGGGTGCAGGGACTCGGAGGAACTGATCGGACTGGGCCCAGCCAGGGGATAAGGACACTAAAGGGGGAGGGGCGCTGGCTGGTGGTTGGACAGTGGGAACTGTGCTGGGACAGTGGACTGGGAAAGGGCCGTGCACATTTGGGGCATTGTGTAAACTTTGCTGGGGCGGTGGGAACAGTTAGTGTGCCAGGACGGCACAGATATTTCCAAGTAGATGGAAACTGAACGACCTGTTGGGCCGGGTGGAGGGAAAGGCAGACTGCAGAGGCAGAAGGAAATCACTACCAGGGGAAGGGGGCAGTGCCGGGACACGGAAACGCCAGGCAGCGTTTAAGGCAGCAGGCCATTCCGGACGAGGGCAGTTCATGGATAGACAGGGCAATGACACGGGATGTGACTGGACAGAGTTAGGATTGTCCAGAGTACCAGGGAAGTGGGGAGTTTTGTCCGGTCCGGGCAGTGTGAAGACTATGCCTTGGTAGTCACCACCATCATGGCGATGCCTCAGTGAGCGCTTGATGCCGCGTCAAGGCGCTATATGCCGAGGTGTGTGTCGGTATATTTCAGTCCACACCGATATCCGCACGATTCTGTATCTGCTATTTTATGAGTAGATCACTTTATAAAAGACCATGCGCGCATTCTGACTGCGTTCCCATGCCACGGTGTATATAAGTGGATTCCTACTGTAGCTCAGCAGGCAAGGGTGGCACTGGAGGCTAGGTAGAGTTTACGTGTAGGGAGCCGGAAAGGATGGGCTGAACGAATTGACCGGTGGTATTCTGCTTCAGTCAGATTGTGCCTCCTGGTGTCCCGGGTGGCTTGGGCGTGTCCATGCATTCGCTGTAGGTGCCGGAGTGTGCCCGTGCCGGCGTGCACACTTGGGTCGAATTCAGTTTGTGGCGTGGCCACGGCGCCCAGGTGTCTGTGTTGTGGCTATAACCCCTAATTTGCTTCTCCGTGTATGTCTGTTGGAGCCTGGCGGGTGTATGAGGGCGACTGGTGATGACAGTGCTAGAATATGGTGCTTATGTGAAGTGTTCCGAAAGCTTCGGGTCAAGTTTGCGCTATATAAATGTTAAGATGTTAAGAAAAACAAGTAAGAAAAAGCAGCTACGCAAGCCATGCACACCTTGGAAGGACGCCCAAAGATGCGGAAATCCTACTAAAACAAGCCCGTTTCCATATGAAGAGCGTTCTCACAGCGCCCAATCAGAGAGCCGGACTGGCGCGTGCAAGGCAGCGTGAGGAAGCTTCTGATAAGAAACTTCGTCACGACAGCCGTAATGCAGGCGAGCCAGTCCAGATGGGCCGGACAAAAAAGCGAAAAGGAGACACCCCAGAAACCTTATTTCCAATGGCAGCCCACCGTTTAACATAAACGGTGACGCAAGCCAATGGAAATAACGGGCGGGGCTTGAAGCCCTTTTCTCAAAGTCCTCATCTGCAATAAATCTCGCCGAGCGAGCTGCGCATGTGCGCAGCAACGCTAGGCGAGACCTAAAAAAGTAGGGCTTGAAAAGCAAGCAGTGGAAGCAGACGTGCCAGTCAATCAAGGAGATTGTGAAGAGCCAATGTTCATTAGCAGAGGCAAATATAAGATTGACAAGTTGAGACACAAAAACAGAAGCAGGCAAATGAGAGTGACAAGGAAAGTTAACTAACGGTGACAGTAGGCGGACTCCAAGCCCATCAATGTTGGTGAGCGGCCATATGCCTTGCAACAGGCAGCGTATGCGCTGTCGAGTAGGGTCGAAAATATTCCCTCTGCTATATTCACATTTAGAACCAGTGTCCTTATCACTTACCCTATGCGTTATATTTTCTTCCTTGAGGTTAACTGCACAATTGCTCCAGAGACCATTCAAAAGGCAGAAACTGCCAAGTAGGCATTAAACTACCCTTGCACATTCCTGTCTCGAGTTCACTTAAGGTTAAATTCTACGAGAGGCGGGTTGTACTCCTCAGTAACCTAAATACAAGACTAATACATTTTCCTTTGCAGACGCAGCGGTACATGAGGAAGGTCCCTAAACCATACTGCCGCTAAAGGTATATTAGAGACAGACAGACACAGACAGACAGACAGACAGACACACACACACACACACATTCTTTATTTATGCCAAAATACTTTCCCTTGCACATAGTGTTGTTGTTTTTCCTACTGATGTAATGCTGCCTGAATTACAAGCACCAATTTTGCTCGTCTTACCATGATGGGCAGGATTTCAGTATCTACCCAACAGGAATATGGGATAACCCTATTTCCCCAAGGGTACTATACCAATATTCTGCCATCTACTTGTATTCGTTCTAATGCATCCCCTGCGCATCTAAATGCTGCCATTGATCCACAGCACCCTTATAAGGCATCCCATACAGAAATAAATGCTGCACCTGACTGGGGCACCCTTCTAAAGCTTCCCTTGCGCAAATAAATGCTGCAGCTGACTTGCAGCACAGTGACCATATCAGCCATAGCAATTTGATTTTACGTAGTGCAATAAACTGAAGACTAACTTGCGCTCTCAGTTGAATACCCACATGTTGAAGCACTATAACCATTTTTTATAAAACAAGTGAAAAGTTTGTTCCCTTGAATAGGATGGAGCCGCCACTTGGTGTAATTAAGCGCCATCCGTGGTAAATATTTACTGCTGTTATTTGTGGGTATTTTGCACTATTTTCTGGGGCAAAATGCATCCTCACATATATATGCATTTTGTTATAAAATACATCTCGAAATACCAGTTTTGCATTTTACGTAATTTCACCGAAATTTCTGAGAATTATCCAAAGCAAATTTCACTCACACTTATCTAGCAACTAGAGAACTAGATGACTGCAAGAAAATGAATCACGGTACAGAAAGACTAAGTCGACTGATGCATTTATCAAGATCTGCGAGCCGCTGGCCGCAAGATGGCGTTACTTATGTTAGAAACTGAAACCTACCTATCAAAATTGGAGCAAATTACAACATTGATTGGCAGAAGGATGAAGACGGCAGTTGTAACTGCACTGAGAAAACAGATACAATTCTTCAGCGACATACACGTGAAAACAATTCTAGCTGATGCTGGCTGTACACCGAATAGAGCATGACAACTGCCACACACACAAGTTGTCCTTAAAGAGTTAAATAATCTCATGACATGACATACCGTATGGTCACCAACGAGCATAGCAAGCGTGGTGGCTATTGTCGTGACAAACAGCACTGATAACACGTGTAAAAGGCAGCATAGTCAGGTAAAAGAAAAATTAAATTACCTGTTATCGATGTAAGGACGTGAAAAAGATGGATCTTGACTACCACTCATGATCACCAGCCCTCCCCAGCCTGCCACCCTTCACTCTAGCTTGATACAGGACACCGAACTGCAATTGTAAAGGGCGTCTTTTGAGAGCACCCCAGTGAGTGCCGCAGAGCCATTGGTAGCACCAATGACAGATATCAGACTAGACTTCAATGTCAATGTGAAAAAAAGAAAGACATCATAACAGGAGAAAGGAGCAATTCGAACCCATACAATCACATGCCTGGTAAGTTGAGGGAGGACAAGCGTGCCATCCAGGGCCAGCTTTGGGGCAGTGCCGCCGATGCAGCCGCAACTGGCACGGACATGGGGGTAGTGGGGTGCTGTGTTTAGGTCATTTATGCATTTAAAAGGGCCTGCTGAGAAGTTCCTTGTGTGTCCAGCAGTTTTCAGGCAACAGTAAAAACGTCAAAATAACTCTAGTGATAAATGTTCCTGCTGGAGAGAGATGGAGTTTTGTCTAGTGGCAGTTTTAACTCATCATAAAGCAGTGCAAGGGTTAATGTGCCTGTTGTAGAGAATGTGTACTATGCAGATCACAAAACTGTATTTTATGTGGCTAGCTGAGTGGGTTACTGCTTCTGTCACAGTGCTTCTGTCAAGTTCCAATCCTAAAATAAGACAGTGACTTATGAACTGTCATCAATTAGCTGCATGTAAACTGCATTATATAGGTTAGAAGTTATGTTTTTTTCCAACAGTCTTTCATTAACCTAACGTTGATAAAAAAGGGTTCGTTGGGGTACAAATGTGTTTTATTAGTACAGCCATCCCCAACCACTGTGATACATTTTAAATCTGGAGTTTGTGCTTCTCCAGACTAAACACTCTTACCAGTACGGATGATATGTGATTCATACACCGTGTAATCCTCATTGTCTTATGTAACATTTTCTATAGACTGATATACACATGTAGGATTCTTTGTTTCCATGTGAGCGATGTAAATTGCTCCAACACTCTACACTGGTACGAGTAGCGCTATAAAACAAATTAAACGCATGTGAGAGTGGCTATGGAGAAATAAGGGGTGCTGTTGGAGAGTGGTAGTGAGCGAATCTGTGGAGAAAGAGGTTATGGAGGGGCGACAAAAAAGATTGTCCCACCTGGCACCAGCAGCCATCCATTTTGGACATTTTTCCTAAGAGCTCAGGAAACACAACTCTTGTGCAACCACAATTCTCCAGGGAACTGATCCAGATAGACAGTGGAGCCCACTCGAAATACAATTTTTCAATGTGCCATCAGTCCTCATTTGGTGAAAACTGGTGACAAAACACGAGAGGCATACTGCAGCATACATGTGGGACGGGAATGCCTTTCTAAGGTCAAAGCATTCAAGTATTATATGCTGACAAGTCACAAGATGCATTCAAGATAAAGAGGCCACTTATACATTTATTTTTTTAAACCCTGCCACGAAGAAATTGGCAACAAAGAGTAATGTGGCAGTAAATCTGTACTGCTTTATTAGCTGCAATGTCTGTATTTTAAAATATCTTATTGGGTTAAGGTACCTGCTGCAAAGACCTTTGCGTACCAGCTAAATCTCAGGGAATAATAATAATGGTAAAATAACTCTGGAAGATAACATAGTTCTTGGAGAGATGTGTGTTTTGCCTAGTCCTAGTTTTGAATCAAAGTAACATAGAGGGTTAATCATTCTCCTGCAAAGCACATTACGTAACACGCAGATGACAGATTTTTATTTTATGTAATTAGGCATGTGGGTTACTGCCTCTAAGAAAGACATCCTTTTGTTACTTGCAGTTCATTGTAATCCTTCTAATTTAGCACAGTGAGGTATAAAGGACATGTGTCTCTTACACCCTGTAACCCTTACTGTCTTATGTAACACATCCTTTATATTGCTGTACAAACATGATTTCCTGTTAATGTATAATCTGTGCATGTGATGTAAAGCGCTCCGACGCCCTGCTTTGGGGTGAGTAGTGATAAAGCACTCTAAAAGAAATAAAACAAAATAGTGGTATTTAAATTGTTATTTGTGTAAATACTGGGGAGACCAACACATTGGACATTCTTACAGTGTTTGCATATCTCTTATATACAGGAACTGAACAAAGGCAAAAGCATTTCTCTGTTAAGCACCTGTGAAGTGATAAGATATGAGCCTTTGTTTCCCCTCCATTGCATCTAGGTGTGAGGATTCCGATAGCTCCCAGCCAAGATACTCCAACAAAAAGAGACCCGATGGTCCCTTAACTTCGGCTTTTGTTATGAGTGAAGCTGTAATCTGATAAACCTTCTCCCCACCTGCATGTTGCTGCTTGGAACAAAAGCAGACAACGTACAGGCGGTGCTGAAAGTGTCCCGGTGTCAGAAAACTACACCGGGATGAGTTAGGCAGATTTCTGTGGGGGTCCAACCTCTTGGTAGGGTAGACGGTGTCTACCCTCTGAAAGTAGACGGTGTCTTCTACCCTGTACTCGAGCCCTGATCACACCACTGCACAAGAGACAATAGGAAGAGCTCACACGGCGAGAACAACAGGGAAGGGGGGAGGGCAACAAAAAACAACACAGGGGGAGAGAAGTACAGGAGGAAAACCCCTCTCTAACACACGGGATGCTGAACATATGGAGTGCTGAATACAAAAGAAATAATTTACCTTACAGATCTGCATTCCTGCCAACCTGAAGAACAATCTCACCGTGTGAGGAGGGGGCGGGGCCTTTAGGGGGTGGGGCCTCATGTCGAGAAGTATCTAGAAGGCACTTTTGAACCCCACCTCGCCCCCAAGCCCCCTCCTCCCAAAAAAAAAAAAAAAAAAGCTTGCTGAGGCTCATGCTGATGTTCTAGGGTGTTTTCACACCCCCTTAACGGACGTCGACAGTTCAAAGCCTCGGAAAACGAGCTGGAAAACCACTATTTACAGTGGTTTTCCGCTTGTTTTCCCTGCCACGTTGTGAAATCGGCTCCTTACGGGAGATCGTGTGATGGGAGCCGATATCATGTGTCACACTGTGGCACCGTGTGAGTTGGCAGGTATGGATCTGAGATGGATCCATGTTAAAAAAAAACAACAAACAGTAGCGCAAAGTGCTTCACTTTTAACAAAATACAACTGAAAAGTGGGGTGGGGGAGGGGTTTAACCAACGTCAGACTACTAGAGAGAAAACAGGTGGGGACACGGAAGAGCAAGAGAAAGCAGTATAGACGGTAAGACAGCAGTGGAAAGCGGTGGGACACAGAAGCACTGTGCAAGAGAGCAACGCAGCGCCGAAGGGGTAGTGACAGAAGCAAACAAGAGAGACAGCTTGAAACATGCACTTTCATGGAAAGCTTCTTGGAAAGGAAAAAATCCTAGAAAGCGAGCACTCCTGGAAGAATAGAAGCAGCCTATCAGAAAGTGGATAAAAAGGCAATGCTCCACAGGAGGGACAAACACAAGCTTGAGGGGTTAACACAAATAAAACCAGACAATATCAAGCAAGAAAATGTAAATGGCAACTCCAATGGTTAGCTTCGGGAGGTATGCATTCCTAGGTCAACTTCCAGCCTGTCCCCAAGAAGTCTTTCGCATTCAGAAAGCTATGCTAGACTAAAATGTGAGGAGGTGGGGCTGCCTCCAAGTGAACTTTCTACAAGTGAATTGTGCAAAGGAGTGCGGGTCACAGACAAATGGATGACATGTTATGTTGTTATGTTATGTTATATACATTTCTAAAGTGCAACGGTTACCCGGGGGTGTCCTGGCGCTGACTGCTACCCTCCGAGTTCAAGTTCTTATGGAGATTCTATACATTAAGAAGCCAGGTTTTTAGTTCCTTTCTGAATACCAGAAGATCAGTGGTATTCCTAAAATGGCAGGGGAGATCGTTCCAGGCCTTTGCTGCGCAAGTGATGAAGCTTCTCCCACCCCACGTAGCTTTCTTGATGGGGGGGGGTACTGTCACCAGTTTAGCTCCTAGTGAGCGCAAGGTTCTTTTGGGGGTGTACCATTGAAACCGCTGTTTCAGGTATTCTAGTCCCAATCCATATAGAGACTTGAAAACGGTGCATAGAGATTTGAAGCACACCCGTTTTCTGACTGGCAACCAATGCAGTCTTTTGATTTTCTTGGAAACCGAGACAAATTTTGGTGTGCCCGTAAGAAGTCTTGCTACCGCGTTTTGCAGAATTTGTAGTTTATTTAAATATCGTTCTTGAATATTCAAATAGAGGCCGTTGCAATAATCCAGCCTTGATAGGATGAGGGATGTAACGACAGTACGTTGACTATCTTCCGGCAGGAACGGCTTTATTTTTTTAATCATTCTGAGAGAGTGGAAAGTGGCTGAGGCAGTAGCATTTATCGGATCACCAAAGTTCAGTCTGTCATCCACTATAACTCCTAGGTTTTTTGCTTTCTTAGTGGGTTTAGGGAGAGTGCCCAGTTCTTCCGGCCACCAGTCAGAGGTCCAGAAGTTGGCATTATTTCCAAACATGATGATCTCAGTTTTGCCTGAGTTGAGCTTCAGGCAATTATGTGTCATCCAGATTTTAACTGCTTCCATGCATTCGTGGAACCTCTTACTCTTCCCTGATTCAAGCCCTGGCAACAGAGACACAACAATTTGCGTATCGTCCGCGTAGGAAGTAAGACTAAAGCCGAAGGATCTAATCAGGGGGGGCCAAGGACAAAACGTAAACATTAAAAAGAGTAGGGCTAAGGGATGACCCCTGTGGCACTCCACAAGGTAGGGAAAATGGTTTGGAGTAGAATTTGTCCAAGGACACAATTTGTGTTCTCTCGGTTAGAAAGGTTTTTAGTAACTTCGATGCTTTGCCCTGGACCCCACACGCCGACAGACGATCTATCAGGAGATCATGATGGACTGTGTCGAAGGCTGCAGAGAGATCCAACATGATTAATGCTGCCTTACCTCCCTGATCCAGGGCTTCCCTAATTTCTTCTGTTGATTTTATAAGGGCTGACTCTGTGCTGTGTGCTTCTCTGAACCCATATTGAGTAGGAACTAGAGCCTGATTTTTATGAAGAAAGGTACAAAGCTGGGAGTTCATTGCTTTCTCTACCAGTTTTGCCGGCAGTGGAAGGCGAGAAATTGGTTGAAAATTGTTTGGATCCTTAGTATCTAAATTATGTTTTTTCAGCAGTGGGAGTATTGAGGCGATCTTCCAAATTTTGGGGAAGTGCCCTGATTCAAACATAGCATTAAACAAGGAGGTAAGTGATGTGGCAATAGGTTCCGGGGCTAATTTAACCACTGATACAGGGCAGGGGTCATAGGGAGAGCCTGATCTAATTGACGTAAGAAGTATTTTTGTTTCATTTGTTGAACGTGGGGCGAATTTATCAAACGTGGGAAGGAGGCCAGATGATTGCTTGGTTCCCTCAATAGAGGCCTCCATCCCTCCCAGCGGGGAGAGGTTGAAGGCTGAAAAGATGATTCCCACCTTTTTCAAGAAAAAAGTAGCAATGTCCTCACATAATTCTTGACTTGACTGAATCTTAGGTGGACTAGGGGAAGCCAGGCTAGATACGGTTCTGAAAAGTTCTTTAGAATAACTTTTGGCTAATTTGAATCGGTTTGCAAAAAAAGCTTTTTTTGTGTTAAATACAAATTGTTTATAAATCGCGAGGCTTTGTTTGTAGATTTCTTTCTCAGCTTCCTTGAATTCTTTCCTCAAATTCCGTTCTAGACGTTTGCAAATAAGTTTTTGCTTCCTAAGTTCCTCCGTATACCAAGGTGCGGTTGGTTAGGATCGTTTGGGATATAGGATTTTCGCCTGAGCTAATTTTTTGCAGGCTGTCTCCACCCAGTTAGTGTACCAGGAAGTGGCATCTTCCACTTCTGCGGGCAGCGGGCTGGCGATGGTACTGAGCAAATCTTCTAGTTCAGTACCCTTAATTCTGTTTCAAGCCCTCATCTTTATCCGGTTTTTGGGGTCCCCCAGTTTCTGGTGATAGGCAGGATGGGTCAGCTCAAAATGGATGGCTGCGTGGTCTGTCCAGACGAGGGGCACCAATCTAGTGCAGGTTAGGTGTGGATGATTGGAAAAAATCCCATCCAGGGTGTGTCCTGCAGTGTGGGTGGGACCCGTCACGTGTTGTACAAGATCGGCAGTACTCATCATATCTAGCAGGATATCTTGTCATATTCCATATGTGACGGATTTGGTCAAAATTTGAAGACACCTCTAATGGTATTGCTGTCTTATTTTACTAAAGGAAATGAAAGGCTGGGTGTGGATATTGCTCAATCGTGTGGTGGCCAGGCACCACGTCGTGTGCAGACGATTCATTGTTTTTGTTCCTTAATGCTTTTGCTCTCACGTGATTCTGAAGATTTTGTTTGCGGTGGTTATGATAGTGCCAGAGTTAGGTGCTATTGACATAACTCATCTGTGATACATTTTAACTTGGAGTGGGGAAAGGTGCCATGATGAGGTTTTCATGCGGTACCAGTTTATGTTGAGCAGGTGGGGTGGGTGCCCTCATTAATACCGTCAGCAAACATTATGTTGCAAAGTCCTTGTGCGTTATGTGCTGTTTTCATCTAACTGTGAATATAAAATGCAGTTAATGTAGCATGGATGCAGGGAGTGTGCACCGTTTTCTGTATCCCATTGAAAGGATCAACTGTGGCTTGTCAGTAGAATTTATCCGGTGTGCACGGGCAATCTGCGTCCTGTGGTGTCATGTGAATGCTGTCGTGTCATGTGCATTAAGTGCTGAACCTGGGTTGACCGAAATTATCCCAGCCAGTCCGAATGGAGTTAGTGGAAGTGTTACTTAAGAGGCACTGAACACAGACTGCCTGAAATAGTGCGGTCCTTGGGCAGGCGTGTAGAGTGACTGCAAATTATGTGATTTCCATGGTGCCAGTCAATAATACAAATCAGTGGCCCTCACTGGCGTACGAGCTCGAGCCCCTAGTGAGGGCTATAAGACAGATAAAATAATACAAGTAAAAGTATCAACCTGCCACAAAGCACATGAATAGGTCTGCCCAGCCACCTCCCTCCCATGCCCTTATAGCTCCACCCTTCAGCTTCCTCAAGCAATTCCTTAAACAAATAATACATGTGTGAGGCCTTTGCTACTAACCTTGGACTGAAACAGAGCACTGACACTGCAACTGAGTAAACATGTTATTCCCTTTATGCGCTTGAGCGTCAAAGGCTAGCTGAGCAGCTGTGCCAGAGATGAGACACTACAACTTATGGAATTACCATTCGGTGCACAAAGGTGAGCAGCGACAGTCTGGACCCCTACTGAAGTGTAAGAGATGCATGCACAGCAAACCTTTGACGCTTCTTATAGATGAAAAAGCTTCTTATTGATAAAATGAACAGTTACAATATGACAGTGAAGGATACCATTCCACACGCGCTAAAAAGTCTGAGTGGGACTTAAAATCAGTAAAAAGCTGACATCAAGCAGGTTACGGGCCCTGGCACAGAGCGAGCCCACATTATTGTCACGAAAGAGACATGTCACCACATGAGATCAAATTCTAAATCAGGCCCTTTATTTTCAACATCTGCACATTCTATTGCCAGTATTGGGGTGACTGAAGAAGCCATGGTGGACTCCAATTAGTAGTAGCCAGTGGTAGCAGCTGTTACCCCGGGCTTGTACTCGGCTACCCCTGGAACTACCCTTGCTGCTCCTGAGATCAACACTGAGGAAGGCAGCAGCAGGGAAAAAGAGAGCTCTTAGAGCCATGTGTAACTGCTATATGTGTGTAGCCCCTGACACAGCTCTTATAGTCATGTGTATGCTGTACGTGTGTAGCCCCTATACGCCGTGCCTTTGACCTACCCCTTCTGCAGCTAACAGAAGGACGTTCAGGGACTAATTGTGGGACGCAGTACTAAGTCTGTGATATCATCAGAGGTCAAGGAGCGCGTGATGTCACTGCTGTTACCCCTACCATTTTGGTCAATTTGCATGAGAGTAGCCTTGTAATTAAATAGATTTCTGCAGAAATCCACACATTCAATGATACTGTGAAGGTATAGGGGTCGCTGCTTTCATTAAAAAAAAAAAAAAAAACCCTGAACTATAGTTCCACTTTATCCTAGTTTTGCAATGTGCTCTTTCAACATTCCTGCTAGCTTTCAGCGGATTAGTCAAACAACGGAAAGCACTTGGCTGGCGAATTTCCCGTGTTGATACCAAAATATCGCGGCGTTTTAACTTTGAAAGATCTCTTCAGTGCAAACATGAGCGGAGTACTTAAAAGTGAGCGTGAACACTGCCGGCAGGAAGCACAATCGTTCAATGGTAAGGTTTCGCGGTTTAGGTTTTTCACGCCGTCTTAAAATCCGGCTGCAAAAAACCCACGGCAGGTAACGGAGCAGCACAGTCGGCCGTTTGTTAAGAAAGTTGGTAATAAAAACATTGATGTAAAGAAATACAGGAAATGGCCTTACAACATCGGTTATAAGCGGACATTTAAACGCTGATGCGTATTTCAGTACATTGGAGTAAACGGTAAAATGGACGGATAACACATTTACATTTGCTTTCTAAAAAGATGTTTCAGAAGCAATGCCCGAGGACATTTTTTTGTAGTTATATTTTATTCGGTTGCACAGATAGTGAATATAGTGCAATGCAACAAAGAGGGCTAGAGAGGAATACACCCACAGGGGACACGTTAATAAGCATAGAGGGGAAAGCAAGCTGCGGATACCCCAACATGAAATACATCAGAATACATAGATGGGGATAGAGGGTAATACACTAATGGGGATCCACCAATGAGCAATACAGGGGGATGCACACACCAACATGGGGAGGAGTGGGAACTGGAATCACTAATGGTCGCCAGCCCTTGCCCTTTAAAAGCTACCAACATGAAGGTATGTGTTGAGTTGTACAGTGCAATTTACAGATTCGTTTTTTCAGAAATTTGCAAAGCAAACAAAATAAGTGGAATGACCATTTCCAAATAGTTACTATAGAACAAAAATGAGAACCAAGTTGGCATATATCAGATTGTTGTGACCGTTTGATTATTCGGGGAACTGAATACTGTAGGTGAATCTTGTTGATAAGACATACTGGGTTGTCTTTAGGGATGGCAGGCTAGCGCTAGGATAAGGTAAAAATATGCAAATGTCCAGGATGTCATCAGGAGAAAGTATTAGATTGCTACTACTAATATCAAATATTGCACTGTGCTGGCAAGAGGATGGGAAGAAACCCCTTACCAGTGGCGTAACCAGGTGCGGCTGGCACAGGTAAGAGCGGCGGGGCGGGGGCAGAGAAAGTCGACAGACAATGGGATAGGTAAAATTAATTAAATAAATAAATAAAAGCACTCGACTTGGCGATGCGGCGAGCACAAGGTAAGTGGTTTAAAAAAATAAATAATAATTTTACCTATCCTGCCATCTGTCGACTTCTCCTCCACCACGCCTCACCCTTGCTCCGCCCCACCGCCCTTACCAGTGCTGGCCATGCCTGGGCGTAACAATAGCCCCGCAGCCCCTGCAGTGAGGGGTGGCCCTCCGGCACTGTGCACGGGTGGAGCGCCCCTGGCCTGAAAGCTCCTGACTGGGTTCGAAACGTGGGGGCCCCCTCCATGAACTTTGCTGGGGGGGCCCCCTCAAGTTTTGTTACGCCACTGCCCCTTACCGGGTTGCACAGAGCTGTAAAGCACATGAACGAGAAAGCAACGTGTGGGAGAATTCTATGAGAGCGAGTGCAACATGGGAAGAGCCAGGGAGAAGGACATGGGTGAGAGAGAGAGAAACACAGAGAGAGGTGGGCAGGGGTGACAGCAGTGGCGGCTCCTCGAGGGAGTGCTGCGGGGCGGGGGAGGGGCAGGGTGGGGGGTAGTAAACTACGGCATACGGCCGAATAGAGTTAAGTAACTAAATAAAACGAATTACATTGCGCACGCTGCATCGCCATTTGCGGTGCAGCTCGCGCATGTAATTTGTTTTATTTATTTATTTAGTTACTTAACTCTGTTCGGCCGTATGCCGTAGTTTACTACCTCCCACCCTGCCCCTCCCCCGCCCCACTCCCTCGAGGAGCCGCCACTGAGTGACAGAGCGAGAAAACTGAAAAATACACATGTTCTTACCCAGTGCTTAACAAAAAAGAAAAAAGTGGTTCCTGTAAAGGAAGCAATGGAAAGACACAAGTAGTGAGGCTATGCTCCATTGGAGGAACAAACAAGAAGGAAAAGGAAAACCCACACAAGCTAACAAATACAAAGCAAGCAAGTGTGAGTGACACTAAATCCATTCAATGGTAACCAATGGGTGGGCTCTAAAGCAATGTAAACTGATAATAGTCTGTTTCACAAACAGACAGTTTGTACTGCCTGGTAGGCAAGACCTAATAAATAAGCACTGCAAAGCCAATAGGTCTCGCCAACGAGTGTGCTATTGGCTTTGTAAATGTTTTTTAGTCATGTTGTGCAGCAGCACGGTTACTGTGTAGCAAGACTGAAAGTAAAAAAAAAAACGCTACAACACAGCCAGGGCTGGCCATGTTATAGCGCTTTTTTTTGTTTCAGTCAAGTCTGCACAACAGCTGCGCTGCTGTACAACATGACAAAAAAAATATTGACAAAGCCAGTTGCTCTCTCCTAGGTGAGAGCTATTTGCTTTGCCAATGCTTGTTCCTAATTGAAGGGGTTTACTGACAGAAGGAAATTTTTGCTTCAAAATTCCTTGGCTGATTTACATTTCTACCTCTCCTACCCTCTTACCCCTGATAGCCAGATCAGCACAGAGATTTAGCCATCTCGATAATATGATCCTAGGAAGCGAAAGTCAATGCAGTGACAGCTGACATGACTGCCAAAAATCCAATTCCAGGCACCTCTCTTAAATACATACAGAGGGTGTTAGACTTGGCATCTTTTGGCGTGTTTCCCCTGACTTTTTGCTTTCTGACCTCCCGGTTTTGACTCTGTTTTTGCTGGTGTGATGATTCTGCGCACTTTCCTCACTGCGGTCCAGTGGGAAAGTGCAAGTGCTCCTGTATAAAATGTGTTATGGATTGGTGTTTCCATGATTGGCCTATTTGGTTTATGTGTCAGTCCCTTGTAAAGTGCACTGCGAGTGCCAGGGCCTATAGACCAAATGCTGTTGGTGGGCTGCAGCACTGGATTGTGCCACCCACGCAAACAGCCCGTAAAGTGTAACTCGGGCCTGCCATCGCAGAGCCTGTGCGCAGCCTGGGGCTGCCATAGTCGACTTGGCAAGTGCACACACTTGCAAGTCCCTAAACCTTCCCTTTGCTACATGTTAGTCACCCCTAAGGTAGGCCCAAGGTACCCCTGTGGGCAGGGTGCGTTGTACGCGAAAGGTAGGACATGCCCGGGTGTGTGCGGCATGTCCTGATAGTGAATTACAGCCTAGTTCGTTTTTCACTATTGCAAGGCTACCTGTTCCCCCTAGGCCAGAACGGGCGGTTTTGATTATTACAGCTTATAATCCTAACTGACCCCGGGAACATGGTAGAAATTCGAGTTTAGTATGCCTGGACTCAGAATGATAAAATGCAGCTTTTAGTAAGGTTGGTTTTACCATTCTGGGTTTGAAAATACCACTTTTAGAAAGTGGGTATTTTCTTGCCTAACCATCCAAGCCTGCCTCTGCGAGATTGTGTATTCCGTGTCTGGAATGTGAGTGACAGGGGCTGGGGGATGCCAGGAGACAGGGTGAGTCAGCGCAGGGCTGAATAGCCAGATCGACCTGTAGATGGGTGGGAGGGGTCGCACCTGGGCCCTGAATAGGACAGTGCCTTCCCTCCACAATGCTGGCTCCACCTCCTGTGGTGCGTCTGATGTCCCTGGCCTACTCACTGAAAGAAGGGACGGAGACTTGTCAACAAAGTGCTCCAGAACTGGTTTGGACTAGGCAAAGGCCTCTCTGCCTTCAGAGAACAAAGGAATTTGGGATATAAATATTGGGGCCCTGACCCCATGAATTTAGATCTCGCTGGAATCAAGGAACCTGCCAAGACGAAGAGCTGGAAGAGCTGCCAGGAGGAGTACTGCCCCTTTGCTGTGTTGTTGCTTTGTTGGGTTGGCCTGCAGTTGCTGCTTCTGTCTTGGGCAGTGAAAGGACTGGACTGAACTTTCTCCAAACTTGTGCTGAGTATCTCCAAGGGCCAGAAACCGAGCTGGCCTCCTGTTAAGAAGTCTCAGGGACTACAAAGACTTCACAAGCCTCTGGGTACCGCTTCTGGAACGCTGTTTCAGTTGCCACAGAGGAAGGGAACTGCAACCGACTCCGTCAACCGAATCCATCCCTGGCCGGTGACCTGTTTGCACCGCAGACCGCATCGCCCCGCTTCGCATCGCAACCCTGGTCTCACCGTGGGCGACGTCCGACGCCGCCAACATCGAGCCGCTGCTTGCACCGTGACCTGTGGGCACCGCAGTTCGCATCGCATCGCTTCACTGGGCCAGCCGGACCAGACCGACACTGTCGCTGCAACTGGCTCAAGAGTCGAGACCGCACCGCATTTGGGGCACCGCTCGCACGTCTGCGACGCACCGCTCCGACTCGCACCGCTGTCCGACGCCAGCTCCCGCACTCCGGCTAGGTCGCCTGCATCGCAACCTGTCAGCACCGCATCGAGCATCGTCTCGCCCTGCATCGCACGCCTTGGACTCACCGACTCCGTCTGCCCGACGCTCATCGAGCCGCTGCCTGCACCGCATCGAGGGACACCGCACCTTGCATCGCTCCGTCTTGCACCGCAACCGCGACGAACGCCGACCGGCTCGTACACTCCGTACCAGCCACAACGAGAAAAGGTACTGTGACCGAGTCTGTTCACGACTCTGCTGGCCCGTATCGACGCGGTCGGCTGGAACTGTTAGACTCTGTGGTTCTCAGCATCACGGTAGGCTCGGACGGAGCTACCGACTCGTACGAACTTTGCTTTTGTGCTATTCCTGCAAAGAAGAAGTTAACGTATCAAGTATTCATTCGTAAAGTATAGTATTGTGGATTTTTGTCGTAATTGGTCTTGTCTTGAGTATATAAAATATTGGTTATTTTTCTAAACTGGTGTGGTGTCCGTTTGTAGTGCTTACACTGTATTACTGTTGGTTATGTGCAAATGCTTTACACACTGCCTCTGAATTAAGCCTGACTGCTCGTGCCAAGCTACCACGAGGGTGAGCAGGGGTTACTTCACGAGTGTAACAACCCTTACCCTGACTAGGAAGAAGGGTCCCTACTTGGACAAAGGTGCAAGCCCTTGCCAACTAGAGATCCCATTTCTAACAGAGGGGGTGCTCTTACATTCCCCGACCTCATCCCAGGAATTAATTGCTAGGAAGGGTTTTAAAAAGGAGAATCATGATTATTGTGTTTGTCTAACATTTGCTCAAGGCTGCGTCGTGGAGCTGGTTTCAGCCACACTAAGCACTACAGTAACAAAAAACAAGTTAATATTATTATTGGTTTCCTTCCAGAAATGTTCGAGTAATCAAGTTCTTATTTGGTTAGCTGTCAATGTGAGTGGGGCTGCCGAGGATCGTTCTGATGCCATGGAACGGAAATAGAACAAGTACTGAATAGGTAGGATAGCTCAGTGGGTTGAGCGTTCACTGATCAGGTTTTTAAGGAATTTGCAAACTAGTGGCTGCATCATAGCTCTATTTTTATTATGGCGGCTGGGGGCAGAAGACTGCTGGGATAGAATGCACTCTAGTCGAGTGCATAGATAAGAAAGAAAAGAAGTAGTGCCTGTTTACTGGAGCAGTGGAAGGACACAAGTACTTGGGCCATGCTCCGGGGAGAGACTAACACAAGAGGCGGAAGGAAAACACCCACAAATGCGAATGAATATCAAGCAAGTACATGCGAGTGGTAATGAAGCCAATGATAATCAAAGGGCGGGCTCTATGTCCCCCATAGGAAAATAAATGCCTCCCAAGCGACAGCATATGTGCTGTCTCAGGCGAGACCTAAAAAGCACATCATATATTGAACCTGCTTTGCACATAAAGAGAAAGAAACTCAGTTTTTGAGGTCTGTGAACAATGCGCACAAGCTTTGTGCAGTCACTCAAAGTGAAGGGAGCCAATGGGTACAGTGGGCTGGTCCATTTCACAGGGGGTATGAAGCAAAATGTGAATGACAGTTTAACAGACCAATGGATGAAGCCTACCGACCAAAAGCTGCTCCATGCATCTATAATGTTTTGGGGAAAAACAATAGTCTGTCAAAACAGACTTTATGTAAAAAAGACCCTCTGAGCATCATCTGCAACAGGTTTGCAACATCATTTCTAAGCAGAAATATTCCCTAGAGTTTTTTAATGGGTTGCTGCGGAAATCTGGCAGTACCTAAGAGTGCTCTTTGTACCATTGTGAAAGTGATGCCGATGACCTAGGACACTATTTGCTTTCAGAAGGGCACACATGAAGGTCAGATGTCCTTGTACCATACGTTTGCTTGTCTTGTGCAATATTAAGCTGGATAAACGGATCAATAAGCACAGATTTAAATCAGTCTGAAGAAATAACAGGTTTCCTGCTCCCAGCATATTTGCAAAGCACAAATGAAGGTCACTACAAAATATAGGCTTCTACCAGTACTGATAGTCATCAAACATGGGCAAGGCTGGTGAGATGGCCATGAGTAAGCTGGTCGGAATGCAAATGTTAGGACGGGTATTTGGGAAATACATATGTTTTGTTGTACAGGTAATAAGGCGATTGAGATGTATACAATGTAGTTTAATTTTATCATTGTGAGAAAACATGTCACGCAAGTGGATGGGGACTGTTAAGAAAAAGATGAAAAATCTTAGGTAGCGCACCATTTTCCACCAAAGCAATGAGACCTGGTAGTAACAGTGGTAAGCAGATCCATCGTGCAGCCATTTTTATATACATTACCTCACAGTTTTCCCGGATGACTTGATCAACGTCCCAGCGGATTTGGATACCTAAGCGTTTGACATAGGATTCACACAAGAATAAGGGGAGCTCTATGTCACATTTTTGATACCAGGAAACATGGAGAAGATCTGAGATTTACCTCACTTTATCAACTTGCCTGATACGCCACCAAAGCAAATTATTCTGCAGATAATAGGAAACAGGCTGCCAGAAGGGTTTCTGATGAAAGTAAGATATTATCTGCGTATAAGGACAATAATAGACTGCGATCTAAAGCACAAACCTTAGACTGAGAGATACTGACTTAGCATGAACACCAGCAGTTCTAGTGCACTTACAGATAAAACCAGTGACAAGGGGTATCCTTATGTCGCTGTCAATCATGTCCATTAATATGCTATCAGTTAGCAGTAGTTATTAACTACAATCCAGTGAACAGCACAAAATCAACACTCAAAATTTAGTGGTAAGCGAAATGGAAATTCCCCATTTTTACTTAGAATATGAAATCTCTATTTGGAGAAGGAATTCTGTACGTGGAATGTTTTGTATTCAAACTAAATTCTTGTCAGACATCGTAAAGCAGGGGGGGGTCCAACTGTTGTTCACCGAGTCCGCACCCATGCTACATTTTGAAGATAACCATAGTTCAAGTTAGTGTTGCCCATTTAGATTGATGTTACAGAAATGTATCCTACGTGGATATCCTGAAAAGCTGTTGTGGCTATATGCCTGCAGGCCAAAATTGAACACCACTGTCACAATGCATGCATGGTTACTCTAGACACCAAACAACCATGTTAGATTAGGTATGGCAAGAACACTTCCATGAGCTAAAATACAAAGACATACTGATTTGATATAGCAAGAAAGGTTTTCTACTGAGGCAATTAATTATACGATTTCCATTGTGAACTTTGCACATAATGCAAATCCAGCATTTAGCTACAAATTTACAGTTGACATCCCCATCGGAAAAATTAATTAAATGCCAGGTTACACTTTGAAAACCTCACTGACAGCTCTCACAAGATGAAGGAACTTTTCAAAGTGATTGAGGATCTTTCTACCCCTTGAGCCACCAGTGCTTCCAGTTTACCTTCTCGAGTATAACGTAACTAGCTCTCAAATATTTTTACCCAAAAGAAATTGAAACTATCAAAACCCTTGTAAACCCATGTGCAAATAAGCCAGACAAATCTACACCAAACAACTCCTCTCTCTCGAGCTCCCTCAAAGACTCTTAACATTGTTACTTGTTTCAGACAAGTAACATCTGCAAAATAGCAGACATGATTGGGAGCACCAAAAAGTCATGGTCATCTCTAGATACTTCTCCTGCAACAATGATGACATAGCTAAACCCGGCTCCATCTGAAATCCTGGCCTTTCTTTTTAATCTCTCCCTTATGCAACGTAGAGCTCCTGGTGAATGGAAATCTCACATTGTTAAACCTCTGCTAAATAATTCAGGTCTCCCCTCAGATGACCGAAGTCATTTCCACCCCATCTCATTGCTACCTTATATGGGAAAAAAGTGGAAAGACGTGTCTTTACCCAACCATCAGCATTTGTAGAAAACAACATTATTCGTCACCACACCAAGCCAGCTTTGGAACTGGCCACAGTACAGAGCTGAACATACTGTCAGTGCTTGACAACCTTTGAAGACTGGGGGATGGTGGTGGTGTCGAGGCTCTGGTCTTGCTAAACCTCTTAGCAGCCTGAAACACCATTGATCACCCAATATTTCTTGAGAGGTTGAACTGGGGCAAATCCTTCAGCTCTGAGCAAACCCAATCTCCCTGCCAGCTTTTAAATCTGAAGAAAAAATTAACACGTCCAGTGTTTCACAGGGAGCAGTGTTTTAACCATTTCGATCTAATGTATAAATGCTCTTGCTAGCTCAGACCCTTCATTCAATGGGGGTTCAGGTTTATACATATGTCGAGGACCCTCAAATGCTTTTTAAAATGATGGATACCAAAAATTCTTCATCCACATCTACAGACATCACCCACTTTCTTTCCACCGCTTAACAGCAAGCCAAGCTGGATGCCTTAAAATGTTTTTAAATTGAACCCTAATAAAACTTACCTTTTAATAACCAAGAATATTACCAGCAAATGGACACCTAATCTCTAGCCAGAATCCATGAGCACCCATCCTGCCTCTTCGACAATTATGCAAACTTTTGAGATCCTTATTGATTCTGATCTCTCTTTAGAACCCAGATCCCCAAAATAGCAAGTTCTTGATTCTGGCAACTAAAACGACAAATGAAAATTCTTCCTTAAATTGATTCTGCCCATCATTCTTCATAATGATGGTCCTTGTTCATCCATTTCTGGACTACAGTACTTCCATCCACTTTGGTTTGTCTAACAGATTGCTGCAACATCTCCAGGTAGCACAGAATGCAGATGTCTGGCTTCTAACCATCTCAGATGGCGAGATCACATCACCCCAATAATGAGGTCACTGCACTGTTTTTTAAAGCACTGGCTATTGTCCAACGCATCTTTCACTCTACTTCCTCGGCTTTCATGGTGGCCAAATTTTGCCTATACAATCATAATAAAGCCATATGCTCTTTTGACTAAAATGCAAACAATGTTGTTTAGTGACAGAGCTTACTCTGTCACTGTACCAAAGGAGGGGAATAGCCTTGGCTAACAGGCACTTTCTTCCTTTCTCGTTTTCCATAAGAAACTATCAGTCTGATTTACAGTTTGAAGAGTTGGGTACTGCATCAAAAACGAGACAGATTTGATAGCGCATTATATTTGACTGCACTTGCAATAAAGTGGAGGGGAGATCTGTCACGTTTGTGTTGGAGTAAACGTCTGCCAAACCCTGCATCAGGCCTAATCTTTCTTAAGTTTCACTCTGTATCCTATCCTTCCTGCAGTTTTAGTTTTCATTCTTAGTTTTTGTAGCTCCTAACATTGCCCGATGTTTTCTTCAATAGTGTCAAGAAACTACAGTGTAAGTGCGCTGGTGTACACAATATAGCAGAACACTACCCAGGACAGCTCAGTGGTTGTATAGCAGTAGTTGTTCTTATGCCACTGTTTTTTGCTTGCTTAAATTAGATACTTGTATCAAACAAAGATGTCTCATGGCGTCAATCAGCTGCTTGGCAAACACCACCTGGTTGTAGTTTATTAAATATCAGTCTTTCTCCTAGCTCAGCATTTTCAAAACTCAACATTCAACACTATCTCAGTTTTAGTTAAGCACCAGTCTCAGTAGGCCTCTTTAAATAAGTCTTTAGTTTGTTATGTAACCAACGCCTCGACAGACCTAGTGGACACAGATGGCAACCTGCCTTAATATAGTCCTGTGAAGACTGAAAATTAAGCCTAATTCTTGTCCAGGCATCTGTAGCCTGCTACACCAATCACCATTTAAATTATGCTATACAGCATTACATTTTTTACCTTGTGGTTTATATTTGTTTTAAGAGTTATGAACGTCGAAGATGACTATCCGTCCCAAAAGTTGAATGCCATTCTGTTTTGAAAAGTGCCTATTGCTAGTGCACTTGGATTTGAAGCTCCTCGTTTACAGGTGCTCAGGTAAAGAGCGAAGGTATTGTTGGATTGGTTGGGTTAAGACAGAGTCAATAACGCAGTGTCTTATGCGTCGTTCAATCAGTTCATGACACTACTTGAGCCACTGTGTTCCAGGATACAATAGGTGGAACAATCTGAATGAGCCTGCAAAAATACATAAGCCTAGTATGAGATTTCTGACCCTGGCTCTGATGGTAAGAGTGGCACAGCCAAAACCAGGAGCCCTGAGCAACCTCAATTAATTTAATTTTCTTATTTAATTTCAAAACAGTCCTGTCCTCCCAAAGTATGCTGCACCAGACTCTCGTGCCGATCAGGACTAGAAAAATAAAATCAGTTTCCAAAAGTCCAATTTGAGGCCTCTTAAAATAAAATTTGAGAGGAAGTCAAGTGGCCCTTAATGACAAGAATGCTATGATGCAATAATGCCATTGGATCAGTATAACTGCATGAGATAGATGAAACGTTAAATGGATGAGAAATCCCTGGGGAATGAAGACTGTTTCAGCTGAAGTAACACTGCAGGTAAGAGAGTCTGGTGTGAGATCTCTCCCTTTAAACCCACCTCTGCAGGTCACTAGCACAGGACACATGAAAGTCCAAACAGATGTGTTCTCAGATTCCGTACACAGACAGGAAGCAACATAAGCATGGATGGATATGTGCCCCCTAGACTTTAAATGCCCACTCTAGGAGGTGTGGGGGGAGGGGGGAGTTTAGGGGGGAGGTCTTCATTCGGTTTACTGCTTCGTACACCCAAAATGGGCACACAGGTGTTAGGCTGCAGTAGGTTGCTTTCTGCATGATATCATGCCCACAAGAGGAGATAAACTGAGTAAGGGAATGTTTGGGGGGCACACTTGATATGAGCTAAAAAAAGCAAAAGAAACATACATTGGAAGCAGAGAGACAGGCCATCAAAGCGCCTGGTTTAAGGTCCCTGAAAATGGAGTTTCTTTCTGTAAATGTTCCTGCAATAAACATCTAGCTATTCCTGTTTCATACCAAAAGTAAGCTATGTGTGCTTGATGTGGTTTTGATGTGCTCTCAACATACAAGGAGGCACAATCGTTTATTGCTAATTTTGAGTCTCTAACAAAACTCTTTCCTCATTTAGAATCCACCTTAGGTAATGAAAGTACTTTCCAGTAAAGTGACATATTTTCTCCGGCCACGTCTGTCCTAGCAGGTGCTATATGTACCCCCTCACCTCAACTCCACAGCCTTGCATTTTCCATTGAAACACCTCACTGCTTGCAATCTGAAGGGCATGAGTGCAAGCCAGGATCATTTGAAAACAGAGCACCCTTTGATTATAATGCATGAGAAATGTTTTAGGGTCCCAGACATACGGACACATTCCATTAGATCTGTTACAGGGAGGAATTTAGAATGACAACAAAGCAGACAGGATCAGATAAAATGCCAGTCAGAAGGGAGCTTCCATTGACGGTCTGAAGATTATCATGAAGCAGCCACAACACAGAAGTCAAAAATATGAATGAAGGCCTCGTCCTTTGAACACGAAGAAGTCCAAGTTGCATGAAACAGGCTTTGCATGTTTGGACGACGGAAGCTGTGGGGGGTCAGACTGACAGAGATATAGCTACGAATGGCAGAAGAGAGGAATATCATTTTGTCAGAGACAAGACAGTCAGTCCTGGGTGGAAGTATGACAGAGATTGACCAGACAAACGTAGACATTAGGCTTTGGAAGGGTTTATTTTAAAGAAGTTGGAAGACGTCGCGCTCTGGATAGTAGGAAGACAGATTTTCAGATGGACATCATTTTAGGCAGAACAATGCTGTTCAGATGCAGGATGTCACGCTCTTCAGGTTAAGGACATCATGCACAGGACATCACTTGTTGCTAGGCTACACTCGTTTTAGGAATGGCTGTGCTTCTTAGTCTGGGTTAAAGAATCACAGATATCCGGACCATGATGGTAGGCACAGGAAGGGTTTCATTGGAACATTGTAAAACTACATTGGAAGAAGGGGGTCAGTGGATGCTTATGTGAAAAATAAACGCAGAGTAACAAAAAGTACTCTAAACGTATTGAGAAACAGGGCATCCCATAGCAAAATAAACACAAATCATGTTGGAGTAACGTTCTGGCCGACCTGACAGAGGTCCTTTCTTACAAATGTCGACTAGATGGAGTGATAGACAACTATGAACTTGCCAGCTGATGACTGTAGCATGACAATTACTGCTACAAATACAATCGGGCAATGTATCCTGGCACCATGGTGAAGGCACAGGCAACTAAGAACAAACAGTGGCTCAAACTTTGGCTGTTTAATACATGGTTCTTGTGAATGCAGCTGGAGATGCAGATATTTAACTAGGGAGAGGCATTCCGCCTAGTGTGCACAGACGTGTATTTGAAGGCTGTACACTATTGGAGAAGTGTGAAGATATGGAGAAGGTAGAGATGAAAATAAATGAATTTTTTCATATATTTGTGCAACAAATAAATGATTTAAGGAAAAAGATGCCCAGTAAATAACAAAGGAGAGAAAAACATTAAACATAAAAGATCAGCATTTTGTAGTTATATGGAATTGAGCACAAGGAGAATCGTGGAAAGGCAGCATATCTAAGAGGCAGAAACACAAAATTGGTGATGCATGAAGACGAATGGGTTTTAGATAGGTCATCAAAAAAGGGACACGCATTGACAGGATTTGGAGTCTGAAACTTTAAGATGATAAAGTGAGGGCAACTAAAAAACAAGAACTGACAAAGCCAAAGGTCTGGTATTGGCAAGTTGATGAGATAGTTATTTTTTTTTTATTAGGTCTGGCCTAAAGACAGACTATATATATATATATATATATATAAATTAATTTGGCACCATTTAATAACTTTGACTCTATTTGGTGAATCTGAACAAAACTTTCCCCAAAAAAGTTCATCAACTTTGCTCCTTCATGGAAAATTTGGCGCCGATGCGGCAAGCGAGCGCCAAGAAAAAAGGGGTGGTGGATCCCAAAAATGTGTTTTCCCATGTTAAGTCCAATACTAAAGTTTGCTCTCCAAACTGAAAAAATGGCTGATATCATCAATTAGGTCATTTAACATGTTGTGAGTGATATAGTATGCGAGGTCATATGCAGTGTATTGCTGGTGGCACAAGCTATAGTTAGTTCACTAAAGTGTAATTGCTGAATTTCAGTGTTTTTTTAAACATTCATTCTTAACCCACCTACCTTACATTACTTTAAGCCTTGTTTTTTCCAGTGGATGGACAGAGACAGACACCCACACACACAAATGTGCTTTCACTCAGCCCTCTTCATCTATGGGTCTGATGAAATGTCACTCACAGCTTGCTTATGCCAACCACAGCATACAGCATGGGGCAATAGGTCAGTACACGTCAGCCACAGGATCTCTCCACTGTGATTTATGGCATTTTTATTATGCTTATCCATCTAAAAAGTAGCTCACATCAGTTTCGATGTTGGTGGACCAATATTTGCTTTAATTTCTGCTTTCACTTCATCTTTTTTCCCCCCATTTATTTCTGTAACTGGTATTTTTATACAAGCAATTGAATACCACAGTCAGGAGGAGGCATTTCTACTTTTTATTACGTTTAAACTTTCAGCTCTTTTGCATGTTTCTTAAAAAATAAAATAAGTAAAAAGAATCAGGCTTGCAAGGTCAGATCAATTCGTTTTGTCAATGCTTGTTTTTATTGCAAGCATATAACACAAAAAAAGAAAAATAAACATGCTGCCACTTAAAAATGGCAATCACATTCTTGCAATAAAAAACTGTAAATGTTTTTTTAAAAAATAACCTTTTCAAATTAATTTTAATAAAGTACGAGGGCAGGTGCACAAAGAAAAGGTAAAGAAATAATTTTGAATTTTAAAGGCCATCACAGGAATATATGTACTTTCAGCTTTTGATTACTGTAATCTCAAAACATAGTTCAAACACACAAGAATGACTAAAAATGGATAAAGAATGGAAAGAGAAATGCTTTGGCAAAATTAAGAACTGGCACACCTGCACTGGCACTTGAGTGCACTTCTTTTTAGGCAGATATGTACGTGGGATCAGGACAATGCCAACACAGTGCTAGAGAGCCAGTGGTTGAAGTGGGCTAACCCACTGCCCCTCGCAGCATGCAAGGGGAGCAGCCCAATATTTGAAAGGTAGTTGAACGACCAATGGATGAAGAGCAGCAGCAGCCAGTAGAGGGCGCCAGGGCGCTGCCTATGTCGTTTTTAGGTCTCGCCTAGCGACGCAGCACATGCGCTGCTCGCCTTGGCGAGACCTATTGTTGTCGGTTTGGTGGGCGAAGGGGAACAGGACATGTGCACGCGGACGGCTGGCAGCGTTAGCACAAGGGACAGCAGATGTGCGCGGGCTCGGCTCCCTCAACGCGCGCAGGACAGGAGATGTGCACGCATACGGCTCGGCTCCCTGAACGAGCGCATGGCGTGCTTTCGCTTTCCCCTGTACACAGACATGGCCTCCGAGACTGAGCGGCCGTTTTCAACCTACTCATCTGATGCTCATCTGTGTGTGTGTGTGTGTGTGGGCGGGAGAGGGGGTGAAAACCTGCTCTTATCTGTAATACCGTGGGACAGTGCGTGTCTTCAGAGCTTTGAGGGGACCTGCAAGTCACGTGAGTACCGTGAAACTCTCGCCATCTTCACTTACCTGCGGGACTGTGAGGCGGCGACTGCGAGTCAGGTAACATGTAAAGTTTTTGTAGCGCTACGAGGCATTGAGTACTTGCGCGCCTATGAGACATCGAGGCGTGCATCCCTGCCCATGCTGCGAGACAGAGTACGCTGCATGTGCGTCTATAGTGAGACTGACACAGAGTGATTGGGCTTTGAGAGGGCGACCGTGTGCTCTCGGATAGTCAGTGAGATAGCGCGTGATTGAATCGAGTGATTTCACTTCCTGCCTTCTCTATCCCAGCTGCTCTAAAACACTATCATAGTCTCTTCTCTCTCGATTACTTCTCACCTGCGGACAGTCCCTCTCTTCCACTTCCACACACGCCCTCTCCCTCATGCTGACACATCTGTCCCTTTTGCGGTGAATGCGGGTCATTGAGCAGCCTCTGTGAGGCCAGCCTCGCTCACACGCCCCTCTGCCCTGGCTAGTTGATTGGCCAGGATACTTCCCCTTCCCCGAAGGCAGTGAATACCATGCAGTCACTAAGCGATTCTTTGGTTCTTAACATCCATGAATACAGCAGTCGCAAGGCCCCACAATTCACACTGTGGAGGCACAGTGTGACTAGACACCACAGTCGCACAGCCCCGGCGCAAGGGCAAAGTCAGAAACAGCACTAGACTTATTCCCACATCAATACTACCGGGGCACATCCCCACATACATACTGTATAGGATCAAAGGCCCCCTCTTCACCTCCAGTGCAAGGCCTCTCAGTCCTATACAGATGTGTGCCACTTTGTAACTGCAGTGTACAAAAAGTGATGGATCAAATGTTTGAATTAATCCCAGCCACTGGTAATTACTCGGGGTCCTATCCCAATCCATCGTTATTTTGCACAGCATGCCTCCTCAGTTTGGACCCAGCTATATGCAAATCAGTCTTCACCCTGCTCCAGTCAGAACAGTCCAGCCCGAACTGCCAGGCCTGGTCCTGTCTGATCCAGAGCACAAGCGACCCAGGACTGGTTTCATCGTAATTGGGGGTCTTCAGTCAGGTGTATCTTGGTTCCTGTGGCACAGCCAGCATGAAACCTACGCCTGGACGTGTCCGCCGCACCAAGGGCGGCGCACTGAAGTATACCAAACAAGCATTTGCAATGCAATAGGTCTCGCATTTGCAAGAGTTTGAGCTATTGGCATTTTAAATGACTGCCTTTTATTTATGTGTTTTGAAAACCTGCAAGCGGTGCGTAAACACGCACTTTGTACAGATAGTCCTTGCTTACGAGAAGCAAGGCTGGCAGTAAAATTGGCGCAGTTATTGCCAGCCTTGCTTCTCGTAAGCAAAGGCTATAAGTACAGAGTGCATGTTTACGCGCCCCTCTTGAAAGTTTTCAAAACACATAAATAAAAGGCATTGTCATTTACAATGCGAATAGCTCAAACTCTCGCAAAAGCGAGACCTATTGCATTGCAAATGCTTGTTCAAGTTATGTGGATGGTAATTATAAAGAGCAATTACCATCCACATAAGTTTTTTTTTCCATTTAATTAAATAAAGACTTTAAGCCCGTGCCCGGTGCTGCTTAAGTACCGGCCGCCTCTCGCACTTGCTGTGATTAGTCAGGCAGCCAGGCACTTTTTAGTGGGACACACGCCTAGTGAGCATGTGTCCCTCAGCATTTTCCTTTTTTTTTAAAAAAATCCCTATGCAGGCTAAGGGAATACTTAACGCCAGCCCTGGCCTGCAAATGTTCGGGGGTTTGGAGAGATCTCCCATTTCTTACGCCAGCAGAGTCATATTTACAAGCATTCCCGGTCGTCTAAAGCATAAGCCCTTTACTCCCGGGACTGCCTGCCTGTAAATCACTTTCACGGACTGCAAGCAGCACCCTTTCCCAACTCGTTACCTTGCTTGCGACCTGTGAAGGATTGCAGGCATGTGATTCGAGGTCACAAAGTCATGAGACTGTGACCTTGAGCCACATGCATGCTGTAAACAGATGCACAGAGCATCTGTTTAAAGCAAGTAATTGGACTGGAACAGCAGCAGCACACCGTGTTGCAGAACAGCATTTGCAGGTGAGTGGGAGGGGGGGATGTGGTGGTGGGGGGGAGGGGGGAATGGAGGCCTTCATCATGTCTGCCAGCCTGCGGTTCATTTTTAATGTGTTTGAAACAATAAAAACAAACCACAGGCTGGCATCGCAGAGCCCACACCCGGAATTCAGGCATTTAGAAGTGCTCCCTTTGTGTGCTTTTATCATGCGGATGTGTTTTTCTTTAGTATATCAGTTTATATCACTCTCTCAATATAGAAATATAAACTGGTGTACTAAAGTGAAAGTCTCCCGCATGTTAAAAGCATACAAGAGACTAGAGCACTTTTAAATATGTGAGTTCAGGATGTTTACATCCTGGACTCATATATTTAAAAGTGCTCTAGTCTCTTGTATGCTTTTAACATGCAGGAGCGAGACAGAGGGAGAGAGAGAGGGGGAGAGCTAGAGAGACAGAGAGGAAGGGAGAGTAAGAGGGAGGGGGAGGGAGAGAGATAGACAGTATGTATGTGCGTGTGCATGAGAGAGAATGTGTGTGTGTAATAAATAGAGAGAGATGTGTGTGGGTAATAGAGAGAGTGTGTGTGTGTGAGAGAGAGAGAGAGACGCAGTGAGACAAATAGAGTGGTCTCTAGCCCAGATCTAACTAGTGAAACGGTTTACCTCTTTGTTGGGTGTTCACAAGTGAAGCAGTCACGAATGTGCATACAACAGCTACAGAAGGAATTGAGGGAAGAGGGAGGGAGACCAACCAATTGGATAGCTATGGAGGTTGCAAACAGCAAGGCAGAATATACAATGGGATTTGAAGGGACTGTATTGTTGTTATAGTTTATAGCGCTTTATAACTCTGATGAAAATTTTAAGGTACTTCAGTGGACCACTAGCACAGGTATATCAGGGGCAGCCGGCAAGGCTCGCGGGTGGCGGGCGAGCGCGTCGCGGGGAGATCGCGCGGGGGGCTGCAGGGGGGGGGGGGGGGGGTAACGCAAGGATAATTTTTTTTTTTTTAAAACATTGAAAAAAAACATACCTTGCAGCCGGCTGGGTCCTGCATCTCTGCTCCTGCTCTCCTCGAGCACATCGAGGAACAGGAAGCAGGACCCGCTAACCAATCACAACGCTGCAATGCAGCGTTGTGATTGGTGCATTGCAGCGTTGTGATTGGTGAGCACCCAGGCTCTCCTGGCCAATCACAACGCTGCAATGCAGCATTGTGATTTGTTTTGAGCGTCCTGGTTTGATGCTGAACCAGGGATTGGGGGCCTGGGCTTGTTCTCCATGCAGGCTGTAATGCAGCCTGCATGGAGAAGTGGAAAGTGCGCATGACTGGTTTGGGTGACCCGAGAGGGCCGACCAAACAGTCATTGCGCACTTGAGTGGGCAAACCACTCCGCCCTGCACTGCTCAAAAAGCAGAGCAGCCCCGCCCACTCACCCGCCCGCAAAGCAGCAGGAAGCAGCCTAAAATGATAATAACGCAAAGTTATTATCATTTTACGTTTGTGCTTCCCACTGCTTAAAAGCAGTGCGGCGACGCTCCTCCGCCATAGCGGAGGAGCCTCCCCTGAGGTATATACAGATGGAAATGCGTACATTTACAGTAAGTGCCTGGGGAATGAACTGGAAGAGTTTACCATACACACTACTACAGAGGTCTTCAAACTTTTGGATGCCGAGACCCCCCTGTCAACATTTTGAGGTGTAAGGACCCCCTCCTGACAAAAATTTCTAAACCTGTAGGCAGGGCTACTGGAATTATGAGGCAGGTGAGGACCAAATTACGTGACAGGCTTGACTAAATTGTGTGGGAAGAAAAGGTAAATGATGTTATGTGATGCCGCGTACACAGTAACACTGAGGAAAGATTTCACCCCATCAGTACCAGTGTATAACCAAAATACAGCAATTAACATCAGAAAGATTTCTAGTCAACCTTTGTGAAGGGCCTTCCACTCCGCAGGAATACGTGCTGCCACATTAGAAGCTCACTTGGCCCTGGCCGGGAGAAGCAGGGGTCCCTTAAAACCCTGGCGGTTTTGTGCAGAGTTAAGCAGTTTACCCATGCAGCTTTCCTCTCACCCCTCCCTTCCATCCCTCTGTCCTCTCCTAACCCCGGATCCCTCTCTCACTTTGCAGGCCATTTTATTTCACCCCTTTTTACAACTTCTGAACTCTCCCCATTCAACCTCTCACTTCACCTTTAACACTCCCAGCCAGGGCTGGTCCTAACACTGGTCGCACACGGTGCAACAGTCTTTTTTGGTGCCCCACCCCCGTTTCCTCCTTCTCCATGAATTCCTTCACTGCCACTCACCAACAATTCGCCTCATCTCTCTATAGCACCTTTCTGACAAACATTTCATTTTTTTATAGCGCTACTCATAGTTTACTCACACTCATTTCTGTGATCTGCATGGTACATATTCTTTGTAGTAGGAACGTTAACCCTCTGCACTGTGTGGGTGACAAGAGTGCCCATGTGAGTGCACGGTGAGCGATGCAACAGTGTGAGAGTAGGGTAAGAGGAGTGACTGCAGGGTGAGTGAGGTGGCTTATGAATTTAGGTGCGGATGCAAGTTCAGAATGGGACGAATGAGTGTATGATTACTGATGGGCTTGTTTGAGTGAGTTGCATATTGAGCAGTGAGGGGGACAGGTGAGTGAAGTGTCACATGAGTGCAGGATGAGTAGTGTACTCGTGTGGCTGCAGGGTGAGGTATAGGATGAACAGCGCAAGTGCATTGTGAATGCAGAGTGATCACTGTGAGTGCAGGGTGAGCGGGTGAATGGTGTGAGTGCATTGTGATCGCTGTGAATGCAGGGTGAGCGTGAAAGTGAAGGGCGAGAATGACGAGTGAGTTGTCTGAATGCAGAGTGCATTCCCAGACACTTGAAGTAACTCAACATGTTATGGACGGCGGCGTAGGGTTTAAGATCTAAGTTAAACTATTGCTATTATGGCATTAATCGGGGATCGAGGAAATAAATAATGTGCTGATCCTGCAACAAACTTCCAGTCCTATGGTTAGGGTTGCCAGCAGATTATTTTGATGGCCCATCGGTACAAAAATAAGCAGTCACCTAAAGCTGTATTTTAAGCACTTATCTGTGCATACTTCGAACAGAAAATATAAATAGAAAGCACTTTTAATTGTGTTCTAGGGCTGCCTCAATGATCCATGACTGATAATTAAAGAGAACAAAGACAGAAAAGTCACATAACGAATGCATACATACTTTTTTATTTATAAGTCTATTTAGTGTCAAGAGGAGGTCTTTGCAGGCTCTTTAAACAAAACACGGCAGGCATTTTTCTTTTGGCAACCCTACTTTATATTCCTTTTCATGAAATGCATTCTCACACTGCAGCAGTAAAGGTAAAATACAAATGTAAGGAATAGGCAGAGTGGGGGCCCAGAGGGGAGCTGGAACCAGGAAAAAAACTAAGACTCTGTAACCAGTTTACAAAGGCATGTAAACATGCAAATGGTCTTTAACCCCTTGACCGCGATCGGAATTCCGCTCGTATGCTGGACATTCCGATCGCGGGTGGGGTCGTGACGAGCTCAGCTCGTCATGCGCACAGCGCTACCGCGCAGCATGACGAGCTGAGCTCGTCATGAGCACGGAAAGGGTTAAAGACCTGTGAAAAACTCGGGCGTGCCGGAGATAAGACTCCAGACACTGCCCAGCTGAGCCCCCAGCAGCTCGAGTTGCACTGCAGCAGCCCGGGCTGAGACGCAGGACGGGGGAAGAGGGGGGGCTGAAGCCCTTGGGCCTCGGCAGAAGTGTGACTGGGAAGGCGCGACCCCCTTTGCATCGCTCCACGGCCCCCCTGGGGGTCGCGCCCCACAGTTTGAAGACCCCTGCACTACTATGACCCCTTGAGATCTCATTTTGGACCACACGCTCACTGGAACAAATACAGGTTTCTATTCTGTGCCGAAGTTGAAATAAAAATGGCATTAGAGACACTTCCATGCCCTGTTAAATGGGGAGAGATCTTATATAACACAGAAGGTTATAGAGGTGGTTGCTGAACCACCAACAACCTCATTTAATTTCTGATGAGAATGTCCCCTAGGCGTCGTGGATGGCATTTGTAGCCATACCGCAGGGATCTGTGTGAAGGATGGCAACTAAGCACGAGATAACCAAATATGAGTGGGGGGTAACTAATGAAATTGTTCATTAAAGAAATAATCGTCCAATACTTTAAAAAAAAAAAAAGGGCTACAGAATACATGGCAGTATGGCTTAGCGTGGGTAAAGTTATGCCACAAAAAGCAAGATTTTTTAATAGGTGATCACGGAAACAGATACCAGATAAATCCAGCAAAGCTTCTCTAGTCATTCTACACAAAAGACTCGGAAAATTAGCTGAAGAGTCTTGGGTGAGGAACCAGGGGTTCAATGAAAATCCTCCAATAGCAAGTGGTAGGAAGCAAAGTTTTAAAGGACAGAACCCAATCAAGATTTGAAAATTGCAGATCAACGGATTGGCGAGGCTTGGCATTCACCGAAGAATAAGTGCTGGCAGAGAACTAATATGCTTTTAAACATTTATTTTCAGCCTCCAAGGAGGCTGTGCATTTCAACAGGAGACTTGGGGAGTAGATTGGTGTTCTGTCAGGTGCTCGCTCCCCAAAGCATTCACAACTTGTACTGCAGAGGAACTAGTTTGTTTTGTATACCTATCTGCAGATGATAACAAGATTTAGCAAACCCAATAGTTCTGGCATTGTCCTTCAGCATTTTGCAATTCTTGTTTTGTCATGATTGTTGCAAAACTTTATTGCTCAGGAACCTGCCAGGCGTTCGTCTATCTAAAAGAAACATCGACTATAGGCAAAAATATTTTGGGGTTTCAAAAAAGTACTCATGACCATAGTACTTTCAGGCACCGAAGGGAACAACTTTGTGTATGGATATGCTCCTTGTGAAAGAGCAGCATGCTGTAACTCATTGTGAAGTCAGCCAATGGCTGAAAAGGGCTGACGAATTGCCCCTTGATGGATGCTTGAGTGGGAACAACACAACCAAAGACAAATGGATGAAGTGGGGTTGAAAACCCCAATAAGTAACTATGTTATACACATAATTGTAGTAAAATTCAAAAGGTCTTGGGTAACACAGACCTAAAAAAGCTAATTGTTCTGCTATTGGCTACAAGCCTCTTGCCTTAAAGAAACAAACAAAGAAAAAAGAAAGGGAGGGTGGATAGAAAGAACAGACAAAAAAGAAAGGAGTAAGAAAAAAAGAACAAAGAAAAAAGGAAGGGAAAAACAACGAAAAAAGGAAGGAAAAAACTAAGAAAGAAAAAAGGAAGGAAAAACAACAAAGAAAGAGAAAAGGGAGGAAAAACAGCATGGAATGAAAAAAGAAAGGGAGGGAAGAAATAACGTGAAAGAAGGAGAAAGGCAGAAACAAAAATGAAAGAGAGGGAGTGAGGAAAGAAAGAAATAAAAAGGAAAGAGGAGGAAAGAAGGGAAAGAAGGAAAAAAGGAAACGAGGCAAGGAGGCTAGAGAAACAAGGAAGGAAAGAAATAATGAAGGAAACAAAGAATGACGGAAAGAAAGAAAGAAGGACTGAAAGAAAAAAAGAAGGGAAAGAAAGGAGGAAATGAAAGAGGAAAGGAAAGAAAGACTATGTAAATGAGGAAAGAAAAAAAGAAAGAAGGAAATAAAGATGAAAGGAAATAAGGAAAGAAAAAAGTGTTTCAAGTGCTGCTAATTAAACAAGTAAAAAACTGGTTTTCTTTCTAGGTATTCTTCCTTCCTGAAAATTGTCCGCTCATGAATTCACATGTCTAATATTGAAGCTTTCGTTTGTGTACTACATGCATAGTAAAAAGAGGATAACTTAATACAGAACAGTTTCAAATGGACACTGTCAAATAGCAGCAGCAAGATGAACAAAGGACACTCCAAAAGCAATTTACAACGGCACTGGTAGCAGATAGGAAATGATACAGCGTGGAATGTTGCCTGTGCTCTGATAGAAAGGCCCTGCTTTCACCTCAGGCTCTAAACACAAAGTCAACACTAAAGTAATTATAAAGTAAAAACAAAAACACTGACACTGCGAGAGAGCAAAATGCAGTCACTCAAAGTGAAGTTAACCAATGGCTGAAGAAGGCTGACCCGTGCCCCATGCTGTATGGACGGAAGCAAAATGTGAATGACACAACAGACCAATGGATGAAGAGAGGTGGTTGAAAACACCTTTAAGTAAGTATAGTATACATATAATTTCAGTAAAATCAAAAGGTCTTGGCTAATGCCGGAACTAAAAAGAACTGTCATAGAACTGATATATCAGAAATTACAAATACGAGGCATTATTTACTATAGTTGAGAGTGATCGAGGAGGTGGTGTTTTAGGTTTAATGGAACTCAACATCATACCGTTGTCATGTAGTTCCTCACTTCCCAGTACAAACTGCGCATTTGTTGGGCAACATAAATGTAGGGATAGTGCTAGACTGATTCCGCACACCCCAGCAGGATATGTCGTCCTAGAGACCAGCTAGCCCACAGTGCCACCATAAGCACTTTCAAACCTAGATGGGTAGCAAATGGTTTTGGCAACCACAGAACATGACAACCCTGAGCGCTCCTAGGGAGTTTTCAATAATAATAATAAAGGGCATTTATAAAGCGCACAGCTACCTCGGACGAGGTGTCCCGGAGCTAACGCGGAAGACAGCAGAAGAACCGAGCAGCTAACCCCTTTGCTTAAAGAGCCAGGTTTTCAGCGTCTTTCTGAACTCCTGCTCAGAGTTCAGCATGTGTAAGTGGGGAGGCAAGTCATTCCACAGTTTGGCAGTGCCCACCGAGAAAGACCTACCCCCCTGCCTGGCTTTGGAGAAGCAGGGGACAGTAAGGCAGCATCGGAGGTTGGATCTTAAGGACCGCTCTTGGCGGTATGGGCGGAGTCTCTTCCTCAGGTAGCTGGGGCCCCTGCCCTGGTAGGCACGAAACGCAAATCGTCAGGGCCTTGTATTCAATCCTCCTGGCAACTGGGAGCTAATGGAGTTGTTTGAGGTGGGGGGGAGATGTGCTGGCATAGTGGGACCTTGCGGATAAGCCTAGCTGCAGCGTTCTTCACCATTTGCAGCCTTTTGATCAGAAACCTAGGCAAGCCCAGGTAGAGGCCGTCAGCATAGTCGAGGTGAGAGGTCACAAGGGCGTGAACCGTGGTCCTTCGGCTTTCTTCCAGAAGGAAGTCCAGAAATGTTCTGATGGTTCTCATCTTTCCGAAACAAGCAGCCGAGACTTGCCAGACTTGGGCCGAGAGGGCCAGGCCTTTGTCCCACCTGACTCCAATGTTTTTGACTGATTCCTTAGGTACAGGTGGGGCGCCAAGTTCCCCAGGCCACCATAGGCCTGCAGGAGGGGGGGAAGCTTGATTAAAAAATAAGACCTCAGTTTTATCGGCATTTAATTTTAAGCAGTTTCCGTTCACCCAGATTGCTATGTCTTTTAAACAGTCTTTTAAAGAATCGAAAGCTGCAGGAGAGTGATCTTTAAAGGAGAACACCAGCTGGGTGTCATCCGCATAGGAGATCACCTTGACCCCTCTTGTAGCAATGAGAGCTGCCAGTGGAGTCATGTAGACGTTAAAAAGCAGCAGGCTTAAGGCTGAGCCTTGGTGTACTCCGAATCTGAGCGGTTTCACGGAAGAGATGTAAGGACGGAGAAGGACTTGTTGGCCACGGCCATAGAGATAGGAGGCAACCCACTCCAGTGCCGTCCCCTGAACACCTATCTGCTTCAGTCTTTCTAGCAGGATCGCGTGTGACACAGTATCGAATGCTGCTGAAAGCATGACCGATGAGCCGCCGTCCACAGACACGCGGATGGAGTCTGCTATTTCAAGCAGGGCTGTTTCCGTGCTGTACCCTGTGCGGAAGCCAGATTGCGAATCATGTAGCAGCTCATTGGTTTCCACAAAATTGGCTAATTGAAGATGGGCCAGCTTCTCTAGTATTTTGTCCGGAGCCGATAGTAATGTAATAGGCCTGAAGTTGCTGGGTACGTCCGGGTCGGCATTGGCCTTCTTCAGAAAAGGTAATAAGTAGGCATGTTTCCAAGCAGAAGGGAAGATTCCAGACCTAAGTGAAAAATTCCAGATGTGGTTAAGGACCGGGTTAAGCCACTCGGCCAGTAGCTTGAACTGCCGAGCTGGGCATGGATTCCCAGGCGACCCGGATTTGCATTTCCGCAGTTCAGCCAGCGACACCTCTGCTGGAATCGTGAGAAAGGAAGTCAAAACCTGCTGGTTATTAGGGGGCTGTGGTTGTCTCTCATTCCTCTGGGTTCCGGAGCCTGGGGGAAAGAGGAATAGAGTTGCATAATTTTTTCTTCAAAGAAATTCGAAAGGCTGGTGGTGCAGAGGTCCTGAGATGGTCGGGCTCCGTGCTTTAGTGCTGTAGGATTAGTGAAAGATTTCACTATCCTGAAAACTTCCCTTGAGGATCTTTTAGCGCTGGCAATACGGTCGGCCAGGAATTCCTTTCTCTTGGAGTTAAGTAATTTGCGGTACTCTTTCAAGGCATTTTTTTATATGTTTTTGGCATCTTGTGAGTAGGACTTTCTCCATTCACATTCCAGTTTTTTACACTTGCTTTTCAATATTTATTGAACCATTGTGATTTTAGTCTAAAATATATGTGCTGCAGTGATCAATAGGCAGAAGCAGATGAAAGTGATTAGCAATAGAAGGACAGTGGACAGAATGAAAAGTTCCATCATCTTGCTTAGGCAATGTATATATGCAGGCATATAAAACAATATACATCTAGGTATGTTTATATAGCGTACTCCTACTACGCGTTCTCTAACTAAGATGCCTAGGGTGTATGTATGTGTTCTGCCAGGAATCTCCATTGGATGATCCAACCCCATTACCTGAAGGGAAAGAATTTAGGTCCCCCATCGTGGTCACAAGTTGGACATCCCTCGCTGAGGGATCACAAACAGCTGGGCTGAAGTTTCAGCGTGCAGCGACCAGCGACTTCGCAAATGACAGCAAGTGCTCCTCTGCCGAAACCCGGAAATGCTTATATATTTATAACAGAAAGCATCCTTGCCTTGAGGCGAGATTCTAGTCAGGCTGCCATTGTTTATGTACTATAGATAGCTGTGTCGCCGCATGGATGAAAACAAACAATCACATTTGCACAATGTATGTATGGACCTTGTACGTGAAGTTCAAGATATCATGATAGTGTTCTTGCGAAACTGATTTTGTGAGCAAGTATAGTTTCATGGAAACTAATACGCACTGTCATTGTCACAAATGTGTGTCAAAAGTCATTGTGAGAGAGTGAAGGCAACTGCGGAGAAACCTCGTGTGTATGTAAAATTACCGTGTTTACCTCTAGACCTAACTGGGACACATAACACCGTTAAAGCACAGAAATCCAGACAAGTGGTCCAGGATGTGGTGTGATGTCCTCAAGGTCAGCATACATAAGACACAGGCAATTATTGTTCCTCTCACAATAGATTAAAGTCCAAAAAGAATTGTGGGACATATGAGAAGCAATAGGACTAACAGAAAAGTAGAGGTTGGTCTAACCGCTGTGCAAATCACTAGTGTTTTGTTCATGCCCAGATGAGCAGAACAAAAGTGTGGAGAGCTGACAAGGTACAGACAGTGGTTCAAAGCACAGACCATAGGAACAGATGTTTATGAATATGACCGAAGCATTCATACTCAGGAAACAATACACATTGAGTAAAGGCACTTTAAGGAAAGGTTGCACCTGGGACTTAAGGACGATGTGCAATTACCGCATAAAAATAACAGAGGGCCCAATTAACAGCTAATTGGTGCATACAAAAATGCTTTTCAAACGTGAATTCCCCTTTCTAGATTCAGGGTTGGCGGAATTTTACCCCTGCAAAGAGCATTTGCAAGTACTGAAATTTTGGTAGCGTGGTGGACTTTCCTGCTTGCATATACAGAGTTTAGGGTTGGACTATGGACTTTTGTGTGTGGGTTTAGTTTGAAGATGAAAATCCGCAAACACAGGTTGGTTGGTATTTATATACCCCTACTGGCAGAATACCGTCTAGGTAACACTTACATTTACTACAGTCAAAAGCAGTACTGCGTGTGCTTCCATGATCGCAATAGGGAGGGGCCAGGCCCATTTTGTAAAGGGGCAAACAGGAAGAGGTTTCTCCAGTGTGAAAATATGTTCCTATGGACAAAGAAACCAAAAGTTAAATGTCAGACTTTTCACCTTGTGGAAAATCTGTCCCATGCATTTAGGTAATCAAGATAAGCTGTGATTACAAATAGATTTCCTTGAGTACTTTTGGTGTCCCTTCCGAAACCTGTAAAAGTCACAAATGTCCTCCAAACCTAGGAGAAATCCTGAGGGGACACATTCCTGACTTTCTGCTTTTGGCCTTTGAGAGCGCATGCAGTGCATCCACTGTTGTAAGCAAGATCTAATAAAAAATCCCTTTATTTCACTGACATTTCTTTTTTGTTTTACAAAACAAACCCCTACTTTGGGAGATTACAGCACGGGCCACCTGGCACTGCAGTTTCACTGAAAGTGATCCCACCACTTTGACCAGAGCACTTTCATCAACAAGCATTTGCAATGCAATAGGTCCTGCATTTACGCGAGACCTATTGCATTGCAAATGGTAGGCATCACGGACAAAGGAAGGGAGGGGGGGGAGAATGCACGGACAACGGGAGGGAGGGCAGGTGGGGGAGAATGCACGGACAACGGGAGGGTGGGGGGAGTGGAGAAGAAGGCACGGACAACGGGAGGGAGGGCAGGGGGTGGAAAAGAAGGCACGGACAACGGGAGGGATGGCTGGGGGTGGAAAAGAAGGCACGGACAACCGGATGGAGGGCATGGGGGGAGAAGGCACAGACAACGGGACGGAGGGCGAGGGGTGGAAAAAAGGCACCAAAACACATCATGCCTGCAGTTGGAGAACCTCATTAAAGAAAATAGTGCTCACAGTCTAAATAACATGTACCGTGTAACAGCCGAAGTAAAGGGGCCAGTCGCCATGGGAGGTGACAAATGAAGAGGAGGCGGTACTAAGAAGGGACTAACAAGCCTATTGACGAATCAGAAGCCAGCATTTAGGACAGACAAGGACACAAGCCAATGGCAAATATGGGCGGAGAGTGGGCAGAGCTTCTATTCACATACTCCTCTACAATAAGTCTCACAGAGCAGCTCATGCGCACTGGCTCTAGGCTCGACCTAAAAATGCCTCACCGAAGCTGTGGGGGAACTCAAATTATTTTAGGTGGACTGCTGCAGTGCTGGCGGGGGAAGAGCTCCGCCAGCCAAGTGGGCTGGTGGCCAATCTGCCAACCTATCTGCCAACCTTAAAATGACTCATCAATTCTCTAGTCCAAATATCTTCAATAAATTAAGGAAAAACTCACAAAACTAAAAGTGAACAACCGTATGCACTGTACGCGTAGAGAGGCTGGGGTCGTGGAGCAATAAGGAAGCAGATTTGTAGCTGTGGAACCAACAGTGTTCGCAACCGTTAAATAAGTTATTCACACCACAGCTTACTTAAGTTTTCTGAGCATTATATTGCAAGATGAGCATCTGATAGCATCGTTTTTGAAAATCTAGTAAAAAAAACTCATTTTACATAACTAATGACTTGATTAACTAAAAGGAAAATTAGAATGAAAAACAGGATATGGACAATATGTTTCATAAATCTTTTGCCTTGCGGAGGATGTGGTTCGCTTCCTCGTTTCTGTTTTATATGCTGCTGACACACAGAAATGAAAACAAAGAGGTTTCAACAGTTTACAAAGAAAAAAGGAATAAGGACAAAGTCTGGTGCATTTATCAGTAAAAATAATTAACACGACTTGCAATTTTCAAACAAAAGTAAAAACTTGTTGTGGCAGATTCATAAAGTTTTCACAGGCGTAAGTTAAAACTATGCTGGGAAAAGTGATATGCGCAGGTGTATAAACGTGTTTTACACAAGCATAATGTGCACAATAAATGCGTACTACTGACATAATTTTCTAATGCACAGTATCAAGGTCGTTTCAGAGGAGTGGCCAAATAATTGCAATTCAAATTTTGTGCATATCCAAAACGCAGAAAATCTGAAGATATTTAAAAAAACACAGATGACAATGAGGCCACTCTTTTTCTCTCAGTGCATGAGGTTATACCCAAATAGCTCTGTCCTAATCTGTCCAGAAGCTACAGCAGTAACATGAACAAGATCATGTACTTTTTATAAAAAGACATTAGGAAGGGATAGCTTTTGTCAGTACCCCAATGCACGTGTTGGATTAAGGGGCAAGTCATCAATGTATAATACATCACAAATGAGTCGTACCTCCTTGTACAGGTATTAGCCCCAAGTTACGCAGCCCTTTTTTGCGCTACCTGCTTCTAAGTGCTTTATTGCATTTATTTCTTCAACATTCAATATCTCGACTTATACTTGATGGATTTTGATCGTTTTGGTCTTGTTTTAATCAAATAAATACTCTCTTTTTCTAAACTGTTGTGGAGTCTTTTTATGGTGTATTTACTGTGTTGTATGAGCTATCGCACAAATACTTTACACATTGCCTTCTAAGTTAAGCCTGCCTGCTCTGTGCCAAGCTACCAAGGGATGAGCACAGGATAATTTACGATTGTGTTGTGACTTACCCTGACTAGGATTGTGGTGCCTACTTGGCCAGGGTGCATACCTCTGCCAACTAGAGACCCAATTTCTAACACTAATTTATAATGTAACACGATAGATAAGAAAATGCTTGTACCTTTCAAATCCCATGCAAGGCTTGTGTCTTTAATCCAGAATGCAAGTGGGAAGCAATACACTATGAATGGGGGTTCACATATTTTGGCGGGTAGTTGGGTGAAGGTCGTTATCATCACAATAGGATCGTCGGAAATACAAAGATAAATTAAAACCGCAGATTGTTGAAGGACATAATCGCCACCTCATCAAATGAATGTGTAGAGCAGGGGACTAGCAAACCTCCATGCCTCTATGGATCCAGCACCATTGGCAAAATGATGCTATGGTCGGACTGGGTGCTCATTTTGAAGGAGCATTGGGCATAGTGCCAGGAAACAACAGCTGGAGGTAAGAAGAGATATGGAGCAGTGTTATTTTTATGCTCAGCTCCACTGTCTTTTTTTCTGACTTAAAGGATTCACGCACATCCACAACTCTTGAGGTTGTGTATAAAAAAAAAATATGCTGCAAAAGACCAGTTTGCAACTTTGCAACGTTGTTTCAGTAGTTCTTAAGGACCCAGATCACGTCTTTATGCAAACTCGGGTCAGAGGGCAGGAGAAAAAAACGCACACACACAAGCACAAAGTAATAGTGAATGTTAATCCAAATATAAAATGTCATCACGAATGTTGAAAGAAAATAGTACATGACATAACTGACCAATCTTTGTTGATATGCTTGAATATATTGATGGCCCTTATATTTTAGCCCTGGCCCAAAACATTTCAGAAGCAATGTGCTAGGGAGGAGGGGCAGGAAGCAATCGTTCACCACTGGCGTGCAATGCAGAAACCACTGCACAATCTAATTAGTGATAACATCTTCTCCTGTGTATTGCCCATTACGCCCATTATGAATGGCTGACAAAAGGAAGGAACGATAACATTGTGGTAAATAAATGGATTTTACAGAACTGAAACAATGTAGATTTCCAAAGTATCAATAATATATGAAGCAAAACCCAGCAAAAAAACAGGAAGTTTGGTGCATGTCTGTAATAATGGTGCCATCAAAGCAGCTGTTTATAGAATTCAACAAACACAAATTCCAAATGGAAAAAAAACAGAAGTACTCATTTACTTCCTCTATCTTCAGACTGAACCCGAGCAGCAGTCATTTTTATTGACCGTCCCCTTAAAAGACAGCAGAAGAGCACTCAGTCTTAGTTAGGGCCTGATTTAGAGTTTGAAGACACGATAACTGTGTCACAAACATGCTGGCATACGCTGTCTGTCAATCCCTCGATCCGCCCGTTCTATTCTGAGTAGGGTGGCCATCAATTTTATGGCAAGATCGGAGGCTCATATTATGCTTTCTAATCTTGCATTTATTCAAATAGCAGCCAAGATAAGCACTAAAACTACACTTCCCATAAGGCCAAGCAACCGGTTGACCAATGGGAAAAACATGGAATCAATCAACAAGAACCAATGAATGAGCAGTCCCAAGTATAACGTTAGCTCTGACTGCGAACAGCTCTCTTTTCTTACTGCTCGCAGTCAGATAAGTACCTCTCCTCCTTACTTTTATTGAATTTATATACAGTTCATAGTATTTTTTGTCATTTCGTGTATTTAAGGGTTTATTTGCTGTCTTTAGCTCCGGTGCTCGACTTTCGCGCTCTGGGCTCCCCCGCAGTTGCGCTCTCCCGCTGGTGCCCGTAATTACTGCTCTTCGCCGCTCGCGCTGACAGTTGCTTCAACGTGTCGCGCAATGGCCGTTTTTGCCTTTCCCTTTGGTTTCTCCTCACCTCTGTGGGCTCCTGAGTTCCGGCCTGACGCGCTTCATTTTTTCCACGTTTCCTCACCGGAGCTCCGTCTTCCTTGTCCTCCGGTTGCGTCCCGCCCTCAAGGGAGTGCTTTCCTCCCCCTTTCAGTGCTATTTGACGCCCAGAGGCGGTCCTCAGCTTTGGGTTTAGTTAACCCTTTTCTTTTCCTACGCCCTCTGCCTTCATATATTTTTATGATGGAGATTGACAGCTCTCCCGGCTCAGACATGCAGAATGATGAAGGGGAAACCTTCAAGAATGATTTGAATGTCTTTATTAATTCCTCTGTAGAGCATGCGGTGGAAGCCTCTATGAAACGCTTCTCCAAAGACATGGAAAATTCTATGCTGTCTCTGATGTCCAAAGCTTTGGCCCATTCTGCGGGGGATAGCAGAAAGAAGAAATTGGTAACCTCTAGCACTAAACATGATATTCCCGATGCGTCACGTTTGGTTAGCGAGGTTTCCTCGCGCAAGGTTGAGGACGTGGTGCCTCCCAGGCCTCCTTCTAAGGAGGGGATTTCTGTTTCGGATGGTAAACTTAAGGATAAGCCAATAAATGTGGAGGTACCTAAAAAACTGGTAATTTCCCATATTTTGGACACAGACGATGATATGGGTGACGCAGATGATATGTTTGACCTTTTTAATGTCACTGACCCTTCTTCCCCTCCATCTAAAAAATTGAAGTCTGATTCTTTTTCCTCCAGACCTGTTCTGGATTCGGAGGGTGCTCCTATGTTTGACCCTTCTTCTATTCGCCATCCATACTCCACGGAGTGGTTCCCGGTTTCTCATGTTGGAGATTATATTTCAGCTAGACTTCGTCTCCCTTTGGACAAGACCACCAGGTCCAAGCTCAAGTCGGAAAGCCCTAAACTTTCTCTGGCTTCTAATATTACGGTTACTCCGACTAGTGATCAGCCTTTATTAACCTTCTTTTCCAAGTTTGGTAAAGATCCCCGTAAAGGGGTGGATAAGGCTTGGTCTACTGTCAAGACAAGTTATTGGACGTCGTAGGGCCCTTAGCTCGCATTTTTGACTTGGCGGAATCTGCTCGTTTGGATGGCACCGATTTGGATCCTCAGGATATCTCCTTATGGGTTCAAAGAGCCTTTTGTCTCCTCGGTAATGCCAACTCGGCTATTATTCATGAGCGCCGTAAAGGTCTCCTTATCAAACTGGATCCCAAATTGGCTAATTTGGCTACCCTTGACCCTGGCATTAAGGTCGATGGCCTTTTGTTTGGTGACTTTTTGGTAAAAGACTTAAGCAAGTTCGTCTCCACTTTTGCTTCCCTTGATAAAGCTCAAAAGTCCATAAAGAAAGCTTTTCTCCACAGGTTTTTGGATGGGCCGGCAGAGGCAGGAGTCGCTTTGCCGGCCGTGCATAACAAAATCAAGGCTCCAGAGGATCCTTCAGTTCCAACTACCAAGACTTCAAGCCCCAATTCTACCCTCAAAGAGGTCGAGGTTTCAGAGGTCGGGGACAGAAGAATTTCCGCAACAATTCCCAACAAGGTAAGTCCCTCAGATCCTCCCCCGGTTGGGGGTCGCTTAAGCCTATTCGTTCCAAAATGGCGAACTCTGACTGCAGATCCTTGGGTTCTAAACTCTATCCAAGGTTATCTTATAGAGTTTTACGCTCCACCTTTCCAAACAGTTTTCCCTCCTCCTCTAGTTTTCTCTTCCGACATGGCAAATCTAATTTCAATAGAGGTTCAAACCCTTCTCTGAAAACAAGCAATTCAGATTGCTCCTCTAGATCCTTCAGGGTTCCTCAGTTCCATCTTTCTCGTGCGCAAAAAGAACAAGAAAATGCGTCCCGTCATAAATCTGAAGTGGTTCAACCAATTCGTGGTTTATCGCCACTTCAAAATGGAAACCATTATTCATCTCAGGGATTCTCTTCGTTTAAATGATTGGATGGTCAGAATAGACTTACAGGACGCGTACCTTACTATTCCGATTCATTGCGCTCACAGGAAATTTCTTCAATTTCAATGGCTAGGAGTAACCTATTGGTTTCGCTCCCTTCCCTTCGGTCTGTCGTCAGCACCATGGTGCTTTACGAAGATAATGAAACCGGTGGTGACGTATCTGAGGTCTCTCGGGGTCAGATTAATTATCTATCTCGACGACATCTTGATAATGAATCTGGACAGGCAAACTCTGTTGTCCCATTTGAGCATCACTCAATCTCCTCTTTTAGATCTGGGTTTCCTTTTAAACCCCGAAAAATCCATGCTCACTCCTTCTCAGCGAATAGACTTCTTAGGTTTTCTCGTGGATTCTTCCACTGCTTCTCTTAATCTTCCTCAGTCAAAAGTCTCAGCTATAAAATCAGAAATCTCCCAAGTGCTTCGGACCTCTTCGGTCTCCCTCAGATCTCTCGCAAGGATTGTAGGTCTGCTGTCCGCCTCCATTCAGGCGATCTTTCCAGGGCCTCTTCACTATCGTGCCCTCCAGCGCCTAAAAATACGACATCTGCCTCAAGGCCTGGCTTATCCCGATCTCATTTCTTTAGACCAGGAATCTCGTCTAGAACTTCAATGGTAGATAGACCATTTAGATGCGTGGAACGGGCGAACAATCTTCGCCGCAGCCCCAGATCTTGTGTTAGAATCCGATGCAAGTCTGTCGGGTTGGGGCGCCCGTTGTGGTACAATCTCGACTGGAGGTACATGGTCTCTCGAGGAGTCGAGATTGCACATAAACTGTTTAGAGATGCTGGCAGGCTCCTTTGCAATCAGGAGTCTCGCGAAGGACAAAGTTCGCTGTTCTAAGCTTCTTCGCATGGACAATGTTCCTGCGGACCGCTACATAAACCATCTAGGTGGCACCAAATCCAAACCCCTTGCGGAGTTAGCGAAGAGCCTCTGGGAGTTTGCCTTCTCAACAAGATCTCTCTCAGAGCAGAGTACCTCCCAGGCGATCTCAACTCTATAGCAGACTGGCACTCTCGTTACCTTCGGGACTCCAGCGATTGGAAGCTTCTTCCATCCGTTTTTCAATCTCGGTTTCAAAAATGGGGCCCTTTGCAAATCGATCTCTTTGCCTCTCGTCTCAACTCCCAACTTCCTCAATTCTTCAGTTGGCGTCCAGATCCTTTAGCTCTGGCAACAGATGCTTTCCTCCAAGATTGGTCTCCTCATCTCAACTACGCCTTTCCTCCTTTTGTCATGATCAACAGGGTCCTTGCCCAGACCAGACGCCAACTTGCCTCTCTGGTAATAGTGGCCCCCTTCTGGCAATCACAAATTTGGTTCCCATTTCTGTTGGAGATGGCGGTGGATTTTCCAGTCCTTCTTCCTTCTCGCAACGACCTTCTTCTAGATCCCTGGGGTCAGCCGCACAATCTCATTCTGGACAATTCTTTGGTTCTGTCCACGTGGAAAGTTTCGGGTCTAACCAGTCTGACCACCTCATTTTGCAAGAAGCTTCTCTCTTCATTAGCAGGGCTTGGGCTCCAGGAACAACTAAAGCTTACAAGTCAGCATTGTCTTTATGGGCAAGCTGGTGTGTGGGAAAACATATCGAACCCTTTTCAGCACATTTAAATTACATCGTCAATTTTTTGGTTTCTGAGGCCAGTTCAGGTAAGTCTTATAGAACGGTTAATCTGTATAGATCAGCGATTTCCCTTAATCACTGTCCAATTGAAGGCAAACCAGTGGGTGAACACCCCTTAAGTTGTCGTCTTCTAAGAGGTGTCAAGTTCTCTAAACCTCCGTTGGCAAAGTACTCTAAGTTATGGGACGTGAATCTAGTTCTCAAACTCTTTTCTGACTGGCCAGATAATGCAGTTCTTTCTTTAAAAATGCTTTCAGCCAAACTTGCTATGTTATTGTGCTTGGTTTCTATCAAACGTGTTTCTGATGTCAAGGCTATGGATGTTTCCTCTCGCCAATTCACCCCTTCTGGTGTGATGTTTCACATTAACAAGCGTACAAAAACTAATTTGAACACTGTTTTTTATCCCTATTTTCCTTCTCAACCTAAACTGTGTGTGTGTCAATGTCTTAAAGTGTATGAACAACAGACCTTTGATCTCAGAACATCCTCCAATTCCCAGCTTCTCATTTCTTTCCGCAAACCTCATAATCCTGTTTCTTCTGCCACTTTAGCCCGTTGGGTCCGCTGAGTTATGTCTCTTGCTCGTATCGATGTTTCTGTTTTCGGGGCCCTTTCCACCAGGGGAGCCATGGCCTCCAAAGCTTTTTGGGCAGGCTCCAGATTGGAGGACATTCTGAGATCGGCTGATTGGTCCAATGACAATGTGTTCCGAATGTTTTATTGGAAACCTGTTATTACTGCTGCTTCTTTGGTTGTTGATATGTTTTGAACAAAGCATAATATGAGCCTCCGGTCTTGCCATAAAATGTAGATTTTCCTAGTAATTTATGACGGAAAGTCTTAATTTTATTAAAGACACGGAGGCGAGTATTATCCCACTGCAACACCTTTTAATATGTGTTTTTCTCCCTCCCTACAGTGGCTCCAGCTCTGCCTCCCGCTTCTTCCTGATCGGGACCGTCGTCTTCATAAGAATTCTGTTCTTCTACGTGGTGTTCCTTCGCCCATCAACGATTCTTCGATCCTCGCTCCTGCCACAAGGATGACTCTGCTGGATTTTGGTCAAGACTTTTTTGCTTGGTCTTTAGCCTTTTGTATTGTTTTCTCTATTTTTCCTTTGTTTATGGACAATATCTAGCCTGCTCGCCGACAAAAAGAGGGCTGTTCGCAGTCAGAGCTAACGTTATACTTGGGACTGTTCATTCATTGGTTCTTGTTGATTGATTCCATGTTTTTCCCATTGGTCAACCGGTTGCTTGGCCTTCTGGGAAGTGTGGTTTTAGTGCTTATCTTGGCTGCTATTTGAACAAATGCAAGATTAGAAAGGATAATACTCGCCGCCGTGTCTTTAATAAAATTAAGACTTTCCGTCATAAATTACTAGGAAAATCTACATTTACCAATGGTGGAGCCCCCACTCACTCCACTGTCTGAAAACTTACTCCGCAGGCCCTACAGTATAGATGCCGTGAGAGTAATGGCATCAGAACACCCGCCCTATTTAGAGCCGTCAACGCTCATCACAAACAGAAACAAGCATTTGCAATGCAATAGGTCTCGCATTACTGAAAGTTTGAGCTGCTGGCATTGCAAATAATAATGCAACGCCGATAGCTCAAACTTTCAGTAACGCAAGACCTATTGCATTGCAAATGCTTGTTTTAGCCCTGTGATGCAGCTCTTCTTTCACAGAGGCAGAAAGCTTTTTTTTATGCCACTCCTTTTAAACTTTACCAGCTATGAAGGCCAGCATTTGTTTGGAGCTCACTCTGTGAATAGGGGGACCAAACCCAAAATATGAGCGGGATCCACGGCGATGAAAGACAGAGAGGAGGGACACACACGGCTGCAACCTCTACAAGTACATGCCTCGGTAACCAGATCGGCCAACTAGGGGCGAAAAACAGGCCATATGTCGTTTATATGCAATGCGTTGTATACAGACAAAGTGAACCGCAGCTACTTTTTTGCAAACTTTGAAAGGAAACATTAAGGCGTCATCCTCGTAAAAAAAAAAAAAGTGGAAGAGTGAGCCCCATTGCCTCTGGCAAATGTACCAGTGTCTTGGCCGGTGGAAAACCAGTCTTATTGGAAACCCGAACGTGTGACCCCGGGGGGAGGGCTTCCCGCTTTACTGTTGTAGGTGTATCCTGTGTGACGTTTAGGTGACGTCCCAATCAAAGACGGTTGGCCGGTGGGTGAGGCGGGGATGAGGGGCTGTGTGTAACCTGGGAGAGTTTAAATAAGCTGGAGCCGCACGGGCGACATCGACTGTGTGTTTTGCGAGTGTGTTAATTGATGTGGGTGAGCCGCGCATAACAAAAGAAATGCGCTGCCACCATTCATGAATGGTGTGAGTGTGTTGATTGATGTGGGCGAGCCGCGCATAACAAAAGAAATGCACAGCCGCCATTTTTGAACGGTTTTGCGAGTGTGTTGATTGATGTGGGTGAGCTGTGCATAACAAAAGAAATGCGCGGTCGCAATTCTTGAACAGTTTAGCGAGTGTGTTGATTGATGTGGGCGAGTGTGTTGATTGATGTGGGCGAGCCGCCCAGAACAAAAGAAATGTGCGCCCGCCATTCTTGAATGTGAAGCGTGCCGTGGTGCTAAGAAAAAGAATAAAGAGTGATTTAAAACAGCTATGCTTTCAAAAAGATATATTATGGCATGAGCAGCGTTAATAGTGCGGCTGCCATTGTTGAAGAAAAAAATATAAGATTAAAGCACGCCTGCGCTGCTTAAAATAAACAAGCGGTTGCAGGTTAGCATGTCGTGCGTGCAATAGGAGAAAGTCATTTAAGAAAATAGTGTTCACAGACTGTACATAAAACATACCGAGTAACAACACATTTTACAGGGGCAGTCCTCATGGGAGGTTACAAAAGGGGAAAAGGAGGTACTAAGGAGGGACTACTAAGCCTATTCACGAATCAAAAGCCACCATTTACAAAGGACAGTAAGAGGAGCCAATTGAAAAGATGGGCGGAAAATGGACGGAGCTTCAAGTCCATACCGGAATACAGCATGTCTTGAAGAGACAGCGCAAGCACTGCCTAGGCAAGACCTAAAAAATCACCCACGCAACCTGGGAGAAGACTATCATGCAGTAGGAGTCATTCGTTTTTTGTTTGTCAGAAATAAACCTATACTTTGGGAAATGGTTTACGCACAGAGAACAGCACCATGCAGGCAGAGAAATCAAAATATGGCAGCCTTTTGTCCATCAGCGTTGTAAACATGTGACATCTGCACCTGTGATAGAAAGAGTAAAGCCCGCCAAGGGCTAAATAAGCCCTTGGTGTCAGTTCGATCACCATTTCTAACTCAAAGATTGAAATGCTTCTTAAAGTAACTGCCCTGGACTGACATAGAAAGATCAGCATAATCATAGGATGAGGAAGACGCGTGGGAAGCCAGGCACCCTTGCCAGACGTCCTCTCTCCTGTACCTTAAAGTAGAAGAGAGATACTAAAGTAGAAGCTCCTCTGCTTGATCTGAGAGGGAGGGGTAGACAGACCAGTATCAATCAGTGTGTACGTTCGATGCAGGTCAGAGATTTCTGATGTACTAATAATAAGTACATGAGTTACAGCAGGAGGTATATTGATGTGGCATCAATGCTGTAACAACCTCAAAGCAGATTAAATACAATATACCCAAGGAACCAATTAACCAGTCATGAGTTTCAAGCTCAGACAAAAGCAGACCAAAAAAATAGCCTTGTTCCTGCAGCCTATAAAAAAGACATTCTTTAGTGTATCCCCAACCTGTTTTTTTCTTGTTTGGGTCTGCTAGCTTCAGGACCCGTTCCAAAACAACACTCCTAAACAGGGCCACAGGGTAGGCGTTTCTCCTTGAAAACATGTACTTTACATTGGTTTCATTCAACTGGCCAATAAGGCCATGGTATGGTAGCACAGAAAATACACCAGTGGTATGGAAATTAAATGTCATGCGTGGATTGCAACATGTATTTACACAACCCACATATATGACCAAGTGTATGAGTTCACATAGCACCATTGTGCTCAGGCTGTGCTGCAATTTTGAAACCACTGCAGTGACACATGGGCATAAAAAGTGTTTCGCCATGTATGAAAACCTACCTAAATATATCAACTAAGTCACACTTAAGTATTCCTTGTAAGCTCAGATGGTTGGGCGCTTAATAAATTAAAGTAAGACATACTATATATTAAATATATGTATGGGCCCAATTGCAACAGTTGCAAAACACTATCTGCCTCTGTGTAAGTAAAGCTACATTTTCCATTAGCAGGTTTAGTCCAATATAAAAGCCTATTTTTTTTTAGCTTTGCCTGGAAAACCTTAGAAATTCCATTCACAGTTATTTTCCACTTGAAAGTAAAAATAAAATCCAATGCTAAAAGTAGAGTTTTGATAAGTGTAGTAGAAAAGCACATTTTAAAAACTGGAGTCTGTGCTGCCTGTGGGAAAACGGATATAAAACTGTGTTGCTGGTAGCCTAGCAACAGAGACTAAAATATACATTCCACACTAGCTGTTAACACCTGGAGAACAACGCAAGTGCTTCTGGGAGCAGGGAGGCTGAAGTGGTATCAAAAGTGGCCACTTACCAGGGATCAAACATCTGGGAAGAAGACAGGAACTGATAGCAACACAAGGGCATCATTAACAGCTATTCCTTTTGGAGTGGAGATCCCAAATGGGGGGCTCAGGAGCTAAAACCACTCTTGCCCAGAGTAAGCCCAGGTAGGCTGTCTGTGCTCCAAGAAATAGGGAACATGAGTTCCAGCACGGCGGAGGGGAGGATACTCCATTGCCATAGGGAAGTGGCTAGAAACTAGGACAAGGATCAAGCAGATGGAAGACACTTATGACCATTTAAGATGAGGGTCTCTGGAAGGATCTGCAGCAAGTTGAGAAAGGAAATGCTGAAAAAGAAGGTAGGTTTTTCATGGAAAGACTGGGAGCAGGGGATTCTCAAATCACTGGCTAGTGATAGAATAAAACGGATATCTTTCCAAGGCCTCCTCAGAACATTCTTGGACATGGACGAACATCCTAAATGATCAAGACTCTGCTTAATTGCTGGGGGAAAAAAAGACCGAAGGACTCCTGATGGCACCCAGATAGTTGAACTGCTCTCCAAGGTACGAGTGGCTGGCCTGTTGTTGCTGCTTTGATGACACAAAAGGAAGAAGGGCGCTCCACTTTAAAGAAGGCCCAGCTGACCACTGTCAAGAAGCATAGCTGGAGACACAGCTTACTATCTACGAATCAGCATAGCTGCAGCAATACCCCAAACCTGCTTGTGCTAAGTCTGTCTCAGGGAATGAAAGACTGGCAGTCCCTACAGAGTGCCGACTTAGTCTGAAAAGACGCTTTGCAAGCGTGGAGAGCTCACTATGTGACAGGGCCTCAAGGACGAACTACATTTCCTAACAAGCCATAAAATCCTATGTAACTTTGGATACGTGGAGGCCATTTTAGATTTCTGGATATGACTTTTCTCATGGCACACAGAGACAGACAATCGTGAAACTATGTCGCTGCAGCCAGGAGCTTGCTACGTAGATCTAGGATTTCCTTTGTACAGAACTATTTCATCCAGTTGGATTTGTTTAAAGGATATTGGGAATACAGAGAAGCATTTTGAAGGTTGAGTAATGTTGTTAAAATTAACTTTGAACTATTTGAACGTTTTATTCACATTTTTCTAAGACTGTAGGATTATCGCTGTAAGTTATGGTTATCCTGTCATGGAACAGGAAGAGCTCTTAAGTCAGAACTATGTTGCAAATGTTCAGCATTTATGATTATGCGTTAGGTACTCAGAGTTCCAGTAATGATTATAAGAGTTGTCAAATTAAGAATCACAGGGTATTAATGTTAGTAAATTACTTTACAGTGGATTACGAGTAAATTACAAACGACAACTCATCATCCACAAAGAGTGAGCACTGGCAAGGCTTGAGGTAGTTATCAAATTCATAGAGAGAGCACTGGTTTGTCCTGCACAGAGTTTTTTGCTACAAAGAAAAAGTGTTTCTACTGGGCGTAGTAGTGAAGATATCCAGCTTTGTGGACCCATGCTAAAATACTGCATAAAGCCTTGCTCCACTGGAGGATTTCAGAATCCAAAAAGTGTCTAAGTTCTGAAGAACACCTGGGACTAGGGCAAGGAGGCATATCAACTCCATTGAGAAGCAACCTTAACTGTCCCTCTATGAGTTTTTCGTGTCAAAACTGAAGACTTCAGCCGGAGCTCTCCTTGATGACATCAGCATCCTGCCTTGCTCTACTAGAAGAATTTAAGAACCAGAAAAGATTAAATCTTTGCAGCCTGAATCTGTAGCTATGTCCCAGTCACCCACGAACAGTGACTTTCAATTGGCACTTTGTGATTTATTGGAGCTTTCTGCCTTAAAACTTTAAGAATCCATTTCTCCGGCACCTCTAACCAATTTTATTCATTTCTATGTCGTTTTGCTCATTCACATTTGTCTTCATTGTTCTAAATTTGTTTGGGAATTTGACAGTGTTGCGTTCTTAACTTTAAAGTTGTCTTGTACTGCTTGAACTTAGCCCTCATGCCTCTATGGAACCAGCCTGCAGGTTGGCGCCATGTACAATGGGTTAAGCAGAGTGTCTTAGAACTGTGTTGTGAACTAACCAGGTTGTGTTTATTAAGTTGATAGGGGTACCCTCTCTCAAATTAATATCCTATTGCTAATATAACCTAAGATGTTACTAGAACCCTTGCAAGAAATTGCTGTCGTTGACCGCCGTTTCCAATCTTCCACAGTGTGTGGGTGTTACAATAGCTCGTGTTATTTGATAAAGCACAATACAAGTAATGTAAGTCAAGATCACAAGTGAAACCGATTTGTTTGTTCTATTAGATAAGATTACAACTGCCAGGTAGCGGCATCTGGGCTATCAGTTAATTATGTAATAAACAAAGGAATTTATCAAAGGTCTCAAGCAGTAGCGAACACTTCCGAAGCTAAACCTTTCCAGGCAGTATTCAGAGATTGCAGCAGGACTGTTAACCTCTCCAGCAAAACCTTGAGACTTCCTATTGGATTTTAACGCAATGCCAAATAACATATTCAATTAGCAATGAGTGTGTACTATTCAGTTTCACTAGCTGAGGCAAATAAAACATGTGACTACTTTTCAGAATCTTAAACAACGCTTTGATTTAGCTCCATATAACAATTACATAGTAGGGGTGTACTCCAACAAACCAGTATCGATTACTTTCAGGTCTGTTTCCTGGCTTTAATTGTCCTTCCTCTCTTTCTAGTATCACGTCACTTTGTGGACCTGGCAGATGGGTGCTTTGTAGTTGTCCAGCTACATCACAATTGCATCCAATTCTTGACTTAAGAGCCAGAATTCTCAAGTCCCAGTGCATTATGGTTACTCTAGTTATTCCAATGATAAACTATTTCCTGGCATCTTCCTTCAATTCGACTCTTTACACCTGTTTACATACACAATTGCAACTTTATTTCACAAGTCATTCCTGCAAAAAATCATTTTACCCCTTCAGCACATCCGTAATGCACCAACCAGTATGTTCATTAGAGCCTAAAGTAAATCCAGATTCTATGAAGCAGCCATTGGTTTCCAGTGGGTGCGGGCCTCATGTTAAAATACAACGCTGTAGTATTTAGATCCTTTCACCCTAGGGACACAACAGGGACCACTAAACACATTAAAAACTCCTCACTCTGACCATGCCTTTCTCATATAGGTATCCCAAATAACTGAACCCCAAATGTTATCAGGTTTTTTAGAAACTGACCCCTGTAATTGTAAAGTTCTGCATTTAGTTATTAAGTCATGTTGCAATCCCTGTGGGCTTTTTTTCATTCTTTTCAACAGTTCTTCGTTGCTCTAAATATAGAAGACGGTTTAATAAGATTGTAAAGCAGGGCTTTACATCAGATCAAATACTTCATATCATTCATTGTATCCCAAGATTAACTGAAGGAGTACTGACATTATAATGTATTTTGAAAAATGAACCCAACAATAGATCGTTTTTTTAAATAATCTATATGACATGTCTTTTTACTGCTGCATTGCATGTAGCTCCAATAAGTGAACCCCCCACTTCAAATAGCTAGTGATTGGGCATGAGTCATGACAGCTAATGCAGGAAACCTCAGTCAGAGCCGTCAACTTGTTTTTGGCCTAGTCTTTTCAATCTGTCTAGGTGACCTTGAAAAACAGAATTACCTCCTTCATTCTCGGTTAAACAGCAAACTTAGATCATTAGCATTTCTGCTTGTGTCTTTAACTTCAAGAGTTGCCACTCGGTGCCTGCTTTATGCCTTTAAGCAGCAGCTACGAGGGTTCAGATTATGTCAATTTAGGAAGCCTTGTCGCTGAAGAATGCAGAGGAATTCCTTATGAAATTATCACTGAGGTATTACTCTCATGCAGTCCGCCAAGCAAAACAGAGAAACGTGAGCTCTGAAAATGCATTGGTAGACCGCGCATGCGCCTGAATGAGAGCGTCTACGTTGGAAGCACGTGCAATTAAAATGACATTTGTGTTGGTGCGGGCGCTTTCCCAACAGCAAACAAGCACTAAGGTATTGTTCATTGAATATGGGTAGAGGTAATAAAGGTGGCTGTACCTCATATCCTTTCGTGTTTGCACTGTAGAATTCGCTTCTTGATAACGACCCAAGAATCCGAAAAAAGAGGCTCCCACAAAGCTCTGTCTGGAGCATGCCAGACATTCAACCAGGACATTGAACACAAAAACACAACAGACACGCACAGTAAACTGATCTTGTGAATACAATGACAAATCACATCATCGGCGTCAACGCAGCTGAATATGTAAAAGGATGCGCCATAGCTCCAAGTGACAGAAAGTAAATGTGTCTTTATGATACTGGAAGTGTAGCAGTGTTTCCGCACCTCATGATCTCGAAGGGCAGCTTCCGCTGTGCATCATGGAAGGCTGACAGCGCCCATGTTACATTTATGCAGATCATCCCAGTTTGTGAGTGTAACATTTAATCGTGTCTGTTTGCTGGTATGTACTGGTGAGTTTGACATACCGACTACCCGAGCTGGGCTAAGAGCAGGACGGACCACCCTGTAAAAGGTATGCAACTGCAGGAGCAACAAAGTCGGTCTCGCGACAATGCCATACATGAATATAATGCCATTTTCAATAGACCAAGTAAACTTTTCGCTTCAACGTTTTCAGAGAAGCAGGTAATAAATAATATGGGGCCGATTACGATGTCGGTCGGTAAACCTCCGACCGATCGTCGGAGGCTTACCGACCGACATGGTAGGTTTACAGTCCGGCAGCTCAATTATAATGTAGGCAATCGGAGCGTAAAATGGCCATTCTTCCAAACCGGCTTCTGACGGGCTCAAGGAGCCCGTAGGCCAGTCAGAAACCTTTCATAATCCCCTATGGACGGCGTTTCCGCCGTCGGGATTATGATGACGGTTTCCAACAGGCTTTTCCTGTCAGGCTTTCCGACATGAAAAGCCTGTTGGAAAGCGTCTTTGTGGGCCCCTAGCAGGGCCCCCATCCCTCAGTGGCCTCCAGTGGGGATCCATGGGGGGGGGGGGGGGGGGTTAATCCATGCACCATGAGGTGCCTGCGACGCGGAGCAGGGATTAACAGAATCTACCATTTCTCCTTGGGAGCTTGCGACCGCACCATGTGCATTGTAATTGCGGTGTTGGGAACGGAGGCTGGTCCGTCCCCGAGACCGCAATGGTACATCCGCCCAACATCATAATGATGCCCTGAATGTGTTCCTGTTTTGTGTGTGTGGGGGGGGGGTGGAATAGCGTTCCTTGAAAATGTTAGTATTCAGATTAAGGTGCAATAAGTTTCTATTCCGCATCTTTACTGATTCACTTTGTGTAATTACCGTACCTAGGCACGAGCAGAAGAGCTATGAATGAATCTCGACTAACCCTGGGCGTAGTTCGCGTAGTAGCGCTACGCGTAGCTACGCGAAGTGCACTTCGGACTACGCGAGCTACGCGTAGCACTACGCAAACTGCGTAGTGCGGTAGGAAATGCTGTTCGCAATGATTGCACAGTGCCGGATGCTTGTCCGCACTGTGCAATCATTGCAAACGGCATCTTGCACAGTGCAAGCGGTCGTTTTTTGCCGCTCGAGTAGATTTGTACTCGAGCGGCAGTTTTCTCAACGCGGACTGGTAGTTTCTCATCGCGAGCGGTCGCGAGCATACGCGACCACTCGCAATGAGAAACCTGACCTCCCCGCGTTGAGAATCTCGCCGGGAGGTTTATTTTCCACGCTCGCGATCGGCAACTTGATGTTGCTGATCGCGAACGAGGAAAAAGTCTTGCCGGGATGTCATTTTGCTCGCTCGCGGTCGCCAACTTGACGTTGAGGACCGCGAGCAAGCAAAAAATGCCCGCTACGCGTTTTTGCACTGTGCTACGTGCAATTCGCGTAGCGCGTAGTTGTGCAAACTACGCGAGCGTAGCGTAGTTTGCCACCCAGGCCTAATCTCGACACATCCCCGTTTGGAGTTCACACATTAGTTCCATCTGAAGCGGACTGCAAAGTTAAGGCTTACACTGCCTGGGGTGCAAACAGACTAGAATCAGAGGTCACTATGGGCGGGACGGATGCATACACAGATTGTCACTAGTCACCTGGGTCGGGCGCACAGACAGGCCTATAGGGCTAGGTTCCCCATTTTTAGGGTCGAGCCTGTGAAAGCATGCACTACCTTACGAGGCACAGTTGTTAACAGAAAGGGCGTGGAGCCCGCCCGTTGCTTATCATTTGTTGGCTTGCATGGCACTCATCTTTACAGCCTCGTAATTCGTCAAGGCAGGCCTAACATAAAATTTCGTTAATTTCTGAGGAGCAGGGACCAAGGATTGATTGATTCAACCTAATCAGTGCCTGTCCGCTACTCCCCACATGACTGAGGTACTACTTTGTTCTGTTTAACAATTTCAATGCCCTGCAAACAGAAGCCATGCGACTCCAATCTGCCTCATTCCAATCTAAAACAATCGGCCCAACTCCAATCTATCCCACTCCAATCTTCCCCACTCCAATCCAAAACAATTTGCCCCACTCCAATCCGCCCCTCCAATCTGCCCCACTCCAATCTGCCCCACTCAAATCCAATCCACCTCACCCTAATCCACCCACTCCACTCGAACCCACACCGATCCAATCCACCCCAATCCAATCCACCCCAATCCCTCACCAACCTACCCCACTCCAATCCAAAACAATCTGCCCCACTCAATCCAAAACAATCTGCCCCACTCCAATACAAAACCTACTGCCCCACTCCAATACAAAACCTACTGCCCCACTCCAATACAAAACATACTGCCCCACTCCAATACAAAACATACTGCCCCACTCCAATACAAAACATACTGCCCCACTCCAATACAAAACATACTGCCCCACTCCAATACAAAACAATCTGCCCCACTTCAATACAAAACAATCCGCCCACTCCAATACAAAACAAACCGCCCACTCAAATCGGCCCCACGCCAATCCAAAACAATCTGCCCCACTCCAATCCAAAACAATCTGCTCCAATCCAAAACAATCTACCCCACACCAATCCAAAACAATCTAGCCCACTCCAATATGCCCTACTCCAATCTAAAACAATCTGCACCACTCCAATCCAAAGCAATCTGCCCCACTCCAACCAGCCACACTCCAATCCAAAACAATCTGCCCCACTCCAATAAAACCCACTTCAATCCAAAACAATCTGCCTTACTCTAATCTGCCTCACCCAAATCCAAAACAATCTGCCACACTCCAATCCATAACAATAAACTCCACGCCAATCCACCCCACTCCAATCCAACAAATTCCATTCCACCCCAATCCAGCCAAATCCAATCTACCCCATTCCAATCCACCCCAATCCAGACAAATCCAATTTACCCCACTCCAATCCACCCCACCCTCTCCAATCCACCTACCTCACCTCAATCCAAACAACCCTACACCAATCCAGTTCACCACACCCAATCCAATCGACCCCACCCCCAAGCTAATCCAATTCACCGCACTCCAGTTCATCCCACTCTAGTCCACCACAATCCAATTTACCCCACTCCAATCCACCTCACCCCACCCTTATCAGTCAACCCACTCCAATCTAATCCACCCCATCCAGTTTACCTCACTCCACTGCAGTCTAATCCATCCCACTCTAGCCCAATCTAATCCACCCCACCTAAATTCAGTCCACCCCACTCAATCCAATCCATCCAGCCCGCCACACTCCAATCCACCCCACCCACTCCAATCCAAAACAATCTGCCCTACTCTAATCTGCCTCATTCCAATCCAAAACAATCTGCCCCACTCTAATCCATAATAAGCTCCACTCCAATCCACCCCACCCCAATCCAGCCAAACCCAACCTATCCCACTCCAATCCACCCCAATCCAGCCAAACCCAACCTATCCCACTCCAATCCACCCCACTCCAGACAAATCCATTCTATCCCACTCCAATCCACCCCACCCTCTCCAATCCACCCACCTCACCCCAATCCAAACAACCCTACCCCAATCCAGTTCACCACACCCAAGCCAACCCACCCCAATGCAATCCACCCCACCCCACGCTAATCCAATTCACTGCACTCCAATTCATCCCACTCCATTCCACCCCACCCCATTCCACCTCACTCCAGTCACCCAACTCCAGTTCATCCCACTCCAGTCCACCACAATTCAATCAATTTACCCCAATCCAATCCACCTCACCTGACCCATTTCAGTCAACCCACTCCAATCTAACCCCCCCCATCCAGTTTACCCCACTCCACTGCAGTCCAATCCACCCCACTCTACTCCAATCCACCCCACTCTAGCCCAATCTAATCCACCCCACCTAAGGTCAGTCCACCCCACTCAATCCAATCCATCCAGCCCGCCACACTCCAATCCACCCCACTCCAATGGACCCCACTCCAGTCCAATCCACCCCATTCCAATCCACCCCAGTCCAATCCACCCCCCTGCACTCCAATTCACCCCACTCCAAACTACCCTACTCTAATCCAATCCAATCCACCCCACCCCAGACCAATCTAATCCACCCCAATCCTCTCCACCTCATTTCAATTCACCCCACCCCACTCCAATCCAATCCACCCCATCCAGTCCACCCATTCCAATCCACCCCACTCCACGCAATCCAATCCACTCTACCCCAATCCAATTTACTCAAATTCAATCCACCCCACTTCCTCATTACACTCAACCCTATTCCACCCCAATCTACGACACACTCTGTCACTGAACTCTACTCCGCTCTACTCAACTCTACGACACTCTACAACCCCCACTCCACTCTAGGAAACTCCACACCACTACCTTTTAGCCATTGTGAACAGCAGCCACACTGGTGTACAACATGGCAAAACCACATTGCCAAAGACAATAGCTCATGTACAGACGAAACCTATTGGCTTTGCCACTGCTTGTTCTTTTTACAGTTTTATACAGAGCGAAGTCGACCCAAAGCCACTGGAGCGCTTTATATCAGCACCAGGTGCATTAATGCATTACACAAGGTCAGATTATGTTTTTAGGCACAGGGAGATTAAGTGATTTGCCCCAAAGCACTTGCTGTGGAGCCAAGGCCGAGATTCACAGACAGATCTTCCTGGGAGACTTCAATCTTCACTGGGGCTCGTTGGAAGATCCCTCTGCTAGTAGGCTGGCCACCTTTCTCTCAGCAAACGACCTTATCCAACACTGCACTGAAACAACACACTCGAAGGGCTCAATTCTGGACCTTGTTATATCTAAAGCAGACATGCCTACTATTGCTATCCCTATTCATGTAGACTGGTCTGACCACTTCCTCATCCCCTTCTCTCTTCACCTATCACACTCTATAACTCTTGGCCAACCTAAAAGGACTACTACCTGGTTCTGTAACACCAAAAACATTGACCTCAATACTCTCTGTGATTCTGCTATGCTATCACTTCCATCGGGTCATTCATCCTACCCCCCCCCCCCAGAAGAGCGCAAATCCTTAGTCATTTGGCAGAACTTTGACCCCATCTCTGAAGATGCCCTCCTCAAATGCATCCTCGAAACAAAGCCCTCCAACCATTCTCTTGACCCCATCCCTAGCGACATTGCCATTGACTTCTACACCCATACTCTTTCCTATTGGACCAGTCTGGTTAACCTCTCCCTCAGTCAAGGCTCCCTTCCTACTACCTTTAAAACAAGACAGGTTACCCCTCTTCTTAAAAAACCCACCGCTGATGCGAACGACCTCAACAACTTCCGCACCATCACTAACCACCCTTTTCTTGCAAAAATCACAGAAAGATGTGTAGCAAAACAACTTTCCCGTCATATTAAGGACAATGATCTTCTTGACAATTTTCAGTCTGGTTTCATTCAAAACTGCAGCACTGAAACAGCCCTGCTGCAAGTGATTGATGACACGCTGCGCATACTCGATTCAGGGGAGTCTTGTCTTTTGATTCTTCTAGACCTTTCTGCAGCCTTTGACACTGTCAATCACAACACTCTCCTTAACACTCTTCAACAGAGAATGGGTTTGGAAGGCACAGTGCTTAAATGGTTTGCCTCTTTTCTCTCTGACAGATCCCAAATGATCAAAATAGCGAACAGTCTCTCATCTCCATTGGCGGTAGGTCAAGGCGTCCCTCAAGGCTCTATCCTTGCACCCACTCTGTTCAATCTCTATCTGGAACCATTGGGAAATCTCCTTAGTAAATTTGGGATCCTCTACCATCTCTATGTGGATGACACACAAATCTACCTTAAGGTGTCCTCCGCTCACGATATCTCGATCCTCAACTCTACTCTCCACTCTATCCAAAACTGGATGTTAACTCATCAACTCATTCTAAATCCCTCCAAAACCGAATTCTTCCTCCTCTCTACCTCACTCTCTCCTCCTCCTGTTCAATCTTGGATGGATCAGCTGAATCTACTTAACAATAAACCGATCGTTGTCGACAGCGCAAAATCCCTTGGTGTCGTACTCGACAAAAAGCTCAATCTTCTCTTCCACATCAATTCCATTGCAAAGAATGCTCGATACCAACTGCGCCTTCTTTGGGGGATTCAACGCTTCTTCCCGGAGCAAGACCTAAAAACCCTGGTCCAATCGCTGGTTCTCTACAGATTGGACTATTGCAATTCTCTTCTTACTGGCCTCCCCAAATAACACCTTTCCCCTCTTAAACTCCGTTCTCCATTCAGCGGCTCGTTTTATTTTTGGGGCCAAAAGAAGTGACCACATCACACCCTTGTTGTCTTCCCTCCGTTGGCTTCCCATCAAGGCAAGATCAATCTACAAAACTGCCTGTATCACCCACAAAGCTTTGCACACTTCCTCCCCTCGCTACCTGGCGAATAAACTGAAAATCTCTGGAGGCTCTAGACCGTCTCGTAATGCGGAAAAACTACTGCTTGAGCCCCCCACTTTTAAAAGGGAAAGATCGATGGCTCAATCCTTCTCAGGCAATGCGGTGAGAATCTGGAACTCGCTTCCGCCACAGCTCCGTACCACCACCTCTACCCGGACCTTCAAAACTGACCTCAAATCTCTTCTCTTCCAGAGACACTTCCAGAACTAATACACGCCCTCTCAAGTCCCCCAAGGAAGTTCTTTCACTATTGTAAATTTGTATTCTATGCCTGTACAAGTGTCATCCTAGTGTGTTTGTGAGTGACTGCCATCTATTGCTGTATTATACCTCTTCTTGTATCTCGTTTGCTTCTGTAACATGTACTTTTGTAACATTCTCCTCATGTAACGCAACTGGTCCTATTGTGAAGCGCTCTGTCACCTTTGGGTAAAGTCTGCGCTATATAAAAATGCATAAATAAATAAATAATTCAAACCTGGATGCCCATTTCCAAGGGCGGCAGCACTTGCCTTAAGGCCATGTCTGGTTCGCACATGAGTATGCCATGAAAAACCTTATTTTGGGTGTATAAACAGCCTGTATTCAGCGGTCACGATATATAGGTACATACAGAGCCTGCAATAATAAGTCGCCATGCATGGGGGCATTTACAAAATGTGCAGTGGGTGGGCACCATGGTTGCACATACAGGCAGGGCTGAGTTATATTAAGTTGGTTGCATTAACAGCATGCCAACAATGCTCTCCCTGTATAGCGTTAACGAACAGCCACTAGACAGGAGTCATAATGTGCAGGGGACATACAAAGCCTCTCGTAGACGGACATGCTTTGTAGGGTGCACACATAACCAGTACTCGGAGGTCACGTGTGTAGGCTATTTGGCGACTGCCATGAGCCACCCTGTTTTGGATGCACAGACAGTTCAGATTCACAAGTAGTCAGAGTTCCCAATATGTTAGATAAAAACACGCCCTACAGTAAGGGGTCACCATGGAGGATCTATATGCGAACACTGTAGAAATCGGTCATGCTGTGTGGGTGCATACACAGCCTGCCGTTAAGTGTCTATCATGTGTCGATACTGCACACTGCCTACATTCAAGAGTCACCCTGTATGAATGAGACGTAGACGTCATCCTGTGTGACAAGCACTGGGCATGCATGCCAATACTACCGGTCTTGCCTCAAGTCGATGAAAGGTAATGGTGAAATTAAATTCCCTCAATATTCCGCAGCTCTCTCTCTTATCTCATCTGTTCGAGATGTTGGCATTGCACTGTCTAGGTGCCTACCGCCATCAGTCACCTGGCACCTCGTGCTGCTGCAGATCACTCACCTGCCAGCGCCACCTGTCCCTCTGCGCTCAGTCCTCGTCAGTGTTTGGGCTGTGCAGGAGCTCGGCTACATATTAACAGATGATACAGGACTGCCCTTCTCCAGGGTATCGCTTCCTCCTCTCGTGACGCGCACGGCAAGAGGCGGGTGCTTCCAATGATAGCAAGGACACAGGGAAACAAAGAAGGGCTAACATAGAACAGCCTCTGACGGCCACAGTGAACGGCCATCTTGAGTGAGGGAATACTTGTGACTGAGAGTGGTTCCTGATCGCGCAGTCCTGTTACGTATTCTGGTATTCTACAGCTCACTGAATCTGTGACGTTGGCTTGCATGATGCAACCTGTACTTATTTACCAAATTACCTCGAGCTGTCAGTCCTCTGAGGTTGGATTAAGAGTTTGCCTGTGCATGAGTTGCTCATCCAAGCCGGTTTTTGTGCTCTGCATTCTGAAACTTACAGTCCTACTTTAGCCCATTTTAAATTCCAGGCTGTAAGTCCCAGAAAGCAAAGAAAAACAAGCACCGGCAAACCCAACAGGTCTGGGTTTGGCTGCCAGCCTTTCAGCTTCTTTTGTTTTGTCATTATTTTGGTTAAACGTTTTTGTTGGTGGAGTTGCAGAGAACTCACCATTATTAACAATAATAAAGAATTGCTAAAATGAAAAATATTCCTTTTGTCTGAAAAAGCACGCATTACTATAGTAGCCCCTGGCACTGAAGGGAACTATTTAGAGGGTGGGTGTGCTCCTTGTGAAAGAACAGAATGTTGCCACACAAAGTGATGTTAGCCAACTGTTGAAGTGGGCTAACTCATTGTCCCATGCTGTATACTGTAGTGGGCGGAAGGAACATGTGAACTGTAATTTCACATTTATATAGCGCTTACTTCACTTATGAGGGGCACAGAAGCACTTGTCTACATGGGTAGTATGCGACACCATGTAGGGTGTATGGCTACAAGTGTGTTGTCTTCATTTTGAGCCTATGCAGGAATTGTTTCCATGTTGTGTGTGGTGACCATCGAGGTGTGGTTATCGTGTTATGGGACGCAGCACTTAGCAGTTTGATGGATGAGTAAGTATAAGAGGTGCACAATTTAAAGCTTTCAATAAGCTGGCAGCTTTGAACAGCTCTGTAGGCCCCTTTATGCTATTTCTTATGATTGTAGTCCACTTAGCTGGCTACTGCACTGGAATGTCCATTCTGAGATATTTTGTTTAAAGCTTTAGGTCCTGAGCAGGTATGAGTTTGAGTAAGACATGGTTATGGTATTAGTGTGGCCAGAGGTTTTATATTGCATTGTACTATAATTTCATGTACATAGTGCCTACTATCCCTAATGAGGCTCTGAAGGGCTTTACAACGGGCACCACGCTGCTCCGGAACCCAAGATTAATGTTTTATTCAGTGGTTATTGTTGATTATTGGGATTAGTCTAGGTGTGATATTTTGTGGGAGGGGGTATTTGAATTCATGCAGTGGTTGGCGGTATTAATAGAAGATCTTCAGGAGATTAGGTATTGTTAGATGGCAGTGACATGACGTTTAAGGCAAATGATGTATGCAGAGGATGGAAATTATGGGGAGGTTCATTTGAAAGTAAAAAGGAAAGACAACAATTGGAAGGTTTTAAGTCAAGGTCAATTTTCAAGGGAATACAGAGGATTCTTTTTTGACATTGCATGCACTTTTAAGATGCAAAACTGTAGAAAGAAACATTATTTACATATGAGATAGTTCTATATTAGGCAATTATGATTAGCACTTGAATCAGGCAAACAGTCTAATCCCGGAAAGGTTACCACTAGACCACTTCATAAACTGTATCAAGTGAAAGTTTTCTCTATAAAATATGTAAGCAAAAAAGATTGGCAATATTACCACAATTTTAATGCTTTGTCCTTTGCATATTGCATATTTGCTGCAGGAAAGGCCAGTCCCCCAGTGTAAGCACAACATATTGCTACAGTAAGTTGCAGATGATTATAGAGAACCAACGTTGTTGTATTCTACAATCAATGATCTAAAATGATGTCTCCATAAAGAGAGTCCTAATGGGTTTTAAGTTGTCTTCTCTGTCATGCCAGTGGACAAGGCAAACTTGTGCTGCTACTCTCCTCAGAACAGCTACCTCCTGTATTATTTGTGAGCCCCTCTCTTATAGTACGATAGTTTTATAATGAAATAGCTTGTCTCCAAAGGCACAGTAGATGGTAGAATGCCTCCTCCCTTTGGCAATTGTCCATACTCTTTTATTTGACTCTTTCCAGGTAGATACTGTGGTTCTACGGTCCTCAGCTTGCTGCTTAAGATTCTTGCAAGTGTCACTTCTGCTTGGGCAGGTCATACCAGATTCATAGATGCACTGTGTGTGATTCAATTTCTAGGAGGAGTCTTTTGCCCAATCCACTCACGTGAAATAACTGCTCAGCAGGTTCCTTGATTTTCAGCCAGTGGTGGAATATGAGTCTTTGTTTTCCTTTCCAGGGCATTTTTCTAGGAGAGCTTTTCTACCAGGCTTCCTCAGGTTGAGGGGTAGGCCCATCAAGACAAAAACTCTGACCTTCCCTAAGGTGCTGCTACCCAACTCGGCTACCTATTCTGCCTGACGAAGCAACATGTCCTAAGTGCTTTGAGATCTCCTCGGTGGTCCCAGAGATAAGGTCTCTTTGCAACAAGATGTCCTGCGTGCTTACTGACTTCTTCTGGGGACCCACAGATAGGGACACTTTACCATAGCATGTCCTAAGTTCCTAAAGGCCTTCTCGGAGGTTCCACACATAAGGACTCTTTGCTACCAACACATCTAATGTAGTTGAACCCCAAAGGTTGTCTGTGTTCCCTGTTGAAGCATGATGGCGTCCCTCTGCCCTGAAACAATGGAAACCAAACTGATTTCTCATCACCACACTGACAGACTCTATACTTCTATACTTAGATTTTTGACCACAGTGCCTGCAGAAGACTGCATGAATGAATGAATGAAAGAGTATTTATAGAGCGCGCAGCTACTCAGAAAGAGTGTCCTGGCGCTAAAAAGACTCTATCAAACCCTCTGCAACTCCTAGAAGTGAGAGACCAAGAATTAGTTAAAGGAAAAGCCAGGTTTTAAGCATTTTTCTAAAAACAGCTATGCCGGTGACCGTTCTGAGAGTCAGTGGGAGAAGGTTCCAGGCTTGGGCTCCGTGGAAACGAAAGGAAGAGCCGCCAGATCGGGTGTAGCGTATTCTGGGGATGGATGCCAGGCTCAACGCGGAGGATCTCAGGGTTCTAGGCGGCACATAGTGCGTAAATCTCCTTCTGAGATACTCCGCACCGCTTCTGTGTAGGGCCTTGAAGAATAGCACCAGAGCCTTAAACCTGATCCTCTTTTTTATAGGGAGCCAGTGTAAAGCCTTGAGGTGAGGAGTGATATGAGTCCTGGGTTTAGGCAAAAGGACCGCTCTGGCGGCTGCATTCTGGACCACCTGTAAGCGGTTGAGCAAATACTCCGGGAGGCCCAGGTACAGGACATTGACATAGTCCAGTCTGGAGGTGATCAATGCCTGGACTACGGTCTTCCTGTGTTCAAGAGGCAAAAGGGGGAGGAATTTCCTAAGCATCCGCAGAAGCCCAAAGCAGGATCCTGCTACCGACTGGACCTGAGGTCTCATCGAGAGAGTGCTGTCCATCATGATGCTCAGGTTTTTAACCGAGTTTTGTGCAGAGAGAGGAGGGGGCATATCCGCGGGTCACCAGTGTTTCCACTCGACCATGGGCGGGGAGCCAAAAAAGATGACTTCAGATTGCTCTGAGTTGCATTTTAACTGGTTCCTTCTCAACCACGCAAACACCTTCGAGAGGCAAGTACTGATCATCTCACCCTCAAAGTCAGCTCCCTTGTCGCATGTAAAAAGGAGCTGCGTGTCGTCCGCGTAATAAATAATTTTAGCGCCGCAAGGCTCTGCCAGTGGTGCCAAGGGGGACATATATAGGTTGAAAAGAGTAGGGCTCAGTATGGAGCCCTAAGGAACTCCCACCTTCAGACTGGGGATGGGGGCTGCGAAGGGGGGGTCCAGACTTCCTGGCTCCTGTCCTCTAGGAAGGAGGAAAACCATTTTAGAGCGGTGCCGCCTATTCCACAATCCTGTAGCCTGTTCAGGAGTCTAGCGTGAGGAACGGTATCAAAGGCCGCAGAAAGGTCTAATAAAATCAGAATGGCTTTACCCTCCTGATCCAGCTTCTCCTTAACCCCTTCCGTGCTCATGACGAGCTCAGCTCGTCATGCTGCGCGGTAGCGCTGTGCGCATGACGAGCTGAGCTCGTCACGACCCCACCCGCGATCGGAATGTCCAGCACACGAGCGGAATTCCGATCGCGTTCAAGGGGTTAATATGCTCCGAGACCTCTAGTAGGGCAGTCTCTGTACTATAGTTGGCTCTGAAACCCGACTGGCTCGACTGTAGGAGATTATTTTTTTCAACGTAGTCAGAGATCACTGAATTGACATACTTCTCTAGGACCTTGGAGAAAAATGGCAAAAGTGAGATGGGTCTGTAGTTTGCTGACACTAAAGGGTCAGCAGAGGGCTTTTTAAGCAGCGGGAGAATTTTAGAACGTTTCCAAATACCCGGCACATGGTCGCCACTAAGGGAAGAATTAAGTACCTTGTTTGCCACAGGGTTTAATGACGTGGCCACCGTGGTCAACAGTTTAGCTGGGCAGGAGTCAGTAGGGGACCTTGACTTCAGACTCTTGATGATATCAAGGGATCCTTCCGGTTGTAGCAGAGGAAACTGTAAAATAACCGGGAAGTCGATAAAGGCGGGTTGTGCCACCGGGGCTAAGCGGTCAGCTGACTCATGGTCCTCAGGAGACCCCCTAGAGAAGGAGTCCCGCATAGTCACGATTTTATCATGAAAGAAAGTCGCTAATTGGTTAGTCCATTCGGGAGAGGGGGGTAAAGCCCTAGCAACAGATGATGGGGCGGAAAAGGCTTTCACAATTTTAAAGATCTCCTTGCCTTTGTTGCAGGACGTCTCTATTTTAGCTTCCAGATAGCTTTTTTTGGCATCGAGGATCTTTGTATAATGGGCCTTCAAGGCCAGTTTGTACTCAAGTTTATCGTCAAAATTAAAATTTTTATGCCATTTCCTTTCTAAGCGTTTGCAGGCGCTTTTGCTCATTCTCAGTAGCTCATTAAACCATGGAGCAGAAAGTCTGGCTTTCTTGGGAGTGCGAGTGGGCATAGGGGCTAACGCATAAGCGCTGTGCTGCACCCAGGTCTCATTTGCGATTGTGCATATAATTATCAATATAGATAAATATTTTTCCGCAGGAACCGCTGTTTCTGTTACATACGCACCTAGGTCTCAAGTTGGAAAGCATCTCTCTCAGGATCACCTGATAGCAGAGGAGTGGAGGCTTCCAACGCCTCTCCAACGCCTCTCCTAAAGCAGATGAAGGCCCCTGCCTACTTTACATTTGCATGCAGTACAATGTGTAGGCACTGCCCTTCCACATGAATTGAAAGACTTGATTTAACTCCCAAGAGAGTATGTTAGTATGGTGAATAGTGGGCTACATAGGATTACTGAGGAAAACGAAAAGGTGATAAGCGGAATCCTTGAAAAAGTTCCAAACACTGAGAATCGCTCAGGGCTGCATTCAACTGTATTGTTTATCACCTACCATGCCAGTTCTGACAGATACCAACCATATGCAATCAGTCTTGGTTCTGCTCCAAAAAGGAAAGTCCAGCCAGAACTGCCAGACAGGTCCCCTCTGAATGAAAACATAAGCAGCCCTCTGGCAGTTCCAGTTTTTGTAGCCTCATCAATAAAGGATAGCTTGAGTCTTGTGGCACAGTGAACATGGGACCCCGATAAGGGCATACCCATCGAACATAGGGCATTTCACTGAGTAAAATGCAGACTTTTGAACAATTCTGCCACCACATTTTGTCTTCTGATCTATCTTCAGAGAGATTCATGGACAGATGAGACTCATAGTGTGAGAAGTTGGCCTGGTATATGCTGTCCACTAGTTATAGTGGGCACCTTGCAGCAGTCCAAACAACCCCGTATTGATGATAGGTTAAAGACAACCTTTATTGAAAGCTATCCTAGTGGTAGCTATGGAGAGCAGCCTTCAGGCTAAGTCTTGGAGGAATGTAAAGCAGCTTGTTTTACCAGTCTATAATCTCTTGAGTGACCAAATGAAAGAGGACCACACCAGGTATATATATAAAATATATGTATTTAGTCTTAAACACACCCCTCTAGTCTCTTTATGAGGCTAGAGTTCGAAGTACATAAGTTACAAGGCAAATATCAGCAGTTATTAGCACAATACACGTTTGAGCCTTAGGGGCGTACCAAACCATATACTAAAATAGTGGTATAAGAACCACGACTGAGCTAGACACAAGGCCTAGAGCCTGTAGAAGTGCTTGGAACCCAAGGAACCACCCAAGGTAGTGACACAGGGGACCCACGGGGGACGCGTGCAGTGTGAGAACACAGTCGCGAATCGCCGTTAACTTCTATGGGGAAAGTTGCGGTTTAATTTAAAAAGAAAAAGGACACTTCAGAGAGGACTTCCAGTTAACCCCTTAAAACTTAAGAGTTTCTAGGGCCCACACCCACGTGAGTACCGAAATACTCGAGTTACCTCACCCAGGGAAGCCGGGTGTATACGTGTTAAAAGGTGTCGGGAATCGTTGTCGTTTTCAATGGCGACCTCCTGGAAAGTGCTGCTGCCGTGAAGAGGAAGAGTGTCCGGTGCGATCCAAGCCCGGATCGAGGAAGAGGAAGACCTGAAAGCAGAGGGGACAGAGTCTGGGTCACTAGCCAATGACCAGGGGCACGATAGTCGAATGCCCTCAGATGTCGGGTGCTTCAGGTGAGTTGATGGGTGCCTTGACTCTTCAGCCACGAGGTCCAGGAGGCGTCGACGATGACCAGGAGCTGGAATCGAGCTGTCCCATGAAGTCTGTCGAGTGCTGCAGTGTCGGCGACCAGATTGGACCCAACAAGCCTTGGCAACGGCAAGTCATGGGGAAACAAAGAAAAGGCTGCGGTGCAGACCAGCATGGTCTGAGGGACTCACCCAGCGAGGGTAAGTCAGGGCACTTCTGGAGCAACCAGGAAAGCTCAAGCAAATGAAGAGTTGCCTTCGTGGGGACCCACTAGCCAACGGACTAGAGATCGCGAAGGAGCCTCGAGCGGTCGCACTTGGAGCTGGCCCATGGGACACTCGTGGAGTGTAGGCCAGTGATCTTCACTGCAATTGGTGCTTGGGGCTAGGGCTACTTGGAACCCAAAGCACGGCTTCGAGAGATGTCAGGAAGTTGGTGCACTTGCAAATGTGCTCGTGTCCAGGGGTCACAGTTCCACATTACCCATGACAGCTACGTGCCTCAGCTTTGCTGGGGACTCAGGGCAGCCTCGGGGAAGTCTGGAAATCCACCTTTGGTGATGCAAAGACTTCGGCGTCCGGCGGGAGCTTCAGTGATGCAGACCGGACAGATGCTTCGTTGGTGCCTGCCAAGCAGGGGAGTCACTCCTTGACCCCAAGGGAGATCCTTCAGTCCTCTAATCTTGATGTAGAGCATCAAAGGTCCAGGATTCAGCTACAGAGTTTCGTCCAGGGATATCTTAAGTCCTGTTGCCAGGGTTCCCTTACTTATACTAAAGAAGAGGGTTGGACTAACTCTGGGGACCCACCTATGGGAGGGTTTGGAAAGAGGGGTGGCTACACCCATTTCCTTTGTCCAGTTTCACGCCAGAGCAGGGGCTGGTAACCCCTGCAACCGGTTTGAACTGGGGTATGCACGAGGACACCAAATGTGCCCCCAGTGCAGGACTTCAAAGCACTCAGAGAGTGCACCCACCCAGCCCCAATCCACTAAGGCCTGTCTGGGAGGAGGTCACACCTCCCTGCGACAGGAAACCTATTGTCCAGGCCTCCCCTGCCGGAGTTTCGGTCAGCAGCAGGAGGCCAGACTCGTGTCTGTGGCTGTAGCATCCATTTTGTGATGCCAGGGCTCTTTAAGGTTTCTACCGGGTATACCAGTGGGGACATGTCTCTCCCTCTAGAAGGGTGGAATTCTACCCCCGCCACCAGGACTGGCGGGGGGAGGGGTAGGATTCTAAGGTGTTTGACACCAAACACGACATGTTTCCGTGCAGCCAGTCCAAAGTTAGCATTTTACCGCGAGGTTATAATGCACTTAAGAGTATATGGTCAGGCTGCACCACAGACAACCCCGGATAGGAGATTCCGAGGGCTGCAGAGGGGCTCTGCTCATGCATGGGCACCTTCTCACATATAACCAAGCACCCTGCCTTCAGGATTGATAAGGCCTGCCATAGGGGTGACTGATAGGTTTCTATGTGCAGTGTAAGGTGAGATATAGTGAACCTATATCTCTGTAAGGGGTGCATGCACCACCTCACTCAGGCTGCAGTAGCAGTCCTGTGGTGTCATTTTGGATGGCCTTCCAGGGGTGGCACAATACATGCTTCAGCCCCTGGTAGGCCTCTGGGGTACCTATGCCCTGGGTACATAGTATACCATATACTAGGGACTTATAAGGGCACCCCAGAATCCAATCTGTGATGTACCTAAAGTACAGGGAATCAATTTAGAGAGGAAGCAGCTAGGCTGGGGTCCTGAATAGCAGGGCCCCAGCCAGACTAAAGTCGAAAAACAGTGATACACCAGCAAAAAGTGGGGGTAACCAAAAGAGGCAGATCCTACTCGCCTACACAACCCCCCCCCCCCAAACGCAGGGACATTAAACTAACCTTGACCAGTTAAGTCTTCATGTTCTAAGTGGAAATATCTGGAGAGTCCATCTGCATTGGCATGGTTACTCCCAGATCTATGTTCCACTGTATAGTCCATCCCCTGTAGGGAAATGGACCACCTCAAAAGTTTGGGGTTTTCACCCTTCATCTGTTTTAGCCATAAGAGGGGCTTATGGTCTGTCTGAACAATGAAGTGAGTGCCAAACAAGTATGGCCTCAGCTTCTTCAGAGCCCAAACCACAGCAAAGGCCTCCCTCTCAATGGCTGACCAACGTTTCTCTCTGGGGGTCAGCCTTCTGCTAATAAAAGCTACTGGCTGATCCTGACCTTCATCATTCAACTGTGATAGTACAGCCCCTACCCCCAACTCAGATGCATCTGTTTGCACAATGAACTCTTTGGAGTAATCAGGACTCTGCAGAATGGGAGCAGTGCACATGGCCTGCTTCAGGTCATCAAATGCCTTTTGACAGCTAACTGTCCACTGAACCTTTTTGGGCATTTTCTTAGAGGTTAAGTCATTCAGGGGTGTCACTATTGATCCATACCCCTTGACAAATCTTCTGTAGTACCCAGTCAGGCCTAAAAGGCTCTCACCTGAGTCTGGGTAGTTGGAGCAACCCAGTCCATGATGGTCTGGATCTTGCTCTGCAATGGTTGAACCTGGCCTCCACCCACAAGGTGGCCCAGGTACACAACCTGACTCTGCCCTATCTGGCACTTTGTGGCCTTGATAGTTAGGCCTGCCTTCTGCAGGGCCTCCAAAACATTTCTGAGGTGGACCAGGTGATCCTCCCATGTGGAGATAAAGACAGCAATATCATCTAGATATGCTGCACTATAGGCTTCCAGACCTGTAAGGACTGTGTTCACCAACCTCTGAAAAGTGGCAGGTGCATTTTTCAAACCAAAGGGCATCACCACAAATTGGTAAAGCCCACCAGGGGTAGAAAATGCAGTTTTTGGCTTTGCATCATCAGCTAGTCTGATCTGCCAGTAGCCAGCTGTTAGGTCAAATGTGCTTAGATAATTGGCTGAGGCCAAAGTGTCTATTATCTCATCTGCCCTGGGGATTGGATGGGCATCAGTCCTAGTGACTGCATTGAGGCCTCTGTAGTCCACACAAAACCTCATCTCTCTCTTTCCATCTTTTGTGTGAGGTTTTGGCACCAGGACCACTGGACTAGCCCATGGGCTGAAGGCTCAATGACACCCAGTTCCAACATTTTCTGGACTTCTGTCCTGATACACTCCCTGACCTGGTCAGTTTGCCTGTAAATCTTACTTTTAACCGGCAGACTGTCCCCAGTGTTCACTTCATGAGTGCACCAGGTGGTCTGACTTGGAGTCAGAGAAAACATGTGTCTGAACTGATTGAGCACCTGTCTACAATCAGTTTGCTGCTGAGCAGTGAGGCTGCCTGCCCAGGCTACACCATCCACTGACCCATCATCAGGGTTCTGTGAGAGCAGGTCAGGGAGAGGGTCACTCTCCTCCTCCTGTCCCTCATCAGTTGCCATGAGCAAGCCCATGTCAGCCCTGTCCACATATGGCTTCAGCCTGTTGACATGGAGCACCCTGTGGGGGCTCCTGGGAGTTCCCAGGTCTACCAGATAGGTGACCTCTCCCTTCTGTTCAACAATGGTATGGGGGCCACTCCACTTGTCTTGGAGGGCTGCTGGGGCCACTGGCTCCAACACCCACACCTTCTGTCCTGGCTGATAAACAGTCAGCACAGCCTTTTGGTCATGCCAGGCTTTCTGTAATTCCTGGCTAGCCTCAAGGTTGTTGGTTGCCTTTTTCATATACTCAGCCATCCTGGAGCAGAGACCAAGTACATAGTCCACTATGTCCTGTTTAGGGGGTTTGAGAGGTAACTCCCAACCTTCCTTCACCAGACACAATGGACCCCTGACAGGATGGCCAAACAAAAGTTCAAAAGGGCTGTAGCCAACCCCCTTTTGAGGCACCTCCCTGTATGCAAATAAAAGGCAGGGCAAGAGTATGTCACATCTTCGCATAAGCTTTTCTGGGAACCCTTTAATCATGCCCTTCAAGGTTTTGTTGAATCTCTCAACTAAACCATTGCATTGTGGGTGATAGGGTGTGGTGAACGTATAAGTCACTCCACACTCCTTCCACATTGCAGTCAAGTAGCTGGACATAAAGTTTGCATCTCTGTCAGATACTACCACCTTAGGAAAGCCCATTCTTGAGAAAATTCCCAGGAGGGCCCTTGCCACCACAGGGGCTGTAGTGGTCCTACGGGGAATGGCTTCTGGGTACCTGGTGGCATGGTCCACCACCACCAGGATAAACCTGTGCCCAGATGCTGTTTGGGGATCCATGGGACCAACTATGTCAATCCCCACCCTCTCAAAGGTAACCCCCATCACAGGTAGTGGTATCAGGGGGGCCTTTGTGGTGCCACCTGCCTTCCCACTGGCTTGGCAGGTTACACAGGAGTGTCAAAACTCCTTGGTGTCTTCAGACATGTGGGGCCAGTGAAAGTGAGGGACAATTCTGTTCCAAGTCTTGTTCTGGCCCAGGTGACCTGCTAAGGGAATATCATGGGCTAGTGTCAATAGGAAGCCCCTGAACTTCAGAGGTATAACCAACCTCCTGGCTGCTCCAGGCTTGGGGTCTCTACTCTCTGAGTACAGGAGTCCATCATCCCAATATATCTTATGGGTGCCACTAGCATTCCCAGCAGCCTCAGCAGGAGCTTGCTGTCTGAGGGGTTCAAGAGAGGGGCAGTTCAGCTGTTCCTGGCTCAGATCTGCCCTGGAAGGGCCCCCTGTCCCCAAGAACTCAACTTGATCAGGTTCAAGCTCCTCTGGGACAGTTCCTTCTTCAGGTCTGAGATCATCTTCCTCAAAAGACTGATCTGCTTCCTGAGCCAAGGGGAAGGCACTGCCTTAACCCTACTGCTCCTTCTCTTGGGAGGCACCTGGTCCATTGTTCCAGAATCCAGGGCCTGTTCAGCTTTTGACATTTTGGCCTGTGACCTAGTCACAGCAAAGACATGTGCAGGGATCCCTAGCATTTCTGCATGTTTCCTGAGCTCCACCTCTGCCCAAGCTGAGGTTTCAAGATCATTGCCAAGCAAGCATTCTACTGGTAGGTCTGCACTCACCACAACCTTCTTGAGGCCAGTTACCCCTCCCCAGGAGAGTTAACAACTGCCAGAGAATGGTCTGTTCTGACATTGCTAGCATTGGTCACTTGGTACATTTCACCAAGTATAATCTGCCCAGGATCCACAAGATCTTGTGTCACCATGGTGACACTTGCTCCTGTGTCCCTGAATGCCAAAGCCTCCCTTCCATTAATTAAAGGTTGCTGTCTGTATTTGCCCAAATTATTGGGACTCACAAAGGGGGACATATCCATGCCCCCATCACAGACTAGGACAGCCTGAGTTGGCACTCTGACTAGGCCAGAGCCCATCTCAGTACCCAGGGTCAACCCTACTAAACCCTTATTCTGAGTGTTTCCACCACCACCACTTGTAGCTGGACTAGGGGGAACAGTTGCCTTAGGGGCAATGGTGGCTGGATTAGAGTCTTTGGACTTGGTGCAATCACTGGTCCAGTGAGTCTTTTGCTTACAGACTTTGCACCATGGTTTCTTTTGGCCTTTTCCTTTATTAGATTGGGATTCCCCACCAGATGCAGATTTTTGGGGACCTTGAGAAGACTTCTGGTCTTTACCCTTTTCCCCACCCTTGTCAGAGTTTTTGGAATCTTGCTTCTTCTGGTCACCACCTTGGTTCTGTACTTTCTGCTTCACCCTGGTTCTGACCCATTTGTCTGCCTTCTTTCCCAATTCTTGGGGAGAGGTCAGATCAGAGTCAACCAGGTACTAATGTAGCAACTGATTCTGACAGTTATTAAGAATCTGCTCCCTCATGATTAAATTATACAATCTTTTGAAGTCACACAACTTACTGCCCAGTAACCAGCCTTCCAGAGCCTTGGTAGCACAATCTACAAAGTCCACCCAGTCCTGTGTCTGTGCCTTTTGGGTATCTCTGAACTTTAACCTGTATTGTTCAGTGGTTAGGCCAAACCCATCTATTGGGGCACTCTTCAGGACTTGGTAATCATCAGCATCCTCTTCTCTTAAAGTGAGGAGCTTGTCTCTACCTTTGTCTGCAAAGGAGAGCCACAAGATTGCTGCCCACTGCTCCTGGGGGACCCTTTGAACTTTACTGCCACCATGGGACTCTAGTCCCAACTTTCTTCTTTGTCTATGAAGCTCTAGGGACTCCCTGTCTATAGCCAGCTGCTCTCTTCTGATCCTAAGCTGAGCTTCTTCATACTGGAGCAGTCTCTTTTTCCTTTCATTAGAGGTCTCCCTCCTCTGAGAAGAAACAGAGGTCCCTACTGAGGTGTCAGAATGGTTAGACTCCTGAGAAGGAGATCTGGACCTTCTAGGCACACTCACAACTCTTCCTGGTGGGACAAAGGGGAGGTCATTCTGATCCTCCTCCTCATCTGCAGGAGGAGCTGGATTGTCCAGGGCAAGATCATTTTCATCTTCCTGGCCAGTTTCAGAGGTCAGGTCCTAGGTATTTTCACCCCTGGTCCCTTCCTCATCTTCTGCCCCACCCTCTCTGCCTACCCCTGCAGACCCTAGGGGTCTTCTGAGATCATCCAGCAGAAGCATCTCCATGAGATGTTGGGTGTTGGCACTTTTGCCTGTCTTAAGCTTCCTAATCTTGCACAACTCTCTCAATTCCAAGAATGGGAGGTTGTCATATTTGGAGGGTAGGAGCCCACTGGTTCCTGTCAGGGACCTACTGATTCCTGGCCCTGAAGACATCACTAGTGAGGTGTGGTGTATGCACTACCTACTCTAGTGTGGCCTACTAAAGTCTCTTGAGTTGTAGAAAGGGTGTGCTAACCCTTGACACACAACTCTAAGTTCAGTAGAACTTACTGTATTTCTAAGCTTGAATTTATATGTACCTCAGGTACCTTTAGTGGTTTTCAGTTAGTCACACACTTGAGATTATCTGGTAAAACAATAGCAAGCTGGAATCCCACACGCTGCACACCAATGTGAGAAGTTGTCCTGGTATAAGCTGTCCACTAGTTATAGTGGGCACCTTGCACCAGTCCAAACAACCCCTTATTGATGATAGGTTAAAGACAACCTTTATTGAAAGCTATCCTAGTGGTAGCTACGGAGAGCAGCCTTCAGGCTAAGTCTTGGAGGAATGTAAAGCAGCTTGTTTTACCAGTCTATAATCTCTTGAGTGACCAAATGAAAGAGGACCACACCAGGTATATATATAAAATATATGTATTTAGTCTTAAACACACCCCTCTAGTCTCTTTATGAGGCTAGAGTTCGAAGTACATAAGTTACAAGGCAAATATCAGCAGTTATTAGCACAATACACGTTTGAGCCCTAGGGGCGTACCAAAACATATACTAAAACAGTGGTATAAGAACCACGACTGAGCTAGACACAAAGCCTAGAGCCTGTAGAAGTGCTTGGATCCCAAGGAACCACCCAAGGTAGTGACACAGGGGACCCACGGGGGACGCGTGCAGTGTGAGAACACAGCCGCGAATCACCGTTAACGTCTATGGGGAAAGTCGCGGTTGGATTTTAAAAGAAAAAGGACACTTCGGAGAGGACTTCCAGTTAACCCCTTAAAACTTAAGAGTTTCTAGGGCCCACACCCACGTGAGTACCGAAATACTCGAGTTACCTCACCCAGGGAAGCCGGGTGCGTACGTGTTAAAAGGTGTCGGGAATCGTCGTCGTTTTCAATGGCGACCTCCTGGAAAGTGCTGCTGCCGTGAAGAGGAAGAGTGTCCGGTGTGATCCAAGCCTGGATCGAGGAAGAGGAAGACCTGAAAGCAGAGGGGACAGAGTCTGGGTCACCAGCCAATGACCAGGGGCACGATAGTCGAATGACCTCAGATGTCGGGTGCTTCAGGTGAGTTGATGGGTGCCTTGACTCTTCAGCCATGAGGTCCAGGAGGCGTCGACGACAACCAGGAGCTGGAATCGAGCTGTCCCATGAAGTCTGTCAAGTGCTGCGGTGTGGGCGACCAGATTGGACCCAACAAGCCTTGGCAACGGCAAGTCACGGGGAAACGAAGAAAAGGCTGCGGTGCAGACCAGCACGGTCTGAGGGACTCACCCAGCGAGGGTAAGTCAGGGCACTTCTGGAGCAACCAGGAAAGCCCAAGGAAATGAAGAGTTGCCTTCGTGGGGACCCACTAGCCAACGGACTAGAGATTGCAAAGGAGCCTCGAGTAGTCGCACTTGGAGCTGGCCCATGGGACACTCGTGGAGTGTAGGCCAGTGATCTTCGCTGCAGTTGGTGCTCGGGGCTAGAGCTACTTGGAACCCAAAGCACGGCTTCGAGAGATGTCAGGAAGTTGGTGCACTTGCAAATGTGCTTGGTATCCAGGGGTCACGGTTCCACATTACCCACGACAGCTACGTGCCTCAGCTTTGCTGGGGACTCAGGGCAGCCTCGGAGCAGTCTGGAAATCCAACTCTGGTGATGCAAAGACTTCGGCGTCCGGCGGGAGCTTCAGTGATGCAGACCGGACAGATGCTTCGTTGGTGCCTGCCAAGCAGGGGAGTCACTCCTTGACCCCAAGGGAGATCCTTCAGTCCTCTAATCTTTATGTAGAGCGTCGAAGGTCCAGGATTCAGCTACAGAGTTTCATCCAGGGATATCTAAAGTCCTGTTGCCAGGGTTCCCTTACTTATACTAAAGAAGGGGGTTGGACTAACTCTGGGGACCCACCTATGGGAGGGTTTGGAAAGAGGGGTGGCTACACCCATTTCCTTTGTCCAGTTTCGCGCCAGAGCAGGGGCTGGTAGCCCCTGCAACCGGTTTGAACTGGGGTATGCACGATGACACCAAATGTGCCCCCAGTGCAGGACTTCAAAGCACTCAGAGAGTGCACCCACCCAGTCCCAATCCACTAAGGCCTGTCTGGGAGGTGGTCACACCTCCCTGCAACAGGAAACCTATTGTCCAGGCCTCCCCTGCCGGAGTTTCGGTCAGCAGCAGGAGGCCAGACTCGTGTCTGTGGCTGCGGCATCCATTTTGTGATGCCAGGGCTCTTTAAGGTTTCTAATGGGGAATATACCGGTGGGGACATGTCTCTCCCTCTAGAAGGGTGGAATTCTACCCCCGCCGCCAGGACTGGCGGGGGGTAGGATTCCAAGGTGTTTGACACCAAACACGACATGTTTCCGTGCAGCCAGTCCAAAGTTAGCATTTTACAGCGAGGTTATATGGTCAGGCTGCACCACAGACAACCCCGGATAGGAGATTCCGAGGGCTGCAGAGGGGCTCTGCTCATGCATGGGCACCTTCTCACATATAACCAAGCACCCTGCCTTCAGGATTGATAAGGCCTGGCATAGGGGTGACTGATAGGTTCCTATGTGCAGTGTAAGGTGAGATATAGTGAACCTATATCTCTGTAAGGGGTGCATGCACCACCTCACTCAGGCTGCAGTAGCAGTCCTGTGGTGTCATTTTGGATGGCCTTCCAGGGGTGGCACAATACATGCTTCAGCCCCTGGTAGGCCTCTGGGGGTACCTATGCCCTGGGTACATAGTATACCATATACTAGGGACTTATAAGGGCACCCCAGAATCCAATCTGTGATGTACCTAAAGTACAGGGAATCAATTTAGAGAGGAAGCAGCTAGGCTGGAGTCCTGAATAGCAGGGCCCCAGCCAGACTAAAGTCGAAAAACAGTGATACACCAGCAAAAAGTGTGGGTAACCATAAGAGGCAGATCCTACTCTCCTACACCTAGCAGATGCATGTCCTTGACTGAAGCTGGACAACTATGACCATGATTAATAATATATTATACAACTGACTGAAGATTAATTCTTACTTTCTATTGATCTCTTAAATTGGTCTAGACCTGGTCATTATATGCTTGTGGAATGCTTCCACCTAATACAGAAGGTTTATTTTCAGATTATTCATTGTGCGTCCACAAACTGCACTAAGCACTTTCCTTATGTCTTGCAATGTACTACTGTTTCAATTTGCAAAAATAACAATTACGAGAGCATAGTGATTGGACATCCTCTTACAGTGATGGTCCCTTACTCAGTGGAAATATTGCACACTCATACTAAGGCACAGTATTTGACGAACAGAGGACTTACAAAATACAAACAACAAATTCTTGCTGCAGATAATATAGTATTAAAAAGATGTCAAACTCTTAATCCAGCCACATTGTTACCATTGCTTGAAAATTAAATTGATGGGGAAGAGGTTGAGCATGACTGTCTTGCTGTTACGGGCTTATGCACCAAGCCAAGACCTGATATTAAGGATAAACCCCTTGATGAGCCAGACTATGTAATTTTTGTGGATGGCTCATGTTTATATGGGATGAAATTGTTAGAAGCTTTACAATTACCACAATAAAATGCTGTAGTTAAATGTGCAGCCCACAGAAGTGTAACTGACTATGTCACTGTTGGAAACAGATATGCCAAGGAAGTTGCTAGGTATTGTGTGGATGTGGCATGCACATTTAACAAAGAATATACAAATGAATCTGTTGAGGACACCACCTTCTCAATGCTCTTGTCAGTAGCTGATACGTGAGAAAAAATCAAAAGGTTGCAGGAAGAAGTTTCTATTGCTTCAAAGTGTCTTCTAAATTTCTCAGGCTTTGGATTCTACTTGGCCCTGCCCCATGGTGCTCTTTTGGCCCAACCCATGCACCTCAATCCAAGATGCCCATCAAGACAAAAACTTGCACCTTCCCTAAGGTGCGTCTACCTAAGCCGGTTAACTATTCTGCATGAAAAAGCAAAATGCCATAAGTGCTTAGAGACCGACTTGGTGATCCGAGAGATACGGTCACTTTGCAACAAGATATCCTAAGTGCTTAGCGACCTCTTTGGGGATCCCACAGGTAGGGACCCTTTACCATAGCATGTCCTCTAAGAGCTTAAAGTCCTTCTCGTGATCCCATAGATAAGGACACTTTGCCACCAACCCATCTAATGTACCTGAAACCCAAAGGTTGTCTGTTTTTACTGTTGAATCATGAGGGCATCCATCTGCCCTGAAACAATGGAAACCAAACTGCTTTTTCATCAGTACACTGGCAGACTCTATACCTCAGACTTTCGTCCACAGTTACTGCAGAAGACTGCATCCTGTCTAACTGCTTACTTTACATTTGCACGTAGTACAGCTTATAGGCACTGCACTCGTACTCTGCAGAGGAACTCATGACCCTAGACCAAGGTACTACACTACCTGATAATAGTATAGTTGATGTGCTTAGGCTGGAGGGGCTACTGAGATCACAAATGGCAATAAACAGCCCAGGTCCCACACCCTACCTTCCTAGGCCACTTTGTCCCACTGATACACATGGTCTAAGGGTGGCTACCCTCAATACCCGCTCTTTACAGAAACATAATTTGTAGGTTTTTTCGCTTTTCCAAGATGACCCATTGGACATCCTTGGACTCACAGAAACCTGGCTTGAGGAGTCCTCGGCTCCGGATCTGGTAGCCGCATTGCCCCCGAACTATGCCGCACTTTGCCACAATAGACCGGGCAGCACCAGAGGGGGTGGAGTTGCGATTCTGTACAATCAACATCTGAAGACTGAGATGTTATGTGCAGAGAGCATTGAGGGGGCAGACGTGGTGGGGGCCAAGATCTGCTCCCGGACTACCTGCCTAGCCGTTCTGATAGTGTACCGTCCCCCGCGAACACCACCAAAGTTTATTGAGCTTTTCACGGAATTAGTCAACGATATCCGTTCACGGTATCAATGCCTCTTGGTGATGGGGGACTTCAACTTCCACTGGGACCAGACTCCCAAAGACAGCCAGGCCAAACGGCTGGACGAGGCATTGACCTCTCTAGAACTCAGGCAACTAGTGAATGCCCCAACTCACGTGAAGGGACACATACTTGATTTGGTCTGGACATCCCATCCTTTTACCAGCCCAATAGATATTAACCCCTGCGCCTGGTCTGAACACCATTTAATTAGAGGTCTGTTTCCACCCGCTAAACATGCAGTCCGCCCCTCCTCGAAGTGGAAAGTGGTATGGGGTTGGAATAAAATCAGGGCTGATGACCTGGTTAACATACTACATAAATCGGCCAACCCTAGTCCTACACAGGGAAACCTTGATGCAGAAAGTGCGACCCTGTCTAGAAGGCTGAAGAACGCCATCGACACGGTAGCCCCAATGCGTAGGGTGAGAGTAAGGGGCAAAGGGGCCCTCTGGTTCAACAAAGCCTTAAGAAACCTGAAACAAACCCTTCGCCAGTACGAGAGAGCCTGGCGTAAAACCTATGATCCAGAGGCCCGGCTGGAATATCAATCTAGGTTTGCAGCCTATAAAAAAGCAATCTTAATAAGGAAAGCTGAATTCTATGAAACTAGGATATCATCTGCAGACAACGCACAAAAAGAAACCTTTCGGATTCTAAAAGAGCTGAGACAAGCTCAGGAACTGAAGCCCTCTGTGGGTTCGGAAGATTGCGACAAATTCCAGTCCTTCTTTTTAAAAAAAGCAACAGATCTATTAAAGGAGATTGATCTCACCCCACTGTCTACTGTCCCTTAGCACCAGAACCCTTGTTTCCCATATATGACACACCACTCACCGTTTTCCCTAAGTTCACCTCTGATTCCCTGTCCCCCTTATGGGGGCGGGTTAAGTCGGGGTCCCCGGCTGACCCCTGTCCACCGAGGATTTTCAAGCTGGCACTACCAGGGATAGAAAGGGAAGTCCTTTCGCTATTAAACCAATCCCTAGAATTAGGTCATGTCCCCACCGACTTCAAAGAAGCTCGTGTCATCCCACTTTTGAAAAAACCAGGGGCAGACGTGAATAACCTAAAAAATTTTAGGCCCATCTCCCAACTCCCTTTTTTGGCGAAAGTGCTGGAACAGCATGTGCTGACATCCCTGTCACACCATTTAGAAGTAAACCAACTCCTGCAAACCAATCAGGCTGGGTTCAGGGCCCATCACAGCACGGAAATGGTAATGCTGGCAGTCCTAGATGAGCTTAGGCTTAGGGCCGATAAGAAAAAGCCATGTGCCCTGGTTTTGCTGGACCTATCCGCGGCATTTGATACGGTCAATCATGACCAACTTCTGTCGCGGATGTCGGAGCTAGGCATCCAGGGCACGGCCCTTAAATGGCTCACATCTTTCCTTAACGACCGATCACAGAGAGTACAGCTGGCCGACCATGTATCTGGCCCCGGAAAACTACTATGTGGAGTTCCACAGGGTTCGGCGTTGTCACCCCTCCTTTTCAACGCTTACCTGCAACCCTTGATAGCTGCACTGAATCTCATGGAGTGTCAGATTTATAACTACGCTGATGACACTCAAATTATCATCCATATTGATAATTCTCCAGTCGCTCACACAAGAATGCAAAACATTCTAAAATTTACGGTTAACTGGATGATGGCCAACTCTCTTAAAATTAATCCTGATAAGACCGAGATACTGGCTATCACCACAGATTCCAGTCCCTGGAGCGACCTCTTTTGGCCACAAGAACTGGGCTCGAACCCCAAACCAGCCCTGGCAGTAAAAAGCTTGGGCATCAAAATCGATGCCAAGCTCTCCATGACTCAGCAGGTGTCGGCAGTAGTAGGAACTTGTGTCGGACTGCTAAGACAGCTACGAAAACTTGCCCCTCTCCTCACCTTCGCCACACTTAGAATGGCTGTATCAGCGATGATAGTGTCGCGATTAGATTACGGGAATGCCCTGTATATCGGCCTCCCGGACAAATTGTTGGCCAGATTACAGGTTATCAGGAACGATGCGGCTAGACTTATTTTTAGACTTCCAAGGAAGGCCAACGCCTCCTCCCTCCTACGTCAGCTGCACTGGCTCCCGGTCAGACAGAGAATCAAGTGTAAGGGCCTTTGTATTGCGCACAAAGCCATTTATGGCCAAGCCCCAATGTACATAAAAGACCGCCTAGGCAACTACACACCGAGCAGGGTGCTCCGCTCCTCGGATGCCGGTTTGTTGACCTGCCCCCGCTTTAACTTGACCTCTAAAGGAGGAAGAGCTTTTTCAAACTCTATTCCTCCACTATGGAACAAGCTGCCGGAAAATCTGCGCAAGGACCACGCCCTTCTGCCTTTTAGGAAGAAGCTAAAAACAGTTCTCTTTGCGGAAGTCTGGGGCCTCAACCTAATTTATAACATCTCAGGCTCTAGGGTAGGGCTCTCTCTCACAGCGCTTAGAGACCTGACGGTGATAATGCGCTCTACAAATGTCAGTTACAATTACAATTACAATTACTACCACATGAATTGATATGCTTCATTCAACTCCTAAGATGGGTCAGGAGCAGTGCCACAAGCTTAACCCTGGTGAGTGGATTCTGATCAAAAAGCATGTTAAAAAATCCTGCCTGAAGCCAAGGTGGAAGGGCCCTTACTAGGTGATTTTAATCCCCAGCACTACTGTGAAATGTGCTGGGATACCCAATTGGGTACATGCCTCACACACCCAGAGAGTGAGGTGTCCACTTGATGAAGTGGTGACCTTTGAGCCAAGTATGAGACCACCTGTGCCAATATGTCTTGAAGGACCAGAGGGGGGTGAAGTACAGCTGAACTCCTCACCTGTTCAAGTTCCTGAAATCTCGCAAAGTGGTGTTGAAGTATACACTGAAAATGGAGAACTGAGAACTGAAAATAGAGGAGCTGTTGCATTACCACCAGGGCGAGCAAATGATCTTGGTGAAGGAACAGGTGTGAGAAGAGACAGACCCCTATGGAGATCGGAATGGCCAAGTAGTAGGAGACAATTGAGATATAGTGTGTCAGTTAAATGCATACCACAAACCATCGTCCAAGAAACAGAATCCAGTGGTATAAGCGGGTCAGAAGAAGATCAACAGACACCAAGGAGATCTAAGAGAGCAAGATTACCTTGTCATAGGTATTCTGCACCAGAGTGAACTTACTACACTGAAAACTTGCCTAATGTCACAGATCAAGATCTCAATGAACTGAGATCAGAATCCATTGAACCTCCATGATATTCCACACTAAAACAGCATTTAGTGTAAATTCCTGAAACAATACTACAAAATAAGACTTGACAAGCAATATTTAGCTAATGCAAAGTAGAAGGATCTAAGTCTACAAACAATGAACTGTGCCTAACCAAATTATAAAGACTGTGGAAAATGAACATGACAATTATTCATTAATAAAGACAAATAAAAAGAATGAAGAAGAATTCCCTAGGGCCAACGGTGCTGAAGAAGAGTAGGGATAACACTTCTAGAAAAAAGACAGAGTAGGGATAGGGTAGCCTCACAAAAATTAATGTAAATAAGCTGAATGAAATAACCGCAAGTTAATCGCCAAACGTTTTGCTTATTTTGCTGAAGTAGAAGTAATTGCAGAATATTGAATCTTCCTAGTGCTATATTCTATTAAAGTTCTGACTGTAGACAACCATGTGTTTCCTTACCAAGGTTAGATGTAGAATTATCATGGTTGTTACACTAATAGTTGTTGTGTTAGCATTTATACTTTTTTTAGTTGGTATGAGTCTAACCCTAGAGACAGAAACATTTAGATCTACACCTACAAGTACATCACCTGCACACAGGATAGATGAGAAGAAATTAAAGGCTTCTTTTATAGATGCTTTAAATGGAGATTTCACGTCAAATGTTTATTCCAGATTAGTTCAGGCATACACACAAGCTTTAGACACTAACGATTGCTACATCCATACACACTTACCTTCTTCACCTGCTGAAAATGTAACCCATCACAACATTCCACTTTCATATTCAGTTTTATGTAGTATATCACTTAGTTTATTTTATAGATAGGAACATTTTGAATATTATTTTTCCAATTATGACATGATTCTTTCTAAAGTTCCCCTTCAGAAAAGAATGAACCCTCATCCACAAGCAAAGGACGTGGAAGTAGCTTGGTATTTCTTTAGATCTCTACAAAGATAGACACTCTAAAGGCACACACACAAAACTTGACATGTCTAATGAGACCATTAGAAACTACATTTATTCTAGCATTAGAAGAGAGGAGAGCTCAGATGTGTCATAAGGCAAATAAAGAATAAGATGTATTAAAGAATGTTTGGAAGAAAGAAGAAAATAAATACAAGAAGAAAATGCCATATCCAAAATTGAAATTAGATAAATGACAAAAAGGAAAACTATGTGTTTACAAAAGGAGAAATCAGTTTAGAAACAGACACATTGGAATAAATAGATGTGAACACACATTTGACGTTCTTGGGGGGCCTGTCCAAATATTAACAGGAGAAGAGGCAGTTATTGCTGGAGTCTGTTTTGTATGTGGACATGATGCATTTGCCTGCTGACTGGGAAGGGGTTTACTATTTAGCTGTATTATTTCCTAAGATGTATCACATAAATAGCATAGCTGCTTTAACAATGACTATCTCACAGACATACATGTAGTACCATTGAGGTGACACAATTAGTGGGAGACATTTTTGGGGCAATCATTCCTCCTGTAGTAGTTCTGAATGATGAGAAAATTAGAAACCTTCTATAGTAGTAGACAAGTTGGCTACTGGTACATCTGGTGCTTTGTTAGCATTTAATACAGAAGTAGTGGCTATTAGATCAATGCTCTTACAACATTGGTTAGCTTTAGACATATTGTTGGCGGAAAAGGTGGAGTCTGTAAAATGCTGAAGGCTCAACCTTATCTTCATACATACGCCGACGACACCCAACTGATCCTCTCCCTCACCAACGACCCCACCACCGCCAGAGCCAACCTACACGACGGGATGAGAGACGTCGCCGACTGGATGAGGAACAGCCGCCTTAAACTGAACTCAGACAAGACGGAAGTCCTCATCCTGGGCTCATCACCCTCCGCCTGGGACGACTCCTGGTGGCCCCCGGCCCTGGGCACCGCGCCCAAGCCAACGGACCACGCACGCAACCTGGGCTTCATCCTGGACTCCTCCCTGTCGATGACCAGACAAGTCAACGCCGTCTCATCTTCATGCTTCAACACCCTGCGCATGCTCCGCAAGATCTTCAGATGGATCCCCACTGAAACCAGGAAGACCGTCACCCAGGCACTCGTCACCAGCCGACTGGACTATGGGAACACCCTCTACGCCGGAACCACAGCCAAACTTCAAAAAAGACTCCAGCGCATCCAGAACGCCTCCGCACGACTCATCCTGGACATCCCCCGACACAGCCACATCACCGGACACCTGAAAGACCTGCACTGGCTCCCCGTCAGCAAGAGAATAACGTTCAGACTCCTCACCCACGCACACAAGGCCCTCCACGACCTGGGCCCAAAGTACCTCAACGACCGCATGACCTTCTACACGCCCACACGCCAGCTACGATCAACCAGCCACGCCCTCGCCACCGTACCACGCATCCGCGAGAACCACCGCCGGAGGAAGATCCTTCTCCTACCTGGCAGCCAAGACCTGGAACTCCCTCCCCACTCACCTTCGGCGAACCCAGGACCATCTCTCCTTCAGGAAGCAGCTCAAGACCTGGCTGTTCGAGCAGTAACTTACCCCCTCCCCCAGCGCCTTGAGACCCTCCCGGGTGAGTAGCGCGCTCTATAAATGCCGTGATTGATTGATTGATTGATACATACCTGACAAGAGTAGAACGATAGAAGAATTTGCAAACAACATTTCTGATTTAAAACCTAAATCAGAACTCTAGAAACTACTAGTGTGCTAAGAACCTTAAGTAAAGGTGCTTCTGCTATAAGTAATTGGCTTGGAACTATAGGGAGTGGATTTTTAGGAGTCATATTAAAACCTGTATTAATCATTGGCATTTGCTTAATATGCTTCGATGTTTGTACAAGGGATTTAGATGTTATTTAACAAGAAAGAAAAATAAAGAAAGAGAAAGGCAAAGAAAAGAAAAGAAGAGGCAGAAATGGAAGAAAGGAAAAATAAAATGTACTAAAAGCTGAAGGAAGTTGAAACCTTGAAAAACAAAACTGATGACATGGCAAAGAAGGAAGGTGCATCTTAGAGATTCATTTGGGGGAAATTATGATGGTTAATGTAACTATCGGGGGGGCTAATGAAGCAAATTTCTTGATATGCTAAACAAAAACACATTTAGAGAAAAAGTGCAAAAGCTATCTGAAATAATGCAAGTATTATATATTAATAGTTTTGTAGTAATTAATCATACTTAGGCATTATAAGCATACAAAAGAAATAATAATGCACTGATTTAAGTCATCCTAACTTAATAGAGATTTATAGGCTAACATTGAAAAGCTTATTTTTCATGATTGAGATGCTGTATTGCATGAGATAATTTTCTCTACTGTAATTTCCCAGAAGCCTTCTGTTAGCTAGTGAATAGGCATTTGTTTTGTATTAGATAACTGATAGTGAGGTTCTCACCGGGAGGAGAGGAGACAACATGAAGGCTAATTCTTGGGAAGAACTATCTAAACCACAAAATTTGGATGAAGTATCTTTTCAAGGACTTGTATCCGTGGCCTATTGTGATGACGTGAGAAACTGGAGAGTTTACCTACTTCCAGGAGTTTATTGAAATCCTATTTGATGCAGTGAACGGAGAATGTTATACTTGTTTCAATTCAAAATTCACTGTGTCTATATTAGTGTGTGTTCCTAGAGTAGCTTGTTGCATTCGGGAGATCCTTCCCTGGGTTTCTTGGGTGTCTCTCCTAATGAGAGATTACTTTTTGAGCCTATTCCCATTTATACTAGATGTCTGCTGATTTTTAGCTGAGAATACTTTCCAGCTCACCAATTCATTTTTTATTGAAGTGCAAAGGCTTCATGCTTATGCATTTTATTCTCTCATCAGAACTCTTTATTGGGTGTCTAACCTGACACCTTATTCTCAATTTAATTTAGATTAGGGAAATTCCTTTATGGAACACGCTTGTTGCATTATTGCTAATTTTACTATAATTTTCACTTATATTTTTTGTATCTTGTTTTGAAATATCGACTAAGGGATTATTTGAACTTGTAAGAACAATGACTAAAGAATATTAATTCTGATGCTTATGGATCTGTATGGATTTAAATTGATGGAGGGGTGGGGATTCCCATTTAACAGGGTTTGGCCTGAAGGAAAGGAGGCTTGCAGTACTTCTTGGTTATGCACTTTTACACTTTATTAAGGGTCCTAAAGCACTTACTGGGGAGGTAGGGAGGTTTAGGGCGGTATGGGAAGCACTTAAGTGAGTGGCCGCACTTGAGTTTTATGCTGGCACTTTCGCACTTTGGCACTTTCACACTTGACACTTTAGGCATTCCGCATATTTTGACTCATCATGTCTAGCCCCAGGGAGTGGTAGGAGGCTGCGGATCGTAGGAGCGTCCTGAAGGTAGTTTTGTTTAATGTTAACGGGCTTAACAATAAAAAGAAGCTGCAAGCTATGGAAGCCTGGGATGAGGACGGCAGTCTATCGGTAGTGCTGTTGCAGGAGACTCATATCCTAGCAGGGAAGCTTTTAAAGTTTTCAATGTTTAAGAAATGGGCAGGGTGTGGAGGTTTCTCTTCTGCCCAGGTGGCCCACTGGGGTATTGCAGTTTTCCTCGCCCATAGACTGAACACAGAAGTGCTTGACTGGGCAAGTGATACGACGGCCACTGGAGCTGGGTTATTTGCTTGTTTATTTCTAGGAGGCTCACTTTCATTAGTTTTTATGCCCCAGTGGAAGCTAATGCTAGGCCATACGAGGAGCTATTTCAATCATTAATGTTAGTACCAGGGGAGATTATTATAGGTGGGGATTTTAACTTTTTGCAAAATCCCAGAATAGATTTCTCAGTAATTCTCAAAAGACAGTTAAAGCCCAGGGTTGCGAATGTTATGCAGAGCTATCAAAAAACTAATTCGTTAATCGATCTATTTTTTTAAATCTCTAAAACCCTGTCAGCAGACACTCCCTAATGCATTCCCGGACCATTCTTGAGCTTGAAATGTTTGGGGAAAGGGGGCAGTCCGTGAGTGAGGAGGTGGGTTTTTAATAGGTAGTACTTACAGGATGAGGGTGGGGTAAGGATTGGCAAAGAAGAGGTTAAAGGATTTTTGACAAGGAACCATGGGTCGACCCGTCAAATGTGGTGTGGGATGCATTAAAATAAGAAGGCTAGTGATAGTGAAAGATGTGGCCAACAATAGAAATGCCAAAGAGCAAAAGCTAGTACTTGTATCAGTGTCCTCAGCGTATTCCCATGTGGATGACAGCATTCTTAGAGCCTCCATGGGATGCTTCAGCTCCTGTTGGAACGGACAACGGCTCTACAACAGGCTCACAGGTATCGAGTGTTTCCTCAGCGGCTGCTGTGGGAACTGAAGAAAATCACCTTTGCTCCATTGACCTGATACAAGAGGTGTTACAGGGACCGTCGTCTGAGAATTCAAGAGACAGTGATGTTGCGACTCCCACACAGGACACATAAACATTTGGCTCTCCGTGTGATGGGAACAATTCTGCCTTTTTCCAAAACAAGCCAAATTGGAATGCGAAACATCGCTCTGTTTTATTTCCTCTGCTCTCACTGAGCACCATGGCTTTCGATGTGCTCAGTTGGTCTAACAATATATTGATTCTTTAGTGGACTTGTAGAGATTTTGAATTTTAATAGCATTCTTTTTTTACATATAACATGTTTTTAGATGTTTTTAGACACTGGTTTTTATGGCAATGTTTTTATGCTTTTCAGCAGGCATGTTTTTAGCATTAGTTTACCTTATCGACCTTCAGATGAGGAGTGGGTGTTATGTACCCCAAACTAGGCCTAAGTAGCATACGACCTTTCACCTACATTTGTCCTACCTTGCTCTGCATAGGGTTCTAGCACTGACCTTTTACCTAGTTATGGGCTGAATAAATGTCGATCGGTTTCCTTGAAACTTAGAAAAGCCCCCTGCACATGACGTACATAACAGGATTAACATACTCTGTATAAAAGTCATGGTCATCTTCATCCTAGGGCGATAGAACTACTTTGCAGAATTGCAGGTATTGATTTAGGCTCATTTACATAATCGTACTCACAACATATCGATTGGGGTAGGAAACCCGAGGCGATCTTTATGGTATATGTTAGACTTGGCACCATTGGCGTGGGTCTCCCTTCCATTTTTTTTGCTGTTGCCTCTTATGTTTTGCTGGTTTTAGATGCTTTTGGGCACTGTGCCACTGCTGTTCAGTGCCACAGTGCAAGTGCTCCCTACTGTAAAGTGATGTATGGATTAGTGACTCCATGATTGGATGATTGGTTTACTTGTCAGTCCCTAGTACAGTGCACGGAGTGTGCCCAGGGCTTGTAAATCCAATGCCGCTGGTGGGATTGCAGCACTGGTTGTGCCACCCACAGAAGCGGCTTGTAAAATGTGTCTCAGGCCTGCCATTGCAGAGCCTGTGTGCAGTCTGTGACTGCCATGTCGACTTGGCAAGTGCACCCACTTGCCAGTCCCTAAACCTTCCCTTATCTTCATATCAGACACCCCTAAGGTAGGCCCAAGGGCAGGGTGCATTGTAAGTATAAGGTAGGACATGCCCTGGTGTGTGTGGCAGGTCCTAATAGTGAATTACAGCCATTTTCGTTTTTCACTATTGCAAGGCTACCTGTTCTCCATAGGCCAGAATGGGCAGTTTGATTATTACACCTTATAATCCTAACTGACCCAGAGAACATGGTAGAAAAACGAATTTAGTATGCCTGAACTCAGGATGATAAAATACATCTTTTAGTGAAGTTGGTTTTAACATTCTTTGTTTGAAAATACCACTTTTAGAAAGTAGGTATTTTCTTGCCTAAACCATCCAGCTGCCTCTGCTCAGGTTGTGTATTGTGTGTCTGGGTTTGTGAGTGACAGGGGCTGGGGGATTCCAGGAGGCAGGGTGAGTCAGCACTAGGCTGAATAGGTCTGCCTGAAGGAGGATGGGTGGGAGGAGTTGCACCTGGGTCTGAATAGGGCTGTGCCTGCCTTCCACAATGCTGGCTCCACCTCCTGCCGGGCGTCTGATGGCTCTGCCCCTCACTCTCAAAGGAAAGAAGGAGTCAGAAAAACAAAGTGCTCCAGGACTGACCAGAACTGGTTTGGACTAGGCAAAGGCCTCTCTGCCTTCAGAGAACAAAGGGAAAAGGTGTATAAAAGGGGACCCAGACCCCTAGGAAATTAGATCACTTCTGGGAAATCAAGAAACCTGTTGCCAAGGAGAAGAACCGGAGAAGCTGAAGGAGGAGTACTGCCCCTGTGCTGTTTTGCTGATTGGGGTTGGCCTGCAGTGGTTGCTTTCTGCCAAGGACAGGAGAAAAGACTTTGCTGTGCTTTGTCATCTTGAAGAAGGGAATCTCCAAGGGCTTGAACTGAGCTTGCCTCCTGCCTGAAGTCACAGGGACACAAAGACTTCACCCCTTCTGTTTGCCTGCATCTGGAACTGCTGTTTTAGCTGCTAACAGAGGGAAATTGCAACACCGACGCCGGCGAGCGACGCCGTAACCTGCACCGAAGCCGTGGGCACCGCTCGTGAAGAGCACGACGCACCGCCCCGACTTGCACCGTAGGCCCGACGCCTGCCGACGCCGTGCGACATCGACTCCGAAGCCGTCATCGAGGCCGCTGCCTGCACCGGAGCCGAGGACACCGCTCGTGACGCTCACGACGCACCGTCCCGACTCGCACCGCAGCCCCGACTTCACCGACGCCAGGGCTTCATCATCGCGGAGCCGATCCTCGACGTGGGTGACCCCCGAATCCATCGACGCCGCACCATCGTAAGGAACCGACGCCTCGCCGCCATCCGTGACGTCACCTCCCCGACACAGTAAGGAACCGACGCCTCACCTCCCCTGCGCTGCAGTAAGGAACCGAGACATCACCTCCCCTGGGGTCGTAAGGAACCGACGCCGCCGGCGCCAACGAAGCATCACCTCCCCGACGCCGTGCACCGTCTTTGTTTTCATCGAATTCCAGGTACTGTTCTTTGTGGGTCTGCTCGACTCCAGGCCCGACGCCGCGCACCTCGCGGTCGGCGCCGTACTTTGGGATTTCCACCGGTCACGACGTCGTGATAACTCCAAGTGGAGTTATTTGTTGCTACAAGCTTTATTTGATTGACTATCCTATTTTTGAAGATAACGTGAACTGTCTCTATCATTTTAAGTCTATTTTTGATTACAGTATTGTGGATTTTTGCTATTGGGTCTTGTGATAAGTCTATATAAAGATTACTTATTTTTACATAAACAACCTGTGTGGTGTCCATCTGTAGTGTTTTCACTGTATTACTGTATGTGGTCACAAATGCTTTACACACTGCCTCTGAGATAAGCCTGTCTGCTCGTGCCAAGCTACCAGGGGGTGAGCAGGGGTTATTTTAGGAGTGTTTCCCCCTTATCCTGACTAGAAGCAAGGGTCCCTATTTGGACAAAGGTGCAAACCATTGCCAACTAGAGACCCCCAGTTCTAACATTGGTGGTCAGCGGTGAGGATTTGGACTTGCATTTGTGATTCATATACAGTGATTGGTGTACACTACTAGTGAGTGCAGACCAATACGCGACCACATACCTTTTTGATAGGACTTTTTTTCCTTGGAACCTTTATTTTTGTTGAGAACTGCCAATTTTCACCATGAGCAAAAAGGATCCATTGCACCTGCAGATATTGAATTTGAAGAAGATAGGGTTGATACCTACACTGTGCCAGAACTCAAAGCTGTTTGCAAAAAGTTTAAAATCTCTATGAGAGGCCTCACCAGGAAGGAGGAGTTTCACAAGGCACTGAGAGCCTGGTTGGAAGCACGGAATGCCAGTGGGCAGTCCGAGGAGCCTGTGGAGGAGGCAGAGAATTTAGATGGGCAGCTTGAGGGGCCATTGGGCTTAACTGGGAGGAGAGCGCCTTCCAGGGAGGGCAGCAGTGTTTCTCAAAGGGCCTGTCTCCAGAGGAGCTGGAGGACAGGGACAAAAGCAGGATGCATGAAATGGAGATGGCCAAACTGAAACAGGGAAGCCATGATAGCCTTGAGCATAAGAAATTGGAGTTAGAAAGTAAGAGGTTGGCTATGGAAGAAAAGAAGATGCTTTTAGAGCATGAGAGAGTGGTGAGGGAGCTAGAGCTAAAGGCTAGGAGCCTAGAAATCACTCCCTCTGGTGGCAGCACACCTCCAGTACCTGTAGAAAGTAGAGTGTACATCCCCAAGGAGGTTATTAAGGATTTCATGAAGGGGGAGGACATTGGGCAATGGTTTAAAGCATATGAGATCGCCATGACATCACACCGGGTCCCTGAGAAGGATTGGGGAGCGGGGTTGTGGGGCCGCTTTGCAGGTGAGGGAAGGGAAACCTTGCTAGCCTTGCCCACAGTGGATCAGATGTCCTATGCCCACCTGAAGGAAGCTTTAGTGGCAAGGTATGGGTTAACTCCAGAGCTTTATAGGCAGAAGTTTAGGAACTGCAAAAAGCTGGAGTCTAGTACCTGGGTGGAGTATGTGTCTTATTTTTGCAGAGCATTGGATGGATGGGTGAAGGGTAGCAAAGTAAATGACTTGCAGGAGTTCTATGATTTAATTGCATGGGAGCACTTGTCCAGTAGTTGTTTTCCAGAGCTACGCCAGCACCTAGTTGACAGTAAGCTGACTAATCCTAGGAAGCTTGCTGAGGAGGCGGACCGCTGGGTCAGTACCCGGGTCCACAAGGGTCTTGTGGGAGACTCCGCCAAAGGTGGGCAGGGTCCCCAGCAGAAGAGTGGGGGGACAAGGGTAAACAGAAGGAGTTCCAAAAAGGGCCCCAAAGTAAACCCCCAGGGAACCAAGGTAAGGGTTCCCAGCCTCCCACTGAGAAAAGACCATGGGTCCCAACAGATAAGTCTGTTCAGAAGGGGCCCAAAGCATGTTTTAGTTGTGGTCAGGTGGGTCACTTTGTAGGAAGTCCCAAGTGCCCCAATACCGTGACCACTGCACCCACTGGTGCACCACCCCGGCAGATGGCTAGTGTAGCCCTGGGGGAGGAGTTGGGTGCCCAAGGTGGGTGGGGTCCCGCAGAGATGTCCCTGGTCTCTTTAGGAGACAGTGAGATGGTCCCTAGGACCCAGCTGCCTGATAACACTAAAAAATACAGGCAGTGGGTGACCATCAATGGCCATAGGGTGGAGGCTCTGAGAGACACCGGGGCCAGTGTGACAGCTGTCAGTTGTCGGCTGGTGTCTGAGGAGCAGGTGGTCCCCAATGTATTCTACCCTGTAGTTGCCGCTGACAACTCAGAGAGCCACTGCAAGGTGGCCCAGGTTCCCTTTGAGTGGGGGGGTCTCAGGTATCCTTCAAGTAGCTGTGAGGCCAGCCATGCCTGTTGACTGTCTGCTAGGCAATGATTTGGAGAGCTCCCCTTGGGCGAAGGTGGAGCGGAGGTCTCATTTGGAGATGTTGGGTCTGCCAGAGTGGGCGTGTGTGACCACTCGGTCAATGGCAGCCGGTAAGGGTATTCAAGAGGACCTGGAGCCTGGAAGAAGGGCCCAGGTGCCTGCCTTAAAGAGAGGAGGCAGGGGGCGCGGGAAACCGGCCCCCGAAGTTCCCACGGTCCAGGAGGAGGCAGACCTTGAGGGGGATGCCCTGGAACCTACAGGGGAACAAGTGGCTGAACTGGGGGACCTGCCTGAGCTGACCCATTGGCAGCAGGAAGGAGGCCCCTCCAGGGAAGAATTCTGCGAGGAGCAGAAGAAGTGCCCTTCTCTTGAGGGCTTGCGGCAACAGGCTGTAAGCCAGGCAGCAGGTGATCAGTCTGGATCACACTGGATCTACTGGGAGAATGGTCTCCTGTATAGTGAGCCTAAGGTTGCTGAGCCTGGGTCAGCCCGTGTGCTGGTGGTACCCCAGCGCTTCAGAGCCTTCCTACTGGGTCTGGCTCATGATGTGCCTTTAGCAGGACATTTGGGGCAAGACAAGACCTTTCAAAGGCTTGTCACCCACTTTCATTGGCCCCAAATGCGCAAGAGTTCAGATACTCATTGCAGGACCTGTCAGACTTGCCAGGCAAGTGGTAAGAGTGGGAGGAAGCACAAGGCTCCTCTCCAACCTTTCCCTGTTGTCAGTACCCCCTTTGAGAGGGTGGGTATTGACATTGTGGGGCCTCTGGATCCCAAGACAGCCATGGGCAACAGGTTCATCCTGGTCTTGGTGGACCATGCCACCCGGTACCCGGAAGCCATCCCTCTTCGGACAGTGACGGCCCCCGTGGTGGGACGTGCACTGATGGGGATTTTCTCCCGTGTGGGGTTCCCCAAGGAGGTGGTGTCTGACCGTGGTACCAACTTCATTTCCAAGTATATGAAGTCCCTGTGGCAGGAGTGTGGTGTAACCTATAAGTTCACCACTCCTTACCACCCCCAAGGTAATGGGCTGGTTGAGAGATTCAACCGGACCCTTAAGGGCATGATTATGGGTCTTGAAGAACCCATGAGGCGTAAGTGGGACGTCCTCTTGCCATGCCTGCTCTTTGCTTACAGAGAGGTGCCCCAGAAGTCCTTAGGGTTCAGTCCCTTTGAACTGCTGTACGGCCATCCTGTAAGAGGACCTCTGAGTCTGGTCAAGGAAGGCTGGGAGAAAGCTCCCAGGAAAACTCCCCAGGATGTATTTAGTTACATGCTGGCCTTCAGAAACCAGACTCGGCGTTTCAGACAACTCGCTGAGGCGAATCTGGAAGCCAGCCAGGAAGAGATGAAACGTTGGCATGATCAGAATGCCACTCTGATCGAGTTTCAGCCTGGACAAAAGGTTTGGGTCATGGCCCCAGTGGAGCCCTGTGCGCTCCAGGATAAGTGGACCGGACCATTTGAGGTGGTGGAGCGCAAGAGTGATGTCACCTACTTGGTGGACTTGCAGTCTCCCAGGAACCCCTTGCGGGTCCTACATGTGAACCGCCTGAAGCCCCACTTTGAGAGGTCTGAAGTGGGCATGCTCTTAGCAACAGATGCTGGGATGGAAGAGGAGACTGAACCTCTTCCTGATCTCCTGTATGCAAAAGAGCAAGATGGGTCAGTGGATGGTGTGAACCTCTCTCCCACCCTGACCCCGGAGCAGCAGAATGACTGTCGCCAACTGTTGGGACAGTTTTCTGATCTGTTCTCCCTGACTCCCAGTATCACTGAATGGTGCATCCATGATGTGGACACTGGGGACAGTCCTCCTGTAAAGCACAAAACTTACAGAGTGACTGACAGGGTGAGAGCTTGCATCAAGGAGGAGGTCTCCAAGATGTTTGCCTTAGGGGTGATTGAGTCCTCTAACAGTCCTTGGGCCAGCCCAGTGGTCTTGGTCCCAAAGGCTGCCGCGCCTGGTGCCACACCTGAACTCCGGTTCTGTGTGGACTACCGAGGACTCAATTCAGTCACCAGGACTGACGCGCACCCCATCCCCAGAGCTGATGAGCTCATTGATCGGTTAGGGGCTGCCCAGTACCTCAGCACGTTTGATCTAACGTCTGGATACTGGCAGATCGCCTTAACTGATGGGGCCAAAGAGAGGTCAGCATTCTCCACACCAGATGGGCACTACCAATTCCGGGTGATGCCCTTTGGGATGAAGAATGCCCCTGCCACCTTTCAGAGGTTGGTCAACCAGGTGTTGGCTGGGCTGGAGGATTTCAGTGCCGCCTACCTGGATGACATTGCAGTGTTCAGCGCCACTTGGGAGGAACATCTGCACCACCTCTGGGAAGTGTTGAAGGCGCTGCGGAGGGCAGGCCTCACGATCAAGGCGAGTAAGTGCCAGATCGGGCAGGGTTCTGTGGTGTACTTGGGACACCAGGTAGGGAGCGGCCAGGTGGCGCCCCTACAGCCCAAGATAGATACCATCCTGGCTTGGGAACCCCCAAAACCCAGACAGAGGTGAGGGCCTTCTTAGGACTCACCGGGTATTACAGGAGGTTTGTCAAGGGGTATGGCAACATTGTTGCACCCTTGACTGAGCTGACTTCCAGGAAGCAGCCCAGGAAAGTGAACTGGACTGAGGCCTGCCAAAAGGCTTTTGATGCCCTGAAATCTGCCATGTGCACGGCGCCCGTGCTTCAGGCGCCCAACTTCTCAAGGGAATTCATTGTGCAGACAGATGCTTCAGAGCATGGTGTTGGGGCTGTGCTTTCACAGATGAATGAGGAGGGCCTAGACCAACCTGTAGCCTTTATTAGTAGGAGGTTACTCCCACGGGAACAGAGGTGGAGTGCGATTGAACGTGAAGCATTTGCTGTGGTCTGGGCACTGAAGAAGTTGAGACCATACTTGTTTGGGACTCACTTCCGGGTTCAGACAGACCACAGGCCCCTCAGATGGTTAATGCAGATGAGGGGTGAGAATCCAAAACTGTTGAGGTGGTCCATTTCCCTACAGGGGATGGACTTTACGGTGGAACACCGCCCTGGTACAGAACACGCCAATGCTGATGGTCTGTCCAGATTTTTCCGCCTTAGTGATGAGAACTCCCAGGAGGAAGGGTAGTTCTCCCCACATTTCAGCTGGAGGGGACACGTGTTAGACTTGGCACCATTGGCGTGGGTCTCCCTTCCATTTTTTTTGCTGTTGCCTCTTATGTTTTGCTGGTTTTAGATGCTTTTGGGCACTGTGCCACTGCTGTTCAGTGCCACAGTGCAAGTGCTCCCTACTGTAAAGTGATGTATGGATTAGTGACTCCATGATTGGATGATTGGTTTACTTGTCAGTCCCTAGTACAGTGCACGGAGTGTGCCCAGGGCTTGTAAATCCAATGCCGCTGGTGGGATTGCAGCACTGGTTGTGCCACCCACAGAAGCGGCTTGTAAAATGTGTCTCAGGCCTGCCATTGCAGAGCCTGTGTGCAGTCTGTGACTGCCATGTCGACTTGGCAAGTGCACCCACTTGCCAGTCCCTAAACCTTCCCTTATCTTCATATCAGACACCCCTAAGGTAGGCCCAAGGGCAGGGTGCATTGTAAGTATAAGGTAGGACATGCCCTGGTGTGTGTGGCAGGTCCTAATAGTGAATTACAGCCATTTTCGTTTTTCACTATTGCAAGGCTACCTGTTCTCCATAGGCCAGAATGGGCAGTTTGATTATTACACCTTATAATCCTAACTGACCCAGAGAACATGGTAGAAAAACGAATTTAGTATGCCTGAACTCAGGATGATAAAATACATCTTTTAGTGAAGTTGGTTTTAACATTCTTTGTTTGAAAATACCACTTTTAGAAAGTAGGTATTTTCTTGCCTAAACCATCCAGCTGCCTCTGCTCAGGTTGTGTATTGTGTGTCTGGGTTTGTGAGTGACAGGGGCTGGGGGATTCCAGGAGGCAGGGTGAGTCAGCACTAGGCTGAATAGGTCTGCCTGAAGGAGGATGGGTGGGAGGAGTTGCACCTGGGTCTGAATAGGGCTGTGCCTGCCTTCCACAATGCTGGCTCCACCTCCTGCCGGGCGTCTGATGGCTCTGCCCCTCACTCTCAAAGGAAAGAAGGAGTCAGAAAAACAAAGTGCTCCAGGACTGACCAGAACTGGTTTGGACTAGGCAAAGGCCTCTCTGCCTTCAGAGAACAAAGGGAAAAGGTGTATAAAAGGGGACCCAGACCCCTAGGAAATTAGATCACTTCTGGGAAATCAAGAAACCTGTTGCCAAGGAGAAGAACCGGAGAAGCTGAAGGAGGAGTACTGCCCCTGTGCTGTTTTGCTGATTGGGGTTGGCCTGCAGTGGTTGCTTTCTGCCAAGGACAGGAGAAAAGACTTTGCTGTGCTTTGTCATCTTGAAGAAGGGAATCTCCAAGGGCTTGAACTGAGCTTGCCTCCTGCCTGAAGTCACAGGGACACAAAGACTTCACCCCTTCTGTTTGCCTGCATCTGGAACTGCTGTTTTAGCTGCTAACAGAGGGAAATTGCAACACCGACGCCGGCGAGCGACGCCGTAACCTGCACCGAAGCCGTGGGCACCGCTCGTGAAGAGCACGACGCACCGCCCCGACTTGCACCGTAGGCCCGACGCCTGCCGACGCCGTGCGACATCGACTCCGAAGCCGTCATCGAGGCCGCTGCCTGCACCGGAGCCGAGGACACCGCTCGTGACGCTCACGACGCACCGTCCCGACTCGCACCGCAGCCCCGACTTCACCGACGCCAGGGCTTCATCATCGCGGAGCCGATCCTCGACGTGGGTGACCCCGAATCCATCGACGCCGCACCATCGTAAGGAACCGACGCCTCGCCGCCATCCGTGACGTCACCTCCCCGACACAGTAAGGAACCGACGCCTCACCTCCCCTGCGCTGCAGTAAGGAACCGAGACATCACCTCCCCTGGGGTCGTAAGGAACCGACGCCGCCGGCGCCAACGAAGCATCACCTCCCCGACGCCGTGCACCGTCTTTGTTTTCATCGAATTCCAGGTACTGTTCTTTGTGGGTCTGCTCGACTCCAGGCCCGACGCCGCGCACCTCGCGGTCGGCGCCGTACTTTGGGATTTCCACCGGTCACGACGTCGTGATAACTCCAAGTGGAGTTATTTGTTGCTACAAGCTTTATTTGATTGACTATCCTATTTTTGAAGATAACGTGAACTGTCTCTATCATTTTAAGTCTATTTTTGATTACAGTATTGTGGATTTTTGCTATTGGGTCTTGTGATAAGTCTATATAAAGATTACTTATTTTTACATAAACAACCTGTGTGGTGTCCATCTGTAGTGTTTTCACTGTATTACTGTATGTGGTCACAAATGCTTTACACACTGCCTCTGAGATAAGCCTGTCTGCTCGTGCCAAGCTACCAGGGGGTGAGCAGGGGTTATTTTAGGAGTGTTTCCCCCTTATCCTGACTAGAAGCAAGGGTCCCTATTTGGACAAAGGTGCAAACCATTGCCAACTAGAGACCCCCAGTTCTAACAGTATAAAAGAACCATACCTTCACTAGATAGACAGAGGAGATGCTTTCACGCTGACACAAGACACTGAGGTCCCTGCAAGCAAAAGCTCCAGCACGCAGCGGTCTGACATCCCTTGCGGGGTGTCCAACTCGAGACCAAGACGGGGTCCTTCATTCTCTCCCACCAGGTATTGGGGTTGGCTCTTTCCTAGGGGATTCTTGGCTTTACACCCACATACATGCTAGGTACACTTAGGTACACTTAGGTAGGTTTGCATTGTAGGAGTACACTTGATTACTGTCATGTTTATATGCCTGCATATATTCACTGTTTTATCACCATGGTAGAATTCTACCTCCTATTTCCTCTGTTGGTGCTGTAATCTTTTACATTTGCTTCTGTCTAATGATTGTCGCAGCAAACATGTTTTATACTAGAAAGACACTGGTTCAATAAATGCTTATTGAAAACGTCGACCAACGTTTATTATGTGTTTCTCTCTGAGACTGAGCACGATTGACTGAGCGAAATGTACTGCACTGTTTCCACGATCCTTGAAGGGTCAAGGGTTGTCATGTTCATTGGTTGCCAGAAACTATTCGCAATGTGACGCACTGGCAGCGCAAGGAGCTTGTAAATAAGCCCCTTAATTTTGCCTCATCACTTTCAAAAGTTAAAGCTTTGTTTGCACAATGGAACTCACTTCCCCTTACAATCCACGGGAGGGTTGCAGTGATTAAATTGGCAGTTCTTCACCCTGTTTAATTCTTTTTTCAGCTATACCGTGGGTGCTAGTTACATCGTTTTTACAAAAGTGGAATCTCTTTTTACATCTTATATCTGGCAGAATAAAACTGCTAGACTAGCATTTGGCACATTATATAAAGGTTTGGAGGATGGTGGTTTAGCTCTCCCCAATTTGAGGGATTATTATATGCTTATATTGCACAATAGATGTCCAGATGTAATGCGAAACTTAGATCAGGCGAAATTATTAAGAATGATCTTATGGGCTTGATTTCAAAGGAATATGAGATCAGGGATGCTCTAAAATTTACAAAATCACCTAAGAAAGTCAGCTATAAGAGTTTAATATGGTTCTTTAAAACCACAGGGATCTTTATAGGCGATACGCAAACCCTTATATAAATGTGGATTTACCCTGACAGAATTGAATTGGGACTCAAGGGTTGGGATGGACCCAAACACAGTTCTGAAATGGGAGATGGAGGGGTATCGTAAGGTGGCCAATTACATGGCTGGAGAAAGGTGGAAGAGTTGGCCCGAAATCAAAAACTCTGTCAAAGGTAATTTTTAGCTTCTAAGTGCCTATAGAGTTCCGGCCAGTTAGTTTAGATCTTAGGAGATTAGACAGATCTGTGATAGTCAAAACTTAGTTATGAACCTGCTTGAGGTCTCATATTTTAAATGACCAGGAGAATGGAAAAGATTGCTTGCAACAGGCTGGGGCCCTGACACGTGCCAAAAGGCAAATTAGTAAGTGGGAGAAATATGAAGGGCTCAAATTAATGAGGAAGATGTGGAATACAATTAATAGATTCAGTTTTAAGGTCTTGAGAGAGGCCAATTGGCAGAGAATGCAATTCTACACAAAGTGGTTGCTCTATAGAACCCCACAATTTTTGGCCGAAATCAACCCTGCATGGACAAGTAGTTGTTTTAGATTCAGGTGCAGAAGCGAATTCGTCCCATGTAGTTGGGCAGTGCGCTGCCATTCAAGAATTCTGGAGAGATAAATTTCGGTTTCTGGAAGCAGCTTGGCAGGTACAATTAGTTCCTATTATGTGTTGATGTTAATGGGTTATGATCCTGCGGTACGATTAGCCTCCAAATTTAAAAACGACTGTATGTTTCAATGGTGGTGGCCAGATCTTTACTGCTTCAAAGGTGGAGGACTCGACTGATCCCCTCCTGCGTGAGTGGGTGGTGAAGATGAAGCAAGTGAGAGCTAAAGAGTAGTTGTACAGTCTTCATTGTGGGGTGCTATGAAATTTGATAACATTTGGGGTCAATTTATGGCAGAAATCCCTGGGTAACGGGCAAAAGTGCAGATCGTTCTTTTGATATTCCATCTATAATGAATCATGTAATCTGAGGCTGACCTGTTTGTTAATGGATTCTGATTGGTATGAAATTTGTTCTGATGATGTACTTAGGTGCTGGTGTATAGTATATGTCGATTCTGTATTTTTTTTTTGTTAGGATGGATCTCAATAAAAAGTATTTTTAAAAAAAGAATAATATATACTAAATAATTTGATTGAATTAATTAAATTAAAATTAATTAAATTAGACCCCTTAACTCACATAAATTCTCTTTATTGAACCTACAAATGTCAAAAATAATTACTGATACTGAATGGTTGATGTAAATGGTTGCTCCTTTTAAACTCTCTTTGCCGATAAGCAAAAGTCCATACGACCAGTGGCAGGGGTTATTCAATGACTACACACGAAGACTAGGAGAGATAAACTTCCCCGCTCCGTCACTCATACTAAATGATTGCCAATGTGGAACACTGTTATTATATAATTTGTATATTTAACTTGCTTAAGGCTTAGGTTCCATAGAGGTCCACAGGCTAGCTTCTGTTCTTTTCCTCACATTGAGAGGCATATACACAAGGAAATGGCGAAGCGTGGCGCTGCAGCAAATTTTACAGCGCCGCGCTGCATCATTTAAAAAATGCAGGGATGTGCCGAGCTGGATCATTTAAAAAAAATGCAGGGATGCGCCATATTTACATTACACCCCCTTGGGCTTGCGCTAAAAATAGCTGCCTAGCAACAACACAGACACCCTTGCACCATAGTGCAATACTGGCCATTGGCTACTTCTATGTGTGCTACATTCTGCAGCACACATAGAAGTAGCAAATCATCATTATTTAATGATAGGTTTTGTGCAGGAAGGGACACCTTTACTGCACAAAAACAATCATTAATGGCATTTTGCTCTTTCTCTGTGTGCTGCATTTTGCACCACACATAGAAAAAGCAAAAGCAAGGAGAAATAAAAGTATTTTTCCTTGTTGCACCAATCTAACACCTGCTTTTTCATGGCGTTAGTTTTTGGCGCTGTCTCAGATTCACACATCCTTGTAAATCTGGAGCAGCATCAAAAAGTAATGGGTGTTGCGGAAGAACGCCCACAGCAACACCCATTGCACTCCTCTTTAACGTAGAAACCTGCGTGGAAGGGTACCATATTTACAAAGCAGCGTTAAGCGATGCAAAGTGGTTTAACGCCGCTTTGTAAATATGGTACAGGGCATTGAGCCACCAGAACGTCAAAAAAAGTGATGTTCAGGTGTTGCAGTCCCCTTGTACATATGCCCCATAGTATTTGAGCACAGCTAAAATAAATAATACAACATGCGGGATACTCTGTACAAAGTTCAATCAATTTCTTGCTATACATTTTGTATGTGACTCTGGGCATTTCTGTTTTCAAAATATTGAAGGACAAGCTTGTCTCTCACGAATATACCCTTTCAGGAAGTGTTGTTTGTGCGAAAGGAACCTTCTGTTGTTAGCAGTCTGTGAGGTAATATCTCCTGATTACGAGGCTTCTGCTAGTTACCTGAATAGATATGCTTTTAGTTTATATGTTATCTGTAATCCTGTTCTCTCATGGTGTTATTCATAAGGCTAGCAACCGATAATGAACCGATAATGAACAAAGACAGCGTTATCTTTTGAAAGCAAAGTAGAGCCTGTTTAGGAGTTCCTGTTTTTAGTTTGCATAAATTAGTGTTATCCTGCAGATACTGTAAAATAAACCATAAAGTACATGTAGCTGAATGTACGTTAGTGCCCGGTATAGAAATTGGGAGATGGCCAGCCAATCAGAACCCTTGCTTTGCAGGCTATAACTAACGTGGTAGGCCCACTCAGGGCGCATTTCTACACAGCCTGCTACCCACCCGCTGACTTACATTTTTTTTTTAAATTGTGACACCACGAGGGGAGAAATGGCTCCTGCAGCAACTTTAAAGCTGTTATTACAGTTTAGGAAAGGGCAATAAGGCTATGAATACCACCCCCTTCTACAGGGAGCTCACCATGTTTGAGGGGAGAAACTGCACCTGTCCACCACTCTCTCTGCCCCACTGTGCTAGCCCCTCTTCTTCACTAAAGGGGAATGTAAGCCCAAACAACAATTGAAAACTAGAAAAAATAAACCGACATATATTTTTTCAGGTCGAGCCATGCTGTAGTAGGGTATTCTGTGGAAGCCTCGTCCACTCTCCGCCCATATTTGTCATTGGCTTTGTGTCATTGTCCTTCTTAAATGCTGGGTTCTGATTGGTAAATTGGCTTTTAGTCCCTCCTTGGTACCGCCTTGTCTCCATTTGTTACCGTCAAATCACAAGAGACACTGTTCCATTTGTTACCGCCCATAAGGACTGGACCTTTTACTGGTCATGCTACACGGTCTGCTTTATCATGGCTAACAGCACCCGTTTGTTTATTTTTTTTAATTTGCAGCGCGGTCCGCTTTCACTTTAGCGGCCGCACTTGTTTATTTAATTAATTTGCAGCGCAGGCCGCTTTCACTTTTGCGGCTGCGCTTGTTTATTTAATTAATTTGCAGCGCGGTCCGCTCACTTTAGCGGCCGCGCTTGGTTATTTAATTAATTTGCTGTTTTCTTCTGCATGAGGGGCACAGGCGGGGCTAGAGCCAGGCACGTCACACGATGCTTGGTTCTGTTGTGGTGAAAGGCAGGCACTTTAACCTAAACAAGCATTTGCAATGCAAAAGGTCTCGCATTTACGCGAGTTTGAGCTATTGACATTGCAAATGACAATGCCTTTTATTTTTGTTTTCGTTTTTAAAACATAAATAAAAGGCATTGTCATTTACAATGCCAATAGCTTAAACTCGCGTAAATGCGAGATCTATTGCATTGCAAATGCTTGTTCTACAAAGCAATTGGGCTTACATTCCCAACAGCTTTTATTCACCCCACCCATTATGTGCTTTTGCCAGCCTTATTACCCGCAGGTGTCAGCAATAAAGCTTAAATAAATCCTTGTTGACTTATAGAGCTTGTAAAATAGAACAGTGGGTAATGGGTCATCTGCAGACGTCACTGTGCTACCAGGAGCTCCCAGGACTAAGGGGCTGATTACGGTACTTGCGGTGGTGCAGCAGTGGCAGTCCTGTGTCCACCCTATACTGAGGTGGCTTTTTGGACCGTCCACCGCTGCGCCAGGGAACCGCCGTTCCCTGGCAGTTGCGCAGCGCATAGGCTTATATTATGAGTTTCTCCTCCGCCAGCCTTTTCATGGCGGGCTCACTGCACGCTTGTTTGCAGGCACCCCAAGTTCCAGCACGGCATGGACTTCAGAGTCCATGCCGGGCTGGAATTTCTTTTGCATTCCATTGTGGTGCCCGTTTTCAGGGCACCGCCATGGGGACAGCAAAAGAAAGGACCAAAAAAGCCCACCAGACACAGGTTGTACTCATAATCTGCCGGGCGGTCCATGCACGGCTTTGGCGGTGCTGAGTTGGCGCAGCACCGCCAAAGTCATGATCGGCCCTTAGCTTTTGTTGTCTCAGGGTCAATAAAATAATTGGTTGTGAATCTGCCCTCTTTACTATATCACCTGTATACAGTGCCACTGGAATTATGCAGCAGTGGAGGACCAATTAAAGCTGCATTGTTGACTAAACTATATTACAAGAAAAGGCAAATTATGCAGCACGTTCTGAATCCTTGCTATATCATTATTTTTACATTTTAATAAACATTGATACAAAAGAAAATACAAAGACTTCTTAAGAAGCAGAACTATTTTCATGCATCACGTCTGTTCAAAATGTTACTTTTTATTTATTATTAATCCTTTCCTATCTAACTCCCAGACTTAATTAGTTGTGTGAAACAGCAGAAAACCAAACTACATGTACACAGTTCTTGTAATAAAACGTGCCTTTTTTCTGTATGTACCAAATATGTTTGAGTACTGGTTTTCAGTTGTGGTTTTATTCTGTACTTGCACGTTTGGAGACACTTTTTTTCAGATAGAAACAGCCCGCAGACCAATATCGTACATGCCATATGATTTATGTAAGTGCCTTATTACAAGGGACTGTAAGATTCAAGACATGAGACCCTTAAAAAATGTACAGTTTAAAAAAATAATTTTTATGCTTTTCATGTTGAAATAACAGCTGCTTTGAGAATTAAATTAGTAAAAGTGCTTTTATGTTAAATATGAATGTAAATTAATTTCATATATTTATTTTAAATGTAGAACTAAATAAAAAATGCTACAACAATATTAACCTAATTTTGAATTATTTCTTTAATTAATTTATATTTATTAAATTAGAATTATTTTGCTGAATTTTAACTTTAAAAAATAATTCCCACCTAAGATAGACATTTTTTACTGTGCATTGATAATTATTAAAAGTAATGCATAGAATTAATTACAAGTAATTGAATTATATTTTAATAAAAATAAAGTTATTCTTATTTATAAACTCTAAAAAAGGTTAAGGGATTTTATAATTAAAGAATAGATTAGTTTTACTTTTAGATATTGTTTTAACATTAAATTATAATTATTTATATTTTTTACTATTTTAAATTATTAGTTTAATTTAACATTATTACTTATGGGGTTTTAATCTAAGTCTCTGACTCTATTATATTTATTGGGAGGGTGTTGCAGTACCAGTGGTTGGCCATGTGTGATGCTGTCTTACTCCAGCCCTGAGCTGAAGTAATTTACTACTGTTTTGGGTCCCCTTTTGGCTGTAGGAACTTTAGAAGTAAGGTTTGTGAATAACAATGGGCTTATGACCCTACCTAAACCCCTCCCTAAACCATTCCTTACTCCTCCATAAATCCCTCCCATATAGTAGTAAGTATGCCCCTTTTCCAGTTACTCCACGTCCCTCTCACATTTGCTACTGTGTAGTAAACATACATGCATGAAGATCTCCCCATAGAAAAAATAAGAGTGGTGGGGGTGGAGATTTACATTCGTAGGTTTGTGAATAGCATTTGTAGTACTTTAGTAGCACTAGTGTAGTAGTACTAAACATACTGCATAATCCAGTTTATGAAAGGGACCCTACATATTTTAATATATGTACACACAGCCACCTTCAGTAGTGCTCGTCAGACCTGTGTTCCTCTTCACTCATTTAGGCCACATATGGTGGTGGCCACATACGTATGCTCCAGCTCAGTCGACACTACCCTCCATACTGATACCCTCTTCTCTTCTTCTCGTATATCTGACATTCTAGTTCTCACTCCATATTCTGCTGTGAACTGTTTCCCTAGGTCCAAATCTCATTCCTTCAGGGCGGGGGTGAGTTTATGTTTCCTACCCATTGGCTAACGTTAATCTCATTTGCACTAGTTTAATCCACGGACCTTTGCAGCACAAGTAAAAACTGGCAGTCAATGACTGTCATGTCATGGGAGGTTTGATCTACACAGTGAATCAGGAGAGGGGAAGTCAGAGACCTCTACCTCCGTGTGTGCAAACAGATGGTATGGACCCACACTACATAATAAAAGGATTATTAGGTGGCCGGCCGAAAGGCAGGCAGGCAGAAATACATCATTAGTGCCAGTGTACTTCATTTGTTCAGGTCACCGCTGCACTACCACAACACCACAATGGCTACGAGGATGGTGCAGGCATTGCCCCGCCGAACACTCACGTTCAGAGCGCTCCACCAACGCTCCTACAGGTGCGTGTATTCAGCACCCAGCCTGCTCTCTCCCTCAGCAGAGGCTGCCCCGCCCTGACTGCGGCCATACCAGAGGGCAGCACTGGCATCTGTGCCTGCCTGCACCATCTCGGACTGGCAGTCCGTCAGAGTCTCTCCCATCCACAGCTTGCCAAACCCGCTCTACTCCCGCTGCCTGTGGCACCCCAACAGCAAGGGGCCCACCTATAGCCATCGCTGGCCTGCCACACATGCGCTGAGCGAACCGTGAAGACTGCCAAGTGACCGGATTGCCTAGCACTGCATCAGTGGCCTGATGAAGCCATAGCATGGAATGAAGGTGATCTGGACTAGCCAGCGTGTCAAGCGGGGTCGGATTGATAAGGCGGGCACTCGGGCAATGGGCGAAGGGCCGGTATCCGAGTTGCAGCTCTGGGCTGCTTTTTGACCAGTGTGGTGGCCGATATGTACTGTGTCTGTGCAGTTGATGCCGCCAGCGGCCCAGTGGGGGCCTGAGCCACCTTTCTGGAGGCAGATGTGCCTCTATTACCTCCCTTTTACCAACGGAGAGGAGGTGTCATTTCCAGTCTCCCGCTGGGCCTGCCGATTAATGTTTGCAGATTGAGCAGGGGGCCTGAGCAGAAGTGGCCTCATTTATATTCAGGTGTGGTTCACCATTGTGAACTAATCCATGCACAGAGTCCTGGCAACATTTGCATTTTTTTTTATCTCAGTGAAGTTAAGAAAACATGCCTCTTTTATAACTCCCCCCCTTATTTTTATAACACTTAACACATTGAAGCAGTGTTTTGAGAAATGACGCTATCCGCAAATGTGGGCCACTATTTTTTAGGGTGCCTGGGCCAATTTTTGATCCCAATCCAACCCTGGTGTCAAGGTAGGTGGTTGGTGACCTGCGCACCACCCCACTGGACTCTGCTCTGTGCCATCATGTCCAGTAGGCTGTGGAGTACGCCCCCTCTCTTTTGCCTGTCGCCCCAGCCCTGCAACATACACTTACCACAGCCAACTTCTCATCACCCTGCTTTCCTACAGCAGTGACCCCCTCCCTGCCATCGGCCCTACGCGGTCTGAGGACCCGTGCTCCTGCCCATCAAGCAATTGCCCCTCACAGAGCCACCACCTACACAAGCTGTCCAGTAGAAGACAAGGGTGGAGCTTTTAGAAACCTGCTTTGCAGTAATGGCCATTGATGACGGCCACAAGTTCCCTTTGCTTCTGCACCTTGCCGGGGAGGAAAAGTATAAACTGTTAAACTGTTAAAGACCGTTACGGAGATAGGGCCTTCATACACTTAAATACAACACTTTCGGACCATTCTAAGCCACTCGTCAACCCTGTCTACGGGAGCGAGTGTGCCAAAACTCCCACAAGTCAGCCGAATCATTCTTCACCCGTCTCCCAGAATTAGCCAGCACATGCACGCTCCCAGATGAAAAGGATGAGATCAGGGCATAATTCATCCAAGGGTGTGTGTCAGTGAAACTGAGAGAACAAATCCTGCAAGACCAGAAAAAAATCAATGGCCTACGTCCTTATGCTAGGGCGCTCAAAAGAAGTGTCGAAGGCAGCCGCCACTGGTGTGTGCGGGCATAATGAGTGGAGCCCCACCATTCACGAGAGTCAAGGAGGAAGGTTGGAGCACACAAGCAGCTCAGCAAAATGCTAGTTGCTCTATATCACAATATACCCGATAATTACTGGGTGCTGGGTCTGAACTGGGTATGTACAAGTGTATGCTTCCTCGCCCTTGATAAATAAACCTGGGCAGTTACGTTGGTGCAGGGCGTGGTCTATTTTTCCATGCTCTTGATTTTGTCGGCCCACGTGTGCAGACTCCTGTGGCCCACAGGACATAGGGACATAGTGCCAATATCGGCAACACTCCTCAGTTCTCATACAGTGACATACATAAATAAACCACACAACACCTTTGTTAGTGGAGAAATTTGCTGCAGGTTTATTTGCATAACCAATATGCCAACATGGTGGGTTATCTTACGGGCGATCCCAGGGCAGGCCAGCCCCTATGCTGCCTGCCCGCCTGATGAGCCAAATTGCACCGTGGCCGTCGCCAATCGGTGGTTACCAATTATTGGGAGAGGCCACCCCTCCCATCAGTGGACCGCGAGACGGGCAGTGGTCAAGAGACCGTACAGTGGGCGGGGGAAGGCTTTTGTACCCCTGTCCCCCTCCCACGGCCGGAAGTGACGCGGCCAGCCGACCCCCTGGTCCCTAGCCCAGGGAGCCTAGTCCGCAGACTTCTGTGCCTTCCTGTGGCACTAAGGCGGCCGCCCTGTTGGAGGGTCCCCTACGTGGCCCCCCGGGCAGCCTTGGCATAGTCAACAAGTGCACGAGGGATCATACAGAGCAGGGGGCTAGCAGAGTCAAGGTCAGAGGGGTGACATTCGTAGGCTGCATAAAGGTGTTGTGTCTTCCCTTCATTCTGACTATCTTGCTCATTGGATTTTTGAAGGGCTCAGGAGGATTTACTGCTACTCTGGACTTCCGGCATTTCTGTGGTGCACATGTGCTGGTATACTTTAATCACTGGACAGGCTGGCACTCACTCACGCGCTGCTGGTGAATGTTTTCTCTTCCACTTTTTTTTTATTCTTGGTGTATGGTTCAGGGAGAACTTATACGTCAAGCTAGCTGCAATGCTGTTGGGCTGTCCGTATTATAGTAATCCATGCCAGTCAGCCCTCTCTCTGCACTGCAAGTTCCCTACCCTCTTACTGACTGCTGCATGGAGTGCAATGCCAGGGGCGACACTGCTCTGTGACTTACAGTGATTAACACAGCAGTTTCACCCTTGGTGTTGCGCTGAGTGGGTGACTGGCACTGATGTGTGCGACTGTCTGAACGGGTGTATAAGAGACACTATGTGTGCCTGCTCTGTCTTTTAAAAAAAAATCTTTTTTTTAAACATGAACTTAGAACGAACTTAGAAACAGCCCTGCGCCTAATGACATTGCTATTAGTCAGTTGTCATGTATACCGTATATGTGGCCTAGTTTCTTATGATACATGAAGGAACATTATTTTCTATTAAATCAAACATAAGATGTTTATGTACAGAGCATAAATTGAACTTGTGTATTTTAAAGTGCACTCATATGTGATAATGAAGAAAAAGGAGGCTTGGTGAAATAAAATATTTGCCTAGGATCACTTATTGTGGTCAAGCGGGGAAGTTGGGATTGGTCCCAGTATTTCTGCTTTCACATTGTGCAGTTCAGACCTTGGGGCATGTGACTGCCTCGCTTGTGACGTGAAAGTTGGAAAGAAGATTTATGCCTCACCATTTCAAAAGTCACCAGCTGCCACTGCCAGACATGCAGAAGGCTCTCAGTGCACACTATGCACTATATAAGAGCTACATGTTGCATACAGAAAGTACAGAAACACGTCTGGGGAAACCAATGACTCCTAAGGAATGCAAGATGAAGTAAAATAGGTGAAAAGTAAACTGGAAAGCATCGCTGACATGGCATAGTACGCGCACATCGTGACATTCACTCCTCCCAATTGCCCAAGAACTCTCAGAATCAGGGCGTGTTGTTCATGGTGTAGCCTTTTATTCACAAACCAGGTAATTCACCAGTGACCAACACGAGATTAAACAGTATCCTTTTGGGATATCACATTATTTACAGCATCATTCTTTCGGGCCATCAACATGACAAAGGCTGCAAGGCAATTAGGCACGACATTACACTTGAACTTGGCCGTACACTTTAGTGGCCTTGACCTGTCAAAGGCAGTAAAGAAGGTATGCACCACAGTATGCTTGAACTCTTGAACTTGAAATTGGCCATACACTTGAACTTGGCCATACACTTGAACTTGGCCGTCTCGGCCCACCAAGCCCCACTCTGCTGCGCACATTGTGCCAGCAGGCATCAACGCGCTACAGCGAACAGTTGCACTACTTGAAGACCAGGGCCCCGCATAGCACACTGGCCCGCCCACCGGGTACCTGCACTCAGGCAGCCTCCCCAAGGTTCACCTCAGTCCATACGTTGTGGGTTAGGGCAGAAGAGTCCAGGACCACCAGCAGGACAGTCCCCCTTCCGCCTACCCTCTGCACACGTGGATCCTACCCCTCCTGGGGCCATCCAGTCGCTGAACCTCCCTTGTAGTGCATCCCCTTTGGTGTTAACTGTCAGCGTTCCGCCACAGGGTGAGAAGCTCCCTGGCGCACTCGCCCTCCCCCCCCTCAGCGCTGACTGTGCTCCACCGTAACCCCCATCCTAGTCTGTATAACGAGCTCCTGCCCTTTTGTTGACAGATGCATCCTATCCTGATGGAACAGCTCTCGTTTGCTAGTTGGAGCAAGTTGTGCCGAATTGTGCCCCTCGTGGATTCTGCTACTATTCTTTTGATCGAATTGTCCGGCTCCAACCGTAATCTAGGGAGGCCGAGTCACTCAATGCCACCCCATTTCCCGCTAGAGTGGGCTTTCAGCTCTGAAAGGAAACCGATCAGAAAACCACGCCTCCCCCTGTTCCGGATTCTGCTGCCACCAAAGTGGGACCCTAGCCTGCAATTTCCCTGCTTATTTCTTCTTGGGGGTGCTTGACACCGAAACCAAACAGCCCAAACCCACGGGATGTTAGCCGTTACCGTAGGCCCTCCTTCCTGTTGTCCCCACAATTGGATAGATTAATCCGTATGCCTCACCTCCGCAGGGATTGTCTCCAATCGTCTTGCATAACTACAATGCAAAATTAACATACTCCAGGGATGAGACCCGCCCCGAATATGCGGGTAACCATTACGTAAGGAATAAGGCAGCAAGATGAAAGAGAAGGCTATCCTCCCGAACCGGTGGAGTATCCACGGCCTCCACTCTATGTTATTTGTGTTGCCCACCCTCATTCTTCGCTAATGACTGCTGACTCTTCACCGGAAAAGAGACACTCTGCATGAATCTTTTGGCAAATACGTAACGCCGCCCCAATGTTTATTAATTTCTTAGTCATTCTACCCAGTGCCTGTGGATTCAGTCACACCTACATCGCTACCCGTTATTGGGATGAGCACTTAAATTACCTTTCGTTCCCAAAGAGCCTCTCCATGTTGATTGCGTTGTACACCCTCAGTCCTCACTACGGACTGCGACCGTTGAAAGGAGAAGAGAAACTCTGCATATACATATTTGGCAAATTGAGTAAAACTACCCTAATAATGCGTGATTTCTTCTCAATTCCCCACATCACCTGTGGATGATGGCACCAATCAATTTTATACTTGTTATTTGGAAGAGCTTTTAATATGCATTACTTACTGGGCTAAGCTCGTGGCCGAACCCGTGGAGCCGGCTAACAGAAAAAAGTGCTCCCGGTGTAGGTAAAACCCACTCGTCGCCACCAATGTGTTTGTTATGCTAATTCTGGAAACCCAATCCACATGTGCTTCACCAAAGCACACATGCCGCGTAATGGTGGTACGCCCTTATTTGCCCCGCATGTATGTTACGACCATAGGGTAAGGCTTGTGTGTTTGAGCAAACTTTTACTACAAACTGGATGTTCGTAAGGGGGCAAGCTCCTTATGGCAATGCCCGGAAACCTTCCTGGGTGATAATGCCCTTAAACCAAGCCGCACAACGGCACGTATAGCCATAGATTGCAACATCCTTGCTGGCTCTTTGTAAGCAGGCAAGCTCCTTATAGCAACGCCAGGACACCTTCCTGGGTGATATTGCGCTCACCAAGCTGCACCACACAATTTGTAGCCATAGCTGGCAACCTCCTTGCTAGCTCTCCGGGTTATTGTCCTGCACTGGGATTCATTGGTGCACCCTGGGAGATGATCTATCCATAGGCTACCCATCCCCCGACTCCCTAGGGAAAGGGGGTTTGTCCTTCTGCCACCCGAGTGAAGCTGGTAGCGCCCCGCGCAAACTTTGCCAAATCAGCTACAGGTGTGGTTTGCGATGGCCGGTAGTACTATTGCGCAAGTACATATACCAATCAGGACCAAAAACGCCAACCCAAAAGTAGTAAGAAAATAAAGAGGAAATGTTAAGATTCAATAACACCTTATCCGAGCTTCTGCCTACCTCCTTCTCTTGACCGTTAACAATGCAATGTAATGGTTGCGACAGTTCCCTTCCAGCTGCAGTTGGATAATAACTGCCATGACTTCCTGTACTTAAAGTACCCGTCATCCACTGATAACTGTGGAGCGCTGTCACCGCATAGACCCGGAGCCTCAAATACAACTCCTTTTAATCCCACAACAAGCATCATTACCACCTATGTTCGCCATTAAACCGGCAACTCACGTGCCCTCTAATACTGGTTTACTTCCTCCTCCACTTTAGCTCGGTACATTCCTACATTTTTTACGTGGCCCACTAGGTTAGTTGTGAAGAAACAACGCTACCGTTCACTTCCCAAAGCAAAGTCAAGACTGATTCCCCATGAACTTTTGTTTCAAATTAGCGCAACAGCTTAACTGAAAACAATTTCAAAAGTAATTGCCTTCCCAACCTGGTTCCACTTCCTCATCCCAGACACGGTACCCTGAACTCCACTGAGGCGCTATAATCCTCTCCATGCACGTGGCAGGTAAGCAAGTCAACTTCCACTTACGACAAGCGTTGCAGTTAAGACAATAAAGGAATAATCGTAACTAGGGACCTCGTGGGCAAAGGTCACCATATACATTTTCAACGAGCATTCTATTCAAGGAACTAAAATTAATAATCGTAACTGGGGCCTGGAGGGCAAAGATCACCACATAGTTAGGGGGATCTAGGCCGCAGCTCCGCCCGTATAGCTTTCCACTGCCTCGCGCCACATCTCTCCTGCCACGTGCGCGGCCCCCACTTCCACACGGCCCCCCCATTTCCTTTACTGCGAGTTCTCAGAATACGAAATGCACTTAAAACAGTGTTGTCGGGATAACAAATTGCGCTAAAATGCCACGGGCGCGGCCCCCAATCCTTTGCTGTGCGCCTTCACCATACGAAATGCACTTAAAACAGTGGTGACGGGATAACAAATTGGGCTGAGCACGGCCCCCAATTCCTTTACCGCGAAGTTTTCACCATACGAAATGCACTTAAGACAGTGTTGCCGAATAACAACTTGAGTTAAAATGCCACAGACGCGGCCCCCCAATCCTTTGCCGCGCGCTTTCGCCATACGAAATGCACTTAAGACAGTGTTGTCGGGATAACAAATTGAGCTAAAATGCCACGGGCGCGGCGGCCCCCAATGCAGCGTGGCCCCCCAATCTTTTGCCACGCGCTTTCACCATACGAAATGCACTGCTCTTGCAACGTAAATCTAACAAATTGCATTTTTTTTTTTTGATAATCTTTTTTTTAATTTCAGGTCGTTTTTATTAAAGTTTTACAATAGAACCAATACAACAGAAATAAAATAAATACAATTGCGGTATATTTGTGTGCCAATAACTGTGGGTATCGCTAACAGTAGTAATAATGATGGCAGACAGTGAGAATCTAAGAGAGAAACCGCACAGGTAGGGTAAAGGTAAATAAGTAAACAAACGAGCAGCAACAAACAAGCAGATAAGTAACTGATAATAAATGATAATAGTAGAATGATAATAGGATGTAAGGTGCATGTTAAACAGGTGTCTATCTGTGAGGCCGTGAGCTCCAGGAGGTGTGTGTCTGGAAGAACATGAAGATGCTAATCAAAGCATCACAGTATAATACACATGGATAACTATGTTCAGCACAGATCAATTAAGTTCACAGCAGCAAGTATTTGCATCATGGAGGGTCATATGAGAAGGATGAGGTGTCCAGGGATTTCCACAATTTTCTGTGCGGGGGTCTCCAGGGAGAAGACTGTAGAGCAACGTTGTCTGCCCCTCTTAGGAAAGTTAACCATTCCCGCCAGGTGTTAAATGAGACCTCTTTGGAGTTCTTCCATTTACAAAGAATAACTTTGCATGCTAGTGTAAGCATGAGATCAAGTAAAAGGCGGTCATTGAGATCTTCAATTCTGGGGTCTAGCGCTCCAAGAATAATGTAAGAGAACTCCCTTGGGGGTTACATGAAATGTCTTGCTTATATAATCATAAATCCTATCCCAATATCTTTCCAGAGTGGGGCAATTGAAGAGCATGTGCGCCAGGTCTCCAGTCTGGGCCTTGCAGTGCCAACAGGTCGGATTTTCACTGAGTTTGAGTTTGTAAAGTCTTTCAGGTGTCCAGTATGTCCTATTGATTAACATAAGTTTGGTTTGTGACAGGATTGGCGAAATTTTATTAGTGAATGGGGAGGTATATATCTTTTTCCAATCGAATGGGATTTTATAGGAATTAAGTTCCTTTTCCCATTTCATTTCGCACTTTAGGTGAGATTTACCCGGTTTAGGAGAGAGAAGTTTATAAATCCTAGAGACGGTGTGTCCTGACCTCAGAAGTTGTAATAGTCTAGGGATTAGTGATGGGTTGGTCGGTTTAATAGAGCGACGCGTGAGAAGGGATTTTAGTTTGAGAAAACTGTAAAAGTCTATTGGTTCCAATCCATAATTACTCTGGAGGGTGGAGAAAGGTAATGGAGTGTCATTATTAAAGAGATTTTCCACTAAGTTTATGCCCTTTTCCGACCAGTGTTTCCAGTAAAGTATTTCTGCATTAATCCTTAGGCTCGGATTGTGCCAGAGAGAGGAAATTTTGGATTTATTAACTTTAACTGCAGAGAGTGAATCCAGACGCAGCAAGGCTCTCTTGGTGTTGAGCAGGATGTATTTTGAGTGGGGGAGGTGGGATATATCCATGGTGAGGAGAGCGGTTAAAGGCAAGCCTTTGACAATTGCCCTTTCTATGTCCACCCATATCGGAGAGTAGTCAGTTTGTGGGACTAACCAGTTTGAGCCCTGCTTACAGAGGTATGCCGTTTGATAGTTCCTGAAGTTCGGTAAACCCAGACCTCCTTTTTCTTTTGGTAGCTGTAGCTTTTTCATTGATATTCTAGGTTTTTGCCTTGCCAAAGGAACGTGTTGAAAAGTTTGTAGACTTTATTCAAAAACTCATTGGAGAGGGTCATTGGTAGCATGCTGGCTAGGTAATTGACAAGAGGAGCAATCATCATTTTTAAAGTCTCGGCTCGGCCCCACCAGGATAGGAATTTGGGCGACCAGCCCTCAAGTAATGTGGAGATTTTTTTATGTAGTGTTTGTTCATTGATCTGAAGGGAAGTAATCAGATCATCCGTGAACTCTAGGCCTAGGTATTTGAAGCATTTAGGTTGCCACATAAGGCCAGAATCGCCTATAATCTCCTTCCCACCTAGGTTGTTTAAAAGTTTTACCTCAGTTTTATCTTTGTTCAGCTTGTATCCAGATATTGCAGAGAATGAGTCTATCGATGATATGAGGGCAGGGATGGCAGTGCCTGCGTTTTCTGAGATTACCAGAACATCGTCAGCGTAGGCAGTTATCTTGACGGTGTAGTTGCCAAATTGTACACCTGATATTTGTGAATTGTTCCTAAGGTGAACTAGGAAGGGTTCAATAGCGAGGAAGAACAAGGAAGGGGAGAGGGGGCAGCCTTGTCTTGTTCCCTGCTCCAGTATAAAGGAAGATGAAAGACAACCGCCTGCTCTGACCCTGGCTGTGGGGTTCGAGTATAGAGCCATTATCATTTGTATAAAATTTCCTCCCAGATTGAATTTATTCAGGGTTGCTTCCAGATATTTCCAATCTATTTTGTCAAAAGCCTTTTCGGCATCTAATGTAATGGCGGCTGTCGGTGTATCATTGAGTTTGGCCTTTTCAAGAACATGGGACAAGACACGCGTGTTGTCACTAGACAATCTGTTTTTAAAAAAACCTACTTGAGACGGGTGGATAAGTTGAGGGAGAGAATTTTGTAGACGTTTGGCAAGAATTGTTGCGTATATTTTGCAGTCCAGATTTATTAGTGATATCGGCCTGTAATTTTTTGGAAGTGTTGGGTCTTTCCCATCTTTGGGGATTACTGCTATAATGGCTTCAGCTGGTGTACCGGTAACCTGGCCTGATATGCTAAATGCATGAAACAGTTTTAATAGCGGAGGGATTAGTGATGAAGAGAAACATTTATAAAACTGAGCATTGAAGCCGTCAGGCCCTGGAGCCTTCCCAGATTTGAGAGTTCTAATCGCTTTCTCAATTTCTGAGTTAGTAATAGGTGCGTTAATTTCTGCTCTTTCCTTGTCCGATAGTGATGGCAGATCGCACTCGTTTAGGTAGTCCTGTATTTTATTTGGGTCTAGATCCCGGTTTTTACTATATAAGGTGCTGTAGAACTCTTTGAATATCTCAGCAATTTTGTCTGGTTCAGAGTGAGCCAGGCCCTTGCTGTCGATTATATTATTGATTGTATTCTTTTGCATTTTAAATTTTAAATATGAGGCCAAGCTTTTCCCTGCCTTATTCGACTCGCATAGTTTGAGGCTTTTTGTTTATGTATCCAAATTCCTGCTCTATCACTAATAATTTGATTATATTCATATTTCTTTTTAATTATATCACTCAGAAGTGAGGCATCTCTTGACAGGATATGTTTCTGTTGTAAACTATCAATGTCATTTTCCAGTTTCTCCAGCTTTTATTGGAGTCTCTATTCATAGCAGTTCTTATTTTGATAATTTCTCCTCTAATGGAGCTTTTCAGGGCCTCCCAACGTATGAGGTCGGATGTATCCCCTTCTTTGTTTAGTAAGAGGAATTCTTGTATTGCTTTCGCAATAGCTTCCTTATGGCACGCTTGTTCCAGGACTTCGTTATTGAGCCTCCAGAGCGGTTGCTTCCTGAAAGGTTTTGTGTCAGAGATAGTGAGGCTTATACAGGAGTGGTCTGATATCACTCTCGGTTCGATTGCAATATCTACAATTCTAGCTGAAGCATTGCCGGAGATTAATAGGTAATCGATGCGTGAGTATGAGTTGTGTGGGGGCGAGAAGAAAGTGTAATCTCTACCAGTAGGGTTTTGTAGTCTCCACGCGTCAAGTAAGTTGAAGCGAGTGCAGAGGTTAATTAAGGCTGAATGGGAGTTGTTAGGATGGAATGGACACCGTGAGTCCCTGTCAAGCGCCGGGTCCATAGGTAAGTTAAGATCTCCTGCCAATATATGTAACGCATTATCTGGTATAGTGTCAAGCTGTCTATTTAAATCATCCCAGAAATCTACTTCATCTTTATTAGGGCGTAGACATTAGTAACATAAAATTCTGTTTTATCTTTCTTTAGCTTTGTTGTGATCCACCTGCCTTTAGAGTCTGATGTGCTGGAAACTAGTTCTATGTTTGATTTTTTTGCTAGTAGGGTCAGGACGCCGTTTTTTCTTCCCTACTGCTTCCGAACCAACGACCTCACTAAAAATCTATTTCTAAGTGAGTTAAATTGTTTGGAGTCAATTTTTGTTTCTTGGAGCAGGAAGATGTCACCTTTTTGTCTGTATAGGTAGTCAGTTATCTTTTCCGTTTGACCGGGTGGTTTAATCCCTTGACGTTCAATGAGATTACCTTAATGTTATGATGTGTTAGTGGGCTTAAGGTGGTCTGCGTAGTCATGAGTATGTTATCGACATTATATCAAGGCTTCCAGGTCTATAACGCTTGGCTATAGCGGTTGGGTCAAGATGACTATTATGCGTGTAAGACATGTGTCTCTTGGAGGAGTCTACATTTTTTAAGGATACCCCGTGGGATAGTAATAGTGCGGGATAAGCTGTTGAGAGAACCTTGTCAGACATGCCGTATGGATAAGAGGCATTATTGATTATATGGGTTGAGCACGAAGGGTACGCTATACATCCAGTAAGGCGTTGCAGTGATACATTTGATCTGGTATGAGAAGCATAGTACACAATTACATACAAATACATTAAATACATTAATCTAGCACAGAGCGAGTCCGCTTTTGGGCGGAGATGCAAAATCCACCTGGGGCACATGTATGGATTTATATTATATTTATAGGGCCACGTATATCCTGTGATTACATTTGAAACTAAACATAGTTTCCCCTGGAGCTCACCACGAATAGTAATAGTTGTCGAGTACCGGAGGACACCTGAATGAACATGCACAAAGTAAAACCAAAAAAGAACAAATAACAGAAAAGTAAGAAAAAAAGAAGAAGTCAAACCCCTAACCCTACTCTTACCCTCCCTCAACCCCAACCCACCCTCCCACCCCTGAAGAATATGAAAGAACATGGTGGAATCTTAACTGCGTCTGAACCGGTGCCCTTTAGGTTATAAAATCCTAGTTTCATCCGTAGAGTGCATATAACCCTTTAGGTTATAAAATCCTAGTTTCATCCGTAGAGTGCATATAAGGCCGACTTCACTAACAAGTCAGAATACCTGGACTGGCGAGGTCCAATTCACAAAGTGTTTTGTTCCTGTATGTTAAACTTTTGTGAGGTTATCCGTTAATTTCATCGGTAGATGAAATGCGGTCCCTAGAGACAGTAACAGAACTTACCAGCCATCCCTCAACTGCTCGACATATTCTACCGAAAGAAAATTTTCTTAGCTGAAAATGGCCAGACCTCGGTTATTTAACACTAAGAATGCCATGCAAATTTACATGCTTTAAGTCGCGTCTGTGTATTCTCACCTATAATCATGACTGCGCTTGAACCGGTGACCTTGAATGAAAGTGGCAAAAACGCCTGTATTTCAACCCTGCGAATGCCATGCAATTTATCTGCTTTAAGTCGGGTCTGTGTATTGTCACCGATAATCATAACTGCATTCGAACCGGTGACCTTAACCGAAAATGGCCAAACCACTGGTATTTAACACTGAGAATGCCCTAAAGCAACGTGAGCAAAAGAGGTGAGCAGTCCGGGGCGTATAAAAGGCCCCCGCGGGGTGAGGGTGGGGGCAGTCTTACCCATACTGGACGGGCCCCCCTCAGCTCCAACTCATGTGAGTGTGAGGGGCCCCTTCCGCATATCTTGCAGGGGCCCCTCTCACGTTTTGTTATTATCGTACGTAAAATTATAGCTACATGGGGATCAATGTAGCCGCACTGCTCTAAACTTCAAAGTAAGAAGTAGGACTCAAATATGCGCCGATTTGGAAACTATTTCTTTGTTAAATGCAGACTTTGTACTTAGTTTATCACTGTCCTGGGCCTCGCTGATAGAATGACTGCCACCCAATTGTGTGAAAGTGTGGGTGCCTGCTCGTACGCGTGCTAGAACGCCTCCGAGGCTGCCTTCATCTCATTTACAAGGCACAAATAAATACAATTACTGATAGCACGTGAGCATCCCAGAATGGAGCTCCTGTAATTGCATCCAAAAATGCTCACTGCGGCAGCCTTTGCAATTGCAACAATACCGAAAACCGCCAATCACCCGCTGTCAATCTCAGACCCGTCGTCCGCCCTGCAAGTGGAAATATGACAACAGGGAGGAGCGCGGGAGAATACTAACACACACACATTCAACCCCTGGCACAAACAGAATCGCTCACAGCTTCTGCTCCACGCTGTGTTTCAGAGCAGAAAGCTGTGGTTACTTGTCTGTGAAATGGCATATCGCTGAACGTTTTGTACGTTACGTTTGCAGGATGATAATTATCAATTATGCCGACTTGTAAAATTGTCCTCACACACCTCTGTAAGAAACGGCAGGTGATGTGCACCGCTCAGCGCGGCGCATTATGGCTGTGATCGCGAAGGTGGATTTTAAGTCCACATTTCATAAAACATTCCCTTTGTTTAGGTATTCACCAACGCAAATCGGTTTACTGTTACTTAACATCACGCAATCCTCCTGAATGAGGTCCCTCCCTATATCTCAACTCACTACCATCCCCGCCGCTCGGAGAACGAGGGCGCCTGCCTGACCTTGCAGCCCCTAAAAATGATCACATTTGTCCATCAACCGCTCTTTTCAATTGCGCCCATCCTCAGATTTGCAGTCGACCGCCCTATCCATCTAGCCACACCCCTTGCGAATACGGGCACCGCCTCCTACCAGTAAAGCAGCTGCCCCAAATTGCAATGAATAATACCGATCCCGATCCTAGTACAATAGCTGCCCTACATTTTGATCAAATACCGAGAGCCAATCTTAAATACCGCATTACTAAATCTCTTAAAATTCTTATTCCTGCCTACGCTAACGCTCGAAACCGGATCTCCCGGGCCAAAGGCACCAAATTGCCATAAATAACACCGATCCTGATCAACGTACAATTAATTCCTTATTCCCGCCTACGCTAACGTTCGAACCCGGATCTCCCGGGCCAAAGGCGACCGTTCTGATAATTGCGCCACACTCCCGTACGGGCTCCGCCTCGTTCCCCCGGCCTCTTCCCCCACCTACTGCTTGACCAGACAACATACCTCTACGCTTTCGCGCCAAACCGCTGCGAGCCGCCATTACCGCCCCACACATACGGGCGCGGCCCCCCCCTTTAATAAGTAGCATTACAACCCTCCTAAATGTCTCCTAATCCGTCAAACATCACCGCCGCTCCGAGGACGCGTCCCCCGCCTATCGCAGCGGAACCACCTAGGCCCCCTCAAACCTCCCGTGCCACACACTGCACACCGCCGACCGGAAACTTCGCTCCTCGTCGACGACGCGCCCCTGTAGCTTACCGGAGGTCCAAGGGGACAAAGAGGCTGAAGATCCCAGGGTGCGGACTTAAATATCCTTACAGCGCATCACGATGACATCACCTCATCCAGCCCCCTTTCCGGCCACGGAGGAGGCCCAGTCCCGAGGCGCTACTAAGGGCGCCCCTCCCCTAGGCGCGGGGGGCGCCTGTTCAGGAGCAGAGCTTGTTAACATGATGGGAACACACTATTTTCTAAGCTTTTTTGGGAAGGAAATCACAAACACATATTGGTCTCTGTGCTAGTTATTCATATTAGATCATGCAGGCTGGACTCGTATTTCTACAGAAGACATTTTATCAGAAGAACGAATAAAAAAAGTTACATGTGAAAAACAGTCCATTCTTTTCACACAGATGGACTTTGCAGTCTGTCCATTTTCTACGAAGTGGTTTGTGAAAGAGCATTGCATCAACAAACACATTCAGTTCTGTAGTTCTTTTTCAGAAATGCGCCCCTACATATTTGTCACATGTATCACACATGCATTCATGAGCTGCATTGTGCTGCCTTGTACCGCAACTGCAGATCCTTGCCAGTAAAACTTGTAATCAGACAGCATCGGATTCATGGGTTCAAAAGGTGCAGCAGTATATCATAATTTATATAATGCACTTAACAAAGCGTCAGTCTTTCTCAAAGTCTGGTCCACTGGATGCTAATAAAACATTAAAATAAGCCGGTTTCCTTAAAACCGAAAAATAAAGACAACTTCTAATTTACCTTTATGTGCGCGCTCAAGGCCTCCCACTGCGTGGCATGGAGGGAGGCTGGGCGCGCGCGCAGGCGTGCATCTTAGGGTGGAACACTGATTATGGGTGATTTTAAAAGACAGAAATAATTTATAAAGAAAGGGAACTATGAAATAAGAACAAACACCGAACCGTAGCTCAGGCTGGGGGAGTTGGGGTTGTCACCTCGTGGCAAAGTGTAGGGCGGGACGGAAGGGGTCTATGCCATTTGGAGAAGTGATGACTCCGTGAAGGAGAAGGGTGTATTGTTCTACAATGTCCGTTGACAAATGAGGATCAGATCAGGTAGAGGTGGTAAAAGGCACCTGGGATCAGAGGAAGTGAGGCCCAAAAACAGGTTGTGGGGGGAAGTCCAATGTGTTTAAGGGGGTAGAGTATCGTCTCTGGGACCCTCTCCCATTGTGGCCCACAAGTGGTCCCAGGATTCCGCCATCGGGTATGTACGAAGGGCTCTGTGTGGGCCTTTGCTTTCCGCTTGGGCCCGTCTCATGAGCAGGGCACAAGTCCTAAAAAAAGAAGTGGGGGCACTAACCTAGTTAATCAGTAAGCAAGTGGCATCACGCCGCATGACATCGCGACGCGTGACGTGCATTACATCACAGGAAGTGGCATCACAAAGAAGTGACATCAGATCTTAAGCCCTCACATACATGTTTAGCAGGTGTATCATGAGTACATTTGAGCACATTTCGAGTACACTTGCAAACTCTCCTGATTTAGGCAGAAGATTCACACTTTTGTACGCTACACATAAAACAATGTTGCCTTTTGTCAGCGTAAAGCTTCCTCTAGCCATGGTGCTTTAAAAGAAAAAATAGTGATATTTAAATTATTACAACACCTCCTCAGGGGTAGTAAGCGCTATATAAATGCTATTTATTTTGTGCAAATACTGGGAAAGATCAACACATCTGACGTTCTTACAGTGCATGCATATCTCCTAAACAGGGACTGAACAAAGTGAAAATCTGCCTCTCTTAAGTATGTGTGAAGTGCTAACAAGGTGTGAGCCTTTGTTTCCCTTCTGCTGCATTTGCTTCTAGGTGCGAGGCTCCTGGCTGCTGCCAGCCAGGAGACTCGAACAAAAGGAGGCCTGATGACCCCTCAGACTCGGCCTTTGTTAAGGGCTCAGCAGGAGTCAGAAATAAGAGAGCCCCATCCCGTCCCCCGCCTGCACGTTGTTTCCGATTGAAAGCAGATAACAATGTGCAGGCGATGCTGAAAGTGTCCCGGACTCCCGGTGTTCGGAAATTACACCGGGACGAATTCAGCATCTTTATCAGTGGGGCCCAACTTCTTGGCAGGGTGGACAGCACCCTGTGAAAAAAGTGGGGGGACGCCGTCCACCCGCGTGTACCCCCGACTCGTGCCCTGCTCATCATGAGTGATGTTTGTTCACCAACTTGTAATTACGGGGGCATGAGGGGACGTCCAGTTGCTCGTGATGGTTCACGATTTGCCAACAGAAAGCTAAGATCTAGGAAGCAGGACAACGCCCTTCGGCATTTCAGTCAGGAGAAAAGACCCAGGGCTCGTATTTGCCAGGCCATCTGGAGAGATACACTGGTGCATGTGGAGAGTATTTGGAATATTTGGAATACTTGGGCCCAGTACGAGAAGAGGGATGGGCCTGCCCAGAACAAGTGTTGAGGGACCGCACTTGCGAAGGAAGGTACAGTGTGGGCGAGAGGCGGTAGCGCCTGGGATAATTCTGTGGAACCTTGGGGAGGTGGGGGGAGATACGTCAGGTACAAAACAAAGAATTGGATTGATTTGAATCTAGCGTTTTGAGAGGCTGTGTGTGGGCATGCTAATGCTCTAACCTACTCTTTGTTGTGTAATATTCTACCTAAATCCGTCTCCCAGGAATCGCTCAGTCGCCAGTGGTGTAACATAGGCCACCACAGCCCCCGCGTTGCAGGGGGCCCCTAAGCTCCAGGGGCCCCCCTCAGCACAGTACCCTGTCCGGAGAGCCCCTGATTGAGTCCTGAGGGGGCCCCTCCACGTACCTTGCAGGGGGCCCCCTCAAGTTTCGTTGCACCTCTGTCAGTTGCTGGTGTGGTAGTGGAAGTGAGTGAATCACGGTATGTGATCCCTAAGGGGCATATTTACAAGAACTTAACGCAGCCGTAGCGTACATTTTTTGATGTTACGGCGGCTTTTGTTTTATCGCCTTATATACAAAGTGCCGCTAACTGCGGTTAGCAGCACTTTTTCAGCATAAACAGGAATTTTCAGGATCACCACTTCCGTTAGCGGGACTTAACGAAAATGAGATGCAAGTTAGGCGTTCCCCCGTGAAAGAACTGCCGCTAACCACACTTCGCGATATTAACAATGAAAATCCTGTCCGTCAATAACCCCCCCAAAACTGCCGCTAAGTCCAGTTAGAGGCAGTTTTTTAAGACCAAAAAATAGCTGGTCTTATAATTGGTACAAACACTTGGGTCCACATATAAGATGTTTGGATGCTGGACAGCACTGCAAGGAATATTGCTGCGCTGCCCTGCGCCACAACAAAAAGTCAGGGTTGCGCCCTATCAATAAGATAGGGCGCATTCCTGGGCCCCATTCATGAAAATTGTTGCATCGCTGCAACAAAACAGTGTTGCGACACTTTTCACTGCACCCTCCTTGCGACACCATGGATGCGCCGTATTCAATGTACGGCGCTCCATGTCGCAATCAATGACAGATACGTCTGGAATCCTGACGTATCTGTCAGCGCTAAAGTCATGCATTGCTGCATTTGAGTCGCAAGCATGACGCAACTCCAGCAATGTTTATGTTTATGTTTATGTTTATGGATTTTGTAGAGCGCATAGCTGCCCATGGGCCTCCCAGCGCTGCGAAACAGGAGTAAGTGCGGATACCTCTCAGCCTGGAAATAGCCAGGTCTTTAGTTTCTTTCTGAAAGTTTGTTCCTCCGTGGTCATTCTTAGCTCTAATGGAATTGAGTTCCATAATTTCGGTGCCAGATGTGAGAAGGATCTTCCCCCCATCTGGCTCTCCTTATTCTAGTTGTTGTGGCAAGATGTTCCGAGGAGGATCTCAGAATTCTGTCTGGTATGTATGGAGTGATCAAAGTTTTCAGTAGTGTTGGGCCTTTTCCCTTAAGGGCTCTATGTGCTATACATAGCGCTTTAAACTTGATCCTTGCATGCACGGGCAGCCAGTGTAATGATTTCAGAGCTGACTTAGTGGATTCATGCCGAGGAATTTTTCGTAAAAGTCTGACTGCCGCGTTTTGCACCACCTGCAGTCTGTTAAGAACATACTTAGGTGACCCCAGAAAGAGAATATTCCCATAGTCCAGGCGGGACACCACCAATGCCTGAACCACGGTTCTCTGTGCTTTCTCTGGGATGAGGTCCAAGATTTTTCGGAGCATCCTCAGGATTCCAAAACAAGTGGCCGCAAGTTTGCTGGCTTGAGTCTCCATTGTGAGGTGGTGATCTAACCATACTCCCAGGTTTTTTATGGAGTTTTTATGTCCTGGTGGGTGCCCTAGTTCTTCCGGCCAGTTCACGGAAATTTGCGGATTTATTTTGTTGCCCAAAAACATGAGCTCAGTCTTGTCCCCATTAAGTTTTAGCCTGCTGTAGGTCATCCAGCTGGCTATTTTTATCATGCACGGGACTACCAAATTATTTGTTAATTCGGCATCCTTTGCAACAGAAATTACCAGTTGGGTGTCATCTGCATAGGTAATTATTGACAGTCCAAATTCCTGGACAATGTCAGCCAATGGCTGCATATATAGGTTGAACAATGTGGGGCTCAGGGAAGAGCCCTGGGGAACCCCACATGTAACTTTGAAACTATCTGATAGCAATCCTCCTTCAGTGATTTGGAAGGACCGGTCATTCAGAAAAGATACGATCCATTTTAGGGCCTGGCCCTGAATTCCTGCCCTTTCAAGCCTGGATGTGAGCGTCGTATGGTCCACCGTATCGAACGCTGCACTCAGGTCTAGCAGAAGGATAGCGGCCTCGCCCCCCCTGGTCTAGAATGCCTTTCAATTTTTCTGTTACCGGCAGTAGGGCGGATTCAGTACTATGTGAGGGTCTAAAGCCCATTTGGGTCGGATGGAGGATCGAGTTCTCCTCTAGAAACTGGGACAGTGAGGAGTTTACATGCTTTTCGGCAATCTTACCTAGCGTGGGAAGGAGCGAAATAGGGCGAAAGTTGGCCAGGTCTGTTGGATCTAGATGTGGTTTTTTAATTAACGGGCGTACTATGGCATGTTTCCAGGTTTTTGGTACTGTACCCTGGCTGAGGGAGAGGTTAAGTAGGGTTGTAGCAGGTGTTATGACTGTATCCCCCGCCTGTGCCAGTATGTGGGGGGAATAGGGTCCAGAGGGGAGCCAGATTTCATTCCCTGTAGGATCTTGGATGTAATGTCTACATCCAATTCAGGGAATGCTTCAAGTGAAGGTTTCCCCAAGTCTCTAAATACACTGGGTTACTCCTGCGGGTCTCGAATGTGAACATTCTCTGACATGGAATTGTAAATAGTGTCAATCTTATTTTTGAAGTAGGTAGCTAGTTCGTTACATCTTTCTATAGATGAGGATATTGTAGGGGCCTCAGGTGCTAATGTTGTGAGGGATTTTACAATTTTAAAAGTTCTCTCGAGGAGTTAGTGGCTGCCTCAATTTTCTCCTGCAAGTGCTTTGCTTGAGCGATTTTAATTTCATTATGGTAGAGTCTGATCTCTGTTTTGTATTGTTTCTTTAGTGAATTGTCATAAGACTTCCTCCATTTCCTTTCTGTTTTTTTACAAGCTTTCTTTAAAGCTGCCAGGTGGCTGTTAAACCATGCTGGTCCCTTCCGAGGGCGATTCGAACAAGTTCTCCCTTTTTGTTCCCTCTGTTCTGCCGCCTTAGTGAGCCAGTCATCCCACCTTCTGTCAGCGCTCACAACTTCCCCAGTTATCATAGGAGCACCTTCTTTTAGGGTTTCTATTAATTTTTCCGGAATGGTTCTTGTCCATTTCCTGCTCATATTAAAGGAGATGCAATGGGACCAGCCTATCCCTATGGCACTGCGTCACCCTTACACCTGCCGTGAGGCAGGCTTAAGGTTTTGACGCAGTGGCGTCCTAGAATTGTCGCAGTGAAATCTGAGAGACTTCACTGTGCCACTCCTATGCAGCTTTGTTGTGTGGGAACGCCCACCCGGCATACATCATACCTGACGCAGGTATATTGTGGCACAGGGCTTCACAAGGTCACGCATATGACTAGATGCATCACTTTCTAAATACGACACAACGTGGTGCAAGATTCACACTGCAAGTATGTCAAGAAAATGACACACCGGCAGCGTTAAACTGTCGGAAGGAGCTCAGGAATAATCCCCCCTGTCTTTTGCCCCTATGATGGTGCACAATGGCTGCCATGCTCCAATGCAGGCACCCTTGCGCCATGGTGCAAGGGTGACTGTGTTGCGGAAATGATTGATGTTGTGGCTCCATCTCTTCTCGAGACGTCTGCAGGTGCATCCGGACTAGTGGAAGGGGAGAGTGAACCAGTTGGCCTTCTTGGAGTGTTGTTTGCCCGGTTTCTCCTTGAGGGGTGCCAGGGTGTCGGCACAGTTAGAGATCCATCGGTGGAGGTTGTGCGCTGCGGTGTTGGTGTCTGTAAGCGTTGGTGGAGTGGTGGTGCTGAGGGAGTTATCGAGAAGTTCTGTGGCATTGATTCAGCTGCGACGGGGAGGGGGCAATGATGGGGGTGGTGTACGGTGGGCATGTTGAAGGCATGATGTATACAATGATGGTTGGTCCAGGAGAGTTTGGTGGTGTGGCTGTGGTTGAATGTTCCCGCTGGCGGAGAAGACAGGGTTGAGCGTATGTCTGGCTATGTGGGTTGGTGCGGTGACTAGCTGCTTGAGTCCGATGTTGGCAAGGTTCTCCAGGAGGGTGGTGGTGTTCTGGTCACTGGGGTTGTCCAGGTGGAAGTTGAGGTCTCCAAGTAGGATGTAGTCGGTGGATGGGAGAGCCTGGGGTGTGATGAGGTCTTCGATGGCATAGGTGATTGCTGGGTCATGGACCAGGGGGCCTGTAGACGAGGGTGCCTGCTGAGGGTGGTGTTGGGCTTGTTCCGGATCTGGAAGTGGAGGTGTTCCATGGTCTCCGTTGGGTCATTAGAGTGCGTGGTCAGTCGGAGTGTGCTTTTGTAGACAAGGGCAATGCCTCCTCCTGGGTGGTTGGGGTGGTCCTTGTGGGTGATGTTGTAGCCGTCGGAGATGGCAATGGTGAAGTCCGGTCCGGAGGAGAGGTTGGTCTGGGTTTACGTGAAGAAGGCAATGTTTGAAGAGTTGACATCGAGGAGGTCCCAGATTTCTGTGCATGTTTGTGGAGGGACCACACATTGAGGAGGATGCAGTTGAGACGGTCGGGTGCGCTGTTGGTCGGCTGGGCGATGAGAGGCGGTGATGTGTTTATGTGGCAGAAGGTGTCTTTTCAATTTCGGCAGGCGAAGGGTGCAAGGGTATTCTTCGGTGATGCTAGATGGCAGGTGGAGTGGCATCCAGGGTTGTGGGCAAGGAGGGTGCTGGCATCATAGCGGTGGAGTGTCTGGGAGGCAGGGTCCCTTGCACTGGATGCGGTCCATGCACGGACAGTGCAGACGGGCTTGCCTTTGGCACGCATTTGGCACACCAGTAAGAAACCCGCTGACATGGCCGCATAGCGGCTGCCATTAAGTAGTGCGGGGGGCGGGACAGCTGGGAGGCGGGAAATGTCGGAAAGGACACTGGAGGGGGTGGGGCTGCAGGGGAGCGCAGCATCAATGAGGGAGAGGACAGGGAAAAAGGAACTATACAAAAGCAGTAAGAGTGACAGGAACAGCAGAAAAGAGGGACAGGAGGGCAGTCAAGCAGCAGGGCAGTGACACCATACCACTGGACCACCAATGATGAGGCACAGGCTGGAGCCTGCGAGGGGAGGAGTTCCTCGAACACCTGACCTCCAGGTCAGAGGAACCAGCAGCAGCAGATGGGGACAGCAGCAGCAGCTACCAGACGGCGCTGCGCTGTGTGAAGAGCAAGTCCACTAAGGGATGCGCCTCTTTACATATATGGAGCCCTGAATCTGCATTTCCTCTTCCCCTCGGACTCTGGCTGGTCATCCTGGCTGTTGGGGGGCTTCTGGGGGTTGTTTACCTGTACTGAACTTGGCCCTGGGTGCTCCATTCTGCATTCCATTGTTTTTATTTTCTTTTTATCATTGGTGGTGGACTTGTAGGCTATTTTTGCCTCTGGAGGCAGAAAAGTGACATTTGGCTGACTACCGTGAGTTTTTTTGCATCTATTTGGCCTTTCGTCACTTTTCTATCGCTAGCGGCAAAATTGTTATCGCCTTGACACTAGTGTTAGCGGCAACATTCGCCACCGTGAGCAGATTTTATCCCCATAAATACATCGGTACCATGGCGATAGTTTTCGGCGATACGCGGCGGTAAGAAAATTGCCGCTAACTAGGGTTAGCGTTAGTTAACGGCAATTCTTGTAAATATACCCCTAGGCATCTTAAGGACCAGGCAACTTACCAGTAGTTGTGGTAGCACTATGTTGGCCCATCTGTAGGTGTAACGGCAGGACCTTCACCATGACAAAGTAAGGAGTCAGTGGGGCCGGGGCCGAATAGCTTATTTACATTTGGCATTATGGTGTTGTGGGTACCTTCCCTCTCCAACGAGGCTTTCTCGCCTCATTCTACACCTCTGTATACTACTACTCCTCCGAGGGGTGTGTGATGTTGTGGAATCTAGACCCACATTCTTCAGAAATAACGACACAGACACTGGAGCATTATATCTGGTACTGGCCACAAGCATGTGCACTAGGGCCCTTTTATTTGTAGGGTCACCTGACTGGTGACACCTGTGTTGGATGGGTGTTGGGTGAGTGTAAGGACCAGCTCTCGAAGGAGTGGCTGGTTAACTACTATATGCCTGAACACTAGAACATGTCCAGCAGGACACTACAGGGTATAGTCTACCGCACATTGGTAGTTCCGCTCCTCATACACACCTCAGGGCCTTGATTGCATTTGTAGGCCCAGTAGAGGATTGCACTATGCTTTGATAAAAATGACCAGGGACTATTATACTTGGACATGAAGTGATGGTCCCTTACGGGTTCAACAGTCCCCCACCCTAATTATTCTTTATCATGAGGTCGCGGAGGGTCTGCGATGGAATATAGTTATGGTACAAGTTTCTGACCCCAGCAGGATCCACTGTTCACATTTAGGGAGAGGAATGAGTTTCTATTTATGTAGTGCCACCCATTGGGATTCTGCTTACTGGCATTGTATATTGTCAAGTTCTTAGAGAATCAAGTCGCATGGTCCCCCTTTTGCAGCAGATTAGTTGACTGGGGCATAACGGATAACTGAGGGTCGTATACCTATTGAGTGTGCTGAGGCAAAATGCAAAGGAGAGCAGTTTCCCTGCCCGCAATTAAGTATATCACATGCCCATTAGGCCACTGTACCATAGGGAGGCCAGTACGATGGTGATCCAGGATATATAGTGTATGGCCACAAGAGTTAGGATAGTCTTGTAAATAAGGTTTTGATTTCCCCCGAAAGAGATGTTATGTTGGGACATTTTCCAGCATTTTTGTAGCAAAAAACTCCCTTCAATATTAAGGATGGGAGTAACCTGGAGGAGCATCCCTCACGCCTTTCCAAAGTGTTATATACTATGTGGTTTCCCGTGTAGGGAAAACCCTTCCTCCCCTCTTTTATCCTTCTTGGGGGGTTTTCCCTTCGTATAGTAACTTGAGGATGTTGTGAGACAGGGGCTTGTGACCCTTAGTAAGTTAGAGATGGGCTGACGAAGATACATCCAGGGAGGGGTGACTTTTTATCTTTAGTGTGTTACTACACGTGCTGTCCCCCGGCATAGTGACTGATGGTGGAGAACCCCGACGACTGCAGGGTCAGTTGTGGGCATGAGTGTTGCATGTTCACTCCATACTTTCACATATTGAATGAATTCATTTTATTAGACGTGAACCACGCATGCTTTTCACTGTGCGTGTTCTGAGTGATTCACATTAAAAATACTGCTTTTAACACATTATTTTTTGTTTTATTCCATATACTGGACATCTGGTTATGATGTTTGATTATGTCTTCTTTTTGTAGGTATACTGACAACACAAAGTTAATAGGTAAGACCTATTCTTACCAGTTTGCATGACTTAGGCATGCGTCACGGACATTAGGGATTTTTGGGAATTGCCCTGATGAAGGCCCAGGACCCTTCACCTAAAGGCTCATTATTTTTCTAGGTGGATATCCAGATTGAGAGCGGAAACATGTTGGCATTAGAGGACATTGGGGTGTGGTGAGTCATTACCACTTTGATACACCCTGCCGTGGTTTTTTCTTCAATGTGAAGCAATCTTTTTTAATCCTACCCTGTATGTCTTCATCAATAAAGGAGACATCAGTATCTTGATTACTGTCAGGTTTTCTTAAATTATCCCTATTCCTGAGGTTATACCTCCTTTCAGAGGGCTCCTTTTGAGGAGACCTACCTCGGGATTGAGAACGTGTCTCGTTTGAATTTTGTTTATTAGTTTCCCACTTCTTTTTAGAAGATGTAGGATTTTGTTTAATAGAGTCCTTCTCAGGACTTTCAGATAGTTTTGGCTTCAAAGGTTTTCCACCCAAACTATCTCTACCTAATTCTGCATAAGATTGTTCTATTATTCTGGGTAGTTCCTGTTGATGTTTTGTTACATCAAATTCCCTTAAGCGTTGGGGGATCGCCACTGATGCTGCCTCTCCTTTAATATTAGATAATATTATTGTTGAGACCTGGTCGAAGTTTTTCAGTAATTTCATACCTAAATTCAGAGCAGGTTCTGCCCCGTATTCGTTTTGAATTTGTTTCAGGACATCTGGTATTACTGCAATTGACGGAACACCATGTGTTTTAGTATAGATGGCAGCAAAGACTGCGCCCCAAGTGGTGCAATCTTCCAGTTGTGGTGTGATCCCCATTGGTAAACAGATTATTAGGATTCTGTGTTTCTCATAAGGGCTAGTATTAGGAAATACTGCTTCGATTTGAGTAATTTTTTGAGCTATCCAGAATGGAATTTGCTCACGTTTTGTGGGCATTTTACCCATGACTGCGTGTAAAGTCTGTGGAGTAATTTTTAGTGTATTCCCCTGTTGAGGGGTTTGATTTGGAATGGTCATTGGTGGTTGGACTGTGAAAGTCCACATGACATATTGGACTAATTGTCTGTACATTTTTATTAACTCTTGTAGTTGAGTAAGTAATTCCTCGTCTGACATTACATCGATGTCAGGATGAGGTGTGTAGCCGGCTAGAATCGGCCATGTTGCTCCTGGTCTACCTAGTGGACCGAGCCTGGTAATGCTTTTGTGATGTTTTAGGGCGCCTTTAAACCAAAGATTATGCTCCTGGTATGTGAGTGGAATTTCGATATCCTCGAAAGGAATATATTCCTCTGGTGGTTCATCTTCTTTAAAGAAGTGAAACACTTTTGTTACTGGATTTGATTCTGGGAATACTATCCATGAATAGAATACCTCTGTCTGAAAGGATTCGTGTGCCTCTATCACGAAAACTGCTCTACCACCTCTTGGTGTTAGGCCGTGTTTTATAAGTTTTAGAGTGATGGCTCCTCTTAAGTTTGGAGGGATGTTTATAACACCCTCATCGGTTTCATTTAAACCTCTAAAGTTGAAAACTGTTACGACTGGATCAGCCGCAGCTACACCGTTCTCGGTGCCATTATCCCCGTGTAGGGACATTTGTTTTTGAAAAATGTAGAACAAGTTTCAAGGAAACAAAAGATAAGGTGCACAATATTTTGGAACACTGTATCCTTCAACGTTGAACAAACCAAACAGCTAATATATAGGGTTTTTTGTCCTATTTAGCTTTGGTGGATACTTAACCCTACCCACTCCAGACGTCTTATGGAGTATGTGAGTAGGGGTCTCTGAGAAAAGCATGACTGAGTTACTCAGTATCTAGCGTTAAATTAGTGCCTTACCAAACCGTTGGGCGCCATGTAGTGTAGTTCCTATTTCCCTAATAGGCTCTGCGCATTGGAATAATATACCCTATAGATTTGACATAGGACTGAGGTCAGTATGTCCCTATCGAGTATATTAAACTTAATTACTTTGTGCCAGCTAACTCAGAGGCCACTAGAAACTCCTTGTAAACAAGAAGGGAGTAGTTTTTGGCAACCGCATAAACATGACAACTTTGTTTCCCTTTAGAATCGTGGAAACAATAGATAACAGTTTCACTCAGCTAATCGTGCATGCTTAGTTTCTTCAGAGTTACACAGAAAGAATAGACGGGCGTTTCAATAAAAGGATTTATTGAACAGTCTTGTTTCTCGTGTAAGAGATATGAGCTGTTATGATCACAATATAATGTACAGCGTAAGCAGTAGAAAGAAATAATACTGCGCTAGCATTATCTTTTAGCTATGACACATATATTCATATACATAAATAACATAAGCTAAAAATGCGAGTACTCATAAGATGCTTCTCTAAGCTAGTTCTACCCCAGTGTACCTAACCTAAGTGTAGTGCAAGGTAAGAAGTAGGTGAAGTAATCTATAGTATGGTATGCTATAGTCTAGTATGCCAAGAGTCCGGTATGCCAAGAGTCCCTCTAGGTTCTAGTCAGCTCCATACCTTGAGAATGAGAGAGGTGGGAATCTCCTTCCGGGTCTCAAACTCTAACACCCCGCGAAGGGAGTCAGAACACTGGAAGCTGGATTCTCTGCGAGCAGGGATGACAGCGTCTCTTGTCAGTGCGTCAGGCCGGGACACGGGCTCCTCTAAAGTCGAGGTCTCCTCCTACTTGCTTGGGCAAGGGAAGGTATATTTATACCCGGTAGGTGCCTTGGAATGTTAGCATTGACGTAAAGTCGGGCAGAGGAAGACGTCAGGAATGAACCCTTAAGGTATAGCGGTTCATGAATAATAAATGAGTTCTTGGAGAAATCAATAATCCTGTGCTAGGGGAACTCCCAAGAGCTTAAGGGTCTGGTTTCTAAGAACTCGTTGTGACGTTAGGGTGGACGGATGTAAGTGACCCTGCCTGTATTTGGATAGCATGGCTAATGCCTAAATAAGGACTGGGATCTTATGCCTATATAAGGGCAATGCGAATTGTGCCTATATAAGGACGTTTCAGGAAAACCTATATACGGACACCTAAAGCGGAATACAACACTGGGAACACACAGAGGTAGTTTTAAATAAGACTTAGTATCTGGATCCTATATTTACCAGACAATACTTTATTCTGAGCTCCCTTTTCCCAAATAATTTCTTTTTTTGGGTTAAGGTTGAGACCACCGGGTTGGCATTATTTTAATCCTGTGGGGCTGACTGGCCAATGATGAAGCATGCCACGACAATGTGGGTGAGGCCTTTCTGTCCATAAACAACTGGTGTCCTTGGAATACAATTAGGGAACCGGGTAAGCTAGGGCCAGGGACTCCCCAATTAACTTGTGTGGATCAGGTGTCTGCCCTACCTTGGTGTGGTATTAGTATAACAGTTGTAGATTGTGGAGCAGTAGTCTAGATCTCTTACATCTCTTATGTGAGTACTCTACTCACCATGCCAGATCGGCCTGGGCAGGGTGTGTAGCTGTGAGGCTCGTCTCCAACCGGACTCGGCTGGTTGAGTTCATCCTTCAGGGCATGCAGCAGGCTCCTCCGGTGATCGGGGGTAGATACAGGCGTGAATGGGTCGGAGCAAACGGAGAAATGCTGGATTGAACGGGCTGAGAGTGAAAGCCTCACAAATGTGCGACCACCATGCTGGCTTGTGGCCAAGCCCCCAACACTCCAAACTTAACCACATTGGGGAAAGTGCTGGACTTGGGAGGTCCAATTTACTTTTTCCACACTAAACTTAACCACTTTTGAGAAAGTGTTGGACTTTGTAGGGTTCACATTTACTATTCCCACTTTATCCATATTGGGTAAAGTGTTGGACTATTGGGGGTTCAGATGTACTATTTCCACTCCAAACGTAACCACATTGAGGATAGTGTTGGACTTTGGGGTGTGTGGAGGGGGGGGAATACCATTTACTATTTCCAGTCCAAGCATACTACATTAGGGAAAGTGTTGGACTTGGGGTGGGGGGGTGGGTTGCTATTCCCACTCTAAACTAAAGACATAAAGGAAAATCTATACTTTAAAAATTAACTAATACCACAAATGTAATTATAAATTACACTAAAAAATACATTACAGAAATACATTGCAGCCATCCCAAAAACACACAAAACAAAAACAAAACAAAGGTGACATACCTACCAAAACATTAAATGGATAACAATAAGTTATTATGACTTCACAATGAATAGCTATAATATTGTATAATAAAATTAATTGAATAAAGATATTTAAAAAGAAAATGTATTTAAATATAACATTTAATTACATACATTTAAAACCTCCAATGTGAAAAAAACACCTACATTTGTAAGGAATTCATTTATTAAAAGGATTTAACATCAATTATTTAAATATACAAAATAGTTCAATGTAAGAAGGAGCAAAAAACCTTTCCTCAAGTTATCAGTCAAACATTAAATTATTAAATACTGAAGATCTAACCTGCAGTAGGTTACCATTTGCTTTAATTCCATGCTCCTTAAATACAAAATCAATAAAGTGGTTTTGAAAACAAAACCATAAAATTATTAAAACATTTAAGAAATACTACAATACTATAACAAAATTGTGAATTTATTTTTAAAACGAATACTTATGGGGGCGTGGCTAAGATGGCGACCGAGTAGGACATGCCTGCTCGTCGCTCCGTCTCGGCGAAAGGGCCCACAGCCTAAGCCCCGGGGGAGAGACCCTGGGCTTCCTCTTCCCCTGCGATGCACTTGTGCCGTGTCTGGAGCCGATCCAGAGCGCAGGAAGGCACCCCCTGACAGTGCGGCGGGCTGTCCCAGCTCCTCCCCCGCCTGTGGGACCACGAGAGCTGGGCAGAGCCGTCTGCGGCAGGTCCGGGTCACGAGGGCTGTGCGGAGGTGGGGCAAGTAACAAAGCGGAGAGGAGGGAAGCACGGCCGAGAGCAGTGGTGACGAACAGCCTTTCCCCGGAGTGCAGCTGTCAGGTGCTAGCAGCCCTGACTCCCGCTGCAGAGGAGATGTCGTGGGAGCGCCCCCGCGGCCGAATGGCAACCAGTGCCTGCTGGAGCCCTGGTGCCCCCCTGCCGAAAAGCTCCGATATAGGTCAGTCACACCCCTGGGGCGAGGGGGGAGCTGGGGGCGGCCCGGCGGCAGATGGAGGGCACAGCACGTAGGCAGCAGGCCCGATAAAACTGCCTAGAGGAGCGCTGGAGGCAGACCAAGGGGGCCCAACTGGCGGTAGCGAGCGGCCATATTCTAGATCTACCCTACAGCCCCAGGAACATAGAGACTCTACGAGGTGCCAAGGCCCTTGTCTTGGATGCGAGGCCCTGGCTCGGCTGGTGGTCTGAAAGGCGGAGTGTGCAGAGTGGGTTCCTGACGGCAGGGGTAGTGCAGATCATCACAGCCCTGTGTACACTGAGAACAGGCCCAAAGGCCTCACCCGCGTCTTCTGTACCTCATGGGGGCGGGGGTCCAGTTAGCTCACTCCCACCCCTTTTAGACCTGAGCGGCACGTGGTCCAGCCCAGAGGCCCGCCAACAGATCCTCCGCACTGCGAGCCCCCTGGGGAGTGGAGAGGAGACTGGCCCTGCTGGAACTACACATGGAGACAACACCTTTCTGCAGGCCCCTGCTAATCACTCTGCGCCTGCTTTATGGCAGTGGGGAACTCTCAGCTGATTCAGTGACAGCCACGCTGAGGATTATGCGCAGTGTCCCCAACCAGATCGAGGACACTCGAGAACATTAAAGAATTCGAATCACCTCCCCCGCCGGGGGTGAAGCCCCAAGCTCGGCAAGATGGCAACTGGCAAAGGGAAGAAGGAACGCTCAGTCAAGGAGCTTCTTCTTAAAACACCCTCCGCCGGCACTGACACACAGAACCCCTCATCGGGGCCTTCAACGGATGCAGGGGTGGAAGATACCGAGGCCCCTATCACTCGCTCTTTCCAGGAAACACTGTTTGCCTCCCTAAATGACGACCTACAAACAATGAAGAAGGAGCTGGCACAAGAAATTAGAGAGGTGCGTAAGGATTTTGACTCACTGCGAGACAGTGTGGATTCATTGGAAACACAAGGCGCTACCAGGGACGAGGAGATAGAGCAACTGCAACAAAATGTCCTCCGCCTCAGGGACCAACACCTGGACCTACAGTCGTATGCCGAAGCCTTAGAGAATCACTCTCGCCAGAACAACATACAAATCCGGGGTGTTCCACATGGAGCGGAGGGACAAGATATTGCCTTGTTCGTGGAGGAGCTCTTCCGCTCTATCCTTGGAGCCACACCAGATCAAAAAATTAAGCTCGACCGAACGCACCGGGCTGGCCCGAGAAGACCACCTCCAGCCCCGCCAGCTGACATCCTTGCGTGCGTCCACGATTTGTAGCTCAAAGAAAGAATTCTGCTGAAAGCGAGAGACAACCACCCAGTTGAGTTCCGGGGCCACCGACCCCTACTCCACCAGGACCTTGCAGCCTCCACATTGCAAAAAAGGAGAGAGTTTCGGCCAATCACGCTCCACCTGCGAGCCAAGGAGGTACCATACTCCTGGGGCCACCCATTCCGGCTAATATTCCGATGGGAGGGGAAGACACATCAGATCCGCTCGCTACAGGAAGCTCAGCAACTGCTGAACATCGAGAAGGAGGTGTGAAGGGACAATCTACCGCTTAGCAACAGAGCCAGAACTCCAAAAGACCGTAAATGGCAGACAGTGAACCGCTCACCAACCCGTCTTAGGCCGGACTCCGAAATGATCGCCAGGGAGAGAAAAGCGGTGCTGGCCTCCTTGGTGGAGGACACAGGCCACCCAGAATGAGAAGCATGGCACTGCACTACGAACAGACCATGAAGGGGTCAACCTGGGGCCCTGCAGCCCACTTTCCAGCAACCCCCTGCCTTAGATGGTGGGGGGTACCCGGGCGGGGCGGGCTGCGGAGCGGACCCTGCTGACATCTCACAAACTCACTCATGGGTCTAACCGCCCAGGACATTCTATTTGTTCACCTTTTACTGTTATTCTTATTTGTATTGTTCGAGAGGGGTTCGGTCCTCCTCCCTATCCAGACATGCACAACACTGACTTCAGGGGTTCCCACAAGGTTACACCATTGGTCCCTGGCATTCCTCGGGACACACCCCACAGACTAAATTTGTATCGCTATATCCGCAGAATGACTAGATGACCACACAGCTCAGAATAGTCTTGCTGAATGTTAAAGGCCTCAATAACCCAACTAAAAGACGAGCCACCCTATCGTATCTTGAAAACACAGGGGCGCACATATGTCTCCTTCAAGAGACACACCTCCTCCCCAGGGACACATTTAGGCTACGCTCTAAAGCTTTCCCTCACCAACTTTTTTCACTACAAATACAGCGGGGGTGGCCATCCTCATTTCCTCCAAGTTTACTGGGCGGATTGGCCCCAAGCAGGTTGAACTCAAGGGTAGATTATTAGCCCACACTTTCCAGCTAGGCCCTCACACTTTCACCATAGGCTCTGTGTATGCGCCGAATGAGGGTCAGGAGGGGTTCCTACGCAGATTACTAGATCTCCTGACAGGATGATACTAATGGGGGGCGACCTCAATTTGGCCTTCGACAACGAAGCAGACAGATCGGCCCAACGACAAGGGCAATCCGGAGCCCTCACAGACGACGGTAAACGCATGCTTGCGGATACGGGTCTGGTCGATATATGGCAGAACCTCCATCCCACAGATAGAGAATACACCTTCTATTCCCACTCCCATAAGACTGACGCCAGGATAGACTACTTTCTAGCCACTGACGCTGTTTTGTCTAAGGTACAACAGATAGACATTCTGCCTCGCTCGCTCTCAAATCACTCGGCAGTGAGTCTGACACTATCCCTTTCAGATACCAGTCCCCTGCCTCGCACTTGGCGGCTTAGAGAAACTATGCTTCACCGCCTAGTAGTTGTACAGCAAGTTACGAAAGGATTAGCAGATTATTTAGCTGCAAACGACAATCCCGAAACCACCATAGCAATTCTTTGGGATGCCCGGAAGGCGGATATTAGGGGGGAATTTATCGCCATTGCCTCATCTGATAATAGGACCTGCTGGGAGAAGAGAGATCTACTTTCACAGAAAGTTCAAGAGCTAGAGCGCATACACCAAAGAACAGGCGCCCCTAGGATTTGGCGACAACTAGAAGCCGCTCGCGCCCAGTTAGCGGGTCTAGATCTAGATAGGGCTGAATACGCAGCACTGAGATTGAGGCACACTTTCTACTCAGGGGGTGACAGAAGTGGGAAACTATTAGCCAACAGGCTCAGAGTACAGAGGCAAGCCTCCGGTGTCTCATCAGTGGTCAACTCGCTTGGGCAGGAACAGACGTCAGATCAGAACATCGCCGAAACCTTCAGCCAGTCCTATGCAAAACTTTACGGAGCGCAACAACTCCCCCCGGCTGCATCTCCTTCTGGGTCTATTAGACCCACACCAAGCGGGTTTTGTGCCCAACCGCCAATGTGCTGACAACACAAAGCGCCTCTTGCATATTATAGATAAGGCCCAGTGATCCTTTCCATCGACCCAGAAAAAGCGTTAGACAGGGTACACTGGCCCTATCGAGAGGTGACCTTGAGGCATTTTGGCATCCCAGAGAGATTCCTGAGTTGGATATTAAGCAGTTATACCACCCCATCGGCATCCATCCGAGTGAACGGATACTCATCTACCCCCTTTCCTATGCAGCAAGGCACGAGGCAGGGATGTCCTCTTTCCCCGATTCTCTTCGCTCTCTACATGGAGCCAATGGCCCAAAGAGTACGTAACAACCCTTTAGTGTCTGGGGTGAGCTTTGGAGGGGAGGAAAACAAGATTAGTTTGTATGCGGACGATATAATAGCCACCCTGGAAAATCCCAAAGTCTCTTTACCTGCTTTCTTGGCGGAATTGGAACTTTTCTCGCAAGCGGCAGGCTTTAGAGTCAACGTCCACAAATCACAAGCGCTTAGCCTGTCCTTAACCACAGCCACATTAGTGGACTTGAAGCAGGATTACTAGATACAATGGTCCCAGGAAACAAAACCCTATCTCGGCATCCAACTCGCAGCTAGCATCCAACTCACCATCTCGCTCAACTACACTGCGCTACTCCAACAGATTCGGGAATGCCTACACTGTTGGAGGCCTCACTCCCTGTCTTGGCTAGGCTGCATCGTGGCGATTAAGATGACAATCTTACTGAAGATTTTATTCCTTTTCCAGGTCCTCCTATTAGAACCCCTGCCGGGAACAATACGCTCAATACAGCGGGACTTGGAGCACTTTATCTGGCGTGATAAGAGACCCAGGATTCACAGAGAATTATATTACCGATCCCCGAGAGATGGCGGACTAGCTGTCCCAAACCTGCAGGAGTACCATTGGGCAGTGCAGCTAAGAGCATTTGTGGAATGGTCACACCCAGAAAACGAAAAGCACTGGCTTTTCATGGATAGGGCGGTAGCGGGCCGGGCCCTATGGGGGATCCCCTTCCTCACGAGAGAGATCCGCCCCCGTAATCTCTACCTCTCGATGGTCACCCGGGCTCCTTTGAGGGTTTGGGATAAAGTAGCCATGCCTCGAACATTAACAACCTTTCCCTCGCCGATGACCCCCATTGTGGGCAACACTGCTTTCACACCAGGTCTTGCAGCAGAGGCCTACAACCAGTGGTCCAGAGATGGTCGTAGGTCTATCGGCCACTTCTTCGACGTTACTGGTCCGTTGACATGTCAAGATTTTCGCTCACAACAGAATCTCCCGGAGTCCGAGCGCTTCCGCTATCACCAGATCAGACACTGGGTGCTACAAGCAAGGGTGCGCGATAAGGCACAGAGACACCTCACTCCCTTTGAGAAATGGTTAGTGACTAAACACACAGACTCTCGCCTAGTAACGGAACTATACTGCTTACTCAGAGGTGCCCCAAAGACCAATAAATCCCTGGGGCAACGGAGGTGGGAAAGGGAAATTGGGAGAACACTCTTGGGGAAAGAATGGGAAGATATATATCACAGAGTGCCCCACACAGCACACAACGTCACCAGTATAGAAACTGCCACCAAAATAGTTACCTACTGGTACCTAACCCCCCAAAGACTTCACAGAGGCAATCCAGCCCGGGACCTCTTGTGTTGGAGAGCCTGTGTCTCACTGGGTACACTAGCCCATCTATTGTGGGAGTGCCCCACTATCTCTGGCTACTGGTCACAAGTATTGGATGACATGGACACTCATTTTGATACACAAATCCCTCGCTTCCTGACATACGTATTACTAGGCCTGCCAAACGCTCTCACTTTCCCGCTTAAGGTGCGTAGAGGTCGACAGATAGCCCTGGCTCTTGTGGCTGCCCTCCAGAACATCTTGGCCCAAAGGGGGACAGCCACGCTCCCCACACATCTGGGTTGGTTACACCGCTTATGGCAGACCTTGGGAATGGAAAGAATGTCTCTTGCCCTCGCCAATCAGTCCGCTTCCTTGCAGGACTTTTGGAAACCATTTTTGTCTCTGCTCACCTTTAGGGAACTTACCTGTCCCAAATATCTGCGTTTACTACGACTCGCCGAACCCACACCGCCTGTACCAGGCATAGCAACTAATCACACACAACAGATCTAGGTGCTCACATGGGCCCACTACTACAAGTGGATAGGGGGAGGACCTCTTTTCTTTTGGGAAGGGGGAAGGGAGTTGCGGGATTCATTGTAGTATGTTCATTCAAGAGCTATCCTGCATTAGCAGGGCTGTAAGAATCGTTTAAATATGTACTGCGTTTTTGGTAAATTCATGTATGTCTTGAAATCAATAAAGAAATCTTAAACCTAAAACTAATACATATAAAAATTTTAATTCCACAGAATTAGAAAACTAAAACTAAAAAAAACAAAATTATAGAATTTCATAAAAATAATGTATGTAATATATAAAAATGTAAAGGAAAAATGAACACAACAATTTTAAACATACCAAATTTGAAAATTAAAAATATTAAATTATTCCCTATCCTACTCTATATAAACCCAACATTACGCTTCTAAAATTATAAGACCAAAAAATAATAACAAGTTAAAAACAAAGACGTTAATATATTTAAAAATATACAAAATACACTTTAAAAACAATATAAATTACAATGATGGAACACACAGTTACATTTTTAACAACAATATTATAAAATATTTAAAAAGAACAATAGTCTTACCTGCAATATTATGAACCATGATATTTTGACTTCACAATATTTAAGACACAATATTTGTGTCTCTCGATATATTTTCAATCATATTTTGGCAGAAAATCTCTTGCCCACTTCTTGGTGATTGAAGATACCTCGGGGGAACGAACACCGGCTTTGCTTTTTGGTTCCATACATGGACCTGCCTAAAACTTTTTTTTGCCTTGTTTAAAATGTGGTGTCTTGTTTGAAGCTGCGTTCGCATTTACATTGGGGGATTGCATCAACACTTTGCATCAGTGTAAAAGAACAAAAAGTGATGCAAACTGGTGCAAGGTGTGTATTTACTTTCCAGTTAAAAACTTTATTTACATTGGAAAGTGGCCTGTAAATTAATGGAAAAAATGCTTTGCACTACTCTGTATGCTTTGCTATGAGGTAACGTCACATGACTGGTATATGAGCATGCCTATGCTGCCACCCAAAGTTCTTGACACAAAGCCCTATCTACTAACAATGGTAGACAGGGCTTTGCACCAAAAAACAATGCCTTCTCTTATCCTGGGGTTGTTGACTGAACATGATATATACAGTTGTTTGGAATGGTGTTTGGTAGGGACATTCATACAGATGCTATTTAACTAGAAGTAATGGATGTGGTGGGTTTTGATACAGTGTTTTATTTTGTTCTTTTTGTAGGCTTGTACTATAGATGTCCAACTACTCACAGGGCCCTAGCACTTGGTGAAAATGGTAATAGCTGCTGATTTTTATTTATTCTATGCCCTCATGTGGAATGTGCATGGTCTTAGTAATACAGTTAAACATGATACAGTGCTCAGGTTCCAAATGGTATGCCCCAGACACCCTGATACTTCAAGAAACACATCTACTTGTCAAAAACTGTAAAGTTCAGGATAGATGTGGTTGTTGCAGTCTGGATTCACAAGAGTGCCAAGAGCGGTGGCTATCTTAAGAAGAATTTCCCTAGCACCATACACCGCACACATTTTTATAACCAGAGCAGCTATGTCATGGAGTTAGGCATGTTGTCTGGACATCCCTGGATGTTCCTGGGGGCATACAACCTGCTGCCACTGACTAAAGCCAAACATGATTTATTGCATTCGCTGCTTACCTCTGCAAAAGCAGGTTTGAAACTAGTGCAAGGGGCTTTCAACGGTGTTGTGTGCTGATTTGGATAAGCATACATTGGGTTTGGCATTGTTTGTTACGAAAATGGGTTCTAGCTTTTAGCTTTTCACTTTTTGACCTCTGGTATTTGGACATCTGCTGTGATATGAACCACCTTAATGGAATCTCACCCACTGTAAGTTGTGATAAAATTGCATTATATTATATACTACAACCTATAGGGTCTGCCATTTAATATAAATCCAGCAGCCATAGACAGCTAGAGTAGAGGGAGGCAGAGTAGACTGCAGAGGATCTGTATACAAATTGTGTGTGTACTGCACATTTTGCTTTTGTTGTTTGAAGGATGATACAACACACAGAAAGGGGGTTGACCCAATGGTAGGCAGTCATTCTGGGCAGAAATATGGCCATATCTTTAAAGGGTCGAATTGATCCCCTGCATTTTTAATGCACTTACCAGAGATAAGAAAAATATTTATAGTCTACCAGTAGGTAGTTTTATTTTTTTTCTGATATTTCTTCTCTGTCACAATAAACAAGGACGCCTCTATCACGAACACAGATACGGACACCAAAAGCTCCTCTACTATAAGGGTAATAGCCTACATTGGCACACAGCTCTCCCTATGTGAGGTGGAGACTGATGATAAAAGTATGCACCTCAAGATGGATGAGGTTTCATCCTAAGAAAGGAACATTTCCTACTCAGATAAATTGATAGGTTTTCCCATCTTCTCCCCTTTATACCAGGAGTACTTGTGAAATCGTAAGAGTTTAGGGAAGGTGTACTCTGGGTTTTCCTACCTTTTCCCCTGTAAATATGCTAATAAAAAATGTCAGTACCTGCCTCAAACTAGCTTCTGAATCAGATTTCTGGAATCCACATCTACAAAACTAGGATAGACTTTGGGTAGAAACATAGGCCAGTGTGCCAGGAGTTTCATTGACCACTGCCCGTACCCACACATTAGTGTGGGTTCTGGCTAGAGGTGGGGACAATCTGGACACACTCCCTGCAAGGAGAGCCATAGACTGCTTCACCTATGGTAGAGCCTACCTTGTGGAGCCATCAGCCCAGCTGCCTGGAGACTAAGGAGCTGTGCAAGGGACTCGGGGCATATTTATGAGCCCCTTGCACTGGCGTACTGTCACGTTTTGTGACGCTTTGGCAGTGCAGACCACCAGCTCATATTTATGAGGCCATACAAAGCCACTTTGCGTGGCTTAAATGGCCTCATAGCTACAGAGTAAGACAAGGCAGCGCAAATCGCTGTGTTACCTTACTCTGCGCTAGGGAGTCGTTCCATGGGCATTGTGGTGGGTGTTCCCATGGATTTTGATGCATCCTCAGATTTACAAAACCATGTAGACCAGGGGATGTGCCAAAACGTTATGCCTCTCGAGAACACGCCTCAATGAATTGTTTCTGTGCAGGCAGGAGCCCCTTCCTACACATAAACAATCCTGCTGGCAACACAGGCACCCTTGCACCATGGTGCAAGGTTACCGGCATTGGCACTAGGCTGCTGAAACAGCGCCAGTGCAGGGGGAAAAGGACAGGAATGCAGCGTATTGAATAAATACAGTGCATTCCTGCCCTTTTACTTTGACGTAGAGCAGAGCAGCAAGGTGACTTGCTGAGTTGCCCTATGCCAAATCCCTATAAATGAGGCCCTTGGTTTATTAGACAGGTGGAGGAACAGCATCTGCCTTGAACTAAAAGGCCAGCTCAGAGTGATAGAATTGCTAGAAGTGTGCTCCTAGAGGAAGGTGCTGTATAACAAAGGAGACCGCTGGAGTGGCCTCTGAGAAATGAGCTGCTGTGCTGAGCGAAGTGCTCAAAACCACGTGAAAGTGGTGGCGTGCTTGTGGAGAAAAATGTAAATATAAGCAAGGGTGTCCCAGGGGGTTGAGCATTCATACTAACTACTTGGGGAAGCCACAAGAGCAGTGGCATGCCTCAAAGGGCCCCCAGCACAGCATTCTGAGTCCCCCAGGAGAGTGTAGGCAGGTGCTATTGCCAAAGTTAATAGGCCTGATTTTATTTGTTGTTAAAGGATTCAATAAAGGGAGTAGCCCTTACTTTTTAAACTAAGAAAAACTAGTAATGTTGTCTTTTAACCTACCTTTTAATGTGTGAAAAGCCAAAAGCTAATGCTATTGCCTTATACAAGGGATACTGCTGGGTTTGCATATTAGGGCCTACTGGCACACATGTTATATCGCTAGGTACATTGCAGATATGCAGTGCTTAATTTGTAAAATAATAAGTGCCGGGGCTCTCGTAATAAGGCCACTGCAGCTTGCACCACACATTGCCCCTGCCATCCTGCCAATGGTGGTAACAACACAACTACTAACCATCCCACTCCTACAGCTGTGTAGCAGGCGGGTTTAAGTGTTTTATTTATTTATCATTCTTTCCGAGCATAGACACCTGCTTCAATGCGCTGGCAGCTCAGAATGATGTGCTGTCCACCATACATAGTTCCTGAAAGCCGTATAACGTCCTAACCGTGAATCATCATGGTTATATGAGCAGCAACGCAAGACTAATCCGAACGCTTTCTGGAAGGCTCTTTTGTCGAGAAACTATGAGGCAGTCAAGAAGTAGTTATTACTAAATGTATGTGACCTTTAGTACCCGCTGCCAATTTGTTTCATGAATATTGTTCTCTCCGATAAGACTCGTTGACTCAAAAGTAACCTACAATTTTTGAGGCACCTTTTGAAGATGAGTTGCATCCTGTGTATAAGTGTAAGTGTAGACCCGGCCCTGATAATTAAGTGCCGGTGCTAAGCACCGGAAAGCACGGGCACAAATTAAGCACTGCAGATATGAGAAATAGACTAAGATTTGAAGGTTAGTTCCCCCGAATTGCACCTTGGTTTTCTGCAAGGTCCCTTCAAGCAGAGGTTTTAAATTGTTATTCCTCCCTTGTTCGTGTAGTTCTGTGTTTGGCTTGGTTGTGGGGCTTGCACTTACCTTGGCTCCAGGTGTTCATTACAAGATGTTTCTGGCGATACCTGACACTTGCTGTTCCGTGGAGAGTTGCGTAAGTGAGCATGGTCAAGGACTAAGATCTATGCGTATCCTGTGGTTTTTAGTAGATTCTAAAAAAAATCTGCACAACTCATGAATATCTGTTGACTGTCCATAGGGAAAATGTCTCCTTGTTACACTTCTGGGGTTGACTGCAGTCCAGACCCTGCGGCTAAACCCGCACACCTCACAGCCAAAGGCCCTGAGCAGCGGGGAATTGAGCACAGGCCAGGCCCTGTGGCCAGCTTCATGCCAGTGCGCAGCGAGGCCTTGGAGTAGTTTCGTATGGTAGTAAAATATTACTTTATGTTAAAAAAAATCTTGAAATTTACTGAAAAAAACAAAAGTAAAAATGACGTTAGCAGTTAGAAATGATAAAATCTTACTTTACATTTTTAAAAAACATAGAACTTCACAGAAAAAAACAAGTGTTAAAGTTGTGTTATCGTTCGGTGAAAATGTTGGTTTAAACATGGCATTTTAAACTAAAAAAACAAACAATAAAATTCACCAGGTATAGTTAATTGAAGTATCTATAACTCATGCCCTCGCCATGCACTTCCTATGACGTCACATATTACATCACTCATGATGTTCTATGACATCTGTTAGAAATTGGGTCTGTAGTTTGAAGAGGTATGCACCCTGTCCAAGTAGGGACAACAAATAGGGTGACCAACTGGCATGGGTGCAAATTCAGGACGGTGAGTGTAAAAATTCAGGACAAAGGGTCAAAATTCAGGACAAAAATTCAGGACAGGAGGTCAAAATCAGGACAAAACTTCGGGACAAAAGGTAAGTTTTACAGACACGTCAGAGGAGGTTGCGCAATTGTATATAAGTAAGTAAATTGACAACCACTTAAGTACAAGTCAAAATATTTATATTAGGTTGAGACAATCGTGCACTTCACAGTTTTTCAGTATGCCCGCAGCTTGCTACCTTAGACGATTCAAAACTCGCATCTCGCTCCAGCAGGTACATTAGTCACGAGACAATGGTGAACCACACCTGAATACAAGTGAGCCCGCTTTTATTGTTGATTAAAAACTACTGGATATACAAGGAACTTTGCAGTGCCAGCCCCAAGTAACAAAACCGCCCCCCCCTTTCCAGCTTCCCAGGGAAACACCCGATGTCCGGTCCGGCCAGTCAGGGCTTGCTACCACCCTCCAATGGTGCCCCTCATCGTCACATAGACCGTCTCTCATGTGTATTTAATTTCTTTTATAGTGTTACTCATCCCAAGTATGTAGGGCAGGGTGTCGGAGTGCGTTACATCACACACACGATATAGAGACAATGACTCATATAAATGTGAAAGACAATGTATAGGAAATGTTACTTAAGATAATGGGTGCTACAAGGTGTAATCATTCTTTTATCTATCATTCAGTCTTTCACCATTCATTCTGTCCTTCCATCTGTGTGCCCATCTATATCCAAACATATTCAACCATTTGCAAACCTATCCACCATGTATCCTTCCATCCATCATTTCACTCATCCATCCCTCCATCCACCCTTTCACTCATCCATCCATTATTCATCCATCCACCCTTTCACCCCATCCATCCGTACACTCATCCATCCACTCTTCCACCCATCCATCTATTCACTCATCCATTCAGCCATTTACCCTTTCACCCATCCAGCCTTCCTTTCACTTACTCATCCATCCACCCAGTCACTTATCCTTCCACCCACTCACCCTTTCAGTCATTCATCCTTCCTTTCTCTCTCCATCCCCTTTCACTTATCCATCCATCCTTCCACCCATCCACTCATCCATTCATGAATCCATCCATTGAACCTATTACGCATCAATCCTTTCACTCATCCATCCATCTGTTCTCTCATCCATCCACCCTTTCACTTCTTCATTCATCTATCCATTCTTTTGTCCCTCTACCCCCCTTTCACTCACTCATCAGTCCTTACATCCACCCTTTCACTCATCCATCCATCCATTCACCCTTTTACTTATCAATTCATCAATCCATCCATCCTTTCACCCATCCATCCACCCATTCACTCGCCCATCCTCTACCCTTTCACTCATCCATCCATCCTTTCACTCACCCATCCACCCTTTTACCCATCCATCTACCCTTCCACCCATACATACATCTATTTACCTTTTCTCTCATCCATCCTTCCACTCACTCACTCATCCATCCATCCTTTCTTTCATTATCTATCCATTCACACTTTCATTCATCCATTCATCCTTTCACTAATCCATCCAGCCATTCACACATTCCTTCACTTATTTACTCACCCACCTTTTCACATTATGAGCTGAGCCTTTGTCTGCAGAGTTGCAGACAGAAGAGGCCCATCACAAACTTCACCTTGCTGTAGTTCCTAAAGCGTGGGGTGGGGTGGGGGAGGGTTCATTATGCCCCTGCACATAGGCAATCTGAATACTTAGAAGTCATGAGTCATGCATGATGCACAGTGCCAGGACGTGAGGTGACTGTGACATGGTGTTGTTTCGAGGGCTTTAAGTGGGGTAAAAAAACTGGGGGTCTCTTCAAAGGGGTGTTCAATGTAATTAAGGGCGTGGCTTAAAACACCTAGGCTAAAAATCTGTGCTTTGCATAGTGTTCCGCCCGACTGGTATTATGTTGTTTCTGTCATTGCATCCAGATATATAATACAGCAAGTATCATTACACGAACAACAAGTCAGGACTATTGGCTTTGTCAATGGTTGTTAGTTGCTTAAAATAAAAAAGCAGCAACCATGGCTTTGTTGAATATAATATTGAAAATGCGTCAGTTCTAAAATGATGAGACAGTGAAGGAACTACAACCCGTTCTTTTTAACTTGTTTCACAGGCTTCTTTATATAAACTGTATTCTCATGTTGCAGCATGGCTGTTTTACCTTTTATCCATCTAACAGAATGCCCTGCTGTACACTAAGGCAGGAGGTGGCCGCCACATGCTTTAACAGCCCAGACTGCCCCATTGTCATTCTGTATGTGGCAATCAGCCAGCATACAGAATGACAATGGGCGGGATGTGGCTGCCCTTGTGCTCGAGGAGTGCGAGGCGGCCCCATCAGGGGGCTGAGGATTCTCGCAGGGGAACAGTGCTGCTCCCTGTAATGGCCATAATTACGGACAAAAGGCGTCCGTAAAAGGGATCCTCACGGACAACGGACGTGAGGTCCAAATTACGGACAGTCCGGGAAATTTACGGATGGTTGGTCACCCTAACAACAAACCTAGTCAGGGTAAGTCACAACACAATCCTAAATCATCCTGTACTCACCCTCTGGTTGCTTGGCACAGAGCTGGCAGGCTTAACTTAGAAGGCAATGTGTAAAGTATTTGTGCAATAGCTCATGCAACAACACAGTAAATACACCACAAAAAGACTCCACAACTTTTTAGAAAAATTGAGAATATTTATCTGAATAAAATAAGACCAAAATGACAAAAATCTAATGTGTAGAAGTTGAGATATTGAATTTTGAAGACATAAATGCAGTAAAGCACTTAGAAGCAAGTAGTGCTAAAAAGGTTACATTAGGTCGTGCTGGACCTCGGCAAAATCAGAGTTCGGGACAATCATGATGGACCGCTGGCCAGCTACAGGACCCACTCAGGCCCCAGTAAACAAAGTACCTTTCTTGGTCGCAAGTAACAAGAAGCTTCGATCTTCTCCACGCAGTGATGATGATGCGTCGGTTCCGATGCAGTCGGGTCGATGCATCGAAGTCGAGCCTCACGGTTGGGATCTCGGATCAGTGCTGCATCAAAGTCGAACCCTGCAGTCTGGTCCCGTGTCGTCACCGAGCCGCGCAGGGATGTCTCCTGTTCGGTATTGCATTGGCGTCGAAGGGCACTGCGTCGATTCCGATCAGCGCAGTGGTGACAATGCATCGATTTTGTAGCAAAACAGCTGCAGAACCCACTTTTGAGGCCCAGAACTGGAGGGGGCATATCAGGCAAGGGTAGGACCCATAGATGGCAGAGTCCAGCAGCTCCAGCAGAATTGCAGGAAGTCTTTTGTGTACCTGACACTTCAGGAAACAGGAGGCAAGCCAGCAAGCCCTTTGAGATCACTTGGAGGGAAGGCAGATTCAAACTCTCCTTCAGCAGAGTCAGGAAGTAGCAGGTGTCAGAGCAACAGGCAGAAAAGCAGTCCGTCCAGAAAAGCAGTCCAGTTGAGTCCTTTGAGCAGCACAGCAGTCCTTCTGACAGAGGTTCAGTTCAAGATCCAGAAGTGTCTGATTTGATGGGGTGAGTGACCCAGTACAAATACCCAAATGTGCCTTTGACTTGGTGGAAACTTCAAAGAGTAGTTTTGAAGTGCACCAGCATCTCTTTCAACCCAGTTCTGTCTGTCAGGCTATGTGTGTGGGTAATCAGTCCTTTGTGTGGGGTCAGGCCACTACCCTTTGAAGTGTAAGTGTGAGCGCCTTCCTCCCTTCTGCCTACGAAGGGCCATCAGAATGCAGATGTATGTAGATGGGTACTCTGTCACTCGTAGCCTTCCTGTGTTTGTGGCTGTCTAGGGGGAATGCACAAAGGGGAACTGTCACCCCGCCCAGATGTGTATTGGAGACAGGCTGCAAGGCATACAGAGCAGTAAGAGCAGAAAAATGTCCACTTTCTAAAAGTTCACTTCTCAAATAGCAATGTTACCAGTTTACCAGTAAAGAGGATTTATCGTTACCATTCCAAAGATATGAAACATGAAAAAACTACTCATGTCTGATCAGGAATTACAGCATAAAGGTATTTTAAGGAATTCCCGATTTTAACCAATGAGAGGCGTAGCCTCACAGCAGTAAAAAAACAAACTTAGCTGTATCAGGACATGCAAAACATAAAAGTACATATCCTACCTTTAACTTTTAGAGCACTCTGCCCTATGGGTACCTAGGGCCTACCTTAAGGGTGACTTATGTGTGATAAAAGGGGAGTTTAAGTGGGCAAGTAGTATTAAATGCCAAGTCAAAGTGGCAGCAAACTGCATAAACAGGCCCTGCAATTGCAGGCCTGAGACATGGTTAAGGGGCTACTTATGTGGGTGGCACAATCAGTGCTGCAAGCCCACTAGTAGCAATTAATTTACAGTCCCTGGGCACATGTATTGAACTTTGCTAGAGAATTATAAGTAAATTAAATATGACAATTGGGTATGAGCTAATGCTACCATGTTTAGCGGAGAGAGCACAAGCATGTTAGCACTGTTTAGCAGTGATAAAGTGTGCAAAGTCCTAAAGCCAGCAAAAACTAGTACAGAAAAATGGAGGGAGGCAGGCAAACGTTTTAGGCAAGGCCAACTTAAAGCAGTCAGGTCTAACATGTGTTACCTCCAGTTGAAAGTGGGGAGAGCTACCCAAACGCACTTTATTACTGTCTTTACTGATGTATCCACTCCCCCCTTGTAAAGCGCTTCTTATTCGTGCTATAAAAAACTTTATAAATAAACCCCTTGGGAGCTCTCTTCACTAAGGCGCAAGAATCCGGAGAGACCATCAGCATTGGCGTGATAAGTCCCCGGGCGATGCTCCACTGTAAAGTACATTCCCTATAGGGAGATGGACCACCTCAAGAGTTTAGGATTTTCACCACTCGTCTACATGAGCAATCTGAGGGGCCTGTGGTCTGACCGAACACAAAAGTGAGTCCCAAAAGGGTATGGCCTCAGCTTCTTCAATGCCCAGACCACAGCAAAAGCTTTTCTTTCAATTGTACTCCACTTCTGTTCCAGTGGAAGTAACCTCCTCCTAATGAAGGCTTCTGGTTGGTCTAAGCCATCCTCATTCAAATGCGCTAAGACTGCCCCTATGCCATGCTCTGAAGTGTCTGTCTGTACGATGAATTCCTTGGAGAAATCAGGGGCCCTGAGCACAGATGCTGTGCACATGGCTTCCTTGAGCGAATCAAAGGCTTTCTGACAAGCCTCTGTCCGGATCACCAATCGGGGATGCTTCTTGGAAGTCAGCTGCATTAAGGGGGCAACAATGGTGCCACAGTCCTAAACAAATCTGGGGTAATAGCCTGTGAGGCCTAGAAAGGCTCTCACTTCCATTTGGGTTTTAGGTGGAACCCAGGCCATGATAGTTTCAGTCTTGGCCTGGCGGGGCTGCACCTTGCTTCCACCTACCAGGCCTCCCAAATAAACCACTGAACCCTGCCCAATCTGGCACTTGCTTGCCTTGATTGTCAGGCCTACGTGTTGCAGGACCTTAAGCACCTCATAGAGGTGATGAAGGTGTTCCTACCAGCTGGAATTGTAGACGACAATGTTGTCTAAGTAGGTGGCACAGAAAGCCTCCTTGCCAGCCAGGACCCTATTAGCCCACCGTTGGAAGGTAGCAGGGGCATTCTTCAATCCAAAGAGCGTCACCTGAAATTAGTAATGTCCCTCTGGGGTTGAGAATGGGGACCTTTCTTTTTCCCCCTCAGTCAAGGTGATCTGCCACTACCCTGATGTCAAATCAAAACTACTGAGGAATTTGGCAGCACCCTGCCTGTCAATGAGCTTGTCAGCACTGGGGATGGGGTGTGCATCAGTCCTGGTGACTGAGTTGAGTCCTCTGTAGTCCACGCAGAACCAGAGTTCTGGTTTGGCGCCCGGAGGGGCAGCCTTTGGTACCAACACAATGGGGCTGGACCAGGGATTGTTAGAGGGCTCTATCACCCCTAAGGCCAACATCTTTGAAACTTCCTCCTTGATGCAGGCTCTCTCCCTGTCTGATAACCTGTAAATGTTGTTCTTCACAGGGGACTGTCTCTGTGTCGACATCATGGACACACAGCAGTACGAGTCCTGGGGTGAGAGAAAACAGTGAGGCAAACTGTCCCAGCAACTGGTAACAGTCACCTTGCTGTTCTGGGGTCAGTGTGGCAGAGAAGTTGACACAGACCCATCGTGTCCCTGTGCAGAGAGGAGGTCAGGGAGAGGTTCACTCTCCTCCTTCACACCTTCATCTGTCAGACCTGTCAAAGTGAAACATTAGCCTGTTGACGTGGAGCACCCTTAAGGGATTTCTAGGGGTCTGGAGGTCCACCAAGTAGGTGGCCTCCCCTTGCGCTACTTGACTTTGTATGGGCCAGTCCAGCGGTCCTGGAGAGCTCTGGGTCTACTGACTATGACTCATACTTTATAGCCAGGTTTAAACTCTAACAGTGGCCTTCATACCACTGTTGCATTTAACTCCTGGCTGGCCTTGAGATCGCTCTTGGCCTTCTTCCAGAGGTGGTGCATCTGGTTACAGAGGGCCAGCATGTAGCTGACCACACCCTGGGGGAGCGTCCTGGGAGCATTCCCCCACCCCTCCTTGACAATGCTCCGAGGTCCCCTGACAGGATGGCCATAGTGGAGTTTGAAGGGACTGAACCCTACTCCTTTCTGTGGCACTTCCCTGTAGGCAAAGAGAAGGCATGGCAAGAGGACATCCCATTTAAGCCTCATGGCCTCAGATAGGCCCACAATCACGCCCTTGAAGGCCTTGTTGAATCTTTCAACTAGACCATTGGTTTGGGGGTGATAGGGTGTGGTCAACTTGTAAGTTACAACACACTCACCCACATGGACTTCATGTACGCGGACATGAAGTTAGTGCCTCGGTCAGACACTATCTCCTTGGGGAACCCAACACAGGTAAAGATCTCCATCAGAGTCCTAGTCACCACAGGTGCAATCAATGTCCGCAGAGGGATTGCCTCTGGGTAGCATGTGGCATGGTCTACCAAGACTAGGATAAACCTGTTGCCTAAGGCTGTCTTGGGGTCCAAGGGTCCAATGACGTTAATGCCCACCCTTTCAAAGGGGGTGCCAGTGGTCAGCAGTGGGATCAGGGGAGCTTTCTGCCTTTTTCCTGAACTCCCATTGGCCTGGCACGTGGGACAGGTTCTGCAGAATGAATCTTAGGCTGTCTTCATTCCGGGCCAATAGAAGTAGGAGACAAGCCTGGGGAAGGACTTGTCTTGCCCTAAATGTCCTGCCAGGGGTATGTCATGAGCCAAACCCAGTAACAATGGAGGACCACCAGCACATGGGCTGCCCCAATACCTGGAACCTTAGGCTCGCTGTACAGGAGATCATTATCCCAATAGATTAGGTGATCCGCAGAGGCTTCACCTGCTGCATGGGCTACGGCCTGTCACCTCAAGCCTTCAAGAGTGGAACACTCTCTCCGCACCTTGCAGAATTTCTCCCTGGTGGGCCCACTCTCCACTCGCCAGTCAGCAAGCTCAGGTAGGTCACCTAGGGCACCAATGTCCACCCCAGTTGGCTCAGGGGCCTCCTCCTCAGGGACCCCATCAACCTCCACCATGGGAACATCAGGGAACGGTTTCCTGTGCCCATTGCCCCTCTCCTTTGAAGCTGTCTGGTTCATTGTTCCAGGCTCCAGACACCCTTGACTCCCTTGCCAGGCGGCCATGGACTGTGGTCATACAGACCCACTCAGGCAATCCCATCATCTCCAAGTGAGACCTGAGCTCAACCTCCCTCCAGGTAGTGTGCTCCAGGTCATTGCCTAATAGCCAATCTACAGGCACGACAGGGCTCACAGCAACTTTCAGAGAACCTGAGACCCCCTCCACCCAAAGGGAACCAGAGCCACCGGTAGATGTCTCTCACGATTGTCGGCGACTACGACTTGGTGGAATGTGTTCAGTAGTACCTGCTCTGCTGACACCAGCTGACACTTGACAGTTGTCATGCTGGCTCCTGTGTCACACAGAGCCTCCACCTGTCGCCCATTAATGGTGACCCACTGCCTATACTTGGAAGTATTTTCAGGCATGTGGGCTTTTGGCACCATTTCTCTATCCCCTAGGGAAACTAGTGTCATCTCTGTCTGTCCCTCAAAACTAACTGGGTCTATCTGCTCCCCAAGCGCTGCACTCACCAACCCAGGTCTCTGCCCACCGGTGGGGGGCTGTGCTCTCTTGGGACATTTGGAGTCACCCTTAGAGTGACCATACTTATAGCACACTGTAAATTGGGGTACAAACCTCCCTGTCTTATGGTCAAAGAAACCCTTCTTTTTAGAATCAGACTGGGACTGCTTAGCACTATTTACTTGGGAATTATTTTGGGGGCTTTTTGAGAACTCCTTGTTTTTAAGTCCCCCCCACTCTTTTTTCTGTTGGGAACCCTGACCACCTTTGTGGGTGTCCTTCCATATACCTTTTTGGACACTCTGGTACTGGCCCAGAGTTCTGCCTCCTCAGCAAGCTTCCTGGAGTCAGTCAGCTTACAGTCAACTAGGTGCCTGTGCAACTCTGTAAAGCAAATATTGAGCATTTCTTTTTCTCAGGACCAAATTGTAAAACCCAACATAATCTTTTGCTTTGCTTCCCCTCACCCAGCTATTCAGTGCCTTACTGGAGTAATCGACAAAATCTACCCAGGACTGGTTGGGGAGCTTCTGGCTGTCCCTGAATCTTTGGTGATGCGTCTCGGGAGTCTGCACAAAATTGGTAATTAAAATGGCTTTCATGGGAGTGTACCTGGTTTGGTACCCCACCTCTAAGTTTAGACGTGTGTCCCTCCCCAGTGTAGGCATGTGTTTCCACAGACCGGCCCCCCAGTGCTCCTCAGGAACCCTGTGTTCCTTCAGTGCAACTTCATAAGTAGAAAACCACTTATCAATGTCATCTCTCACCCCATAACTGGGCACCAACTCCTTGGGTATACAAACCTTCTTCTCTCCATCAGGCACTGTATGTATGCTGCCACCATCACTGCTGGAGTCAGACTACCTGGCCTTGATCTCCAGCTCCTTTAGACTCAGTTAATGAGCTAATAACAGTTTCTTCTCAGCTAAGGCTCTTTCAGCCTTTCTCTCCTCACCTTACATCTTTAATTTTGCCAACTACAGCTTGAATTCTCTCTCCTCCCGCCTCTCAGCCGGTTCCTCTGGAGATGGGCCATGGGAAGAGACACTGTTTCCTGCTCTCCCAGGGAGCGCAAATTCAGGGGTGTCCACCTCAACCACTGCAGATGGTTCCTCAGAAGAGCCATTCCCAGACTCTCCCAATCCATCAGTCTCCTTGGAGTGGGCTCCTGCTCAGGCCCTCGGAGCCATTTGAAACTCCACCATTTTGGTGGCTCCTCGGGCAGGTACCCCCATCTTCTTGCAGAAGCTTTTTAACTGGTTTACCTTATAACCCTCCAGCTTGGCCAGCTCAAACTCCATGGCTCCACTTTCAGAACGATCCAGAGACATGATGTATAGGATGGATTAAAGATGCAAAGCAGGGAAAAATGAAGAAAAATTGAAATGTTCTTCGATGTGGATCGGTAGTGTACATGTAGCTATTGTATGGCACTACACAAACACAAGTCCTAACCTCACCGCTGATCACCAATGTTAGAAACTGGGGGGCATATGTACAAGAGAAGTGGTGGACAGAGGCGTTAGCCTTCCTGGCTTAACGCCTCTCTCCGCCACTTCAAAACGCAGGGCTGCACCATATTTACAAGAATATGGTGCAGCCCTGCGTTTCCCCCTGCGCTGGCGCTACACTTAGCAGCCTAGCGCCAATGCAGGTACCCTTGCACCATAGTGCAAGGGTGTCTGCGTGCAGGGGAAGATTGTTTATGTGCAGGAAGGTCCCCCTTCCTGCACATAAACAATCTTTAAATGCCGTTTTGTAACTTCTATGTGTGCAGCTTAATGCAGCACACACAGAAGTTGCAAAACTGCATTTAAAAAAAATGATTGTTTATATGCAGGAAGGGAGACCTTCCTGTACATAAACAATAATTGGCCTTTAGCTGTTTTCATGTGTGCTGCACAACGCAGCACACATGAAAACAGCAAAAACGAGGAGAAATGAAAAATCTCCTCGTTGCGCCAGGGTAAGACCAGGTTTTCCCTGGTCCTAATTCTGGCGCTGCCTCCTGTTTACGCCTCCCTTGTAAATAGGAGGCAGCGTCAGAATCAATGGGTGTTGCGGTGGAACGACCACAGCAACACCCATTGCCCTCCTCTTTCACGCTAAGCACAGTGTGAAAGGGGGCTTTATTTACAAGGCAGCGGTAAGCCACGTTAAGTGGCTTAACGCTGCCTTGTAAATAAGGCGAAGACCCTAATGCCACAGGAACGTCCTAAAAAGTGACGTTCCCGTGGCGATAGGGGCTTGTACATATGCCCCTGGGTCTCTAGTTGGCAGAGGTATGCACCCAGTCCAAGTAGGGACCACAGCCCTAGTCAGGGTAAGCCATAACACAATCCTAAATTATCGTGTGCTCACCCTTGGGTAGCTTAGCACAGAGCAGGCAGCCTTAACTTAGAAGGCAATGTGTAAAGTATTTGGGCAAAGCTCATACAACAACACAGTAAATACACTATAAAAAGACTCTACATCAGTTTAGAAAAATAGAGTATATTTATCTGAATAAAATAAGACCAAAACGACAAAAATCCAATCTGTAGAAGTTGAGATATTACATTTTGAAGAAATAAATGTAGTAAAGGGCTTAGAAGCAAGTAGTACTAAAAAGGTTACTTACGGTCGAGCTGGACGGGGGCAAAGTCAAAGTTCGGGCTGATCACGAAGGATCGCCGGCCGGCTACAGGACCCATGCAAGCCCCAGTGAACAAAGTACCTTTCCTGGTTGCAAGCAACCAGATGCATCAATCTTCCCGCAGTGGCTCCTACGCAATGCCTGAGGAGCGCCGCCCCACTGGCTCAGAGCCAGCAGCTGAAAAATAAAACAATATTTTATTTTCGTTATATTTTTCAGCTGCTGGCTGAGCCAGCGTGTGTAGGGAGGGGCAGAGTCATGGGAAGAAGGAGGAATGGAGTGGTATGTGCACTTCTAAGTGTGCATGTCTGTTTGGCCAGCTGTCTCAGGCTGGCCAGACAGACATGCACAGTTAGGTTTCTCCAACCCAGCTGTATTGCACAGCTGGGTTGGAGAAACAGCACAGACTCCCTGTGCCTGAGCGAGTGTTAAACCAGCCTGCTCAGGCCAATCCCCACGCTGCTCTCATACTTGGTAATAGCATGAGAGCAGCGTAGGGATTGAACAGGGAGTTTCTGATGCTGTCCCAGTGTCTACTGGGACTAGGAAGCAGAGGAACACTGAGGTGCGAGGTGACCGGCAGCTTCAGGTAAATCTTATTTTTTTATTATTAAACCAACCCATACACCCCCTCCCTCGCTCATCCCCTGGGCCCCTTCCACCTGCCTCACCACTTTTTGTTTGTGTCCCCCACCACTGCAATCTTCTCCATGCAGTGAGGAAGATGCGCCGATTCTGATGCAGTCGGGTTGATGCGTCAAAGTTGAGCCTCCTGGTCGGGATCTAGGATTGCCGCTGCGTCAAAGATGAATCCCGCAGTTGGGTCCCACGCCGTCATCGAGTCACACAGGGATGTCTCCGGATCGGCACTGCGTTGGCCTTGAAGGGCACTGCATCAGTTCTGACAACAAAACAGCTGCAGAACCTATGTCTGAGGCCCAGAACTGGAGGGGGCACCTCAGGCAAGGGTAAGATGCACAGATGACAGAGTCCAACTGCTCCAGCAGAATTGCAAGACTTTTGTGTCCCTGAAACTTCAGAAAACAAGAGGCATGGGAGCAGCAAGCAGCAGTGCAACAAGAAGCAAAGCTGTTCTTGCAGAAAAGCAGTCCAGTTGAGTTCTTTGAGCATCACAGAAGTCCTTGTGACAGAGGTTGAGTTCAAGATACAGAACTGTCTGATTTGATGGGGTCGGAGAACTAGTACTTATACCCAAAGGTGCCTTTGAAGTGGAGGAAACTTCAAGAGTGGTTTTGAAGTCCACCAGTATCCCTTTCAACCCAGTCCTGTCTGCCAGGCTATCTGTGGGGGGTAATAATCAGTCCTTTGTGAGGGGTCTGGCCACTACCCTTTGAAGTGTAAGTGTGAGCCCCTTCCTCCCATCTGCTCATGAAGTGCCATCAGAATGCAGCCACACCTAGCGTTCCTGCTTTTGTGGCTGTCTGGGGGAATGCACAAAGGGGAACTGTCTCCCAGCCCAGACATGCATTGGAGCCAGGCTGCCAGGCACACAGAGCAGTAAGAGCAGAGAAATGTCCACTTTCTAAAAGTGGCATTTCTAAAAGAGTAATGTTAAATCCGACTTTACCAGTAAAGTAGATTTATCATTACCAATCCAAAGATATCAAACATGAAAAACCTGCACCTTTATTATTAGGAATTACAGCTTAAAGGTATTTTAAGGAATTCACAATTAAAGCCTATGAGAGGAGTAGACCTCACAGTAGTGAAAAATGTATTTAGCTGTTTATCACTACCAGGACATGCAAAACATAAATGTACATGCCTTACCTTTTACTTAAATAGCACCCTGCCCTATGGGTTACCTAAGGCCTACCTTAGGAGAGACATCTGTGCAATAAAAGGAGAGTTTAAGGCTTGGCAAGTAGCACTAAATGCCAGGTTGAAGTGGCAGCAAACTGCACACACAGGTCCTGCAATGGCAGGCCTGAGACATGGTTAAGGGGCTACTTATGTGGGTGGCACATTCAGTGCTGCAGACCCGCTAGTGCAAAAAGAACAATTGATGGACAGAATGCAGAACAATGTCATACATTCACCCCAGTACAGAGATCTGGGCCTAAATCCATCGTTTTTTTGCTCACCATGCCATTCCAGTTTGGACCCAGCCATATGCAAATCAGTCTTGACCCTGCGCCCAATGGGAACAGTCCAGCCCGAACTGCCAGGCCAGGTCCTCCCTGGACTGGAAACAAGCATCCTAGGACTGGTTTCAGGCTTTCAGCCCTCATCAGCCAGGATAGCTTGACTCCAGTGGCATGGAGAGCACGGGACCCACGTCTGGGCATACCCGTCCCACTCGGGGTGACAAATGCAAAAAGAACAATTGATGGACAGAGTGCAGAACAATGTCATACATTCACCCCAGTACAGAGATCTGGGCCTAAATCCATCGTTTTTTTGCTCACCATGCCATTCCAGTTTGGACCCAGCCATATGCAAATCAGTCTTGACCCTGCGCCCAATGGGAACAGTCCAGCCCAAACTGCCAGGCCAGGTCCTCCCTGGACTGGAAACAAGCATCCTAGGACCGGTTTCGGGCTTTCAGCCCTCATCAGCCAGGATAGCTTGACTCCAGTGGCATGGAGAGCACGGGACCCACGTCTGGGCATACCCGTCCCACTCGGGGTGACAAATGCAAAAAGACCCGCTAGTAGCATTTAATTTACAGGCCCTGGGCACATGTAGTCGCTTTACTAGGGACTTATAAGTAAATTAAATATGCCAATTTGGTATGAGGCAATGTTACCATGTTTAGAGGAGAGAGCAGAAGCACTTTAGCACTGGTTAGCAGTGGTAAAGTGTGAAGAGTTTTAAAGCCTGCAAAAACGAGTATAGAAAAATGGAGGGAGGCAGGCAAAAAGTTGAGGGAAGAACACCCTAAGGCTGTCAGCTCTAACAACATCATTGCTAACATCACTGATGACATTTGAAATGACATCCTTTATGACTATACTGTGCATGGCAGGGTGCGAGTTATAGTTACTTCAGTTAACTGTAACTTGTGAATTTCAGTGTTTTTTGTTTAAAATGTAACATTTAAACTTACATTTTCACCTAAGTATGACATCACAACCTTTGTTTTTTATTTTTTTCAGTGAATATATATATATATAATATTTATATATGTATATATAAAATAAATGTGATCTAATAACACATTTAGAGCCATTATATTAATAAACACACAGTCCCTCATTTATTACTACAGTGCAAAGGTGTAATTTACTGTATTATCACAGAGCAGTAAATGTGACTTGTCAAACAAAACCCTCTGTACTGATTCTCAGGCTGAATGTAACAATTACTTTACACAGAGAAACAACTCTCCTAATAGTATCTTTTGTATGTGCTTTTACTTTGATGCACACGTTTAATCCCTTGCATCCTGGTTTTAGTTAAATACATTTGTTAAACAAATACATATGAAATCATGTCATGACATAAACCATATATGAAGATGCTCAGAGTATAATATGCTATTTTTATTCCCATTATTGAGGGAGGGACATCTGCATATATTCTGTAAATATGAAATAAGAGCTCTGTGCCTGCAGGCAATGTTTAAAATAAACATGTGATGACATATATTCTATAACTTGACTTGTAAATTTACATCAATAAAACAACACCTGCTACTAAAGGAGCAGGAATGGAATTCAGCCAAGCAGCTCTTTATATTGTATTTTTCTCCCTAAATATTTATTTGTTTTGAACCAAAAGAAAATCGCCACGAAATGCAAAATGTTTGGACAATGAAATAAGATAAGCAAATGTTTAGTAGCAGACACCAGCCCTGAGTGATAACGTATAACTTGGAAGCCGCTATCATCTAAGCTATGCAAAAAATATGCCATAAAAGATTAGTGCTGAAGAGCAAAACAAGTCGAGGCGGAACCAACAATGTCAACAGTCACGGAAACGCCAGCACATTTGAGATAATTTACACTCGAGTAAATACCGGGAGCAGCGCCGCCTCCCATCACCACCCCCTCCGCACAACTGGAGTGCTATTTGTACACCGAGATGGACATGAGTGGTAAAATTGGGGATTAACGTGTGGAAACAGTTTTCACAAAATGGAAGCAAGCTCAATGTGCGCTGAGCTCCTAATGGGATCACATATCAGAACATAGGGCCTCATTACGATGGCGGTGGGACCGCCACTGTCAGCCCATCGGTGGCGGTCCCACCACCATCGGACACCGCTTGTCCGCCTGCCGCATTACAATAGTGGGCGGATGGTAGGCGGTCGGAGAGACCGACCGCCATGGATCCGACCGGGCTCAAGAAGCCTGTTGGTCCATCGGAGGGACTTGTATCCCTACAACAGTGGCGGCGCCTCCTCAGGCACCGCCGTAGGGATCACAATGTCCCTTTCCGCCGGCTGTTTCATGGCAGTTAACCCACCATGAAAAGCCAGGCGGAAAGCGACTTTGTGGGCCCTTAGCGGGAACCCCTTCCCCCTTTCTCTCGCCCTTGGGTTCTGGGGGGCACCTATGGTGCCCCCTTACATATATATCCCTGCACCATGTGGCAGGCCCTGCATGGTGCCTGCCACGTAGTGCAGGGATATGCAAAATTTGTATTTTTTGTACTGCGGTGTGGACTTGCAGCCCTGACCACATGCCGCAATCTAAAACATACACATTGCGAACGCCTTGAAGGCAGTCGCAGATCAGAATATCGACATCAAAAATATCGAGGTACATAAATATCGATGCAAAAATATCGTTGTCCAGAATATCAAAGTCCTATCTACATAATGGTAAGTACAAAAATATTGAAAAAAGAATATCGCTGTCTAAAATATCACTGTTAAAAATATCGGTTTTTTTTATGTTTAAAAAATAATGTAAAGTAAAGGAAATAATACATATAATACAAAAAAAATAGTTACAATTATTAGAAAATGTTTAAAATTATAAGTATTACATATAATGTAAAAAAAAATAAACATACATATATATAAAATATAATATATATATTTACTTAATATTAATAAATAATTATTTTATTAAATTATAAATTGTTAGAAACATAGTAAAAATTATAAATACATATATATACACATACACCAATAACCTAAAAATAAAAATAAAATATATATATAATAAATTAAAATATTACAATATTTTTAATCTTTTAAAATACATTTTACACTACATTAACTGAAACAGTAGGGAAAGTGTTGGATAACGTAGGGGTAAAAATTACTATTCCCACTCCAGTGAGTGCAACAGTAGGGAAAGTGTTGGATAGCGTAGAGGTAAAAATTACTATTCCCACTCCAGAGAGTGCAAATGTAGGGAAAGTGCTGGATAGCGCAGGGGTAAAAATTACTATTTCCACTCCAGTGAGTGCAACAGTAGGGAAAGTGTTGGATAGCGTAGGGGTAAAAATTACTATTCCCACTCCAGTAAGTGCAACAGTAGGGAAAGTATTGGATAGCGTAGGGGTAAAAATTACTATTTCCACTCCAGTGAGTGCAACAGTAGGGAAAGTGTTGGATAGCGTAGGGGTAAAAATTACTATTCCCACTCCAGAAAGTGAAACAGTAGGGAAAGTATTGGATAGCGGAGGGGTAAAAATTACTATTCCCACTCCAGTGAGTGCAACAGTAGGGAAAGTGTGGATAGCGGAGGGGTAAAAATTACTATTTCCACTCCATTGAGTGCAACAGTAGGGAACGTGTTGGATAGCATAGGGGTAAAAATTACTATTCCCACTCCAGTGAGTGCAACAGTAGGGAAAGTGTTGGATAGCGTAGAGGTAAAAATTACTATTCCCACTCCAGAGAGTGCAACAGTAGGGAAAGTGTTGGATAGCGCAGGTGTAAAAATTACTATTCCCACTCCAGAGAGTGCAACAGTAGGGAAAGTGTTGGCTAGCGTAGGGGTAAAAATACTATTCCCACTCCAGTAAGTGCAACAGTAGGGAAAGTATTGGATAGCGTAGGGGTAAAAATTACTATTCCCACTCCAGAGAATGCAACAGTAGGGAAAGTGTTGGATACCGTAGAGGTAAAAATTACTATTCCCACTCCAGAGAGTGCAACAGTAGGGAAAGTGCTGGATAGCGGAGAGGAATAATTTACTATTCCCACTCCAGCAAAATAATTAAAAATAATTAACAAAATTAATTTAATTTTTTTTACCTCCCACCATATTCCCCTATAAATGACACCACCAATGTTGTAAAACATAACACTATTAACATAATTAATTAATAATTAATTCATTAATTTTTTTAAATTAACAAACAATTTAAAAACAATCAATAATAATTTAATTCACACAATTAACGGTATAAATCAATTTAAAATAAATTTTATAATAAAAAAATAAAAACAATATAGAAATTAAATTACTTCCCAGCCTACTCCCCTTTCAACACACAACCCGCTCTTAAAAAAATCACACAAATATCATTAATAATTAATTAATAATTATTAATAACCAATTAATAAATAATTAACAATATATTATTTACCACAATTTACAATATAAATTTGTAAATACATAAATATTAGATAATTAAAAATATAAATACATTAATTATTATTAAATTACTTCCCACCCTACTCCCCTATAAACCCACAACCCACTCCTAAAAAAATAACACAATTTACATATTTACCAATTAATTTTTAATAATTATCAAACAATTAATAACTAATTAATAATAAATTAATTACCACAATTAACAATATACAATAATAAATACTTAATTATTAATTAATAAAAATTAATAATTAATTAATTATAATTAAATTACTTCCCACCCTATTCCCCTATAAACCCACAACCCACTCCTAAAAATATAACACAATTAAGATATTTACAAAATAATTAATAATAATTAACAACCAATTAATAACTAATTGATAATAAATTAATTACCACAATTAACAATATAAAATATTAAATGTATAAATATGAATTATTAAAAAATATTAATTAATTAATTATAATTAAATTACTTCCCACCCTATTCCCCTATAAAACCAAAACCCGCTACGGAATAAAAACGCAAAATTTAATTAAAAATAATTAATAATTTCAAAAAATTATTATTAAATTTACTATAATTAAATTACTTCCCACCCTATTCCCCTATAAACCCACATCCCGCTACGGAACTAAAACGCAAAATTTACTTTAAAAAAAATTAATAACTTCTAAAAATGTAATACATATATTAAAAAAAAATACAATACTTAACCAAAAATATAGAACACATACATCTAAAATACATAACACTAATATAAACATCGATATTATCAACAACGATATTTTTACAAACGATATTACTGACTTCGATATTAACAAAAACGATATTTCTTACCTTCATGTCGATATTCTGGTCACCGATATTCTTGATGTCGATATTCTGTCCCTTCAATATTTCCAACTCAATATTTTTGTACTTCGAAAATAAAAAAATCGATATTATGTCTGTGCACCGGCAGTCGCATTGTAATCCCTATGGCGGGACCACTGACAGCTAGTCGGGCGGTCCCATCCCCGATAGGATTGTCCGACCGCCATCGTTAAACAGGCCGATGGTTGCCAACATTTGAAAAAGAATTCCAGGGACACTTTGCAGCACAGCTATCATTTACTTACTTGAAAATGTAACAGACCCACTGCCCCAAAAGCTCCGCACACTCAGCCCAACCCACATAATTAGCATAATTTAACTCAGCCTACTTATAATTGTGCAGAATATAGGGCCTACTCAATAAAGAGAGAATTGCAGGGAATTGAGATGGGAATTTCAAACTTAAGGCCAAAGTAGTTGAAAAAATCTCCCATTCAGCTGCATAGGAGAATTTTTCCAACTCGGCTACTTTGGACTAAGGTTTGAAATTCCGATTGCAATTTCCTGCAATTCTTTCTTTATAGAATAGGCCCTTATATCACCAAGTTCCCACCCACAGAATTGCAGGGACTGTCACGGCAATTAGTGAATTACCCGGGACAGTCTCCAACTTGCCGGTACTGTCCCGGCAAAAACGGGACAGTTGGCAGCTATGATCAGAACGAGAGTAAAGGCTATATGAGCCTGTTATAACACTGGCTCACTGTTGTAACAGACTCTCGCAGTGCAGCATTGCAAAATGCAAATATGTGATTTCATGGCCAGAGAAAAACACATGAGGCCACGAACAGAAACTTTTCACCTTATTGAGGAGAGTAGCTTCATGAAAAGTTTCTTTATGATTTGAGTTTATGTGATCCAAAAATGGATAAACCTCAGCCTTCACATGCTGAAGAACAAGACACACACCGGGGTAAACCTTCAGAAAGCACCAATTCATCTATGGTTTGGGAAAGGTACAAATGCAAGCAGAAAATTGGAAAATGAAACAATTGTCCAGAAAGTTGCCCATCGCACTGTAAAACGACCATCCAAAGAAAAGTCTTCTCAGGCCGTAGATGAGCTGAGGAATCCAAAGATCTCCGAGGCCGAAAACTTGCAGTCACATTACGAAGATAGTTATAGTTAACAAAGCTATTTGAAGTGATTAGAATATTGCACTTTGATGAACTTGGGGCAAAAAAAAGCCATAAAATAAATATCTAGAAAATGTATTTGTAGACCGGAAATATGCAGTTCTCAAAGATCCAGAGTTTATTGAATCGATGTAGATCAATCTTTTGCGATTTTGTTATTTGAAGTCCTCAGGAGAACCCTCCTTAAATTTCCGCCCACAGACCAGTGAACCCAGGCAGATTGAGACAATCAGGTTCCGATGGAGGTGAGTGACAGATTTGTGCGCCCCCGGGAGTCTCACGGGGGCACCAGTCTAATCAATGATAAAGGGGTTAGAGCCTCTCACCTATTCTGAAACACTTCTCTGACCTAGAGTGGAAGGCCAAAAAGGGAGCTGGGTAGGAACCCTGTAAGAGAGAAGAAAACGCACAGCTTTCCCTTGGATACTAAAACAATTAAACCAATGGGCTAAATAACATTATACAAATGACTATTTCAAACCAGTAAAGGTGCAGGAAATGCTTATCTGCACTACCCATTATGGCATTAAAAGTTTAAGTAGGACAAAAATATATACAGTGATACTGACTTGTTGAATCGGGTGGCATGAAAAGAAATCCCTAGACTATCAGAATGTACGTGTTTGTATGTATATAATGGCATTTATATAGTGCAAACCGAGAGAGCTGCACGTAACAATATGGCAAGGGACACACCCATGAAGGTGACCCTTTCGCCTTCTGTACAGAAGAGAGTGGGTTTGGGAAGGGGACTTCTGCTGCTAGTACAGGGGCCGAAGGGACTAGTGGCCCTTTACCGTGGGTCGTTGAGGTGTCTGTTAATGAAGTGGGTTTTAAGTTATATTTGAGTAGCAGGAGTTAGTCTGATGTGAGAGGGTTGTTGCTCCACATCCTCAGTGCTTAGATGGAGAAGGTGTGATGTATTTTTCTCCTTTTTGCACTTCTTGAAATGGATCCTGCTGATGTCATGGCTTGTCCTGAATTGGTTGCTCTAGGTGCAGGTGCTCAACCTGGTATGCTGGTGCACAGGTTCTTGCTCCCTTTATAGGTACAACTCTCATTTGCGTTTTACTGAATTTTGTTCTACTGTTTTCAGTTATTAAATAAAAAGCGAAAATCATGAAGCACTGTAATGTCCGAGGGCATACTCTCGGAGTGAAGAGAGTACAGCATGGACGTATGGGCAGGGCTTTAAGTGGGGGGGGGGTCTGTGGGGGTCTGAGCACCCCCAGTTTTTTTTGGGGGGCCTCGAAACGGGTCTCTAGGGGGCTCTATTTTCAGGCCTCAAAGGTCAAAGGTAGGGTGACCAGACGTCCCGGTTTTTGTTGGTGTTTCGGGTGAGCATGCGCGCGCACTGCTTAAGGCGTGACGTCATTGTAGCAGGAAGGAAATCCTTTGAAGAGAGACACTTTCTCTCGGGATTTCCCTTCTCTTTGAACACGCAGCGCCACCTACGTCATCGTGCCAGCCATCGGCACAACAACAGCTGATTAGAACCGGCACGACCCTGCTTTTACGGCCTGCAGCAAGATTTCTCCAGCAACCAGTGTGACCCTGCTCTGCCTTAAAGCAAGCGAGGGATGAGGGTCTACAACAGAATCCAGCAGCAGTGAAAAGGAAACTTACCATCGTGACGCCTCCCCAGCCCTACCAGCACCGTCGGGACCCTGCCTCCGCATCAGAGCTGCCTCAGCCAGGATCCTTCTGAAGCCACACAAGACTTGCCCTCCCAGCCTGCAAGCCCGCAACGTGAGTATTTTAATGGCCGTTTTTTAATCCCCTTCCCTGCAGCTTTCTCATTCACGCCATAAGCGCCATTCATCTTTTCCAAAACACTCTCACTGCCAATGCTGACTTGTTCTGTTTATTGATTTATATATGCGGTGGTAAAGCACCCTCATAGAAAGCATTGCGTATGCGTAGAAAAGATTGAACAGCCCTCCGAAGGGAAATCAAGGCAAATATTGAGCGTCACTGGTTCCCCACAATTCAGGAGTAAGTATATATCTCAAGTCAATATAGTAAAGCCGACCCAGACGGACCCCTCTGCAAGTTGCTGCCTTTCTTTATCTGCCTTTATTTATTGCGAGTGGTTTTGCATATTAATTTAAGTGAATGCGACAGTAGATGGCGCTGTTGCCGCATTCTGTGACCAATTGTGAGTTAATCATCAGCTTAAATTTACTTTTTATGCGAGTTTGTTCTCCCGGAGTTAACAAGCAGGGCTTTTAGTGGGCCAGGTGCTTCAAAGCAGGTGCTGAGACGGGTAGCTATCGGGGCTCCATTTTTGCCTGCTCAGAAAGCCTTTGTCAGTTCAAATCGACATTCTTTCAGTCTCATCATTTCAGACCTGAAGCATTTTCAATATTATATACAACAAAGCCATAGTTTTTGCTTATTTATCTTATGCAACTAACAACCACTTGGGTCTCCATTTTCGCCCTTAGATAAATCTCAACTCAACAGCAGCACAAAGCCTTTGATGTAATTCCAAATAGGCTCGTTTAAGTTCTTTCACAGTTTCATCATTTCAGAACTGAAGCATTTTCAATGTTATATATTATATACAACAAAGCCATAGTTGTTGCTTATTTATCTTATGCAACTAACTATTGGGGTCTCCATTTTCGCCATCAGGGTGAACAAAAAGAATCTCATCTCAGTAGCAGCATCATTGCTCAAAGATTTTGATGTAATTTCAAATAGACTGGTTTTAGTTCTTTCACAGTCTCATCTTTTCAGAACTGGAAGCATTTTCAATATTATAATTTATATACAACAAAGCCATAGTTGTTGCTTATTTATCTTATGCAACTAACAACTATTGGCAAAGCCAATAGTCCTGACTTGTTGCTGGTATAATGTTACTGGTTGTATCTGATATATCTGGATCCAATGACAAACAGCAACATACCAGTAGGGTGGCACACTATGCTAAGCCCAGATTTTTGTTTACATATTTTTAAGCCATGCCCTTAATTTTATTGGTCATGGCCCTTTGAGAGAACCCCAGGTTTTTCATCCCACTAAAAGCCCTGTAACCAGGTGATCCATGTCAGTTATGTGTATATATCGCCGTAGTTCGATCTAAAAATCTATTTTTAGGTTCTGTTGCGTGTCTGTTTATAGTAGAGAAATACTGCTATTTAAAGAGAGAGACTGACTGACTGACTATGAGAGAGACTGACAGAGAGAGTCTGACTGAGAGGGAGAGACTGACAGAGAGAGAGAGAGACTGACAGAGAGAGGGGAGAGACTGACAGAGAGAGAAAGAGACTGACAGAGAGAGACTGACAGAGAGAGAGAGAGAGACTGACAGAGAGAGAGAGACTGACTGACTCAGGGAGAGAGACTGACTGACAGACAAGGCCACAATGAAGGAAAGTGAGAAGTGCTGGCACATTAAAATATAGCAGCCTGCGAAGAACTACTGGCAGTGTCCCCTTCTAAATATAACAACGATGGTGAGAAGGGCTGACAACTGTGTAGAAAACACTTAGAGGGCCTGTTTCCATTGGCTGTGTGTGCTTGGCTTGAGGGTTATTTTGCAAGCAGACCAGTTAGAGGATTGGGCACATTTTTGATATGTTTGTAATTTTTCTTCACACTTGTGCTTTAAAATGCTATATTTGTCACATTGGCCCTTCAAGGGCGCAGGAACTACCGGACGGGGAGGGGGGTGGGTGTTATTGTTATTGTTTTTAGTTTATTACAGAATGAACCAATTCAGGGTCGTGGCCTTTGCAAGGGAGAGGAACATGGCATTATATAGCATGCATTATTCTTTTTGGATACACCCTCCTGGCTATGTTTTTCACCATAAGGTACCTGATACTGCACTATGAATATTCTAATGTCATTTCTGTATGTTGTGAGTTTTCTTTTGTGAAAATTCAATAAATACATTTAAACATAAAATGCTATATTTGGATCCCGCTTTTGCAACAATTTGCAGTAAATATGTGTGTAAAAGCCACCATTTGAATCAATTTTTTGTCTGTATTTATCCATATTTATTTTTGCTAATATTCTATGAAGCGAAGCAGAAGGATGGAAGTGCCCTGGGATAGTCATTATTTTATGCAGTTGTGCGAAGCAGAAGGGTGGGAGTGTAAAATAATATTTCTTTATTCGATGCAGTGATGCAGTAGGATGGCAGTGCCTCAGGATATTCTTTATTCCATGCAGTAGTCTATTCTTGTTCCACTGCACAATGAGAGATCCTTTCAGGAGCAGCACAAAATGAAGAGTAACATCTGCTGCCAAATGGCACTCCAATTAAACATTGTTGATCACTGGAGTAAACTATTCAATTTTTGTTGCAGATAAAAGGCTTAATATTCTCGCTGCGTGACGCAAGGCCTTATCACCTGGAAACCAAAATCAGCAGAGGAAATCAGCAGGGGAAGATTTTCTTTTCTTTTTCAGATATACCAGTCCAGCCTTCAAGAAGGAAGTTCTAAATTTTACCATGGCTACTAGTGGCATATCTCCTTCTGCTCTGAAGCGCAAGTCTATGCAGTCTTCAATGATTGACTTCCTACCGTCACTGAAGCGCCAGCGTGTTACAGGGGAGTCTTGTCCAGTGCAACCAACTAGTGATGAGGCTAGTAAAACTCAGCAAGAGTCTGCCAAGGACATTCCACCTTTACAAAGACTTCAACGTGTGCCAGAGAAAGAAACCGTCAAACTCCCTGACTGCTGGAACACTAAACAGTGGTATTACTTTCAAGAGGAATATAAATGGTTGTATCTTAAGTCAGGCAATATTGGATGTTCTTCCTGCAAACAGGCTAAATCAACAGGTCTTTCAGTGCACAATAACACCCAGGGCATGCGCATAAGTAAAGAGTGGGCAGATGGCGAGGTTGGTCCTTCCAGTGACGGAAAAGCTTTCAGGCAGAAACAGCTCAGGAAGAAGATTATGAAGCATAAGGTGAGAGCTGGTCACTTGGCAGCTGAAGACATTCTTACAGCTCAGCTGAAAAATACATTGGTGGTGACAGTACATGAATGTAATGCAAAACATATGGAGAGCACATGCAGGGTATTTGACACTGCCTACTACTTGGCAAAAAAAGATCGCCCTTTCACTGACCACCCTGATCTAATTCTCCTTCAGGCAAAGAATGGCAGTGCAATGGGCCGTGTTTTGCACAGCAATGTGACTGCAACTGAAATAATAAAACACATTGCACTGGAAATGCAACAAAGATTGGTCTGTTATATCAGACAACACAAACCAAAGATCACAGTATTACTTGATGAAAGCACTTCTATTAGCAATGCTTCTACCTTAATCATCTACCTCCGTGGCATTTTTGGAAATGAAAGTACCCCAGTGACCATCTATTTCGGCCTTCTGGAGCTGGCAGAAACAAATGCCCTTGGCGTAAAGACAGCTCTCCTAAGCTACTTCGAAAAAGTTGGACTCACAAAAAGTCTGCTACATGATATCTTGATTACAGTATGTTCAGATGGAGCAGCAGTAATGTTTGGTAAAAAGGAGGAGTAGTAGCATTGCTGAAATCAGAATTTCCAAATCTTGTACTGACATGGCACTGTTTGGCTCACAGACTAGAACTTGCTGTGGCAGATACAGTTGATGAGGTTGCCGGGGTCAATCACTTCAAGATTTTCATGGACTCATTGTATGCCACATACAGCATGTCACCAAAAAAACAGAGAGAGTTAAATCTGGACGCCAGCGAGCTATGTGTACAGCTTCAGAAGATAGGGAAAATGCTTGATACTAGATGGGTAGCATCCAGTTACAGATCTGTGAAAGCTGTTTGGAACTGCTTCCCTGCCTTGTGCAAACATTTTGAGAATGCTTCTAAAGACCTATCCAGACCCATAAGAGACCGGAGTAAGTATGAAGGTCTCTTGAAGAAGCTTACATCCTATTCTTTTATCAGAGATTTGGGGGTAATGTGTGATGCACTTCAAGAGCTCAAAGACTTATCACTCTCCTTACAGAGGAGGGACATTACAATTGTTAATGCCCACAGACTTTTGGTTAGTCAAGTACGTATATTTAGAGCAATGAAGGACTCACCAGGGAGTTTGCTTCTGCGGCTCAGAGAGCAGTTGACGAGGGCAAATTCAAGAATGTTCCTCTTTTCCATGGTAGAAGTAACTCTGTTGCCCTTAATCAAAATCAGTTTTACCAAAGTCTGTCTGTAAATATCAATAAACAATGTGCCCCGGATTCTGAGAAAGAACTTATAGCCAGCTTCAGTGTGCTAGATGCAGGCAACTTGCCTTCTGGTGATGAATGCATTCTATATGGTGAAACAGATATCCAGAAACTGTGTTCAGAGTTTCAGCTGCCAGCAAGAGATACTATCCAAGCTTTTAGACTTTTCAAAGATTTTGGTGGAAAGAAAACCCCTGAAGCATTAAAAAAAGTTAGTAGTTTTCATGGAAACCCTGCCAGCAAGTAATGCGGATTGCGAGAGAGGTTTCAGCGCAATGAACTTAATTGCTTGTCCAACAAGGGCCTCTCTTCTTGTAGAGACCATTTCTTCATGCTTATGGGTAAAACTCAATGGTCCTCCATTTGAAACATTTGACGCAAAGCTGTATGTAAAGAGTTGGCTGGCAAAAGGTAGAAGGTCTGCTGAAGAAAATTGTTGTGAGAAACCCCAGCAAAATAGACACAGTGAATATCTTCAAGGGTTTTGGGAAATCCTGCAATAGATTTCTAGGTAACGTAAATATTTTTTACTTGTTTTTAAAGTGTTTGGTATTTTATGGCTTATACTTAATAAATATACCCCTCTTTGCCTATTTTATTATCTTTCGCTGGATGCGACTTCATGATTTTCTTAAGCACACAATGCTAGTTATCTTGATTAAGACCCACGCCCGCTACTCGGATAGCCTTCTCAGTCTTCTTTCTTTATCATATGCAACAGCTTTCTGAGTCACTGTTTGCATCTTTCCCTTTTGGGCCTCCTTTTCTGCTTTCATTCGCCTCTGTTTAGCTTCCTTTCACCAAGTTCTGAGGGAATCAAACATCGATCAAGCCTACTTCTCTTCGCAAATAATTTATCCTGCAGGAAATTATGCTTTTGCTCATCAAAAGTACCTGTCAGTGGCAACACTGCAGCTCGGCATTGTCCCTCGTATATTTGTGCCATATTGTACTAAACATAATAGGGCCAAGGCCGTGCTTCACGTACATCTCAAAGTTCAGCGTGCCTTCCGGAGGCGCAGGCTGACTCTCTTCCAATCGAGCATCAGTAGAACAACAACGACAACTCACACAGCAAAATTTACTCAAGCAAGGCATTTTCCCAACAAAACGTTCACTATTTATGCCAAGCAGATATTTGCAAATATCTTACCAATGTTCAGACCTTACCAACTCCAAATCAAAGTGACACCACGTTCATAAAGAACCCAAACAATTTCAAGCGCTTGTCCAAAAATGATCATCAGACCGTACCAAACACAAACCAAAGTGGCGCAATAGCCACAAACAAAGCCAAAGCTAACTCACCTGGGTGCACACAGGTCAAAACGAGGTTATTCTCCACTGCCGACTCTTCGGACCAAACAGTCAAATCTAAGGGTTTCACCTTGCAGGACCCCAGTCGGGATGACCACTAGGCGAGGCACCGCACGGTCAGACAGGCAGAGGCAGCTGCAGTACTAGACTCTCTCATGCAGGGATCCCCGATCCGCCCATCCCGACCCGAGCGGTGGCCCCGTCCTCCCCACCCGGCCGCAGGCGAGGATGGGTCACCCAATGGGGTCCCTGTTCGGGCTCCAATTGAAGGAAGTGACCCGATTAGGGCTACCCGGGTCACTCGCGACCACCTCTCAGCCTTCACGTACAAATGAAGAGTTGGTTGGACAGTGAGAATACAAACCAAAGTTATTTTATTAGTATGCGCTCAAGCGAAGCTCAACCTTGAATGATAAAGAGAAGCACAACCGAGGCTGCTTTCTGCTGAGGCAGACAGTATGAGACAGAAGCTTCATTTTGATCGTAGTACAAAATGGCGGCCGAATACAAAATGGTGCCGCAAATGCTAACCTTAACTCGCACAATGCTACAAGGAGTCAGCTAGACGCATTTTAGTCCAACACGGTCAGTTGCGTTGCAGTGGCTGCAGATGCAAGGGAGTGAGTTCTTCACTCCAAGGGAGATTCCTTCAGGTGTCTTGGTTGTCCACAGGCCTGGTGAGGAACCTGTATGGAGACACACGCACAAATGTTGCAGAAGACCAGCAGGACAACGAGACCATTCTTGGTTCCCAAAGCGAAGTCCAGCAAAGTCCAGAGTGTCCAGACGGTCGAAGTTGAAGTGGTATGCGATCTGAATCTTGTCCCTCGACGAATCTAGGCACCCACCCACAGGTAAGCCCTTAAGTACCCTTAGGAAAGGGTTGGGATGAATATGGGGTCCCTCCCAGGGGAGGGGCTGGACAGTGGGAGGATACTCCCATGTCCTTTGTCAGTTTTGCGCCAGAGCGGAGGCCAAAGGCTTCCTGAACTGGAGAGTATGCAAGGAGGGCACCAAATGTGCCCTTCAAGCAGTCTCAGTGGCGCTGGCAAGCGCCCCACCTAATACACTAAACCCTGTCTGGGAGAGTGGTCACACCTCCCTGTGACAGGATACCTATTGTTCTGCCTTCCTCTGCCCCCAGCTTGGCCCTGCAGCAGGAGGGCAGAGTTGTGTCTATGGCTGGCAGCAGCCTAGCTTGCTGTGCGGTTTTGGAAGACTGGTGCCAGGAGCACTGAGGGCCTCCAGGAGGAGCTTTACAGTGCATGGAATCATACCTCCTACACTGTTTACGGTGTGGGAGGTATGATTCAACATGTTGATACCAAACATGACAGGGTTCTGTTACAGCCAGTTTAGAGATGGTCATCGCGTAATGACGCATGGCCCCTCTATATGTTGTAATGGCTGATGCACCTGCAACCCGGGAGAATGGACTCCGAAAGTTGTAGGGGTGCCCCGCTCATGCAGGGAAACCTCACACTTAGAACCGAGCACCCTGCCTTCAGGATTGAGAACGGGGTGACTTATAGGTCTTAAGTGCGGTGACCTCAGATATGGGGAAACTTATATCTGTCGTAAGCAGTGCTAGCACCAGCTTACACAGGCTGCAATTGCAGGCCTGAAGTCTCTATTTGAGTGGTCTCTTATGGGTGGCATAATACATGCTTCCCATGTGAGACCTGGTGTACCTATGCCCTGAGTACCTTAGTACCATGTACTAGGGACTTATCAGGAGCACACAGTAGCCAACCAGGAGTGTACCCTAAGTACTCACCATGTCCAATTTAGGAAGAAGCACAGAGACTGGGGTCCTGATTAGCAGGATCCCAGTCAGACTAGTCAGAAAAAAATAATGACACTAGCAAAAAGTGGGAGGTGACCATGAAAGCAGATCCTACTTTCCTACAGTTTGTTTTTGGGAGAAAAGAAACCCTGCCTCCACAAACATCATATATACGGTCTGACACGTGAGGGAGGCCTTGCAATGCCTTCCCATCTGCTGTACTATCAGGCCTCACAGCTACGCCGTGGTAGAATGGAGTAGGCCTCTCACCAAGAAGCACTGGTGCTTTATGGAACAGGCGGTGGCAGGTTCCCACATCAGAAGGAACCCTGACTTCCTCTGAAGAATAGAGCTTGGGGACACCGTGTCACAGGCTCCAGTCTTTTGAGTATGGGATGCTGTGGTGACTAAAGCAGGGTTTCGTCCTTCCCTTCCCCAATGACACCTATCCTAGCCAACTCCAGATTTCACTCCGGGGCTTCAAATTGATTGGTTCCGACGGTGGCTGTATGTTTGACTCCTTGGCCAACTAAAAGTTGACTATGGCTTGGAGGAGGCAGATCACATCCAATAACTTCCAGGTCTGCCACTGGGTGATGCAGCTTTCTGCTTGGCCTTTACGCAGAGAGGCCCTTGATACCTTTCGAGAAGTGGTTAATACTTAAGAAAAAATGACAGGTGACTCATCACTAAGCTATATAGCATCCTCAGCCGAGGGCGACTACTACTGCACTCTGTGGGACAGAGGAGATGGGAAGAGGAAATCGGCAGAACACTTTCCGATGAGGAATGGGCTGACATTTTCCATACAGCCCGTCATTCTGCGCATAATATGTCTAGTACAGAAACAGCATACAAAATTTTGTGTCTTTCTGGTATCTGACCTGTTAGACTTGGCATCTTTTGGCGTGTTTCCCTGAGTTTTTGCTTCTGACCTCTCGGTTCTTGACTCTGTATGTGCTGGCTTCGTGTTTCTACGCACTTTTCTCACTGCTGATCAGTGGTAAAGTGCAAGTGCCTCCTGTGGTAAAATGTGTTATGGATTGGTGTTTCCATGATTGGATCTTTGATTTACTTGTTAGTCCCCAGTAAAGTGCACTGAGTGTGCCAGGGCCTGTGAATCGAATGCTACTAATGGGCCTGCAGCACTGATTGTGCCACCCACGTGAGAAGCCCTGAAAAGGTACCTCAGACCTGCCATTGCAGAGTCTGCGCACAGTTTGTCCAACTGCCATGTCGACTTGGCCAGTGCACACACTGGCCGGTCCCTAACCTTCCCTTTTTGCATGTCAGACACCCCTGAGGTAGGCCCAGGTGCCCCTGTGGGCAGGGTGCAGTGTAAGTGAAGGGGGACATGCAGAGAGTGCAGTTTAAGGCTCTCTGTATCACACACAAGGTTTTGTTAGGTTCTGGCCACCTATCACACGTTCTCTCATGTCCTTTATCATCCTGAGAGAACCCTGTGATCATGTAATAAACAGTTGGCTGTTGTTCCTAGAATTAGGAAGGCCCGCACAGGGGGTCTGCCTCTTTTCATATAATGCTGCTAGGCTTTGGAACTCCTCCCCCTTGCTGCATTCGGTGTGGAAACTAACCATCTGGCCTTTCGGAAACGTATAAAACCTTCCTGTTTCCATGACTGAGATGTAGATTATGAATTCGGCCTCTAGCGCTGGGATGCCTTTGGTAACCAGGCGCTCTACAAATGTTTTACAATTACAATTACAATTACATGCCCTGGTGTGTGTGGCATGTCCTCATAGTGAATTACAGCCAATTTCGTTTTCACTATTGCAAAGGCTACCAGTTCCCCATAGGATAGAATGGGAGGCTTGTTTATAACATCT